>CM034149.1:380384071-381584071 GCA_019776745.2 Taxus chinensis
GAGTCTTCCAAAAATGCAGCCCTAATTAATACATGGTTGTATAAAGGAGGCTTCCCTCAAGGCTTTACAGGAGACCATCCCCACCAACAAGGTTGAACATGCATAGTTGGTTATTAACACCACAGATAAGAAGGATAAATCAAAACAAAGCATGAGAAGCTATACTTTAGGATTAGCAAACTCCGAGATTCCATCACTGAGTGGATGGATGAGTTCAAAGGATTATGTGCGGAACTGGTGGTAGCTATAAATGCACTAAAGGGGAAGGTGGAGGAAATTACCCCATACCAAGTGTTCATCGCCATGGGAGAAGCACCAGGGAAGGCCTTATCAAATTTTAAGGTCTAGGAGAAATTGAAGGTCGAGATAGATGTTGAGTTCCCTAAAATCCTCCAATTGGTCACATAGCATATTCCTCCAGTATTCAATTATTTTTTAGATTCTCCCAATTCTATTATTCTTTATTCTTTGGGGGAACAAAATTTTCACCTTAGCATATTTTCTCGTTAATACTTTGTTCCAGAAGTGCGAAGGATTATTGGGGCAACAATCATATTAGTGTGGGGTGATGTTGGACCCCTACATTAACTAAGTACCTAGGGAAAAAAACTTGGTGGCACATAGAATCAGAGCACAAAGGCATGTACAAAGGTAGTTATTAGAGACATGTGAATGCTCATGCTAAGGCAAGATGGATTCAAGACTTAGTGAGTTTTAGACAATAGGAAAGGATGCATTTAGGGAACGGATGAAAAAGTGACCAAATACAGATATGGATAAGTTATGGAGACTTGTAACTCAAGGAAAGGATATTCTAGGGTATCAATACGGTTATCATGAAAGTATAAGGAGCCAACTCTGTTATGGATTAGCTAGCACATGTGTTCTAAGAATACTCAATTAGGGGAAACACATGATGACATTTGGAATTTTATTTGGTAGTTATAGGGTAATCATAAAATATTCCTTCAAGATTTCTCTTGTAATGATGAGTGGTTAAGAGAATATTCCTAGAGAGTTCCTCATATGGATGGTTTTGACGAGGGGGTTAGAGAGATTAGTATGGAAGAAAGAAAGGAATATAGTTAGAAAATATATGTATGTGTGATGGCGAGTTTTGTAATGTAAAAATATCTGCTACTATGAATATATTCATGCATGGAATTCTGTAATGTAATCTTGGCTACAGTACTTTGGCATATAAATATAATGAAGTGACTCTAAAACACTTATAAAATGAATCTAGATATGTACATTTCTTGTTTATGTTCATGGGTGTATTATTGGTTTCCTTGATGATAATCATGATTTAGCTCTACTTCCATTATAATATGATCATGTTATCTTATGTTCTGGTGCACTAGATTAGGAATTAGTGCTTACACCTGATTGTCAAGAATGGGTGTGTAATTGTCTATTTGAACAAACACCCCCTTATTAAGGAAGAACATTCTCACAAATATTACATAAGGAGGGTATTGGTGCCTACGCGCACCTCAGGTGAGCTTCCAGACTAGTCTGGATGATGTGTTGACGTGCTTGGGGTTGATTGGAAAAACAAGAGGTAAATAAAGACTACATTGTCTTTTCATCTGGAAAAAAGAGGATATTAGGAACATCATGTATCTAATCAGCAAGTTCTACATTCGAAGTATCTTCTTTAAAACTTAATAAAATCCCCTTCCCTTCTCCTTTTCTCTCCATTTCTTCTAATTCTTTGTTGTATGCAATCATGGTATTTTTTCATATTTACTTAAGTGACAATATTTGTAAATTGTAAAAGTGTTCTCTCAAAATTATAAAAGGCATACTTAATTTGTCTCTTATAAGGGTAATTGAAAGGTCACAAGTGGAATAGGAACATGAAGAGTCATGTGGGTGGAGATGAGAAGGCAATTCACAAGGCTTTAAATTAGAATGGCTTCTCCATTCAAGGGATACTACATTTTGATAATTTTTACTCTGTAGCAATTTTGAATTATGTTTTAGATGTTGAAATTTGTATTACCAACACATGAAATAAAAAATACATTCTTCCATTTCCTTTTCTCATGTTTCCTCTATTCTATTTTTTTTGCAACTTTTAAAGCATGGTGATCTTGAACAACCAAGAAGGAACTTATTGTCCTTGATTAATGAACCTAGATAATTATGTGTCTATGATTTTTTTGGTCTTGCTAGTGGCCTACATTGTTTTTTTCCTCCAATTGAATGTTAAACTACCCTTGTTATTGTGTGTGAAATATGACATTTCCTACTCACAATAATAACCCTCTCTCCTAATTTCTCTCCTTTATCCCTCATTTCTGCAATTTCTTCCCTTGTACCCCATACAAGAAATTTTCCATAGGTTCAATGAAGTGTGCATGTTTTATCTCCAACCTATTGTTTCAATGACACAACATTTAGAAAAATTAGAATAGTTACATTCAATAATTGGAGCCTCCCCATACATAAGAATGAGGGGTGTAAAGTCATGAGAATTGGTGGAAACATATAATTTTCCATACACCAAATTATTTCACCAATGGACCCTTAGATGATCACTCTACACCTAAAAAATATAACATTGATTAGATGGTAATATAGAAACAAATGTTGTTGACATCTACTATCCATCTACTAGTGCCTCTATTAAAAATGTGTTTCATATGGATGGTTCTAAACATATCATAGCCTGTATTTAACCCTCATATATTCATATATCTTGAGTTATCACTTACAGGATCATCTATATGTGTTCCTCATTAAATAAATATAATGAATCAATCACTACACCCAAATCTTGAGTCTAGGTGAATTCCATTATCCTTTGACCAGACATTCATATAGGGTTGATCGTATTCATCTTAGCCTCTACCAATTCCTATAGTATTGGACCATGTGGTAGCACTCCTATCATGGAAGATCCTGAGGAAATGACGTATCACACTTCACATCAAAATATTTATGCTAAAACCCCCTTTTAGAACATGTTCAGATTGATCCTTCCTTGGTTCAAACTATTATACAACCTAAACTTGATGATTGGGATCCTCTTACAAAATTTTATTACCTCACTAGTCAAATTTCATTCTTATAACTCTTGTATACCTCACCCCAACATCATGATAATTTCATCATATGAATCTTCACAATGAATATTCCTTATCCACCCAATTTGAGGAAGTAACCTACCATAATTGGTTTGGAATAGATCATCATGTGAAAATGCAAACAGTTATCGATTTCCACCGACATTTATATGGATTTCTCTTCATGCATATTCTTCCCCCTCGATTCCATGATACATCATAATATCCTATTTCATGTTGATGATCCTCCCCTCTTTATGTTAGTTCAAATTTTCCATACTACAGTTAAGAGATTCCTCATAGATTAAATGTTTGGTACTTGTGTCACTTATCTTAACTTTATCAAGTCACTAGGTTATTCTATGGACAATTTTAAATCCACCCCAAAGTATGTGAAAAGGATATAATCATAGAAAAATGGCTCATTTGGGTTGTATTTGGCTCCTTATCATTGTGACTCCCTACAATTTTACATTAAACTAATGGATTTAAACACTACCTTGCTATATAATATCCTCCTAGGATGACTGTGGACTCGACACAAATTAGAAATTCTTTGAAACCATATAAGAGTTTAGGATAATTGAGGAAAAACTTGCAATGAAAGCATCCACACAAATAAATCATATAAGAGTAAGAGATTAACCAATAAATTCACATTTTATTAAATTAAAATGGAATATATAGTACACATGTGTGTAATAAATAATAATTACACAAGAGAAAAATGTCTCTAAGAGATTACATCTCCACAATCTTTGGAGGTGACCCTAAGTTCCAATATTTTTTCCACAAGGACACAAAGGTTATTTATTTAGAAGAAGTAAGAGATGAGTGAAAGGTGGTATAATATCATTCCCCAAGTTACATATCACCTTTCTCACACATGTGAGGATAAATACCACTTAAATGTGTATTTTCCATATGTTTTACCCATGATAAATATTACATTGGTAACTGTGCTACCTAAGGTGGACTTCAAAACAAGTGTGACTATGACACACACCAACACCCCCTTGAAGATTATATTACGTGATATGGTAAAATTAACAAGTCTTATGCTCATAAATATGAGGCTTGAAAACCAAACTTGATGAGGTACCCATGTAAAATGTTAAAACAATACGAATAATGAATTTTTCTAAAGTAAATGTCTACTAAATTTGGCAAAGACTCCATAAGAGTGAATATAGTACATGTTCCATATAAATGAAATACCTAGTAAAAAATAAATAATATTATCTAAGAAACTATTCAAATTTTTAAAAATAGATTAGGGTTATCTCAATTGCATATTTGGCATCAAAATCTATTTTGAAAATCCCAAAAGGATTGGCAAAAAAATTCTTTGGCATGAAAAAAAACTAGACTCTGCATCTGTTAAGAACAAACACAAGGTACACCAAATACTTGAACAACCAAACACACATTAGAAATTCAAAAATTAAAAAAGGGTAGATATCCCCTCAAAACATTGTTCTTCTTTTTAGACTTAAAACAAATAATACAAATAAATTTTACTATAAATTTAGATTTGAAGAAAATATGAGATGTAAATTAGATGTGGCTCTAATACCATATAGTAATTTCTCTTATACCAAATTGGAAATTATCTGAAACCATATAGGAATTAATGAAGGTCAAGGAAAATTCTACAATGCAAGCATCCATACAAAGAACTCAGATGAGAGGAAGAGATTCAACAACAAAATCATATTGCATTAAAATAAAATTGTATATACAATGCATGTGTGTGAAACCAACAATAGTTTCACTAGAATGAAATCTTCTCTAATAGACTACATATCCACAAAATTTAGAGATGATTCTAAGCTCTAATATATTTTTCACAAGGAAAAAAAGGTTCCTTATATATAAAAATTAAGAGATGAGTGAAATATGGGATAATACCATTCCCCAAGTTACACCTCATCCTTCTCACACATGTGAGGATAACTACCACTTAAATATGTACTTACCATATGTTATGTCCTTAATAAATCTAGCCTTGGTAACAAAAATACCTAGGTGGACTTCAAAACAAGTTTGAATATGAAACACACTAACACCGCATGCATGCAATCATGTCATCATCTTGCCAATGTCTTAGTTCACACACCTAGGAGCTATCTATAAAGTACAAGGAGATATCAACCCTTGGAACTTTGACCTATTAAATCAATGTGAAACATTCAAAACTCATACTCTAGAATATATTCCCACCATCCCATTTTGGGGTTATTGGTACTTTAACTATTTAATGGAATATCCTCTTGACAATAATGGTAATCTTGAGGTTTTAGATCACAATCTACTCATCATTATCAATTTTGTGATGAGGATGAACATGATAGAATTGACCTTTGTATGCATTTCTCTTATCTTCCTCAGGACATTATTTCCAAATTACATCCTTCCATATGACCATGATTGTAAAAGAAGGATGTTGATTTCATCCCTATCATTATCACTTACACTCAACATCCTCCTATCGAGCATCTTTTCCAACCCAAGAATATAATAAAATCATGTATCATCATTATTTCTACACTTGATTATGAAGATGGTTATTTTTTCAATGATACCTTCTTAGTATGTTATTCTAATGTTAAGAACACAAAAATTAGTCATTATCATGATACCCTACATCCTACCTTTAGTCATAGTATAAATGTTATCATCATCTTCATATAATATCATAACTTTTATCTAGAGGCCAATGATCTTATGGAAGATGTAAATCTCTATTCTAACTTTTAATCTAATTATAAGCTTATGAGATACACTCCCCCCACTAGTGATATGATTATTGATCCCTAGTCCACTCTATCATTTATCCCTTCTACAAAACCTATTGTGAAATATCCCTCCCCTTAACCTATCACTCCACATTCCATGAAATCACCAACATCTCTTAACATTATGGCTCCTAGCCTAACCACAAACCAACCATATTGAACATGACATGAATCCCCTAAACATGATGTTGTACAGTGTAGAGCCTACATACATCATATAATGGAACTTGAGGTGGAAGTTAGGGAACAATGAAATATACTGTCACAACCATCTTCTATAACATCCCTCTTTTTTCTCATCATGATTTTTTCTCACATACTAATAATAATTTCTGAACCATCTCCTACAAGTTCTGATCCCAAGAAACATATCCTCATGCACCCAATATTAAAGAATAATTCCATCCTTAATATCATTATAGATATCACCGTTATCCCCATTGTCCCTCCTTTGATGATATTCATTGTGATGTTCTCACACGAATCTCTGACAAGATTGATGATTCAATATTGTCTACATTATCAAAAGTCCATTGACGTATCAACATCATCCAAGATAACCTTGATTATCTATTGATTCATAATTTCTAGAAAATACTCCATGAAATAGATGAAATCATCAATAATTTATGCTAATCCTTTGCACATCATCATTAGAATGTCATTATTATTTATTTCCCGCATGGGTTCATCCTTCTCACTTGGGTTCATACAACCATTTATTCCTCTCTTGGATACTTTTCTAATTTTTATCTCTCTATCTTGATTGGTTTTATATTTCTTACTTGGGTTTATACTATCATGGCTTCTCATTTTAGATATTATGGTCACCACTATCCTTTCATCTTTTTCTTAGGTTTATCTCTCATCACTTAGGCTGGCCCTATCAATGCTCCTCATCCCATTTTATCTTATCCAACATTATTACTCTATGAATATTAAAATCATTTTATCATTTCATTTAACTTAATCATGAATGTTCATACATAAGAAAGTGAAATCATAAAAGCAAGCATGCATCAACATTAACAAACAATACTGACAAAATAATGGTATCTTATATGTATGTATGTATGTATCAAAATAAATTATTTTATACATCATCACATGTCTTGAAAAATTATAAAATCACCCATCACTCAAGCATCCCATCCCTAAGATGGAGGTCAACCTATGATTTGAGATAATGTTACCTAACTAGTCACATGTAGGGATTGTGCCAAATATGTGGTTATAGATCGATACCTGAGCCCCTGAATCATATCCCTCTATTTTTTCCAAAAAAAAATCCATCACCATAATATGGTTCACATTTATTTCTTCACATGTTTCCATACCCTATGCACATGATAGTCTCACTGCATGAGCTCGTGTCAGTGATTTATGTGCCTAGAGAAGGACATGTTCCAATGATGACATATCTTCTACACTCACTACTACTAGAGTGTCTTTATACCTTTGTAACTCATGATTTATCTCTCCCACAAGTCTAAAGGTACCGATTGAATCTCCAGTTATTGCTGATATGACTAATGATATGTGTCCTTGGTCATCATGTACCAATTATCGGTAGTTATCCCTGAAAAATACCCATAAACAAATTATACATCTATAAAACATATAATCATAATCTTAAATATATTAACAATCCTACTCATATTATTACCTGGTTGAGGGGGATGCTCTCTTATGACCACCTACCTTCTCATAATACTAATGATTTAACAAAAATAGTGATTATTAAACCCTATATATTGTAGAGTCACAATGGAATGATAAGTGATAAAGTACAAATTTTACCTAAGTAATAAGATAAATAAAAAATAAAATCCTAAGTACAAGAGAAGGGATAAAACAATTATATTATTTTTTTATAAATCTTGAGGTGTTACAAGCTAGAAAAATTATGAAACAAATCGATAGACTGTCGCAACTGAACCTAGAAAATTGTAAAAATTTCAGATATGTCAGGACTAGGGTTTCTGGACTAGGTCAAGGGTGTCTATGTGCTGGAGTTTTCTCCTGGGTGCATGTGACTGTGAAAATGGATTGAATCTAATTTTTCTTGTGTCACAAGTCATTTTCTAGCCTTCGTTGTTGATCATATGTTGGTCACTAGAAGATCACTGAGCTCACCTATAATTTGTAAAATAAAATACCACCAACAAAATCCCCAAAACACATTAAATCCTAAAAATAAAAAGATAAAAATGTGGATTCATACTGGCCCCAACGGTCACCCAACAAAGTGAACTTACAAATGAGCATTGCACTACATCTCAGAATCCTTATATTTATATGTGCATGTGTGTAGAATCGTTCCCTAGGAAGCTCTTGTGTAAGATGCACCAAATAACGAGTAAGAACTAGATGTAGCAATGTAAGTAGATGTGTGGATGAAAAATTAACTTCCGCTCCTGTGTGTATGCATAATTAGCACTACCTTGTCACTCGAATTATAATTAGATAGATGATTTGATGCTCTTTAGATGCCTTTGGATGCAAATTTAGGTGATAGTAATAGATGTTTAGAGCTTGGTCCTTTATTGTGATCACATAGATTTTTATTTATATGATTCCCTTGTTTAAATTTTGTAATTAAAACCTAAAAGGATGACCACCAAGAAAACAAGAGGCCCATAAGGAGTGAGGAATATACAAAGTGGTCAAGGGCACCTAGAGGGGATGAGGGAACCTAGGCGGTGACATACTGGCTAGGCGCTAGTGTCTAAAGCTAATTAGGATAAAGTAGTGAAATTTGGAATGGTTAGTGGGGTGTGTAAGAGCACAAAGAAAGCAAGAAAGAAAAGAAAGAGGCCAAATATAGATGTAAATTACTAGTTTTATTACTTAAGAATCATATCAATAGTCGTATGTGATTAGGACCTAGAAATGTACCTAAGTATTTTATTTAGTTTCTACACCTGACAATGACCCTACCTACTCATATACTAGATGTTGGGATTATACTAAGCATGCCTAACTATATAGGGGCACCAATATCATGGATGACCTCCTTGGAGCCTTTTCCATCTTCCTTGGAAAACCCATCATGTAGGTCGCTATCTGGCCCCCCATATCTGATAAATATCCTCCTATATACCTATGTTATTTCCACTTGTGGTGCCATCCAAAAGGTCTCACTACTCCCACCTCCTCTTTGATAGCATGTCTTTTGGGGTTGTCCTCCACTTCTAGTATCCAAGTACCTTCTCCACCTCCATCTTCCCTCCATCACTGCTTTCTACCACCTATATATGGGCCATTCCTCAATTATTGCACTCATAATGGTTGTCTACCTACCACTAGTCCCTCCCTCCTTCCTTTCTTTAACATGTCTCTATCGATACTCTAGGATAGGTAGGGTTGACCACATGAACTAGAAACTCAAATTGAAAAAGTTATTGTATTCAATGGGTGTGTTTACAACCACCACACATAATTTTATGTGATCTTAGATATCTAATTAGATACCAATGTGATTGGATGGTTGGGTCATTGGTTCATTGTCCCTATATAGGGATCCCACACTACCTACTCCTATATAAGATGAGCCAATCTCTTAAAAACTACCAATGATCTCACTGTTAGGCATATATCTTGTTGGTTTCCAAATTTACACCCCAAGGAATTGGCAGAAATTCATAAACAAATAGCTTAAATAATGATAGATTGGAGGTATGCCATTTTTAGATAAGGATATGTCTAACATTATTTTTATCATTAAGTTTTTGAAATGACTAGGAGGCACATACAAAGGGGATGGATAAATCCTTATTTTTATGGTTCTTCCTAAAACAAGGTGAGAGAACCCAAGAGTAACTTGAATGAGGGAAAGATGTTATAATTCAATTTCCTTAAAATTATTGGCAAGTTGATCTGAGATAAATACAGCCATGAATGTAATATCTACTTGCAAGAGTTGTCACAGAGATATCACACATAGTGCATCAGAAACAAGTTAATAAAGACAGTTAAAATATGATTCATAGAAATCATTTCTAACAATAGTTAATGGAATGGAAATTCATGATGTTGGAATAATAATCTTCACAAATAAGAGATAATGCATCCATAATATTCAATTATAACTTAATTTGCAAGGGTAAAATGGTGGGATATTTTTTAGTTAGAGAAAGGGGGAATGGATGGTTGATGATTAACAATAGCAACATGGAAATAGATTCCATGATAACCTAACTTCATAATGTAGAGAACATAAAATTAAGCAAGAACAACTTTTAAAGGGAAATTTTATTCATTACTACCCAATTCATGAAAATGTTACCACAAAACCTTCAAAACCCTCAACACAAACACTTATGAAATATTTCCAATAAATTTTTCATTACTTCCATTTTCATATGCCTAAGATATACTCAAAGGATAACATAGATCATTCCAATGTAAGATTACAATAGACATTTAATAACTAGATCAAATATTGCAAAGTAAATAATACAACACAATATTTATTCAGTAACAAAGAATATGCAATAACTAGAAGTTAATATTTTGTATTAGATATAGATACACAAAATAAAATGTCACAATAAAATTTATATTTAATTGATTAGATATTCAACTTACATATCAAAATCCATGACTGAATCAAAATAGATTTTTCTATTCATCTTATTTTAAACAAGAGGATATAATAGGGATTCCATTGATACATGTTAATGGGTGTACAATGTAACCACCTTATCATTACAACTTCACACTTCATAAAATATACACTTTCTATAAAATGAAAACCTAGAGCTAAGGAAATTAATTACCAACTAACCAAAAACTAATGCTTGAATGAGGATAGAACCTCATTCTTATACAAAAAACCCATAAAGGAATATATCTGAAGTCCCAAAACTAAATAAAGAGAGAAAATTCATGGAAAAGGATGTTGAGATCACCAAAATAGAATAAAATTCTTCTCCAACTGAAAATATCCCATCTTAATGCACCAAGATGGAGCAGTTATGCTTCATGGTTGAAAACATGGAAGCGTACAAGATATTCACTTTTCTAACAAATCACTTTTGTATTTTACTACCCTATCATCCTTATTTTATATGTCATGACAAGGATTATGTTACCTTTCCTAATCACTTGGTTTGATTCTCCCTCCTCTTTTTATTTTGAAAATATGTTGAGTCACACAAGAATAGAGAATAAGAATATTAGAATAAGTAATAAAGAATATGTTCAAGATGGGTCAAGCTCAATGGCATTAATATCTTCTTGTTCATTTTTCATATCATTACATACATCAAAACTTTCAAACATCTTCAAAATAGGTTCTTCATTTGTCCCCGTGTGATATAAGAAGATTGTTTCTTTTTTGGACTATATGTTGATACATTTAGTAGACACAACCTTTTTCTCCCTCACCTTTTTGGCCAATTTATTGATATACCCTTATAAGTGCATAAACCTCTATACGAAAGGATAATTAAAAACCTTTTGAGTCTCAAACTCACCTATAATATTCCTTTTGATTACTTCAATTAATTTATCAAGATTTGTAGTTCCTTCAAGGGGGATCATCTTCTCTATCTTGGACTAAATGTAATCCACATATATAGATGTATTTTACCTCATAGCTTGGAGTGTGCTGATGCAAACTCCTAATGTTTATATCCTTAATCTGATTCATATTTCATACTCAAACCATCTTCTCTTCCTATCTAGGGGGATTATTCCTTCCTTCTCTAATTATTCTTCATTCATGGCATTGACAATTTCAATCTTGGGAAACATACCATCCTAATACTCCAACTCATCTTGATATTTCTCAATTAGTGTACCACCATCCTATGAATTCTCAGTATCCTGTTTATAACATAAAATTACTTCTTTAAGGACCTAACTACCTTTCTCAACCAATTTCTTCTACCAGTTTATTATGACATCTACCCTACATTTCATATGTTTTTCATCCTCTAATGAACATGGAGTAATAGAAGTTATAATTCCCTTATTTTCCCTCGGAGTTTGGAGCCACTTCTACACATAATTGGACAAGATATCAAATTTTTATTTGAGCTCTATATTATTCTCCTTGTCCTTTTCTATCTTTTGGAAAAGACCTCACATATAAAATCAAACCTCATTTTTCGTACCTTCAGTAATGGGATTTTCCAAGGGTATTTTTGTGATTTGGTATTCAATAAGGGTGGCCCCATTTCTTAAGATATCCCCCATATGATTTGTAATATCTATAGACCTTTCCCCTTGAGGACCCAAAATGTTCTTCGATAGAATCCTATCATTTTTAGGGGCCCTTATATTTCTTGATGAAATAAAAATTCCAAGGCTAACATCTTCTAGCTGAAATTTTAACTTTTCTTTTCTTGGAAGGGATGCTTCCAACCACCCTACAGTTGGAGTGCTTCATTCCCTCTAATTTTTTGGTAGCTATTGGGACATGCTTGTTGTAGATATAATCTATTGTGAGATAGAGGGGGTTGCATTAAGAGTAAGAATTTTAAATTGTGAAAATTACATGCCTTTCTCTACTTTCTTAGGTTTAGATTGTCCTATGTTTCTATCAGATGGCCTAACTCCTTCAGTATTGGTATTATGATCTTGAGTGGAGCTACTTTATGAGCTAACTCTTCATATTTATCTTGAAAATTTTCCTCTTTTTCTCCTTGGAAATTTCATGAGTTTCCAATTCCTTTTCAACTATCTCTAATTATTTTTGGATAGGATCTCTTAGGGTGACTTGTTCTTTATGACTTGCAAGGCTTCTCTCAATCTCAAGTTGTTCTTCTCCAAATAATATTATTTCTACTAATGGTGTCTCTACTAAAATTTCTTCCACAAAAATTCCTCAAATTTAGGTTGTTGATACAATATAGAACCTTCACCATTCCCATCAATTTGCAATTTTGGGAGACTTTCTTATTGGCTATCAGGTAGAGGAAGATCAAATCCTTCTTCTTTTCCAAGGCTTTACACGAAATCAACAAAAACTTGAGTGTTTGTTGCCTCTCATTTCCCAATATCGAAAACCTCAACTTCCATAACTTGTTTATCAAGGTTAAGTGTTGTAATATGAGTTTATTGTTTTGTTATGGGTGGATTATTATCAATTACCTTGGGTATTTCCACCTTTTTTACATTTATTTCAGGAAATGCGACATTATCAATAACAGTTGCACTTGTAATTTATTCTTCTGTAGAGCTTTCAAATGTATTTCTCTTGTCTCTTATAAAGTGCCTAAGTCTAGGCTCTTCATCATATCCTTTCTCTTGTATGAGGACCATTATTGAGCCAAGTCTTGATTTTATATTTGGAAGAGATACCCTTATTATTTTACCTTTGTTTGGGGGTCCTTAAGGTTTTGAAGGGGGTAAAATTGTATGACCCTCAACATGTGAAGTAGATGTCATGGGTTTTTGATACATATTTGGCATAGAATAAAGTCGAGATACTTGAGTAATGGGTGCATATTTCACAGTCCTCATCAAAATTTCTTTAGCCTTTTACATTAGATGAGACACTGAGGTACATGTTCTACTTGTTCCAACACTCCATTCATCCAATATATTATAACTAGGCATCCAAGATGAGACCTGGGGTTCCTTACCTTTTGATGTATCCATGTTTGTTTCACCTTCCTTCAAATGAGGAAGATCCTCCTTGAGAATCTAAGAAGATTTGTATTCTTTCAATACCAAAATGTTTTAGAGTGACAAGTTTATAACTTTATGTATGAGCCAAGTTAGGGTTCTTCTCATGAAATCAATAATATTCTAATGTAGCTATCATGACTTTGTCCTTCTCCAATCAATTCTTTGATGTTGGGCCCCTAGAATGTTGTCTAAGTACAAAAGGAGCGTATGCACACAGGTCTGATTTGAAGAGAGGAGCACAAGGACAAAGCACACAGGGTAGAGTTTAAGAAAAGGGTTTAAGGAAGCTCGTGGCATGTGCATCATGCATGGACATAACCAAGGGTTTGGGACTTATCCAAATTGGGAATTCATGATAGAACACGTGAAAAGCATGACCTGACTATACATGTTGTGTGGATAAGGTGCCAGCTTGGCGACAGGTTGGCCCAAGAAGGAGCATTCCTACGGTAGAAGCTTCTAGAAGCACATCATGGTGAAAAGTGGAAAGCTCAGGCCTGGGAGAGAATGCTCACATGGAGGACCACATTCAGACACTTGGCATCAGATATGAGGGTGTTGGAGGATGAGTTGGTAGCCCAGAGAGGCTATAAATACTAGCACCTGTAAAGTAAACAAGGAGAGAAAAAAAAGAGGGCGGAGCTCTGCAGAAATATTGCAAGAACTCCATTAGTGGGTAATGGTATTTGGGAGAGAATGTATAATGGGTATAGGGATTGCAATTTTTTCTTTGATAACCCAGCTACATTAGTCCAGTTGAAAATCATGATTGTATTATGTTTCTCTGTGACATTCTGTAATGGCTCTATGGATATAATGAGGTTACCAGTTATATGAATATAAATATCAATGATTCTAATGCACATGTCTTTCTCATAGGTTCTCTTTTATTAATGTTTATGCTAAGTATGGATGCTTGTATACTTCTTTATGTTATGGTGCAAGTTATATAATTTGTTAAGTGCTTTCTGTCTGTAATGACTGTAAGGATCTAGAGGCCGTTCTGAGCTCTATGGTTATTGAATGTATTAACTCCATTTAAATATCTTAAGAACAAATCATGGATGATGATATTTCCCACTAAACACACATAAAAGAGAGACTCAGAACCCACACATGCCTCAGGTGAGTGCTCAACATCTTCTCGGTGATAGGCCAGTGTGTATAGGGTACCTTTCTTTTGTGAGAAGGGAAAAAATGATCTTGGTTCCGTTTCTGAGACCTATTTTTGAAGATGTAATGGGAAATAACATACAACATGATCTATGTAGTGAGTAATGTCATAGCAGTTAACTTTGGAAAGTGTTGAATCATGGTTCAAGAGCATGGAGGATGAATTTTATTAGAGATTTAGTAGTGGACCTGAGTTTGATACACATAAATGGGTAGAGAAGAACCTCTACCATGATTTATATGAAACATTTTATGTTATTTCCCAGTAGAGCTGTATGAATGGCTCTCACTGTATGCATCTAGATCAAGTTGGCACTATGGATCATGCGTGTGGACCCAAGAAGATTACCAAAGGCTACAGGATGCAGATCTAATGTGGACCCGTGCTGTGGATCATTGGTGGAAAGGAGTACTGGCTAGCTACACTTTGGAGTATGCCATTTCCACATATTCTTATCTAAAGGTTGTTGAGTTCAAGTTTCTGTGGGAGCCTAGAGGATCATTTCTATGTGTTATCCCTCTAGAAATGAATATCCTGGTTTTTACTTTGGGTTTAGAGGTATTTCTAATGGCTGGCTAGACCATTCTGAGCACTCGATAAGGGAGCTAGGGTGGAGGAAGATGGCAGATATTATGATAGAGAATAAAAGGGAGGAGAGACAACTCAAGTATAGTGAAGCACATGAAAGGAATATTGCTAGACAATGTGAGGCTACAAGTGTGATGGATCTATAGAGGCAGACATTGTGGGAAGGAGTTGAGGTTCACACGAAGGACATGGAACCTGAGTAGTTTGTGCTACCCCATCTTGGAAAGCACATAAGAGAGACCCCTTTGGATTTTGGTGAGATTTCATTGAATGGAGAAAGAAGATTCATTGGCATGTATTTGAACCCACCTAGTGACCAAACCCTGGTGCTTGGTTTTCCAGAACTACGAAGGAGTATCATTGACCCAGTTGATATCAGTGGAAGTGACAGATCTACACCTAAGAGGTACAATTTTTCAATTCCCACTTCTATGGCTACACATATTATAGTATTCAGAGGAGTCTTTAGACAAGAAGCTAGTATATAAGCCTTCAATCTCGTGTCTGGGAGTGGAGCAGGGTACAATATTAGTAGTGGGGAACTATCATAGACCATCGGCACATAGTTTAGTGGAACCATGGGGACACTTGACATGACTACTACAAGACTTGGTGGGTCAGGGGGCACAAGACCTGGTGGACCTATTGGTTCTAGTGGATCTAGTGGCTCAAGAGGCATACAACCTAGTGGACCTGGTGGATCCGGTGGCAGAGGAAACACCGGAGGTAACCAAGGCTCTGGCTCAGGAGGAAAAGGGCCCCAACCACCCCCTCAAGTCTTCTTTGATATTTTGTTACACTTTCTAGATTACAGAGGTATTGAGGATGTTGTGGAGCATGTTCACAAGTGTGAACTGCTATGGCTTTCAAAGGGTATCAAAACCCCAAAGTGGAAGGCTAGTTATTTTACAACCATGTTGCAAGGGTGCATGCATAGCTGGTATAGGAAATATGACCCTCATCAAATAGTGGTGGATTATACTACTTTAAAGAATGCATTCTTGGCAGAATTCTATATCCCTGAGTTTGAATAGAAGAGTATCAACACTTTGATGGAGATTCAACAAGGAATGGTAGAGAGTGTGTGAGAGTATGATGCATGCTTTAAAATTCTCTTTTCTAAATTATTATATGATATTCGCCCTTTACAACATGCTTAGTGGTTTGTTGGGGATTGATCACACCTTTTATAAGGGCTTTATCTCATAAAACTTTCACAGACCTGCGCAAAGTGTTGGAAGCTACACTACACACCAAGGTTGCTGGTAGTATTGATACTGGTGTTAGCCCGTTCCTGGAGGCTCATATTGCTACTATGGCTAAGAAGCTATAAAATTTGTCTACAAACTCAGCCCATGAGACTCACGGTGGTTTATGGTGCACAAATTGTGAAGTAGAGGGGCATGTTAAGGATAATTTCCCCCAAAGGATGGTACGCACCGTGATAGTAGATTATGAATTTTTTTGTGGGGACCATGATGCAAGTAGATGCCTCTTATTATAGCACACAATCTGGAAGAATGTGTCTTACTATTGTAATATTTACACCTCTACAACCCATGATACTGATAACTATAGGCTCATTGATTAGACCCATGAGGCCATTGATCATGGGGTGTGCCAGACCAACATTTCCAATAGTTCCAAGGGTGATGATCACCATTATGAGGAGTGCGTAGATGGAGGCATGTGTGGAAGGGGTTTTCAAGGAGGATTTCATGGTTGTGTTAACTGTAGGAGAAGAAGGACTGAATTCCCACGTGGAACCTATTTAGACTATAGGTCTACGGAGCATTACAAGTGAGTGTGCTTGGACCTATTGTAGTGCTCATGGTGTGAAAAGAAGCACAAGTACGAGGATTTCCCAAAGTTATTTGAGCACATGAATCAGCAGCACCAGAAAGAAAAGGGCATTGTAATGGTCATCATTAAAAAGGAAGACACGCAGTGGATGCCACAGGTAAGATGGGATGTAGTTTTGGAACCAATTTTGGTAACAATAAGAGTAGAAACCATGCACACAAAAGAGATACAAAGGTAGAAAAACCTGGTTTGAAGGGAGGAATTAGTTCATGGAAAGTACCCAGACCCTACGCATCAAAAGGAGGTATATCAAGACACCATGGATGCCATTTGGAGTTTACAAGGGGAGATCCAGTGTCTAAAGGAGTAGTCTAGGAGGGAGGAACAAGGAAGGAGAGTTGAGGTGCCAAGGGATGACTTGGATGAGGTCAAGGAAGTATGTAAAATGCTAAGGTAAGAGAATATTATTCCCTTGCTAGGATCATGGTTGAGAGAGAAGTTACTATGCGCCGAAGGAGAGTGTGAGAGGAAGTTCTTGCACACAAACCTTCCCCCTCATACCATTGACTATGAAAAGGAGATAACATTGAATGCAATTGTAAATGCATGGATCCTTAGTAATATCCTCATTGACACAGGTGCGAAGGTCAATGTTCTAACTCTAGATGCATGGCATCAAATGGGAAGACCTATATTATTACCATCTTCGAATGTATTGTAAATGGAAAATTATAATAAGGAAATTCCCATTAGTGTCTTGAAGGATGCAGATATCACTATCCAGGGAGCTAAATTTACTTGGGACATTAAAGTCTTGGCACTCGCTAAGATAGATAATTTTCTTACACTGCTTGGGCGCCCATGGTGTTACAAGAATAGTGTGGACCTTTGGTTCAACAAAGGGTACATCAACTTTGAAAATAATGAGGAGCAGGTCATTATACCTTTGGATGATGGGAAGTCGATGCCCTATACTGAACCCCTGGGAGAAGAAGTTTTGGACAGTGTTGGTATCCAGATTTAATCTCCCTCACAACTTGAACAACATCATGAATCTTCACAAGACACTCAAGGATAGATAAATGTTTTATATGTTGTTTGTAACCGGGGATCACACCTATCTACTTGTTTGTATTCAAGATTTGAGGGAGTGGATAGCACCTTCATAAGGGTTTTGATCTAACCCTCACTATTTTAGGTTGTGCCTATCAACCAAGGCAAGAGAACCTATATTGCAGCCCCTATATGGTAAGGAGATGAAGATATCCTTGTGTTTTTCATATGGTGTGGAGGAGGCTTTGTGAAAACATGATCAAATATCCATTATTCAAACTCAAAATAGTTGTCACTACTAAATTATGGAAATGTTCTCAAATCAAAGCTAGAGCTGCTAAAGACATGATAAAACCTTGATCAACTTTGTGCATTTTTGTGAAAGGATTGAATTCTTTTGTGGACACACAATGCAGATGCAAGGGTATTGTAGGTAGGATGAGTAAGTTTAAAATGAAATTCTGATGAGAAACCTTAGAACAAGAGTATCTAGAAATCATCACCTTCTTTGGGAAACCTTGCAAAAGAATTACAACACCTAAACAACAGAGATGTTTCAATGAATTTGAAGTGCTCTTTCAACCAGGATGTGTGCACAATGGATGCCCAAATCTGCACTATTCCATACAAAATTTGATAGCCTACCACAAAGGCTTGAAGAAAAATATCAATAAAGCATTCAGAACCCCTTGTTAGATCATGTCCTAAGGTACACCCAAAGGTTTACAAACACCCTCAATCTACAAGAAAGGTAAGATGAGTTTAAATTTGTTTATCTTCACTCAAATGAATACTCTTCTGAATGAAATATTGCAGATGCCTTCAAATCCTTTACAAGAAATGAGACCATGCATGACCAATAAAGATCCCAAACACAAGATTTCAACATGAGCATGAAACACATATTAAAAAAAAAACATACTGAAATTCAGGTGTATGCAAGCTTTTCCAAGAGATAAAACTAGTTAATCCAAGAATTTGATCAAATATATCAGCAAGGGAATGTTATTTAGACAATCTCAAAGCTTGTTGATGGCTTTACAGCTGAAACCAACTCAACATGACGAACATTTTATGCAAACTAGAATAAAAATCGCTCTCAGGTAGTTTCTCAAAAAATGAAATGGACTTCTTCCAGTTTTTCCCTGTGGAAATTCTTCTCTCCTTTCTCCAAAATTCTCAACATACCCTCAAAAAATGCTTCCAAAATACATCATATACCCTATGCCAACTTGGATCCTTGCATCCCAAGAAAATAATATGCCAAAGGGATCAATTTTTTTACAATACCCTATCCATTTGATGAAAAATGATATAAAACTGTGAAACATCTCGTCAAATTCCAGAGATGCACAAATATTTTAAAATATTGCATGAACTCATATCCTTATCCATCCTAGGGTCACATTTTTGGCATTCCACCATGCCATCATGCATTTGCAATCATTTTTCAACCTTTTCCCTCATCATTTTTAACTCTACAACTTTTCATTTTGACCTTTCACGTGTTTTTCATGGGATGAGAAAAATATCTCACAAAAACACTATAGGGCACCGAATTAGCTCAAATAAATGATGTCATTATGTTTAGAAGGCCGAAGGGATGCAGATTCATATAAAATTCAATGTGTTTTGCTGCAAAAATTATGATTCCACACTTCTTGGAGCTCCAATAGCACCCAAAAAATGAAATTGCACAGCTACCATTGATTAAAAAAAACTTTAAATGCCAACCCTCCATATGTCATATCCAAATCCTCTTTAAAAATGCCAAAATTAGTTTTTTCCTTTGGATGGGGTGGGACACAGGTCCAAATATGATTGGGGCGGGCCCCCAATCCTAAAAGTGCATTTTGAACCTTTTTTGATTTCGGGAAAATTCTTAAAATTTTCCCCGCGAGTCCTCGAATGCACCACGTCTCCTTCTGTAGGTCCTGTTAAAAACCGTGGGCCAAAATGATGAATTTGCTCCTTTTTTTGAGAAAGGAAAATTTTCTCAACAATCTCTGTGGGCCCGAACACCCACTGCCTCCACTGCCACATGACTCCATCTCATTGGATGCGGAGCCGACCCTCCAAAATTGCCTTTAAACCTCTGGTAGCACAAAAACTATTATGCACCCACGTTCTCCACCTCTACTTTTGAAATGTGTCATGTGTCACCCCATGATTCGATGTGGGGGACACATTCAACTTTTCCCATCAGAGCCATGGACAAGCTTTTTGGTTTTGGGATTTTTCACCAAAATTTGTAAAATTTTCAACATTTCTCCCATGCTCAAAATCCTCGCCAAGTCTGGGACATGTGTTCGCTTTTCATTCGTTGCGGGCTTCCGAGCCAAAATTTTCTTTTTACCCTGTGAAGTTTAAAACTTCAAATTTCTCCAAACCTCTGCCCCTCCATTTCATCCCCTGCATACGTGTCACTTTCCTATTTGATACGGGCCTCTAGGTCAAAATTTTTCCTTAGGCATTTTGAAGCCAAAATCTTCAAAAAATTTCCATCTATTCACCTCTCCATATTGACTCTCCTGGATGTGTGTCGCCATCCCATTGGGCATGGGCTTTCGGGCCGAATTTTTCCTCTAGCATTTTGAAGCTAAAAGTTTCAAACTCTTCTAAGTTCCCACTTTTTCGGTTGATCTCCCTGGACATGTGTCACCTTTCCAATGGTTGTGGGCTCGCGGGCCAAATTTTCCCCTGACACCTTGAGCAAAAAAACACCAAAATTTTCCAACTCTTTGACCATCTGCCTGGCCCTTCTGGACACGTGTCATCATGCCATTCGCTGCGGGCCTTCGGGAAAAAATTTAATTTTGAGAAATTTTTCCAAAATAGAAGAAAAATTTCCTAAGTTACTTCCGCCAATCCTTGACCAATCACATCAGGCCACATAAGCACATCCCTATGGAAAATGTGGGGCCGCGGGGAAAAATTTGATTTTGAGAAATTTGCAAAAATGAAGGCAAAAATTTCTAAGTGACCTCTGCCACTCGATGCTCCATCTGTCCAATAAAATCATGCCACGTAGGCACATTAGGAAAATGCGGGGCCGCGGAGAAATTTTTCCCTTCACCAAAAATTGAAAATTTGACAAGTTATAACATTCTTTTCGACCGCACTTGACTAATGAGAGTCTGCCATGTCAGCATAGAGTTTAAAATGATAAATTTGATGGCCCGAGAGCACATCAAAAACATGAAAAAATCAAGGAATGCCCTAGAAACCAATTTTTTTGACAGGGAAGGTAGAATTATTCATTTTAAACCAACTGAATCATCTCTTGACATCATTTGCGACCTTGGGATTGGGGAAATACTTGCACAAATTCAAGATTTGATCAATTTCGAGCTCTTTCATGATTTGGGAAAGGAGAAAATGGAACAACCCATGAAAATGAATAAATCAGGGCATGAATGGGGGGGAGAACTTGGATTTTACTTCAATCTAGGGTAGAATAATGATGATGAGGGAATTTTGAAAACATTCAACTGGATAAGACAAGTTACAGATCTTCAGCTCGAGCCACAAGGACATTTTGGAGTAAAAATGGAACATGGAGAAATAGAGTAAAGTGTGCAAACCCATAAATTGCACCAACAATGGATCCTTCCTAGGGATGGGCACTCCCAGTGAGTGCCACAAGATCACAATGTAGACCAAGTGCCAAAAAAATCCATTGGGCAAGGAGTCAAAACATGCACAACAGCCCTAAAAACTAGAATTTTCACCAAAAACAGACCGAGAAAACCACACCAACAATGGTTGCCAAGGACAAAAGGGCAAACCACAAGACAACAATAGCAAAAACAAGGATAAGAAAAAACAACAACAAGGGCTATACAAAATGTACAACTTGTGCATACCTCCTTTGGGGATTTAATTCAAAAAGTGTTTTAAATGTATGTCATTAACAGGCAGCTCCAACAAATCCCCATCCAAATCCTTGAGAAAAAATGTATTTTCTCCAATCCTGATATCAATGGCATAAGGGCCCATCCATAGAGAATCAAATTTACCATGCTTACCCTTGTCTTCATGCCTACTATGCCACAGCAAAACTAGATCTTCAACACAAAAAGCTCTAGGGGTGACCTTCTTATCAAACAACTTCTTCAATTTCTCCCTAAACCTGACATGCCTTTGATGAGAAGATCTTCTTTCTTCATCCAACTCAATGATCTGATTGATTCTTGATTCATATGGGCCATGTTCTTGATCTTCCAACAAATGGGAAAACTAAAAAGTGGATAATTATAGGTGTAGTGGCAGTAAAGCCTGAGTTCCATACACCAGTTCAAATGGAATTTTACCGGTTTCTCTTTTTGGAGTTATCCTATCATCCCAAACTACAAATTTCAACTATTCTCCCCACTTCTTCTTGTTGATTTCTAAGGTTCTTCTAATGATTTTGAGCAAGTTTTTGTTGCTTGATTCAACTTGCCCATTCCCTTGTGGGTTGTAGTTTGAAGAATAGGTCAGACTTATCCCATATTCATTGCACATCACCATCAAAGGCTTGGCTCTAAAACACATAGCATTATTAGACACAATCTTAACTAGAACCCCAAATTTGCATATGATATGATTCAAGAAGAAATCCATTACCACTTGGTGTGTTGCCTTTCTAGATGGAATTTCCTCAACCCATTTTTTAAAATAATCAGTTGCTACAAGGATCCATTTAAAACCAAAACTAAAAGGATATGAAATCTCACCAATAAAATCCATTCCCCATTGTTTGAAAGGAGCTTCAACTGATACAGGCTGCAAAGGAAGGGAGCCTGAAGCTTTCAATCTTCCTAAAAAACGTTGGCAACTATCACACCTCCTAACCAGTTGGTTTGCATCTTTGAAAAGAGTTGGCCACCAATAACGAACTCTTAAAATCTTATGTACTGTCACTCTCCCAGAAAAATTTCCACCACAAACTCCCCCATGTAAATCATCAATCAACTTGGGAGCTTCATCTTCAGTTATGCATTTCAAGAGGACACCTTCAGGGTTCTTCAAAGCCAGCCCAAGGTCTGTTATGACATATTTCTAATAATCCAGCTTGAGGGCTCTTTTCTAATTTTTATTTAAGTGACTGGGACAGCATAAGTGCTTGAGGTAATAGAACACATCCTTGTACCACTAAGAATTCATCAATTTGTCAAGGAGATCTGCCCTTTCTTCCCCTAGTTGATTCACTTCTACATTATGCAAATTACTCTCAGCCATGAGTTTGGAAAGACCTAAACCTCTTACCAACTTTTATGTTTGGATATCCATATCATACTCTTGTAATTTTTTAACCCATATACATCTCTTGCTTGATATCTCCATGTCAAATAGGATTTATTTAACCATGGTGTGGGGAACATAAGCAATAACCTTTGAACTCAAAATGTAGAGCCTGAAAATATTTGTTACTTTTACTAATGCAAATGCTTGTTTCTCCATAATTGTGTACCTCAATTCAGCTGCTTGTAAAGCCTTGCTAAAGAAAGCAATAGGCCTCTCAGCTCCATTTTCATCCTTTTGTAGCAAAAATGAAGCAATAGTAAATTCAAATGCAAAAGAGAAGATTTAGAAAGGCATCTTATAGTTTAGAGCTGCCAAAATAGGTGCATGCTTGAGTGCATCCTTTATTCCTTCAAAATCTTGGATGGCAGCCTCCTCCCACTTAATAACTTGATCCTTTATTAGCATGCTTGTGATTGGAAGAGTCAACCCAACAAAATTGGAGACAAAACTTCTAATGAAATTGATTTGGCCAAAGAAAGATTGAATACCCTTCTTGGTTCTTGGCACAGGCACCTTGTTGATTGCTTCCACTCTCTCAGGATCTATCATAACACCTTCTTTGGACACAATATGCCCCAACAGCTTGGATTTTTACACACCAAAATGAAACTTCTTTGGATTAAGTGAAATGCCACACTCCCCACATCTAATCAACATCTTCTCTAGGTGTTGCAAATGGTCTTCTCGCTGTCTTGAAAAAATAGTCACATCATCTTGGTAAACTGCAATAAACTCATTGATATAACCAACAAAGGCAACATCCATTGCCCTCTAAAAATTAGCACTAGCATTCATCAATCCAAAAGACATCCTTACAAAAACATAAGTCCCCCAAGGAGTAGTGAAGACTGTCTTAAGTATTTCCGATTCTTTGACAACTACTTGATTGTATCCGGAGAAACCATCCAAAGTAGAAAGCATTTCTGACCCTGTCACAAGCTGCATCATATTCTCCATATTTGGCAAAGGATAGTTTTCCTTCATAGATGCTTTTTTTAGATTCCTAAAATCCACACAAATTCTGATATCTCCGTTCTTCTTTCTAACTGGCACAAGGTTGACAACCCAAGAAGAGTATCTAGTAGGCTGAATGATGCCACCATCTCTAAATTTCTTCAACTCTTCTTGCATTTTCATGGAAAGAAGTGGGTTAATAAGCCTTTGTTTTTGTCTAAACGGCTTAGTCTTGGACTCAAGGGGAATCTCATGCTGAAATAAATCTTCCCTATATGCCTTCAGATCTGAATAAGACCAAGCAAGGCAATCTTGATAATTCTTTAAAAGTTGGGCATAGGACTATTTTTCTTCTTTGCTGAGATGACTACCCAACCAGATCTTCCTTTGTTTGTCTTTATTTCCCAAGTTATGCTCTTCCACATCCCTTGATGCAGACACCTTTCTATTAATGATGCAATCAACATTGCTAAAATTGGATTCAAGTGCAACAAGACCTTTGGGAATGGTATTTGTATTCAATTGTATAATATCCTTGTCAAAAAAAGTTTCTATACCTTCATTCATGCACACCATTGGTTCCCAATCATTATTCTGACCAGAAAACTCTCCTTAGCACTGTAAGAATCTCAACACTTGTGCATCATCATCAAAAATCTGCCAATGTTTCACATTATCCGAGATAGTTGTCCTTGTTAGAACTTCAACATCAGATTCACAAAAAGGTGAAATGGTGCAATTGTCAAATTTAGAACCAAGGATAGCCAGCTTATCAGCAGTAGCATTAGAATTATATCATGGGAAAAAATGTTAAAGGAATCAAACATCTCAATCAAGTCCCAAAAACATGCTTATATTATCGCATACGCTGATTTTTTGTGGCATATAACTTCCTTACTTGCTTGACAACTAGCTCTGAATCTCCTTTAGAAACAATATCCTTTACTCCATACTTCCATGCAATCCTTAATCCCAATAATAATGCCTCATACTCAACAATGTTGTTAGTGCATTCAAAATTGAGCTTGAAGGAAAAAGGAAACTCCTCTAAACTAGGGGAAACCAACACTATACCAGCACCATTTCTAACTTTGGAGAAAGCTCCATCAAATAGTAATGTCCATGGAGAACCTTCCATACCAAGGAACTCTGATTTTTCCATCTTATTATCTTTTCCACTAGTAAAACCAATGAAATTGTCGACATCTACATCAGAAAACAACACTTCATAAGAAGCATTGTTGGGATCCTGAATCAAGTGTAACATCTTCTTTTCACCATAGAGTTTGACAAGACTGCCCTCAATGGGAATGGTGGCATAGGAAATTTCCATTTGAACACTACCACCAACACTTGCAGCCTACTTTCTTGATAAAAGCATACCCCATTTGGCAGGGCAGTTAACAATTACAACATCAAGTTTTAAATTCTTACCCGGATAGGCTGCAAGTTGCACCACTAAACCCTTCACACATCCAACAACCAACACTTCCCTTGAATCCATGGCTTTACACTTTCCATATGTTGTTATCACCTTGATATCCATCTCATTCATAACTTCTAGAGGCATAACATTACATGATGCATCAGAATTAAACATGTAATTATGAAGCAACCTACCTTTTATGAGAAAAGTTGTGAAGAATGGATCAAAATTCAATTGGGAATCAATCAAGGATTTCCCGAAATATACTTTAGGTTCCTCTCCAAGATCTTCCATTGGTGGTGGTGTTTCAGGGCCATGCTTTGAAGAGGACTCTCAACAACATTTACATTTCTGCTTGGTATACTCTTTTCTTCTTTCAATCCCAAGTATTCAAAAGCTCTTTTCTTGTGTTTAGGAATTCTAAGCAATTCAATAATGGGAAAACTCACTTTAATTTGGCTCAATACCTAGGCTATATCATATGGAACATTATTTGGCAAAACAACGTTGGAAGGGAAACAAGAAGGTTCATCAGATGGAGAATTATTCTTAGCAGCCTGGGTATGGAGAGGACTGACATTTTTGCATGGGACAATAGGGTTCTTAGCAATTTTTTCCCTTCTAGGATTATCTTTGGGAATGCTTGTGAGCAAGGGAATCTTTGGATTGGATTGAGGACCATATCCTCTAACAACTTTACTTCTAGTATTGTACTCCTTTTCTTGACCAACCACAACATTCATTAATAATTGTCTATCTTCCTCTGAAGGAATACCACCATCATACTTCTTGATAATTAAATCCCTTAGGTATTCAAAGTCATTATTAAGAATTTCAAAGGCCTGAACTACATCTACATCATGATTTTGAGGAAGAGAAATAAATGGTACCCTCTTTATGAAATCCCAAAAGGTTGCAGTAGTCCTTGCACTTATCACATCTGTTGATGTTGTTACTTGTGAGCCTGAAGAACTGCCCATCATACAAATGTCATCGTCTATTTCATTCTCATTATCCTCATCAATATCTTTCTGGTCCATTTCACATGGTGGATGAGGAAGAAAACATCTGTCACACCAATCCATATCAGCAACTTCTTGAACAGAACCAACTCTTGCAGTCAGAGGGTTAGGCACCACTCTATTTTCACGTGCTTGGGGTTGTCTATTTGCATATCCAATAAGCCCTTTACCTCTATCATCCTATCTTTGATCACCCCTAGGATGATTGCCAAATCTATCATGGTTTTGAGTTCTTTGTTGTCCTTGTGAACTTTATCCAATTCCTTTCTCAGCTCGGGCTAATTTGTAAGAAATTTCTTTAACAGCCCCTGCCAAAGTCTTGACAACATCTTCCAAATCAGCATCCTTGCTAGTTTGAGGCTTCTCATGGTTTATCAGCTTCACACCATCCCTCTTAAGTGGTTTACCAACAGCTTTAATATTATTTTCAATTTTAAGTGCCATGGTGAAAGCTTGCCTCAAGTTTGTAGGATTTTTGTCTCTCAAGTAATAGGCTGCCTTTTTATCAAATGCATCTACATATTTGATCAAGCAAGATTCATCACAAGGCCTCAAAATTATAGGCAGCCTTATCAATGTATTATTAAACCTTGTATTGAAATCATGAATGGTCTTATTAGGGTTCTTCTTGATGTTCTCAAACTCGGATAAAAGGAACCTTGGATTTGTTTTTTCTCCATATTGTAATCTGAATGCATTACTCATCTCATTCCATGAATCAATAGAGTTATCAGGTAGAGCTTTATACCAATCTCTTGCATCTTCCTCAAGTGTATGGATAAAAAAATTGATATACACATCCTCAAATTCTATTTCAAAGTCTTCCATCATGTTAACAAGGAGTTTGAGATGCTGATCTCCAGTTATGGCATTGTTACCTTGGAATTTTGGCAACCTATTTCTCACATCCTGTGGGATAGCATTTGGATAACCGTCCATTCCTCCAAAATTTATAGGACCAAAGGTTTTTACAACAAATGGAGGTCTAGGTTGAGCCATATTTTTTGGTTGGGGTGATCTTGGAGGTGAAACAAGCTGATGAGGAGTAGTAATGGGTCTTATTGGAATAGATGAATGATCTCTAAACTTACAACCCCCCAAAGGTTCTCTCTCTTGATAGACTTTAGAAAACTTAGAAACTACAGGAGTGGATTTAGGAACAAGTTTTTTAAATACACAAGAAGGTCCCTCACCTGATGGAGAATGAAAATCAGCAAGAAGATTACCTGAATCAAATCTACTTGAAGAGGAATTATAATCTTCAATGACAGGTTGTTCTCCTTCAAATTCAACTATGGGGAATCCTTTCCTTGTAACCAAATCACCAACCACTTTCCACACTTTTCTTCCTTCTAGTTTTGAGCTTCTTGATTCAGTGAGCAACTTCTTAGAAGATTCCTTGATGAAGAGGGATCTCCTTCCCTCCAGTTTGACATATTTAAACAACAAGTTTCAACTGATAAAAATGTATTAGACAACCGGTATTTCAAGATCCCAACAACATGGAGTCGCCACCAAGGATTTTCACCTTAGTTGTGTAAGAAAGCACTTAAAATATTTTTTCAAATGCATGCTATACTGAAAACTTGTAGGGATTTAAAAATAAGAGTTTCTTCTTCTTAATCAACCAAAAACAGTGCATCCAAATCACATAAATTTCTGGTAGATGAGGAGAGTAGGCTGAGTTTGAAGTTTTTCTTACCCAAATATCCAGATCTGAAGTATGAAATGATATCTCAATAATATAACAGCTCAAATACTTGATCATACAAATTCTCAAACATTTCAAGTACTTCAAAACCACCAAGAATTTTCAAGAGTTCCCCGGCAACGACGCCACTCGGGTGTTGGTATCTAGATTTAATCTCCCTCACAACTTGAACAACATCATGAATCTTCACAAGACACTCAAGGATAGACAGATGTTTTATATGTCGTTTGTAACTAGGGATCACACCTATCTAATTGTTTGTATTCAAGATTTGAGGGATTGGATAGCACCTTCATAAGGGTTTTGATCTAACCCTCACTATTTTAGGTTGTGCCTATCAACCAAGGCAAGAGAACCTGTATTGCAGCCCCTATATGGTAAGGAGATGAAGATATCCTTGTGTTTTGCATATGGTGTGGAGGAGGATTTGTGAAAACATGATCAAATATCCATTATTCAAACTCAAAAGAGTTGTCACTACTAAATTATGGAAATTTCTCAAAACAAGACTAGAGCTGCTAAAGACATGATAAAACCTTGATAAACTTTGTGCATTTTTGTGAAAGGATTGAATTATTTTGTGGACACACAATTCAGATGTAGGGGTATTGTAGGTAAGATGAGTTAGTTGAAAATGAAATTCTGATGAGAAACCTTAGAACAAGAGTATCTAGAAATCATCACCTTCTTTAGGAAACCTTGCAAAAGAATTACAACACCTAAATAACAGAGATGTTTCAATGAATTTGAGGTGCTCTTTCAACCAGGATGTGTGCACAATGGATGCCCAAATCTACACTATTCCATACAAAATTTGATAGCCTAGCAAAAAGGCTTGAAGAAAAATATCAATAAAGCATTTAGAACCCCTTGTTAGATCATGTCCTAAGGTACACCCAAAGGTTTACAAACAACCTTAATTTACAAGGAAGGTAAGATGAGTTTCAATCTGTTTATCTTCACTCAAATGAATACTCTTCTGAATGAAAGATTGTAGATTCCTTTAAACCCTATACAAGAAATGAGACCATGCATGACCAATAAAGATCCCAAACACAAGATTGCAACATGAGCATGAAACATAGATTAAAAAAAACATACTGAAATATAGGTGTATGCAAGCTTTGCCAAGAGATAAAACCAGTTAATCCAAGAATTTGATCAAATATATTAGCAAGGGAATGTTATTTAGAAAATATCAAAGCTTTTTGATGGCTTTATAGCTGAAACCAACTCAACATGATGAACATTTGATGTAAACTGGAATAAAAATGGCTCTTAGGCAGTTTCTCAAAAAAAGAAATGGACTTATTCAAGTTTTTCCCTGTGGAAATTCTTCTCTCCTTTCTCCAAAATTCTCAACAGACCCCCAAAAAATGCTTCCAAACTACATCATATACCCTATTCCAACTTGGATTCTTGCATCCCAAGAAAATAATATGCCAAAGTGATCAAATTTGTTACAATACCCTATCCATTTGATGAAAAATGATATAAAATTGTGAAACATCTCGCCAAATGCCAGAGATGCACAAATATTTTAAAATATTACATGAAATCAGATCCTTAACCATCCCAAGGTCATGTTTTTGGCATTCCACCATGCCAGCATGCATTTTCAATCATTTTTCACCTTTTTCCCTCATCATTTTTAACTTTGCAACTTTTCATTTTTACCTTTCAAGTGTTTTTCACGGGCTGAAAAAAATATCTCATGAAAAACACTATAAGGCACCGAATTATCTCAAATAAATGATTCCATTGTGTTCAGAAGGCTGAAGGGATGCAAATTCATATAAAATTTCTTGTTTTTTTGTGCAAAATGATGATTCCACACTTCTTGGAGATCCAATGGTGCCCAAAAAATGAAATTGCATAGCTGTCGTTGATTAAAATCAACTTTAAATGCTAGCCCTCCACATGGCAGATCCAAATCCTCTTTAAAAATGCCAAAATTAGTTTTTTCCTTTGGATGGGGTGGGACACATGTCCACATATGATTGGGGTGGGCCCCCAATCCTAAAAGTTCATTTTGAACCTTTTTTGATTTCGGGAAAATTCTTAAAATTTTCCCCGCTAGCCCCCGGACGCGCCATGTGTACTTTTGTAGGTCTTGCTGAAAACCACGGGCCAAAATGATGACTTTGCTCCTTTTTTTGAGAAAGGAAAATTTTCTCAACAATCTCCATGGGCCCGAACACCCGCTGCCTCCTCTGCCACGTGTCTCCGTCTCATTGGATGCGGAGCCGACCCTCCAAAATTGCCTTTAAACCTCCAGAAGCACAAAAACCGTTACACACTCGCATTCTCCACCTCTACTTTTGAAATGTGCCATGTGTCACCCCATGATTCGATGTGGGGGACACATTCAAATTTTCCCATCATGGCCATGGACAAGCTTTCTTGTTTTGGGATTTTTCGCCAAAATTTGTAAATTTTTCAACATTTCTCCCACGCTCAAAATCCCCGCCAAGTCTGGGACACGTGTTCACTTTTCATTCGTCGCGGGCTTCTGAGCCAAAATTTTCTTTTTACCCTGTGAAGTTTAAAACTTCAAATTTCTCCAAACCTCCACCCCTCCATTTCATCCCCTGCATACGTGTCACTTTCCTATTCAATACAGGCCTCTAGGTCGAAATTTTTCCTTAGGCATTTTGAAGCCAAAATCTTCAAAAAAATTCCATCTATTCACCTCTCCATGCTAACTCTCCCAGACGCGTGTCGCCATCCCATTGGGCACGAGTTTTCAGGCCAAATTTTTCCTCTAGCATTTTAAAGCTAAAATTTCCAAACTCTTCTAAGTTCCCGCTTTTCCAGTCGATCTCCCTAGACACTTATCACCTTTCTAATGGTTGTGGGATCGTGGGCCAAATTTTCCCCTGACACCTCGAGCTAAAAAACAACAAAATTTTCCAAGTCTTTGACCATCCGCCTAGCCCTCCTAGACACGTTTCATCATGCCATTCGCTGTGGGCCTTCGGGCAAAAATTTAATTTTGAGAAATTTTTCCAAAATAGAAGAAAAATTTCCTAAGTTACTTCCGCCGATCCTCGATCAATCACATCAAGCCACGTAAGCACATCCCTATGGAAAATGCAGGGCCGTGGGGAAAAATTTGATTTTGAGAAATTTGCAAAAATGGAGGCAAAATTTTTTAAGTGACCTCTGCCACTCGATGCTCCATCTGTCCAATCAAATCATGCCACATAGGCACAGTAGGCAAATGCGGGGCCGCAGAGAAAATTTTCCCTTCACAAAAAATTGAAAATTTGCCAATTTATAACATTCTTTTTTACCGCACCTGGCCAATGAGAGCCTACCATGTTATCATAGAGTTTAAAATGATAAATTTGACGGTCCGAGAGCACGTCAAAAACATGAAAAAATCAAGGAATGCCCTAAAAACCAATTTTTTTGACAGGGAAGGTAGAATTCTCCATTTTAAACCAACTGAATCATCTCTTGACATCATTTGTGACCTTGGGATTGGGGAAATACTTGTACAAATTCAAGATTTGATCAATTTCGAGCTCTTTCATGATTTGGCAAAGGAGAAAACGACACAGCCCGTGAAAATGAATAAATCAGGGCACAAATGGGGGGGAGAACTTGGATTTTACTTCAATCTAGGGCAGAATAATGACGATGAGGGCATTTTGAAAACATTCAACTAGATAAGACGAGTTACATATCTTCAACTCGAGCCACAAGGACATTTTGGAGTAAAAATGGAACATGGAGAAATAGAGTAAAGTGCGTAAAACCATAAATTACACCAACAGATAGGATATATGTGTGCTCAAATAGGGACCTAGAGATAATACATCCTACCAACAGAGTTATCTAGTTTGAGGATGCTTAGTCAGTAAGTGACACCACCAACCTAGCATGTGATAATTGGGTGCATGGGACTTATGAATTAATTGGACGGAAGTTGAGGGGATCAGTAACAAAATTAATAAAGGTGCGCATGATCTGACGCCTAGGAGGAAAAAAATTACCTAAGTATTCAGGAGGGGCCTTCCCTAAGATATTTTTATAGGAGATGGAATCTCAGTGGAAGGAGGATAAGGAATGGAGAGGGATGCTAAGTTATTTCCCACTCAGGACAGCAGCATAGTGGTGGGATACACATCAGGAGAGCCTTTTGGAATGGCACGAGGTGAGAATTGCTCTCTTTGTCATATTTTCTAGAAGTAACATGCCCACCGTCATCAAGGACTACCATGATAAGGAACCCACCTCTTTCCATATCCAGGAGTGTGAGAGGATCTAGAGAAAATGCATGGAAGCTTTTCCACCATCCCTTTGGGTACACAAGTTGTATTCTACACTATAGGGTTGTGCACGCGCATGGTACATACATTCTGAGACACACCACTAAACAAGAAATTAGCAAGAGCTAGTAGCTGACCTCATTCAAATGTTTGAATATTGAAGTACCAAGCCATTATTTGATAAGGCATTGTAAGTTTTTAAGTGCCTTACCATGGGGGATAGTGCCATGGTAGAAGATAGGTTGTTGGAACTGTTAGGTGAACCAGGATTGGAGGTGGGATTTGAAGAAGAAGTAGAAGAAATAGAAGAGTTATAGCTTGAGTGCGTGTGTTTGGAAAAACAGAAAGGGAAGTTGGTATATGTGATTGATGGGGAGGAAGTAGAAATATTGGATGTTATCCATTCTGTATGGATGCGCAAGGTAGTGGACAGTGATGATACTTTCCTGCACACCTACCATGATCCCTTAAAGATAAATAAGGTTAACATCGGCTCAGAAGAGGAACCTAAGGAGGCTATCATTGGAGATTACTGGTCAGAGAAGGAATTCTCTAAGGTCATAGATCTGTTGCATGAATTTGAGGATTTATTCCTGTGTGAGTACCATGAGCTCAAAGGGGTCCACCATTCCTTGGGGGAGATGAGGATAAAGTTGAAGGATGGTGCGCGCCCGGTCAAGAAGAGGCCCTATCGAATGAATCCCAATTTATGCGTAAGGGTTAAGGAGGAGATAGAAAAAATGATAGCTTTTGGGACCATTGAAGAAGTGGAAGAATTGGAATGGATAAGTCTGATGGTAATCAACATCAAGAATGATGGGTGGATTAGGATCTGCGTGGATAATAGGGAGCTGAACATAGTTTTTGTCATCGATCCTTTTCCAACCCTGTTCACTAAAGAGATTTTGGAAGGATTCACTGGGAATGAAATCTATTGCTTTATGGATGGATTTTTGGGGTACCACCAAGTCCAAATTGAAAAGGAAGACTAGGAGAAGAAATCTTTCACCACTGGGTGGGGAAGTTTTGAATACACAGTCATGCCCTTTGGTTTGAAGAATGTGCCTACTATTTTTTCATGCATAGTGGTGCAAGCATTCCAAGACTTCATCCAAAAGTTTCTTTATGTCTATTTGGATGATTGGAAAGTGTATGGACTACTAAAAGACCATTGTGACAATTTGAGGTTAATGTTTGAGAGGTGTAGGTAGTTGAGGATATCCCTCAACATTAAGAAGTGTGTATTTGCTACACTCTTTGGGACTATATTGGGGCACATCATATGTAAGGAGGGCTTGCTAGTGGATCCTTCCAAGGTTTCAATTATTGTGGGATTGGGGGAACCTACTAGCCAAAGTGCAATGTCCAGATTTCTTGGGCATAGGGGTTATTACAGAAATTTCATCAAGGGGTATGCCAAGATAGTCATGCCTCTAGAAGAATTTCTCAGACATAAAAGTGCCTTCAATTAGGGAGAGATGTAGCAGAAGGCATTTGACACATTAGAAAATAGGCTTATCACTGCGCCTATATTAAATTTTCCCTCTTGGAACAAGCCGTTCCATGTCCATGTAGATTCCTCAGGAACCGCCATTGGAGCAATTCTTGTGTAGCGTGGTGAAGGTATTGTTGATCACCCTCTATGTTTTGTAAGTAGAAAGTTAACACCAGCAAAGTAGAATTACACAACGACTGAGAGAAAAGCATTGTCAATGATCTACATGCTTTTCGAATTTAAGTAGTATCTGCTAGCAACACCCTTTATATTTTACACCGACCACATGGCATTGAAGTATTTGGTGAACAAGCCCATTATATAAGGGTGCATATGTCGGTGGGTATTGTTATTTCAAGAGTTTGAGTTCACGGTAGTAGTGAAACCTAGGAAGAGTAATTGTGGGCCTAATCATCTGTCAAGAATTGATTCAGGGGAGGACATGCAAAGTATTGAGGAGAAAATGCCATATTTACAACTATTTAGGTTATAGTGCGCACCCTCGAATTTGGATAATATCGCATTATTTTTAAAGGAAGGTGTGGCACTAGAAGGAGTGAAGGCATTAGAGAAGAAGTAGCTTGCCATATGCAATGCGCCCTACATGTTGATCAGTGAAGACTTATACAAGTTGGGATGTGATGAAGTTTTTTGTAGGTGTGTATTAGATCATGAGCTCCTCACCATCATGGAGGAAGCACACAGAGGAAGCACAGAGTGGGTATTATGCAGGTGACTCCACCATGTGCACATAAGATATTGAGTGGCAGGATTGTGGTGGGAGACCCTGTATACAAGGATTGTAAAGACTATTGTAAAGCATGTGACCATTATCAGTGTATTAGAAAGCCAGAGAAAGAGAGATTAAATTCCTTTGCAGCCCTATACCTAGCATGAAACCTTTTGATAAGTGGGGAATAGACGTTTGTAGGCCCTATTTCACCAATGATGCATAGGACTGGGTCACACTATGTCATCACTTGCACAGACTATTTGACAAGGTGGGTAGAGGTTTGCCCCAACTAAAGATTACACAACAGCCACAATAGCAAGATTCTTATGGGAGAACATTATCACGAGCTATGGATGTCATTTGAGTTTAACCAACGATATGGGTACACATTTCTTGAATGAGACCGTGAGGATCTTGTTGGAAGAGTTCATGGTGGCTCATCATAAGTCTACACCCTTATCACCCACAAGCGAATGGAACCGCATAGGAAGCATTTAACAAAATACTGAGTCATAACCTGACCAAAATTTGTGATGTCAGAAGATGAAGATTGGGATGACAAAGTATCAGACAATATTATGGGCTTACAAGGATAATTAATAAAAGGTTTGAACAAAGGCACACCATTTTAGTTGGTGTTTTGACATAGAAAGCTCATTCTTCGCTAGTTGAATTCATGTTACCTTCTGCTTTGAATAGAACACGCAGGAGGGTTGGCTAATGAGAAAGCATGCTGGAACAGAGAATTGATGAACTAATGAAGTTGGATGAGAGACGATCACTCACCAAGTGGATTCAAACAATAGAAAAAGTAAGGGAAAAAGCATGGCATGATCGCCACATCATAAATAAGAAGTTTGAGGTTGGGAATATGGTGTTATTGTATGATTCTAAGTTTCTACGCCATCATGGGAAGTTGAATGTCCATTGGTTGGGTCCCTATAAAATATTGTACATCCTTGATTTAGGAAAGTACCGAGTTACAAGTGCTGGATGGAACGAAAGTTACATGGACACTTCAATGGGAGTAGGCTGAAGCCCTACTATAAATAAGTTATTCTTGGTATTTGTAAATAAGGTAGTTTTGCTAGCTAGTTTAGAAATTTCCTTTATGCAGTTTTATTTTCTTGTGTTTTCCTTTCATGATGTTGTTTTGGTTTGTGCCTTGGGTGTCTAGTAACCTTATTACTTCTTCTTGAGAATTTTTGAGTGCACAGAGGACCACACATCATTTTAGTGTGGGGTGGAGTAATGTAAAGGAGATCATGGTTAAAAGTGACTAAGGAAATTTGTGTTGCAAAGCTTGAGTTGAATGGCCTTGTTAAAAGAAGTTCATGGAAAAAAAATGATCGGAAAAGGATGGTTGGTGCCAAGATAAAGGCTACATTCAGATCCCACGTAACAAGGAGGAAAAAGTGCAATAAGCAACACGAGGTAGGTGAGAGAAAAAATCAAGACATAAGAGGTGCCTTCGGTGCTGGTTACATGCGTGCAAGAGTCTCTTGTCATGGATTGGATTGGTTGTCATGCTAGAAGGTTGGAAGAATTATTTCGTACAGGTCTGGGCGTATGAGGGAAAGCACTAAAGTTGGAAATTGTTGGAAAAAGCCAGCATTAAATGTATAATAATTACTGGTGGTAGGTGAAGTATCATTTAATGCTTAAAAAGGAGAAAAACTATAAATAGAGGGATTGAGGCACTTCATTATTTACTTTGTGTATAAGGTCAAAGAAGCACTTTTTACACCTTTCACAAACTAGGGGTTCTAAAAAACTAATTAATCCATGTGAAGAAACATTTGGAGGGATTAAAGCGTGAGTAGCTAGTAGCGTGAGTAGCTAGTTTGGATTTGCAAACCCAGGAGGAAGGGATTTCATGAGGCATAGTAAAAGCGGGAGATGGCACCATCTGGTGAAAGGAGTATCCCAGTTAGGGTTTGAAGAACTAGGGCATGGGTTTAATGAAATTTTCCTCACAAGTTTAGGATCTAGGGTTGGAGAGAGTGGAAGAATAGAGTAACGCAGAGTGTTTGAAGTGGTAAGAAGACCTAGACAATGGTACTCAAGAAAGCTGGTTAGCACACCCAAGAAGGGAAAGGGCAAGGGAAAGGGTAAGCAACATGAAACTGATACGAATGCACAAATGAAGAGTGGTATGTAGAAATGACAGTACCCAGATGGAGTGTTGTTAGGGAAGGAGTGGGAGTCCCATATTAGGAACATGTCGGTGAATGACTACAATCATTGAGACAAGTATAATCGAGAAGGAGTTTGTGCACTGGAGTTAGTGTGCCCAATAGATACAAGAAGACACTAGAGGGCTTGCCTATCTATAATGATGAGGTAAAGGTTAAGTTGGAAAAGGTAGGGTTATTAGAATTCTTTGAGTTTCCCTACTTTGAGGAAACCTGAGCACTTATATCAATGGCTGATGTTGCACGCATGCATGAGGACTACTTCCACTTTGCACATGGCATAAGATGCACATAACCCCTCAGCCCATTTTACATTTCATAGGCCTCATCTTTGAAGGAGATGGTTTGGAGGATGACTTGAACTGACAAAGAAGTGATTAAGGAAATTGTCTGCCACTTATGCCATATAAGAAAGGGTCAAGGTATTATGATATTGTAGACATTAAGGATCTAGTAATGAAGGATGGTCACATGCACCTGGTGTCAAAATTAAATGGCCAAGAGAGATCGAACCTAAGTTAATAATCCATGGTTGAATGTTTGTAGGAAAATTTTAGAGGGCACCATCTATAACTTGTCTGCATTCATCACGAATGAGATTATCAGTTGCACGAAGGAAGGAGATAGGATCCTCTTTGGAAATATCCTATGCTAACCATCTGTATTTTCAAAGATCGAGGGTAGGGTAGAGTGCATTAGACAAGTTTGTGTGGGAGTACCCAGATAGAATCATCCCTGGACCCATCATATTGCAAGTAACGAGATAATATCAACTTGTAGACACTATGAGCAACTATAGACACTCAAGGCATTAGACAGAGTGTATATGAAGTATGTATCGATAGCATCGTAGACATCTGGTACTCTAAGAATACCAATTTTAGCACACCCAAGAAGGGAAAGGGCAAGGGATTAGCAACAGGAAACTAGTCAAAATGCACAAATGAAGAGTGGTATGTAGAAATACAGTACCCAGATGGAGTGTTGTTAGGGAAGGAGTGGGAGTCCCATATTAGCCCACAATGTCAGTGAATGACTACAATCATTGATCAAGTATAATTGAGAAGGAGTTTGTGATGAAAGTTAGTGTGCCCAATATATAAAAGAAAACTAGAGGGCTTGCCCATCTATGAATGATGAGGTAAAGGTTAAGTTGTGAAAAGGTAGGGTTATTAGAATTCTTATGATTTTTTCCCTGAAACTGGTATGAGAAACCTAAAGCACTTATATCAATGGCTGATGTTGCACGTGCATGAGGACTACTTCCACTTCACATGGCATTGAAGATGCACATAACCCCTCAGCCCATTTTGAACATTTCATAGGCCTCATCTTTGAAGGAGATGGTTTGGATGGTATGACTTGGCTGACATTCTAAGAAGTGATTAAGGAAATTGTTGCCAGTCTTAAACATAGACATATAAGATTCACAGGGTCAAGTGTATTAATGACCTACTATGCAGTACATTAAGGATCTAGTAATAAGGATGGCCATGCACTCTGGTGTTAAAATTAAAATGGCCAAGAGAGATCGAACCAAGTTAATAGTCTCCCCATACGTTGAATGTTTGTAGGAAAATTTTATGAGGGCACCATCTATAACTTGTCTGCATGGTTCAAGTCACGAATGAAGACTAAATATCATGTTTTGCACGTTTTTAATGGAAGGAGATTCAGGATCCTCTGATGTCCAATATAATTGCTCCACCCCATTGCTATGGTTCAAAGATCGAGGTACTACTAGATGCATCAGACAAGTTTGTGTGGGAGTACCCTAGATGAATATCCCTTACCCACAAAGAGGTTTGAAAAATACGGTTGTGACACCATGAACATTGTGCACAAGGCGCACTTGGAAAAATGGTATACACACCTACGGAATGTGTTAGGGGCAAAATGGAGAATTCCTAAATAACTACAAGCAGCCACCAGGGGAGAAGTGGAATTTTCTGTGTACCAACATTTCTATTTGGTTAGATTCAAACTGTCAGATGATACTTGGAGCCCATGGTGCAAGCTCCCCTTTTCCTTCACAACTCAATACTTCCAAGTGGGAGTAAACAGGTTCAGGGAGTCCAAGAATTTTAAGCTAGACCTTGGTAAAATCTAGACCAAGATCACATAGGGAGATGTGACAAAGGGTTGGCCTACCCCAGCAAGCACACGTACATGTGAGATCTCTACGTATCATATGAAGTTTAAATGACAAGGCACATGAATCTTCCCATTGTAGAAGGATCTGCGGTGCGCATGTACATCCACATAAGACCCAAGTCTAGAGAAGGGCACATATATAGAGAATGAGGTGTCTATACCTTGCAGGATCCTACTAGTAGGAAGAGACCTGCGCCTAAACATTGAGGAAAAAGAGCCAGAGAAGAAAATACCAAGTGTGGTGGAGACACAGGTAATAGGTTACTCCCAGGATAAGTGCCAGGACCAGTATGTACACACGCAAGAAGAAGCCCCATAATAAAAGAGAAGACTCCCGAGCCAGAAAAAACATTTAGATAAGGAGTCATCTTGAGAGGAAGAGGAAATAAAGTCTCCTACATCGAAATCTCCTGGTTAGGAAGAAGTAGAGGGTAGAAGAAGAGACCATCTCATAAGAGACTGAAAATTTGGACAAGTACATAGGAGAAAAGGATGATAGCGAGGAGGATGATAGTAGAGAAGAAGTTAGTGAGGGAAGAGGACCTCTGGAAAAGATCAAGGGCCACTTATCTTCCATGTGCATGATTCAGATGAATAAGGTGGAGAAGAAGAGCAGTGGGTTCAGTCTTCATGTGGTGCAAGAATAGTCATGCAGGAGAAGGCACCCAGGGACATGGGAAAATGATGAGTCTAGCTAGTGCGCAGAGGCATGAGGCTCCAAGCTCTATGCACATAGGAATAAACAACCATGGTGGCAGAAGGAGAAGAGACAAAGAACATTGAGCCCATGGTGGAGGACAAGTTGGAACACATATGTTGAGCTAGTGTTGAACAAGGAGAAGGACGGAGAGCACAGAGGAGAAACACAACAACCCTAAAGGGCCTATTTTGACTGTTAGTATACCTAAGGGTAGATGCACACGTGAGGAAGGTGTGTAGAGGAGAAGAGGCTAGAGATGGGTTATATCGATGACCCCAAGAAAGTGTTTCGTACGTGTGGTTCCAAATTACAATCCTAGCAGAGGAGCTCGTGGCCATGTCATATTTGGACAAGGAGGTTGCATATCCACACAAAAGGAAGATGCTATCATGGGCAATTGAGTCCCATTTTGATGAGCTAGAGTTTGAGGTGAGCCATGGGGCAATAATAACATTTTCCAGGACCAAAAGAAGACAATCCAGTGGTGGATGCTCAGCAGCTCTCGATATGAGCAATTATGCAACGCACTGAGATAATGTATCCATTCAGATCGAGGCTAGACTCTTCGGGAAAAATAATAGGGTCAGAGATCTGGAAGGGGATCTAAAGAAGAAAGAGGAAGAGCTAGCTACTATGACAAAGGAGCTAAGCCAGGAGAAGTTGACTAGTGCTCAGTGGTAGTGTGAATTGAAGGATGAAAAGGCTAAGGTATATGTTGTGTACAAGAAGGTGGAATCCATCTATGAGGCTATAGTATTGAAGCATCCAGACCTAGCACCACCTACGTAGAAGTATGGATCAGCCTTGGGATGCCTGGAGGATTTAACAAGGATCCTCACCATGGAAAGACAGCTGCTAGCCTTGGAGTCTATAGAAGAAGTTGTCACGTGCCTAGAGAAAGAGGATAATTTTAAGATTGTAGTGCTCGTCACGGAATACAACAAGGTTCTTGTTGATGTAATGGTTGCTTGCCATACTGTTGAGGCTACGTATGACAATTGCGCAGATAGATACAAAATGGAAGGCACCTTATTCACTACTCACGAAGTAGAACTCAAGGATTTCAAGGAGAAGAATAAGGGAAATAGGGCAGAAAGGGATAAAATCCTTACCAAGGTCGAGAGGAAATCTGAAGCCATTGAAACCTTAAGGGGTTCAATCAAAACCAGTTAAAGGAACTATATCCACATATTAAAAAAATAATGGACACGTTGGAGGATATAGGCAAGGAATTAGAGAAAATCATCGATACCATGAGCATGCAAGGAGATGCGATAAATTTTGGGGAGGTGAGCACCCTGGTCAGTGACCTCTGTTAGAGAGTGCATGAATAATTATATGCTTGGAACAAGTTGGAGGCTGACTTACAAAAGGATTTTCTATCTTATTACAGTGATTCCTTCATTCTCCCATTCTTTCATCCCCTTATTCTTGTTCCAAGGCATAAGCCTATTGTATTCTTTCTTTCACTAGAGAGGTGTTCTCGTGGATGGAGAACAGGTGTAGTGTGGGGTGATGTTGGGCCCCTAGAATGTTGGTGAAGTAAAAAAGGTGTGTATGTGCGTAGATCCTAGTTGAAGAGAGGCACGCCAGGAAAAAGTGTGCAGGGTAGGGTTTAAGAAAAGGGTTTAAGGAAGCTCGTGGCATGCGTGAATAGAACCAAGGGTTTGAGACTTAGCCAAATTTGGCTTTCAGGAAAGAACACGTGAAAATAATGACCCTACTATGCATGCTATGGGGATAAGGTCCTAGCCTGGTGATGGGTTGGCCTAGGAAGGAGCATGCCTATGGTAGAAGCTTCTAGAAGCACATCATGGTGAAAAGTGGAAAGCTGAAGCCTAGTAGAGCATGCTCACATGGAGGACCACATTGAGACACTTGTCATCAGATTTAAGGTCACTGGAGGATGATTTGGCAGCCTAGAGAGGCTATAAATACTAGCACCTGTAGAGTAAACAAGGAGAGAACAAAAAGAGGGCAGAGCTCTACAAAAATACTGCAAAAATCTTGTTAGTGGGTAATGGTATTTGGGAGAGAATGTATAATGGGTATGGGTATTGCAAGTTTTTCTTTGATAGCCTAGCTACATTAGTCCAGTTAAAAAGCATGAATTTGGTCTGTTTCTCTGTGACATTCTGTAATGGCTCCATGGATGTAATGAGGTTACCAGTTATATGAATATGAATATTAATGATTTTAATGCATACATATTTCTCATAGGTTCTCTTTCATTTATGTTTATGCTAAGTATGGATGCTTGTATACTTCTTTTTGTTATGGTGCAAGTTATATAATCTATTAAGTGCTTTCTGTATGTAATGACTGCGAAGATCTAGAGGCCGTTCTGAGCTCTATGGTTCTTGAATGTCTTAACTCCATTTAAATATCTTAAGCACAAATCATAGATGATGATATTTTCCACTAAAGTCACATAAAAGAGAGACTCGACACCCATGCGTGCCTCAGGTGAGCACCCAACATCCGTTGGGTGATAGGATGGTGTGCATGGGGTACCTTTCTTTTGTGATAAGGGTAAAAATGACTACACTAAGGTACATATTCTACTTGTTGCCACACTCCATTCATCCACTATACTATAACTAGGCCTCTAAGATGAGACCTGAGGTTCCTTACCTTTTTATGTATCCATGTTGGTTTCACCTTCCTTCAAAGGAGGAAGATCCTCCTTGAGAATCTAATAATATTTGTATTCTTTCAATACCAAAATGTTTTGGAGTGGAAATTTTATACCTTTATGTATGAGCCAAGTTAGGGTTCTTCTGTTGAAATAAATAATTCTCTAATGTAGCTATCATGACTCTATCCTTCTCCAATCAATTATCTTAATAGGTTATGTAGATAATTTATTATCAACATAATATTTTATCACTATTTGATCACCATCCACAAGGCCTTGTGGAATAACTACAGCCTTGTAGTTAATAATTTTTGGTAAGTTCATCTTGGATAAGTCTTTAATTCTAACCTCCTTTGCATCCATACAATCCATCTAGTAATATTTAGAGTGAGGCTCATGCTCATATGATATCCCTAGTACTATATGTATTATCCATTTGATATCATAATTGGTACTTGTTTGGAACTTTTGCATCACCATTCTATTCATTTCTACGTCCATGAGTTATTCTGTAACAATAGTTGAGCATGTATATATCCCAATAGTAATTGGAAACGTGACATGTATTTTATACTTTCCTGCCATTAGCCAATGTACCTCAACAATTTTTCTTAACACTAAAATGAGTGCCCACTTATCATCTACGTACCTTGGTAACATGTTTGGAGTGCCTTGGAAGCCACTCACTCTAATGTAGGTAAAAATTCTGAATTGTATAAAATATCACCCAAACTCATTGATCACTTTCCTTGAACTATAATATATCATCTATTGTTCCCATTTTGTCTTAAATAATTAGATTATGGGTGCAAATAAAACATCATGAGGCTTTCTGAATTCATCCCTCTAGTTTTCAAAATTCAATTGAGGTTATACATCATAAACTTTTAAATATGAGAACTCCCTTAATATTGGGATGCTAGGGAGAGATTTATTGCATTCTACATTGTACATAAGATAAGATTTCATGAAGAAATCACTCTTCTATTTTTTATCCCTCCTTGATTTGCACAGTCATTTTTATGAGCTAGTCATGGATTGAATTGCTAATGAATTTAATCCAAAAAAATCTCTCTTTGTAAACGAGAATAATTATTATATACCTAAACATACATTCATGGAAGTAATAGGCAAAGTATAATCTTAAAATTATACTAAAGAGGTTGATTATATCCTCAAATTATTTGATGAATTATGACCTTGTCAACTTCTTGGGAATTCTTATGTAGGAACCCTTATCCTTGTGTAACCATTGATTATTCATAATTTTAGATATTGTAGCATTGTGGGTATCCTATATGTTTTATGATGATTTAATAGTTATGTCCAATACCTCTTTTCTAATGCTAATTCCCAACACTTATTGAAATGTATCTAATGTCAATGATAGGACCTTGTCACCACTACCATCTAAAAAATCCATAGTTTCTAGGTTATAGTTTTAAGTACATGCTCATACAAATTATAGGTATTGAATAGAGGGAAAGGTAATTCCACTTACATTAATAGATATCATTAGCTCACTTCTATCAAGAGCACGAAGCCTTTAAAGAAACTCATTGAGGTTATAATTCACAAAATTGGTATTAGTTATCTCAACTAGGTTATTTGTGATGTGGGAGGTGACAGGGATACTGTCTATTTAGATCTTCATGGTGTGTTTTATAGTAAAAGACACAACCTTTGATGTATGGGGAGTATAAGCAGTAGGAAGGAAAGTATATATCATACTAAAAACAACTCAAACCCTTGGAACAATGAGAACAAAGAAGTATTAGGCTATGAAACTTACCCACGCACATGTATTTAAAACATCCCACTTGTGTATTCAACAAGGACATAAAAATGCTAATTCTCCTTGAGGATCACTCACTGCAAATCATCCTTTAATTTTATAGTTCTTTTTACTTCATAGGGCTCTAGAAAATATTTATCTCTTCAAAAATTGATAGAAAAATAAGGGACTTAGTTGAATTATTTAACACATATCTCCCCACATAATGGTGAAAGATTTATTACCTCTTACACGATAACATCCATTAAATTACAAATCAAGTTTAAATATGGGTCATCCATGTGTGAAAATTTGGTGGGGATCGGGGATGATGAATCATTTTATAGTTTTGTAGGATCTACCAAAATGTAAAGTGAAAATCTACATGGAATGCCTTATCTTCAAAAAAAATTAATAGAATATTGTATGTCCTTTTTCAGGTGTCAAATCTCGGGGTGCATATTTTATTTTCGTACGATATGTGAATTTACAAAGTGCAAGGATGCAAAGATGTAATTGTTAATAAGTTCTCCAAAAATGTGCCACATTTCCTTGCCTTTATCAGGAAAAAAGTAATTTAGAATCATTTTCCATTTTAGCATGCTATGTGTATTTACAAAGTGTAAAGATGAAAAAATCACACACCCACCACTTGCAAGATCTGTAAAATATTCCCTTCCTTGAGTTGAAGATATTTATTTGCACCTTATATTTTTGCATGAGTTGTATACTTTTTCAAATGTCCTACATGCATGGAGATATGCCAAATATTCCATCTAATCGGGAAATGGGGATGGATTTTTATTTTGCATTCAAGCATCAAATGTAAACCTAAAAATTTACACAGGGAAAATTTGTAAAGGTAGGAATTCATTCTTTGAAATTTTAACTTCACCAATAGGACCACCATGACCTCGCATATGCCCTCAAAAACTTGCAAATCATGAAAACATTATAAAACATGCAAAATGATAAGATTTTAGTTTGAAATACATAACAAAATTGTAGATGGCATAAAATTTTCTTTATATGTGAATCTTGAGGCTATGGGAAACACTTCAGGAACCAATAGATCATACGAGGAAGCACATTAAAAAAATCAAGGAGAGTATGATTTAATCAAAGGGGAGAAAAAAGGAACTAACATTGGCTCTAGCTCGGGGATAGATTCCCCCATTAGGGATCACAAGGACCAAAAAAAATCATGGGATAAATAAAAATAATGCCTAATCCATTGGGCAAGGATTCAAATGGGAAAACACACCTGATCATGAATAAATTGAGAACACCATGAGAACAAAAAAATTGAAAAAAATGATCACAAGGGACCAGAAAGAGAACATAAAACAAAACCAGAACAACAAAAACAACAACAACAACAACATTTTACACTATACAATGATATATATGGAGGCATACTTTAGTCTAAAAACTAGTTAAGGTGCCTACCATTGAAAGTAAAATTGAGATATTTTCCTTCCAAACCCCTTAAGAAGAAGGTGTGTTATCTAATCCAAATTTCTATAGAGTAATGACCCATCCATAGTGCATCAAACTTACCACACTTTCCTTTATCTTTATGTCTATTATCCCATAGTAAAACTAAATCAGCACTATGGAAAGTCCTTGGAGTAACCTTTTTGTCAAACATCTTCTTAATTTTCTCTCTGAATTTAATATACCTATGATGTGATTCCCTCTTGATCTCATATAACTCAAAAAATTGGTTTATCCTATCAACATAAGGATAAACCTCATCAACATCTCCCAAATATTTCATAATTTGATAGGTAGATAACTACAAATAAAGAGATAGGAGAGCCTGAACACCATATACCAACTTAAATAGAATTTTCCCAATGGCTCTCTTTGTTGTAACTCTATCTACCCATAATGAAAACTGAAGTTGTTCACCCACTTCCTTTTGTTCAGCTCTAATGTTCTTCTTAGTAAATTTTTATTACTTGATTTAACTTTCCCATTCCCTTGTGGATTGTAATTGGACACATACGTGAGGCCTATTCCATAATCATTGCACATGGTTATAAGAGTTTTGGATCTAAATCTCATGGAATTATCTACAACCAATTTCATTAGAACACCAAATTTACATATGATTTTATTTAAGATTAAATATATGAACACCTTATGTGTTCCCTTATTGGTGGGAATCAACTCTACCCGCTTAGTGAAATAATATATGGCCACTAATATCCATTTTTGGCCTGCACTTGAAGGATTTGATATTTCACCAATAAATTCCAACCCCCATTTTTTAAAGGGATCCTTTACTAAAACAAGATGTAAGGGGAGAGATTATAAAGCCTTCATTCTGCTAGAGAAATGTTGACATCTTTCACAATTTTGAACCAAATGAGCAACATCCTTAAAAATGGATGGCCACTCAAGATTTCTTGAGTAGTCAAATTTACAACATAGTGAGCACAACAAATCCATCCATGGAATTATTCAATCAGATTTGGGGCTTCATACTTTTTTATACATATTAACATAACTCCTTCATGGATTTTTCAAGCCAATCTAAGGTTTTTAAAATATATTTCTAGGACACTAGTTTTAATTTCCTCCTATGATTTCTTTCTAGGATTTAGGACAATTTAGATTCTTCAAATAATAAACAATTTTATTATACCAAATGGAAGTTTTTACCTTTTCATAAAGGTTTTTCTTGTCATCATCAAGATTGTGTACTTCTACAACCTGTAAATTTGTTTCAGACATTAACTTTGCTAGGCCAAATCCTCTTACCATCTTAGTGGTCTGAATATCCATATTATTCGATTTTATTCACCCACCTACATCTCTTACTTGAAAAATTCATCTGAGTAAGGATTTATTTGACCATAGTAGGTGGTACATAAGCTATGATATTGGAACTTAAGATACAGGGTTTGAAGATCTTTGCATATTTTACCAAAGTTAAATCTTGTTTCACCATTATAGAATACTTCAACTCATAACCCTACAAGGATTTACTAAAAAGGAAATAGGCTTTTCATGACCTTCATGATATTTTGTAACAATATAGAAGAAATTATAGACTCAGAAGAAAAAGAGAATATTTGAAAATCCTTCTTATAATCTAGACTGGACAGCACATGGGTGGTCTTAAGTGCATCCTTTATTCCTTTAAAGTCCTAAATTTCCTCTTCTCCCCATCTGATAATTTCATATTTCTTTAGCATAATTATAAAGGGTAAAGTGATATCACCAAAATTTGAGATAAACGTCCTGAAAAAAATAATTTGACCAAATAAATATTGTATGCCTTTCCTATAATAGGCGATGGTCACTTTATCAATTAATTTTATCCACTCTGGGTCAATCACAACCCCTTCATGGGACACAATGTGTCCTGGAATCATGGTCTTATAAATTTCAAATTAATACTTCATTGGGTTTAATGAGATCCCATATTATCTACACCTCATCAGGAAATTTTACAAGTGCTACAAATGATCACATATTTTGTTAGATAACATTGTTATGTCATCCTGATAAATAAAAATAAAATCAATATTAAACCTAACGAATGCAACATCCATGGCTCTCTAAAAATTATCCCTTGCATTCATCAAACCAAAATGAATTCTTACATACACATAAGTTCCCCAAGGAGTTGTAAAAATAGTTTTATATTGTTTTAACTCTTTGACTACAACCTTAATGTAACCAAAGAAAGGATCTAGAGTAGACAACATTTTCGACCTAGTTACCTTTTGCAAAAGGTTGTCCATGTTAGGTAATGCGTAGATTTCCTTGAGTGAGATCTTATTTATATTTCTAAAATCTACACATAACATGATATCCTAATTTTTTTCCTAACTAGAACAAAGTTATCAACCCATGAGGCATATTTGATGGGTTTAATAATGCCCCCATATTTCAACTTCTTAATCTCTTCTTGCATTTTTTCTTCAAGTATGGGGTTAATTGGTCTCTATTTATATCTTAAACGACTTGTATGAGGCTCCAAAGGTATCTCTTTTTGAAAATATTCTTCTCTATAAGCCTTTAATTCAGAGTATGACCAAGCAAGACAATCTTGATATTTCTTAAGTAGTTTGGCATAATCTTGTATTTATTTTACATTCAAATTAATACCTAACAAAACCCTCCTATGATTTTTAAAATTTCCTAATTCATACTCACTTAAATCCCTTGAGATGGTATAAATTCAACCCATAACCCTCTCTGTACTATCAAATGTGTATTCAAGCTTGAAAAGTCCTCTTGGGATGGTGTTTGTTTTTAATTAAATAATTTATTTCCTAAAGATGGTTTCCTTTCCATAACAAGGAAGCACCATAGGTTTAATATCAATAAGTTAATTTATAAACTCACCTTTGCAACTCAAGAATATTTTTATTTTTTCATCATCATCAAATACTTTCCAATGTTGAATATTGTCAGACACAGAGGGTCTGAACAAAACCTCAAATTCAAAATTACAGTATGGGGATACATATTGATTTTCATAATGAGAGGCCAAGATTTCCAACCTATTAGTTGTTGCATTCTTACTTATTTCATGATAATAAATATTAAAATATTTAAATAACTCAAAGAGATCCCACATTGCATGTTTGTATTGTTTCAACCTATGATTCTTGGTTACATATATATTTTTGAATTATTTTATAACCAGTTCAGAGTCACCTTTTATAATAAGGTCCTTAATTTCATGCCTCTTGGAAATTCTTAAGCTAACAAAAATTTCTTCATATTCATCTATGTTGTTAGTACACTTAAAAGAGAAATAGAAAGAACCATGGCCTAAGGATATAAACACAATACCTTATCCATTTAACATGCTCTATCAAATAAAATAATCCATAGAGCACTAGGATCTTCCATATGGGCATTTATTTCAAGGAATTTATCATCAAAATCAGCAATACATACAAAATTTTCAAGGTCTATATCAACAACTATCATCTAATAAGAAGCATTCATTGGGTCTTATATGAGGTGCATCATTTTATCAACCTTGTTTAATTTGACTAGTTTTCCCTCAAAATTTATGGAGGAATAAGACATATCCATTTTTAAACTTCCTCCTACACTTTATTAACAATTTCTTGTCAGTAACATTCCCCATTTAGCAGGGTAGTCAACAATAAAAACATTCATAATCAAGAAATTACCAGGATAAGAAATAAGTTGCACAACCAAACCTCTTACATGACCAGAAAAATGTACCTCTTGAATCCATGGCATAAACCTTTCCAAAAATAGTTTCTATCTTGATATATAACTCATTCATAACTTCTAGTGGCATAATATTGCATGAGGCACTTGAATAAAACATGCAGTTGTGTAGATGTCAACCATTAACAATGAGAGTGGTGAAAAAGGGATCTACAACCAATTATTTTAAACAAGGGACATACTCAATTAAACCTCGTGAGGTGATTCGACATCCTCTTGACCTCCATTAGCTTCATTCTCAAAAATAATATGAGGTTTTACTTTGTTGGCCACAATTTTCTCCTTAACAACAATATCCTCCTTGAATCCTAAATAATTAAATTCCTTTTTCCTATGTTTTAGGATCCTAAGAAATTTTTATGAATAATTTCTCTGGAAGGACACTACAAAACTATCCCTATCAAGCACCTAGTATTTCTTAATAACTTTAGAAGGAAATTTGTCATCTGATTCCCACATTACCTGCTAAATTCCCATTAGAACTCCATTTTGGACTTCCAGAAGCACTCTCGTACTATCCCTCTCCACCAGGGCCTCATCTCCCTACTTCATAAGATTTATGTATCCAAATTCCCTAGCTTCCTGTCCTCTCCCAATGATTTGCACATCACTACATCCATTGCTCCCAAAACTTCCTAAAACTTACATCCCTCACTCTACCCGGGTTTTTAGAAGCACCAAGGAGATGGAAGTTACACATAATTTACTACATATTAGTAATTATGGCCTAGATACGGCCCTGCATCAAAATGGGAATAACATACCTCATAGGTTGGAATCTCTAGAGAAAGAGATGAAGCAGTTAAAGAAGGACCTACAATGCATGGACAAGACAAGTAGAAAGGAAAAAGAAAAATTGATGTTGATACTGATAATGGGAAGGATCAGATTTCTGACATTTACAAGAAATTGAACTCTTTGGACAATAGATTGGGAGAGCCAAAGACAGGCATGATCATAACATGGCTATCTTGAATTCCATTAATGACTTCTTAGAGCAGCATGTTTGTAGCATTACCATGCTTAGAGGGATCCCTGACACTATTTGGGGGACTGAAAATGAGAGAAGTCAGACCATATCAAATCCAAATGCAACTGACCCCACGCACATCACCACTTTGGTGTTGTTCACTTCGCTGAAAAAAAATCCAATACATGATCGAAAAAGCTTCCAAGAAGTAATCTCCCTCGGGCTGGAGGGCATCGTTCTAGTCATTTCTTTATTTAGGTTGCTGCTTCTTTGCTACTTTTTTTTGTATTATTACAGTTTCTATTCTGTTTTGTTTTTTACTTGTAACTATATTTAGTTGTTGAGCCCTTTTTGTAACAGGGTATAGTCCCTTCAAAACTATTTACCAATAATAAAAAAATTGAAATTAAATCTAATCAAAAAGCTGAAATAAATAACTGAAAGAAAATATAATCTAACAAATTGAAATAAATAATAGAAAATAAATAAATGAAAGTGAAACTTCACAAAAAAAAAACAAAAAAAACCCACAATTTTGATTCTATTCTAAAACAACAACAAAAAACCATCCTCCTCCTTAGGTAAGAGTGGGCCTTTACTCTTCCCTCAAAGTTGGGTTGACGAAAATAAAAATAAGGTGTTGTCAAGATACTTGAACTGTGGATTTTATTAATCAGAAATGATGTTACAAAAATCATCCATCTCCTATTACTATTGCATTGAGTGCTTTGGAGAGATAGTTATAACTCATCACTTGGCCAATACTCCAAGATCATAGAACTACCTACCTATAATCTTGGGAAAGACTTGACTTTATCTTCCACTTTACAATGAGATAAATTTGGAAGGATTTTATTCAAACAACACAACTCCATATTTAACTACTTCTTCTTCCACTTGATAAGGAGACAAATATGGAAGAGATTTAATCAAACACTACAACTATAGATTGAAATCCTTCTTTCACTTGCACTCAACTACTTCTTCCACTTGACAAAGAGACAATCATGGAAGAGAATTAATCAAATATTACAGCTCTAAATTTAACTCTCTTCCACACACACTTAACTACCTTTTTCCATTTGCAAAGGTTGATCTTGTACAATTGAATATTTCAGCATGACAAATGTCCCAAAATATTATCATCCCTTATTTTCTGATCATTGCTGTGAATTCAATTTGAAGAATATTTTCAAAAAAAAATTGTGGTTGGTGTTCCTTGTTGTAAGATTTCCAAAACATCTTTAAGTTCTCATTTTTGTGGAGAAATGAGGGAGATATCATAGTTTACTAAACTTTTTTTTTATCATATTTACTTTCCTTCAACCTTATTTTGCTGAAACTTCAAATGAAGATATATCATCAATGATTTTTTCTATGTAAAAATGGAGAGACATTTTTCATCATAACAAAAAGAGGAACAAAAACCTCTCTCATATTCTCATTCTAAGGTCTACAAGTTTATTTAGAGTAAATTCGACATTTCTTGGTTGAGTCCTGCGCTTGAAAACATTTTTATTCAAATGTTGATATATTCAAACGCATTATTGTTGTGTAAAGAGGGAGAGAGGTTTTTACTCCTAATAATAAGAGGAAAAAAATCTCTCTGATTCTCATTTGGAGTTCTACAATTTTAGTTAGAGAAAGTCTTGTGTTGGTTTTGCTAGTACTTCACTTGAAAATCTTCTTCTTAAAATGTTGATATCTTAAAAACATTATTGTTGTGTAAAAAAGGAGAGATATTATTCCTATTAGAAATAAGAGGAAAAAAATACTCTATCATATTTTCATTTAGATTTTTACAATTTTATTTATAGCAAGTTTTGCGTTGATTCTGTGAGTCCTACTCTAGTTCAGTGAGTCATGTGCTAGTTTCATGAGTCCTTCACTCTATGACCTATGACTCTTGTGATCTATGTATTATGAGTCCTATGCTCTTTGTGAGTTCTATGCTCTTAGTTATGTGATTCTTGCACTCCTAGATTAATGAGTATTGTAATAGTTGTGAGTCATGATCTCTTAGATATGCGAGTCTTGTACTTGCTGCAATACATTATAGAGATCAAATGACTGGCTCAGACACAATAATGCACTCCAACTTACAAGAAATAATAGGAAATGAAAACATTCAGATTGTAATGGAATTTATAAAGATAGATCAAATATATTCTACATTTAATCTTAAATAAGTTATCTAGTTCTTAAGACTACATCTAAATCCATTTTATAAGAGAAGGAATAATATTATCTTGTGCAATGGATGAGACTTAATTTGGTCTCATCACACTGGCCCAACCAACTTGGCTAGTGAATTGGTTTGGATATGGATTGGGTGATAAGTCCTATAACCACAAAAATTGGACCCACCTAGACTATTAAAGGTTCTCATCTCTCCATTCCAAAACACACTAAACCCCTCATTTGAGCCATTCAATATTTGAAGGAGAATTATAAAGGAGGCCTATTCAGGAATTTTGGAAAGATAATAATTTGTGTATTATATTATCATAGGTATTATCATTTGAGGTGAAATAAGTCCTAATTTTATTAGGCAACATTATAAATTGCGGGAGTTATTATCATTAACTCACCGAAACTGTTGCAGACCACCTGGATTTCGACTTTGGAACCATAGGGTATTTCACATTGTTGGTCGAATATTTTGTATCAGAAACTTGTCATAGATAAGGTTCTTATTCATCCAACATCAAGTTTATTATATATTCAATTGTGATTTTGTACTAGAGTTACAATTCTAAAGTGAATAATAAATCAGTTCAATTTCTGAACACGGATACGTAGGCATTCTACCAAGCTCCATTATCAACCCTTTTGCACTATGATTATTATTATTTCTTTACATTTGATTAAAGTTGATTTTTAATGGGGTAATTTCAAATAAGGAATTAATGTCCTATAGGGCTCTGTGATTGATAGAAAATTCAACAAAAATTTACTTATCATTTTGGTATCAGAGTAGTTTGTTGCTTGGTATTGTCGTGGAATTATACCTATTATTTTTTAGGCCTGTGGTGCTCACCTTGTTGGGCACTATGATTCATTTGGTGGTAAAATGCCACCAAGATTAAACCCTTCAGATTGCAGAGTTACACACTCATCTGGCTAATGTTTGTGAATGAAAACATCTACAAAACTGATGAATTGTTGAGCTCCAGTGGAGAGTTGATTCCCTACCTAGTAAAATGGATGAGGAAAGTAAGACAAGTAAAATATGCATGAATATGGATCCTTTACCGTCACCTGAATAGCTAGCATGTGGCCACTATGGTAAAGGCAATCATGAGGCTAAACGTTGTTGGAGAGTACACCCTAAGCTGAAACCTTGTTGGATGAATAAAAATACTACCGATAAGGGAAAATATCCCATGGGACCCAGTTCAACTAAAAATGGCTAGAAAACTACACCCTCAAAAAGGTAGAGGACACCGAAGGAATCTCCAAAGTTGATCTTACAATTGGCAGTTTCTAGGAACATTTTTCTGATAATTACAGAAGGAAGGATAGTGCAAATCATCTTTCACTAGAGTATTTGGGCTAGCTATGGGACAATTGACCTGGTATGCCATTTAGGAATATGTAGTAACTTATTCCGACCAATTTCCTAGGTGTGTTGGGACTTCATGTAGTCAAAAATGAATTCTCACTTGAAGTGTTCAAAGCTACCAGGTCCCTCCTTTGTATAGGTTTGTCAAGATGTTAGCATGCATGTTCATGATTCTCATTACCAAAACATACATTCAGATGTAGACCATTACAAACATTATATGGAAAAACATGTAATAAGGAAACAAATAAAACCATTAATAATATCAATTGTAATATGTGATCACCATACTCAGATACATCAATTACCAGAATCCATCCACACTTATCAATTCATAACATAAATCTTACATCACAGAGCTAAATACTCAATATATCAAATCAGTCTCAACAGATTAATGTGCACTAGAATATCATAGTAACATAATAGTACAATACATACAGTTTCCTAAAAAATTTAGTGCAACACACAAACACACACACACACACACATTTAGGGATGGGGACTTTCCCTTCACCGCCTATGCATTCTAAAAATAGATTGCATGCTCAAAATAGAATACATGCATGCTTTTCTAAAAAGCTTAATAATAGACTACCATAAAGATAAACCCCTACTTAAACCTATATTATCTTACATGCATGTGTTTGAACTACAAATTCCTTATCAAAAAGTAGATCTTGTGTGGCCACCAAGTCTTCATGTCCTTATCTTCTATTTGAGTGGCACTTCCTTTTCTTTTCTTATTTTTAGACCACTTCTGAAAAATGGCTAAGTCTCTGATCAAAATGCATAGTCCCACACGTAATCATTGATTATCCTTCATGCATGCTCCTTCTTCTCTCATGTGCACACGTTTTAGTCTTCTTTGGTAGTTATTCATTTTTCCTTGTCCAACATTACCCCACACTAGGTATGTTGTTTGTCCTCGAAAAAATCATAATTTGTTGCACAAAAATGATTATAGAATCTTATCAAAGAATGAAAGAATAAATAATCATCTTACGCTAAAGAATATAAATAATTAATCCACCTTAGAAGGGAGGACACAAGGAAACTCCTTAACCAAAAATTTTTCTAGTTCCCTCCACCATTCCAATTATTTGCTTGTTTATATTGACACATTATCAAAAATTCCAAGGACCTCTGTAAGAGTTAATTCTGCAATCTTCCCCCTTAGTTGCTCTATCATTTCTTCCAGCTTCTTGTCTACATCATTCAATGCATCCATTATGCACGTAATTTGAGGGAATAGTTCTTTCAATCATTCCTTGAGTGAAGTTTTCAACAAATTGGTCACCTCCCTCTTTTTTTCCACCTCTGCCAAGATCTTCTCTCATTATGCCTTGTTATTCTTATGTTTTTCCTAGAATTCTATTAACTCTACTTTGTCCCTAATCACAAGTAATCCCAAGAAATGATCTAATTCCTCACAATTATCATATACAACCTCTAAGAACTTACGCAACCACTTTAATTTCAACAGAAAATGCATCATACTACGTCAGGTGGGATTCTATCTAATCCCTATCATGTTATTCTTTTCACACCAGTACATCTTCTACAGACTCCAAGGCGAGAACCTATTTTTTGTTTGTGATTATGTGTGATAGATCCTCCAAGTAATCCAAGGTTATCTCATACTTGGGCTGAACTTGGCCTTCCAAGTCCAGGCATGTGAGTACAATTTCATTCAAAATTCATTCTAGATTTTTGTACGTGGTGCACGTCCGCCCCTTTTCTTCCCACTCCTCTTGCTTTAGTTGTTCAATGATCTTATCTTTCTCCTTAATCTCCTTATCTTTCTCTCTGATCTCCCTATCCTCAATTTCTTTGTGCAGATTCCCAATTCTGTAATCCTTGTCAAAATTCTCACTCTGACATCCACTGATAGTTTGTTTAGTCTATTACACACTTTACCATTAGTAAAAACTTGGGATTCCACTATCAGTTTTGATTCCCTTTGTGTATACTTAAGTTGAGTCTCTGTTAGTTATTTCTTACTAACTTCAAGCTTCATCTCCTCCATATGTGACTCGAACACCAAGGAGAGCATCTTCTTGGTGTGAGGAAAATCTTCCTCTCTCTTGAAAAATGACCAAAAAAATAAATCCCCTGTGGCCACCATGATTTGGTATCTTGCGTGAAGTACCTTGTTTGGATTTTCATCATACTACATCATTGGTTCCTAGGGTGTATACCTTGGTCTTATATTCTTCCCACGGGAACCCTTTAGAAAAATTAGCACAAGATTATTTTGTAGTCCAATTTCTTTCTTCTCTTCACTCCTTTCTCCAACACGCTCCATGTCTTATTTTACTATGAGCTCTCTTATTTGTTCTACTTCATGCCCGATTTGTAGCTCAACTTCAACTTCAACACCGTACTCCACCGTAGGATTCTCTATAGACCCCTTCCTATCCTCCAAAATGTGTGTGATGGAGGAATTGACCCCTTCCATCTCTACTCCATCATCAAGATCTCTTCATAGTGCTATCTATGCACCTCTACATCAGACTCTTCAACATCATGTACCTCATGGATAATCTATGCAACTTCCTCTTCATCCCTTTGTTACTCTTCAGCCTTTTCTATGTCTTCACTAGACACTAGATTATGCTTCTTCCTGACTGGGGACTTCATATTTTTAGGATTCCTCCTCAAAATTGTGCGTGGCTCAGATTCCTTGTGTGCAGGGGTTTTCTTCACAGTTACACTCTAGGTCGGGGGTTCATCATCACTTCCTTCTTCCTCCTCGCTAATAGGAGGGGTGGACTAGTGCGCTGTCTTCTACCTTCCTATATTATTCCACTTCAAATCCTCTTGGATATTCAAATCATCCTCCACATAATTTCCATCGATCATGTTTGGCTTCAAATAGATGTACATTTTTACAGCTACTAAATTTTCAATTTCCAAATTCACAGACGTAGTCGTTATTCTATCATCTTCTTCTAATATGCACTCTTATCTAGATAAAACAATGTTGTGCACAAATTATGATGCTCGTAATCTATCTTTTTTGCATCAAGTCTGATCTTGCAAGATTCTGCAAACCTATTCACTACAGTTTAAAAGTATTTGGGCATGAAATAAAATGGTAGCTTAAATCAAGGTATCTTCATTCCCTCCTTCAACTCAAAATTGAAAATACAAAAAATTTTATGCACGAAAAATTCCACCTTTCCCTCCATTTGCGTAATTAATTCACTAGGAATGCACCACTCCACCCCAAATTCATCGCACATCCTTTTTTACCACCTATCTCCCCAAACCTTATATGCAAGATTTATGTTTTCATAGGTGTAATTAGAAAAACTCTCTGCATGGGATTCAACTTCCTTTGGGTACTCCCATATATTATCATTGGGTCCATCTGGCACCCCAATCTCAAAAAATATTATAAGTAACAAAATATTCCCAAAAGTGATTTTTTCACCTATGGAGGCATCTTCAATAATCTCTTCATCTATAAATCCTATGAGGCTGTAGACTGTTCCCTACATTATTTTCCTACCAATTTACAAACATCATTTGTTCACTTTCCCCCATCACTCCTTTCCATTCAACTTAGTAACTAGGTTTGGTGTTATTCTAATAATGAGGTCATCAAGTTTCACAATGTACATTGCATGACTCCCTTGTTGACAAATGAACTCCTTGGCAGTCTTCTTTATTTCATCAACATTATCCAAGTATAAGGGGAGTTATACACCTGTGCTTTGAAGGCCGGTAAATTTTTGAATCAATTTTTCAGTTAAGTGCATCCTTTTTCAGCAAAGTAGAAAATTCTTCATGAACATGCAACATTAACCATTGGTACAATCTCTCATTTTTACCAAAGTACGGGAGTTCATAAAACTAGAGAAACCCTATATTTTTCAAAATACACTCTCCCTCATAATCATATACGGGATTTCCCTATGGAGTCCTTTCTCCAGTCTCCTAGACAATATCTCATTCAATATGGCACGTATTGGCATCTATGCGATAGTTGTAGTCACTTACAACCATTTTGCGTATGTGGGATACCCATTCCTTCCCCATCAGTACTCCATCAAGGTACTGCATCTCTGAATACCACTCTTCCTATAGGTCTTACACTATGGTATTTTCCTTACACTTTCCATTTCCTTTTCCTTTAGGTGAAGTGGTTACTTCCTATTTAGGTGTCATTCTAGCATGTAAATTAAAACTTATACCTTATCGCATTGTGTTTCAAGTGTCAAAGAACCTCTTGTTATAATTCATTCATGCATCGATATTTTCACACCCACTTCTCTTTCCTTAGAACTGTGCCCTAATCTTACAAACCCTAACCAGAACCTTCAATGAATTTTAAAGTAAGTTTTCACGTTTTTCCAAGCTCCAATTATTACCCTAAAAATATATGTTTCACTTGTTCGTGTCTGTAATTTGATCTAGTTCAAAAATTATTTGGATTTGCACTCAATTTTGCAATATCTCACACAATAATCTCTCAAAAATGCACAAGTTCTTCACAAGGTAATGTAAAAATGAATTTACCCTGACACATTTTTATAGGTTTTAAAATTTTTACCATATTAAATGCTCACCACCTACCACCGTACAACATATTTAAATGTAATTTCCCAAATTTTTCTCATTCCTTTTCCATTTTTTTCCACCATGTGCTTTCTTCATAACCTTCTAGCACACTCACTACTTCTCAGGCAACAAACCTCATTTTGTGTGCTGAAGTACATAACCTATTGTGCCTCTCACCTACTTAGTTCACCATGCTACTACCTACCTCGTGTTACATTGCATGTCCATTCTTCGTATGTTGTTTTTATTCTGAGCATTTTTCTTATTATCACCATCCTTCTTATAACACCCTTTTTATTTCTTCCATACCACTCACCCTTCAAATGATACATATTTCTTCTAGCATTACACATACATCTCTATCCACTTTGTCCTAGCTCCCAATATCACCAAATATTTAATGTCACACAATTACACCTGGTTCACCCCACACTAAAAATATGTGCATTCCTCTGCGCATGAACTCAATAGATGATGATCATCTTCTTATGTGCAAGTGCACTTACTACAAAAAAACAAAGAACTAAATTGACAAATCATTACAACAATTTGAAAGGAAACACATAAAAGGGAAATATAATCTAAATGGTAAAACTTCCTTATTAAAAAAACCAAAAAGACTTATTTATAGTAGGGCTTTAACCTACTCCCATTAAAGTAACTAGGAAACATAGTGATCTGTAAACTCTCTACTTTGGAATTGTTCATAGAATCACAATTAAACATTGATGTTCTACTTTCAATTATAAAATGAAAGAGATATCTAGTGAATGATTTTTTTCTTAGGCTTAGAATCAAAAATTGCAATAAAGAAAATAATATAAACTCATGAACACCAACAAGTTTTATCTTGGAAAACTCTAGAGGAGGAAAACTAGTCAGGAAGGGAAAATGCTCTTTCTTCCCACTTTTTATTAGCCAATTCAAATAATAAGTATAGAATTTACAGTAAGTATGAAAGAGAAGTAGATAATATCTCACACTTCCTCCAAATTACTTTCTTTCTCTGCCTCAACACTCCTTTCTTCTATAAACACAATTCTAGCACTAAGAATTCCTTGCTCACTTGCTTTTCATGTTTTGATAATAAAAAAAAATCTCCTTCCTATATGTATTTATAGCCCTTCTCACGTCATCCCATGCACTATAGGATGGGAAAGGTAATGGAGGAGAAGAGACACAAACAACCTTTCCAATTTTGGGACTGTTAGTTTTGAATTTTATTTTTTTGGTCTGAAAGAGCCAGGAATGCCATCCAATGCAGATTGACAGTCATAGGGCTACAACCCTGGCTCGGCGATGGTTATAGGAATGCCACCTGGGTTGGGCAGTGGATTTGTAACCTCCTCTCTACATAGAGTGAAGGTTCTATTAACATAACTACATAACCTTTGTTTCTTCATTTTCCTTCTTCGGTGTTGGTTGATTTGATGAAGTAGAATCATTTTGGATCCCTATGGATCACACCTCCCCTACTTAGGAGGATTTTGGTCCCAAAAAATCTTAGTGGGGGAGTAGATGAGGAAATAATTCCCTCACTTGCTCCTTTGAGTACCACCGGGCCTACCTTGGTGTCTTTCCTTTTAGTCCAACCTGCTAAGACTCCTGCAGACCTCTCCTAGTCTCTCTAACCTTTTACTGCAACATTAATTCCTCCTCCAATTAACCTCGTGAATCTAAGATAAAATCCTCAATGGAAGGTAGAAAATTTAGTCCTTCAACTTCATCTATCATAGATGGATCATATAGGTGTAAGTTCTCATAAATTACTATCGAGTACTTCCTCATAAATTACAACAAATAACGTCAAAAGAAATTTTCTCCAACCTGATCCAATATGGTGAAGGGTCCATATCGTAGTGTCTTGATCTTCTGTGCTTGACCTTGTAGTCTCTCCTTGCTTAATTAAAGTGAAACTCTATCTCCAACATGAAGCTTATGTTCTCTTCTATGCTGATCATGCCTAGCCTTGTACTTGGCTTGAAATTTCTCTAACTGTTCTTTGAATTTGATATGGATTTTTCAAATCCTCTCAATGAATTTGTTTTCTCTAGTCACCTCTATGTCTCGTGTCTCCTCCTCATCCTTCTTCCCAACTACTATGTCCAGCATATTTGTAGGTAGATATCCCAAGCATGCTTCAAATGGTGACTTCATAGTGGATGTGTGTACTTCTTGGTTATAGGAATGTTGAATGTAGGCTAAGAACTCATCCCAAGTCCTTGGGTATTTACTATTATACCCTCTGATCAATTGTACCAAAGTCATGTTCACCACCTCTATCTATCCATCTATTTGTGGATGGAAATTTCTGTTCCTCTATAGCCTAGTATCCGTCTTGTCCTTAAAAATAGTCTGAAAATTCCCTAAGAACCTGGAATCCCTGTCAGAAACAATAGAATTTGGCAAACCAAAATGCATGCATACACTAGTAAATAAAATATATACTACCTCATGTGCTTTTACTATCTTTTTACATGCCATAATAATACACATTTTACTGAATCTATCAACAACAACATAGAGATAGTCATGGTCATGTTTAGACATAGGTAATCCTCCTACCAAATCCATAGAAATGTCCTCCCATAGACAAGTAGCATCTGGAAAAGGCATATACAAACCCTCCTTCCTAGTCTTATACTTGTTGGTACAACAAAGTTTACATCCACTTATAAACTTTGATACTTCTTCTTGCATATTGGGCCAATACATAGACCTTTGCAAGTGAGATAGGATCTTACCAACACCAAAATTTCCCACTACTTTCAAGGTATTTGCTTCCCTCATGAATAGAAGTATTTCTTCTTTAGGCACACAAAGCTTCCCCCATTGGTAGAGCAGACCATCCTTGAGATTAAAATATTCAATCCCCATCTTTTCATCCCCTTGGGAATGCAATTGCTAAAAGGTCACCCCAAAGTCTCTATCCTACGAATATGCCTCTCTGTAATCTTTCTTCATGAAGGGATCGATCTGAGAGATAGTGTCCAAGCAGGTGAACTTATTTTGTTTAGGTGGCCTAGACAACATGTCTGCCACCAAGTTTGTACTACCCTTCTTGTATTTGATCACTAGATGGAACTGTTGAAGGAACCCCATCCATTTGTAGTGCCTTTCCTACTATAATTTAGACTGTGCTTGCAAAAACTGGAGATGTTTGTGGTCAAGTGTGCACAATAGTTTCTTTACCCAACAAATAATGCTTCCATTTTTTAATTTCCTGAACTAGTGCATACATTTCCTTATCATATACTGAATATCCTTTAACTACTGAAGTAAAAGTTTCAGAATGATAGCATATGGGTTTACCTCCCTGAAGCAACACTACACCCATAGCATAATCAGTGGAATTTTTCTTTACTTCAAAGGGATACTGAAAATTAGGAAGATAAGTATTGGAGCATGACTAATATTGTATTTCAATAACTCAAAGGATTTATCTTGTTCCTTGCCCTAGTAAAAACCCTTACTCTTTGTGGCCACTATGTGTAGAGGTGTTGCAATCGTGGAGAATCCTGGAATGAAATTACGCATGTACTATACTATTCCCAAAAAACTCCTAGTTTTTGTGGCTCTTGTTGGTGTTGGCAAACTAGTGATGGCTTCCACCTTCTTTGGATCCTCTCGTAGCTCTCCTCCTCTAACCACGTGCCCAAGATAGACAAGTGACTATTTTGAAAATTCACATTTCTTCATATTACAAAGAATTTGTTTCTCCCTGAGAACTTGCAAGACTTGTTGCAAATGAGTTATATGTTCCTCTCATGTGGCACTAAAAATCAAGATATCATCTAGATAAACAATAACACACGAATCTATGAAATCCCACAATACATCATCCATCAATCTCATAAATGTAGTGGGTGCATTGCATAAATCAAATGGAAGTACTAACCACTCATACAAACCTTGTTTTGTCTTGAAGGCAGTCTTCCATATATCCTCCTCCTTCATAATGACTTGGTGATAACCTTACTTGAGATCCAACTTTATAAAGAATTTGGCATGCTAAAGCTGGTCCAAGACATTATCTATGTTGGGAAGTGGATATCTATTCTTTATGGTGATCTTGTTCAAAGTGTGGTAGTAGATGCACATTATCCAAGAACCATCCTTCTTCAGCACCATCACAATAGGTGAACCACATGGTGAGGTGCTCAGACGTATCACCCCCTGGTCTAGTAGTTATTGGAGTTTTTTCTTTACTTTAGTACTCTCTAGCAAGGATTTCCTATACAACCCGATGTTCAGTAGAGGGGACTCTAGCAATAGCTGAATCTCATGCTCTACTTCCCACTTTGGTGGTAACCCACTGGGAGCCTGAAAAACTTCCTAAAAAGACTAAATAATACTATCCAAATCATGTTTTCCTTGGTTAGGAATCTCTGAAACTTCTACCCCATCTTGTTTATCCTTCAACAAAAATAAAAAAATTGATTATGATTTTCATGAATATTTCATTTTTCTCAGTCAGTACTCACCATAGTAACCCGTGTCTTACGCTGGTGTGCCCAGATGTTGTAGCTAATCCCATCCTTGACCCATCTATATCAGTTTTCCCTTCTCATAAATATAGCATCCTTGATATACAAGTAAGGACTCTCAAAAACAACATCAAAAGCATCAAGTGGAATAACATCATCTTCCAATACATCAATATACTGGGAATTTATCCCAAAATTGACCTTACATCTTTTTGTTACCTGAATTTCAACACCCTTCTTCACCCAACCCAAAGGATAAGGGTGTGGATGCTTGTAAGTCTCAAGACCAAGCTTCTTTACAACTGCTTCAGAAATCAAGTTAGACTGAGAACCGATATCAACCAAAGCATTTACCTTAGTTCTCTTGATCTAGATTTTGATCTAGAATAGTTTACTCATCTCCTCTTCCTGGATTCCCATGTTGGTGTTTGTGCATCCAAGCCTCTCATCTACATCAGATTCATCTTTGATTTCTACCCCCTTATATCTTTATAGTTGTCATGGACTTATTTGATTCCTTGTGTCAGTTCTTTGGATGTAACTCCAGATGAAACTTCCAACATGTAGCATCAATCTGACCATTTATATTATAGTTCTTGCAAAAATTCTTGGGATCTTTATAAGTACTTAAAGTAGTGATAACTTTTTTACCTTCCCCTTTCCACTTACCCTTGTTACTTTTTTCCTGTTTTCTTTCTTCTGTTGATTTATTGACTACTTTTCCCTTGGCTCTTCTTCTCCTTGCTTCTTTTCATCCTCTATGTAGTATTCTTGCACAAACACCTCATTGATATCTTTGGGATTCATGGAGATAACTTTTATTTGAAGGTGAGTGTGAAGTCCTCCCAAGTATTTAGTCAAAATATCCTCATCCTCCAAGTCCATGTTCATCAACCTAGCCTACCTCTGAAACTTCATGGTATAGTACTGTACACCTTGACCACTACCATGTCTAAAATACTGCCATTTAATCATTTGGTCCTTCTTGTGGCCAATAGGATAGAATTTAGCTCTAAGTAATTCTTTAAATTCTTGCCAAGATTTCACAATAGGAAGTTTCTTCTTTTCACAAGTGGCTAGATGGGTTTCCCACCAAACCAGAGCATGTCCCTCCATTTTGAGACATGCAAAGGTGAACATTTGTGCCTTAGTGACATTATGGATGCTAAAGTTGATGAGGGGATATTTTTTCAGTGTTAAAAGTTCCCTAAACTTCCCTAAACCATGTCAGTGCAATAGAGCCTTCATAGAGCTTTCTGATGACTATAAGAACGTGAAAAACAAACACTCTGAGCTCAAGATATGTCCAGTCAAAGTTTGGTCAACCGGAAGGTCAAAATTGGTCAATAGGTCCATGATGATGTGGACGTGTGCACAATTGGCCAAGTAGCTCAGTCAGCATCAGACAAGTGGCAAAAGGATAAAAATGCTACCAGGTGGTCTTACTTGTCATATTTCATGTGGGTCAAATTTCAAATCATTTTCCAAATGCCATGCATATATGTCAAACCTCCATATATTAATGTTAAACATTAGTATTAAACCATACATAACTGCCAACCCCATACCTTTTGCTAAGTCCATGTGAAAGGAAGGAGATGAAGTGGTTGTAGGGGGTGTAAATGCCATGCGTGGAAATCCATGTGGAGAGGAGTGGGAAGTGGGGCGGTTAAGCCTCAAGTGGTCCTTTTACCACTATTCATGCATGGAAAAGGATTTAATAAGCCTAAAGCCTTATCCCACTGCCAAATGTGGGATATCCCACTTCATAGAAAAAAAACAAACACTCTCCCAAACACGAATAGCGTTGTTGGGTTTTGAACCCATTTAACTTCAAGCTCCCAAACACATCATGCCGATTTGAATCACCACCTCATAGTTCTCAGATGGGATAGCCAAACTCACCCAAGGAGCTCACCTGGTTATAAAAAGAGCTTTGTACTCTATGTGAAGAGAGGGCCAGTGTCAAGGAGGATAAGAGGCAGTTTGCATTCGATGCTAAATTTTGAGGCACTTCCACTCAAATCCAGATGTCGAGTTATATATGAAATTTCCTCAAAATTGTGATACAATCATGATGAAATGATCATTATTATAATTTGGAGATTTTGTGATAGAGTTATTTTCTGTTAAAGTCACATGAAGGCATAGAACCAAAGGGAGACACTGCTGCAAGTGGATCAGGAAGGTGAAGGACAGAGGCTGAGCTCTATTAACATCCTTCGAAGGTCTGAAACACAGTTTTGTAGGTTTTTTTGATTCATTATTGGTTAATGTAAATGTTATTGTATTTACATTTTTTTAACATTATTAATGGATCGGTTCACCACGAACCCGGGGACGTAGGAATTCCGAACCCCGTAAACAATTTGGGTGTTGTGTTCTAATTTTATTTTCAGTTTCTGATATTTAAGTAATTTAAATTCAAAATATGAATATCGATGCAACTATAATCAGTAATTGATAAAATTGGAAAAATCGATTAAAATCAAGAAACAGTGATTTTTGGGGCTTTGATCAAACAGTGAAATTTTGAGTAAATTACAAACTTAATTTTAGTTTGAATTTAGTCCTAAATCATATTTTGATCAGTTTTTGGAAGTATACAATCCTTTTAAGTTGATTAAAATTGAAGATCCTTGAAAGTGTTTAAAAGTGGAAAAAATAAAACACCCGTTTTTAGATCAAGTTTGGTATCAGATCAGTTAGATTGCTGGATTAGCTTCTACTTATTTTTGAAAAAATGACTTCATTTTCAGTATCGATTTCAATTTTCAGTGTGCAGACATTTTGGGGCTTGTTAATCTTCTTTTGCAGTGTGCAGTTTTGGAAGTACAGGTTGTGTTTGCAGGAACAGGGAATCATGGGCAAGTCATCCAAACAGGAGCAAATTGGATGAGCTTGAAGCCATAAACCACCAACTCCAGAAGAAAACTCTTTCCTGAGAGCTAATTTTTATTCCTTGGAAGAGGAAATAGTGCGGTTAAAATTTGAGCCACAATCCTCTATAACCAAGAAAGAGGAGTATGTCAATGAGATGCTTGCAGAGAACAAGAAGTTGATGGGTTTTGTTAAAGAGTTGCAAGAAGAAATAAGGACCAAGGATGCCCTCTTGGAAAAGCTGCAACAAGGTGAACACAAGAAGGAAATGCCTTCCAAATCAGATGCAGGTACTATGACAAAATGCACTGTAAGTTGTTCACATTCTAATTCTTCCTCTCATTCAGTTTCAGATATTCCTTTGGGTGAGTTTGAAAAACACACTAAGGGAATTGGGTCTAAGCTAATGGTTAAAATGGGATATAACGGAAAAGGCCTTGGTAAAAATGAACAAGGTAATGCTAACCCAATACAGGTAGAGGATCATCCTTGTTTTGTAGGTTTGGGTTATTCTAGTGGGCAAATGGAAATTGGAGAAAGTTCCAAAGTAGCTGAAGGAAGACAAGCTTCCAACAGCCAAGGATCTACGCCACTAGAATTACAGGATTCCGCCATCAAGAGGAACAATGAAAGGTGTAAGAAAATAGGTAAACGAGGTAATGAAATTCCACCTCCTCCCACTTACACTAAAAATAACACTAAGGGGAAATTAAATCCTAAGACTTCTAAAACACTCTTTCATTTGAACAATATAGCTTTGGTAGACAAAAGTATGGTTTTCCTTGCACGTTTTGTGAAGGTTCTAATCATTCTACAACATATTGTTGGAAGAGAAAAACAATGGTTAAGAAGTTAATGCCTTTTGTGAATGATAAGGCAGGTGCTAAAGACCAATCTCACTCTGGTAAGGTGAGAAATGGCAAAAAGGTTACCTCTCCTAAATAGGGGAATCATTTTCCTAGATAGAGTTCAAGGAATGGAAAAATGGGTAAGACTCGTAACAATAAGGAAGTTAAATTTTGTTCCAATTGTAAAAGGAATGGTCATGATGTTAAGATGTGTTGATATGTTCCTTCAGTGCAACATTGGAAAGTTGTTAAAAAGGAAAATAATGTCAAACCAAAATTTGTTGATCTAACTCATGTAAATGCTCATTCTAGTACTGGGGAAGTAAAACCACCTAAACGGAGAAATCCAAGTAATTGGATGGGTAAAACATTCCTCAACTTTATGTTTGCATTGCAGTAACTGGTGATAGTATGCAAACATTTTCAAAGCTATATTTTAGGGATTTTGATCCTATGTTTATATTCAGCTTTGAAATAATTTGGAAGTAGTCATAGAGAAGATTTGAGTTATAGGTTCATCATACTCATATTCATCTTCTCACATTTTGGTTGGTTATTCCATTTCTGACAACAGTATGCATGGATATGGGCATCATCAGAATGTCTATTTTGAAACTTTCAGTTTTATAGTGTTGTCATTTGTGCAAATATTATGGATGCTTATAAGACCCATTCGGACACCTGTTTGATATTGTAATAAATAGACAAACTTGTTGTATCCACATGTGTTATTTGCACTAATTTATAAGACCCTTATTTTGGGAAAATTTGATTTTTTTAACTATTAGATGTGGTTATAATTAGGGTGTAAATTTATTACACTAACAAACTGGTTTGCAAAGCTACCCGGTGATCATTTTGTAGATTATGACAGTTCACCAATTTGGGTAACCATACAGTTTATAATCTATCCCTTTACAGTTCAGTGTATGGATAGAATATTTACATATTCATGTTGATTCAGATTTTGACTATAGCCATTTTAGGCGTTAATGGTTTAATGATTCTGGATAGTGAATATTTGCAGTTGTAATCAGCATAATCACAAAGTGTCAGTTGAACACTAGCTTCCATTATAGATGGGTGTTATTATCTGACTTATTATTTGTGATGGTGATACAATGTTTTTGGGCAGATTCACGTGGATTCAGTTGTTGACTATAGCTATTTTTGGGCGTTGATAGTCTATTTTATTATGGATAGTGAATACTTGCAGTTGTTACAGTTTCAGATGAATAGTGGGCGCTAACCTAATTGTGGGTAGTTTAGATGTTTGGTATATTGAACTGTGTTATGAAATTGTAATTTAAGTAATCGGTCGTATCACAAAGTGATAGTTGAACATTAGATTTCCGTAATAGAATGGGTGTTATTATCTGGTCAATTATTTGTGATGGCATTTCAGTGGGGTATGATAGTTCACAGTTGTGTGCAGAGTTGACAGGGTTGCAGTGTTTCAGTTGAACACTAGCTTAATTAGGTGTTATTATCTGATCGGTTATGTGACTAGCTAATCAACTATTTGCATTTATTTAACCTATAATGATATCTTGGGTTATAGTATGTGTTTGTGCAATGCAGGAAGAGATAACATTATTTGTGGGTTGATAAACAACTTTTTGTGGACAAAAAGCCTTCTCAGTGGGGAGGAGTGATTAGGGGATATTTTTTAGTGTTAAAAGTTCCCTAAACTTCCCTAAACCATGCCAGTGCAATAGATCCTTCAAAGATCTTTCCGACGACTATAAGAACATGAAAAACAGACACTCTGAGCTCAAGATATGTCCAGTCAAAGTTTGGTCAACCAGAAGGTCAACATTGGTCAATAGGTCCATGATGACATGGATGCGTGCACAATTGGCCAAGTGGCTCAGTCAACATCAGGTAAGTGGCAAAAGGATAAAAATGCTACCACGGTTTTACTCGTAATATTTCATGTGCGTCAAATTTCAAATCAATATTAATGTTAAACATTAGTATTAAACCATACATAACCGCCAACCCCATACCTTTTGCTAAGTCCACGTGAAAGGAAGGAGATGAAGCAGTTGTAGGGGGTGTAAATGCCATGCGTGGAAATCCACATGGAGAGGAGTGGGAAGTGGGGTGGTTAAGCCTCAAGTGGTCCTTTGACCACTATTCATGCATGGAAAAAGGCTTTAATAAGCCTAAAACCTTATCCCACCACCAAATGTGGGATATCCCACTTCATAGCAAAACTCCCAACCACCTATCTAACTACTCTCCCAACTCTATATGCAAGAAATATGGGATTTTTACCCATTTGGAAAAAAATCCACGGCAAAATGGTAGGAGGAAAGATTTGATCCCCTGAACTCACAGTTCTAAAACAAATCTGCTAGCCAACTCACCCAAGGAGCTCATTTGGTTATAAAATGGCTCGCTGCAACTTATATAAAGGGGGTGCTAGGGCTGTTTCAAGGAGGATAAGAGGTAGTTTGCATTCAGGATAAGTTTTGGGGCACTTTCTCTCAAAACCAGATCTTGAGTTATATATGAAAGTTTCTCAGAATTTTGAGAAGATCATGATGGTGTGATAATTTTTCTGATTTAGAGATTTTGTGATAGATTTATTTTCTGTTAAAGTCACATGAAGGCGTAGAACCAAAGGGAGACACTGCTACAAGTGGATCAAGAATGTGAAGGACAGAGGCTGAGCTCCATTAACATCCTTCTAAGGTTTGAAACACAACTTTTTAGGTTTTTTTGATTCATTATTGGTTAATGTAAATGTTATTGTATTTTCTTTTTTTAACATTTTTAATGGATCGGTTCATCACGAACCCAGGGACGTAAGAATTCCGAACCCCGTAAACAATCTGGTGTTGTGTTCTGATTTTATTTTTAGTTTTTGAGTATTTGTAAGTAATTAAATTCAAAATATGAATATGGATGCAACTATAATCAAAATTGATAAAATTGGAAAAATCAATTAAAATCAAGAAATAGTGACTTTTTGGGCTTTGATCAAATAGTGAAATTTTGAGTAAATTGCAAACTTAATTTTAGTTCTTAATTCAGTCCATGAATCATATTTTGATCAGTTTTTGGAAGTATACAATCCTTTTAAGTTGATTAAAATTGAATATCCTTGAAATCATTTAAAAGTGGAAAAAATAAAACACCTGTTTTCAGATCAAAAGTAGACTTCTAGATGTTTTAACCATTTATCAAACAACTTTTCATCCACTTGTCCTTCAAAGATTTTAATTTAAACTTTCATCTCAACTTTAAAAGGATCATAATATGATTTTACTTTTTCTCTCGCATTTGAAGCCTCTTCTTCACACTCTTCCCCATAATATTCATCATGGTAGCTCCTCCCTATGCAATTTTTTTTAGCTAAGCCTCGAACCACTTATTCTATGGAGTCTTGCTTAAAAAAATTCATCTTCTACAAATCTATAAGTTCTTCTTGTCTTCTATACATCCTATCCATCATGGTCTCCAACATCTCGATTCTACGGACCAATTTCTCTTCCTCCATTTGTCCCCGAATTCTTTATTTCCACTTCCTTATATAAATATCTAGATCTCAATGTAAATTCTCTTCTTCTTTAGATCTCGTCACTATCATACATATCCAAGAATGAATACCAAATTCTTGGATACTTGTTAGATTTGATACCAAAATGATTTGTAAACTCTCTACTTTGGAATTGTTCATAGAATCACAATTAAATGTTGTTGTTCTACTTTATATTATAAAATGACAGAGATAGCTAGTGAATGATTTTTTTCTTAGGATTAGAATCAACAATTGCAGGAAAAGAAAGAATATAAACTCATGAACACCAACAAGTTTTATCCTGGAAACCTAAAGAGGAGGAAAACGAGTTGGGAAGGGAAAATGCTCTTTCTTCCCACTTTTTATTAGCCAATTAAAATAATAAGTATAGAATTTACAATAAATATGAAAGAGAATTAGATAATATCTCATGCTTCCTCCCAATTACTTGTTTTCTCTACCTCAACACTCCTTTCTTGTACAACACAATTCTAGCACTAAGAATTCCTTGCTCACTTGCTTTCATGCTTCGATAATAAAAAAATTTCCTTCCTACATGTATTTATAGCCCTTCTCATGTCCTCTTGTGCACTGCAGGATGGGAAAGGTCATGGAGGAGAAGATACATAGACATCCTTTCCAATTCTGGGACTATTTGTTTCAAATTTAATTTCTTTATCTAAAATATCTAGGACTGCCACCCAATGCAGACAGGTGGTCACAGGACTGACACCTTAGCTGGGAGGTAGTTATAGGACCTCCACCTAGGTTTGGGAAGTGGTTATGTAACCACCACTCTATAAAGAGTGGTGATTCTATTAACATAAAGAAAGAACCTATGTTTCTTCATTTTCCTTCTTCGGTGTTGGCTAATATGATGAAGTAGAGTCATTTTGGATCTCTATGGATCACATAGTGTCATCCAACACCTGCAACTGACAAGAGACTAATTTAAGTGTCTTGATTACTACAAAATGTCCTAACCAATGTACTTTCAATTTCCCTGGGTGGCACAAAAAATTGGAATCATATAGAAGAACCATCTTTCCAACCTTAAAAATATTTTTCCTAATGTGCCTATCATGTTATGCCTTTTTCCTTTCCTTCTCAATATTTTAGCTCTAACGTCTAATAGCACACCTCTCATCTAACTGTATCAATATAACAATGTGCTCTTCAATAGCTTGTCCATCATCCAATCTACCTATGCGTGTAATACGTAAGGAAAGTAACATGAATTGAATAGGAAATACAACCTCTACACCAAACACAAACTGAAAATTTGTTACCTTATTCAACCTTTTATAAGTGGTCTTGTAAGCCTAGAGTACAATTGATAATTTATCATCCCCATATTTTCTTCCAAAATCATAGAGGTTTGTCAATATCTTTCCCAAAATCTTGTTGAAATATTCTGCAGTACCATTATCATATGGGTTATAAGGGGTATTCTTATGATGTGCCACCATAAACTCTTCCAAAATAATTTGGATTGTCTCATTAAGGAAATGAGTGCCTCTATCACTTGTCAAGCTTAATTGGAAGCCATACATGCTAATGATGTTTTCCCATAAAAATATTATTTATGTAGTTACTATACAATCCTTTGTATATGTAACCTCTTCCCACATTTTTATATAGTATGTACAAGTAATAATATAGTGTGCACTAGTTCTACATGTAAGTGGTGAAATAGGACATACAAATTCAATAACCTTGTTCTCAAAAGGTTTAGTGATTGCAATAGGCCACGATGACATCTCATCTTGGGTTCCAAGCTTCCCAAATCACTAAAAATTATCACATTCCTTGACATATTCCTTTGTGTCATTATAAAAAATTTCCCACTAAAGTCTATCCATCAGAATCTTATGCATTGTATCATCCTCTGTATAGTGTCCTACAACAATTCCCCCATGAGCCTCTTCTGTAAAATCCTCACTTTCATGCTCCAGAACATAATGGTGCAAAAAATTTTCACAACCAAAATTATACAAATCTCCACCAATCAAATGATAAGGAATTGTGCACATTGCAATTTGATTCTTCTCTAAGGCCTTCATTCCTTCAGGCACCTATCCAGTGTGCAAAAATACTGCAATATCCTCTAAAACTACAGATGTGTAGTCTAACCTGAAAAGTTATGCATCTGACATGGTGTCCTCAATGATATACATGTTCTCACTATAATTTATCCTTGAATAACGATCATGCCCTAAATTAATCTTTCCTAGCTTCATAACAACTGTAAAATCAAACTCTTGAAATAGAAGTATCCACTTACAAATGTGCACTTACAACATAGGTTTTTTGACCAAATACTTAATCGCCATATGATCTATATAGAAAATTAAAGGTTTTTCCAGCAAGTGCTTCCTAAACTTGTGTAGTGTGTAGATCATGGAAAAATCCTCAAGCTCAGTGGCTATGTAATTCTACTATGTGGGTGTCAACTTCTTGTTACAAAGAAATAGGATGATCTACAATTCCTTCTCTTGGTTTCACCAATACTGCACCAATTTCCATGCAAGAAGCATCAAAATGAACATGAAAGGTATTTTCCCATGAAGGTAAATGTAAAATAGGTGTAGTAGTAGCCTTTCCTTTAGTGTTTCGAATGCATGTTGATACGTGTCACCCCAATAGAATTTCCCTTTAGCTTTCAACAATTCTTCCAAAGGTGTGGCAATATTTGCATAGGCTTTGATGGACTTCTTATATTAACCCGTATGTCCCAGAAATCCACAAACTTCACTAAGATTTTAAGGCTCTTATAGACCCAAGATCACAACTATCTTGGCTGGGTATACCAAGAATCCTTCCTTGTAAATTGTGTGTCCAAATAAAGTTTCAAAAGGTGTTGCAAAGATGCACTTCTTAATGTTGAGAGAGATACTCAACTACTTGCTCCTATAAAACATTAGTATGAGATTGTCATAATGGTCCTTGAATAATCCATACACTATCTAATCATCCATATATACCTACAATAATTTATGAATAAATTATCAAAAGGTCTACACAATAGTGTGTGAGAACACCACTGGTGCATTCTTTAGTCCAAAGGGCATGAATGTATATGCAAAAATTCCCCACTCAGTGGTGATTTTTTTCTTTTATTGATCTTCCTTCATGATGCACACCTAATGATAACCTAAAAATCCATCTGTGAAATAATATATCTTGTGCCTGACAACTTCCTTAAGAATTTATTCTATGAATGGGTTTGGAAAAGGATCGACAACACAAGAAGCATTGGGCTCTCTGTAGTCCACACAAATCCTTATCTTCCCATCCTTCTTAATGTTTATTACTATGGGGCTACCCCACTCAAATTCTTCAATAGCCTCAATGATTCTAGACTTCAGCATCTTATTAATTTCTTCCTTTACCTTCACACGAAGATTAGAATTCATCTTGTAAGGCCTCTTCCTAATTGGGTGTGTGCCTTATTTCAAATTTATTTTCATATCTCCTAAAAAAGGGTTTACTCCCTTCAACTCATGATAGCCCCTCGAGAATAAGTCTTGGAATTCATGCAAGAGTTCAATAATTTTAGCCACTTCTTTCTCTGACCAGTAATCACCAATAATGGCCTCCTTAGGCTCTGCCTCCTTACCAAATTTAACCTTATTTGTTTTCATAGGATCGTGATATGCGTGAGCCTTCTCATATGTAGCTTTCATCACCTCGTGCGTACCTTTAATGTGGTAAACATCCAGATTATCCACTTTCTCATCATCTATCATGTACACCATATTTTCCTTTTCTTTTTATTTCCATGTGTAGACCATATCTTCTTCATGTATTTCTTCGAGGTGAAGGCGTGCCTCGATATTAGGTTCCCCTAACAAATCTAGAATAATTTCTTAAGCCTTCGCACTATCCCTCAATGTAAGGTGCTTCATAATCTGTAGTGATTCATGGACCAGAAGCTTAGTAAAAAAACTAAGAAATTTGAATCATACTTGTAGTCACCTCTTGCTAATTTTTTATTTCTCTTTTCAACCCATCATGATCATACCATGCACATGTGAAACCATGTAAGGTGGAGTAGAAATTATGCACGTAGAGTGATGGAAAAAATTCCTCCTTTCCTTGTACCCATTTTCTCTCAGAATCATGGATGTGATGAGAGGCAGAAGACTCCCCATGAAATTCAAAAGTTTACGTAGGTACAATATTCTGACTGAACCTAGTAGAAAAGGTGATTTTCACTTCTTGACATTCCAAAATGCCATCTTTATGTGTTTCCCAAAAATGTGGTGCAGTCCCATGTAAATTATAGATCAACATATTTATTCTATCCCCTTCATTCTCCCACTAAGTCTCCATGGTGCATAGAAATGCATCAGGATTCCCTTCACTAGAGTACCTTGGTACCTAGTTTCTTCCTAAATTCCTAACCATTTATGGCCTTATCATGCAAGTAATTGTGTTCTTTATCTCTCTCCTAACCAATTCATACATCCATGCACCCAATTATCACAAGTAATACTTTTGGTGTCACTCACAAACTGAGCATCATCCCATTGTATCACTCCTTCCTTATATGGCTTGGTTACCTCAGGGTCTCTAATTTTGTGTGCATATATCTTGTTCAATTCCTTTTCACTCAAGGGCTCAACATATAACACAAACTTTTCATCAGTAAAAGGTATAATAACACACTTTTCCTTATTTTCAAAGCTAATGTTCCCCTTGTTAAGGCATAGATCAACATTATTAGAATAATATGAGGGTCATCCAAGTAATTCTAGAAAATTGTCTTCTTTTGGAAGCTCCAATACCTAAAATTCCTCAGTGAACTTAGCTCCCTGAATTGTAATATATGCATCCTTTAGTAATCTAATTAGAATAGCCCTAGTTCTATTTTTCATATACATCACATTCGAAGAAGGATGCAATAGTTGTCTTCCCATATGATTCCATATATCCAACATGAGTACATTAACTTAAATGCCTATATCTATCAAAAAAATTCTCATAATCCATCCATCTATGACTGCATTAAGTGTAATCTCCTTGTCAAATTCATTATTATGTAGGAGTATATTTGTGTGGAGTATCTTCCTCTCACGCTCAGAACCAACACATGGTACCTTTTCTTACAACCATTCTCCTAAAAAATGATGATGTTCTATTGGAAAACATTTGACATACCTCCTTCAAGTCATCTACATCCTTCTATGGGAGTTCAACCTTCTTTTCTCAATCCATAACATTTTCCTGCTCCTTCAAGCACTAAATTTTTCCCAAAAAATCCCCGATGACATCTATATTTTCTTGGTAAACCTCTTTCTAATGTGCAACATCTGTATACTTGGCATTTATCACTTCTTTCTTTGTTATAGTATGCTTATAATTTAGATTTTCACGTGCATGTGTATCCTTAGCACATGTAGTAACTAAAACAGGTTGTAATTTAGGATTAGGTATTATCTTTGGCATTCATTGATCTTCAACTGTGTGTTATACCTTAATCATTCCCGCACCCTTATATTACTTGTGATGATTTTTCATGTGCTCATATAACTCGAGACATTATTTGAACTTTTTTTGCTTCCCAAACCATGATAAAATCAAAGTCTTAGGGTAATCACATTGATAATGATTAGGAGATCCACAAGTAAAGCAAGTTACTCTAGCAAATCCTCTTCTACCACTGTCGGGACCTTAGTCTCTATATCCCTCTATTCTTGTTATCCCCATTAGTGCACCCTTCATTATTTTATTCTCACTATTCCTTAGATCCACTTTCCATGCTAGTTTGGCATGTACACTAGTCTCAATGGATTCATGAATATGATTAGTTAATATACAGTCAGTGGTGTCATGAGTATGGGTTTTGAAAATATAACAATACATAGACACATTCTACTGGATCACATGATGTAAGAGAGGGTATCTACTCACCTCATGGTCCAAATGATAGATTTCACAATCTGGAAATAAGGCATGTTATCCTTAGTATGTCCTTTAACCTCACAATCTATGCATCATAAGCCACTACGCGTCTCATGAGATAAATTATTAGAGATATTTTCCTACTTCTTTACCATGGATGTGATTTGTGATTCTAAGAACATAATCACTCTAGTGTCCACAGTTCCAACTACCTCAGCACATAGAGATGATAGTAAGGCCTTGTGCAGGTCCACATAAGTCATATTCCCTTACACTCTCATATAAGCCATATTTGATGTCTTTAAGCATGGTGATAATCTTCTATTTAAACTATGGAATATGGAACTCTAATATAAATGCATAATGTAGAGCATCATAGTCTACCATAGACTGATGTGGGTCATACTTTTTATACCAGCTATGTGTACGCTCTTGAAGAGTGGTAGAAAACTGAATTTCTTTTCTATTTAACACAATAATTCCTTTAGCATGTCATAGTATCTCACACTTTTTCACATGATATGTTGCATCTCTAATGCCCCTATACTCTGGCAAGTGGAGAGACATATCATAGTAAACTTGATGTGGTTGATGAGGGTATGTACCCTAGCCATCAGATCCAAAACCAGAGCCCCCGCTAGTATTTCCTCACTTCCTAAACCTCCTTATCCACTTCATCCCCATCTTACCGATCCCCATGAACCTTCTGTAGTGGGCACTAGACTAGTGGGTGTAGTTCATTTCATCCCAAGTATAGTGCTAAACTGAAATCCCACGGTCTGTGAAGTTTTAGTAATCCAAGATGTATTCCTAATGTTTTGCACACCAAAACTCTGTTATGATGACACACACAAGAATATTCCTCCAATTAGAACTCCAAAAAATTATTTCATATTTTCTTCCACATGTGTATGTGTTGTCTGATGTAATTCTAAATTCACCACAAAATTATACCAACCTATTGTTTCCTAATTACCTAGTCTAGCATGCTTCTCAATGACTACTTTAGGATCTAGAACCCTATGTACGAGGGCTAGGTCACTAGGTAGGATGATATATGTTCCTCCATTCCTTAATCTCTCCTCTGACGTGCTCTTATTCAAAGCTGAAGGGGATTATCTACTGCAATTTCCTAAGTATGGGAGATCCTAATGCTTTGGCTCCATGTCTTCCATGTGAACTTCAAATCCTTCATGAGCCATCTACCTCCAAAAATCCATAGACTCCTCAACATCAGGATTCCTCAAAAATTCCCTCCGTTACACTTTAATATAATTGATTCGTCTTTCCTCTCTCTATCTTTTTACTACTAGGTATGTCATCTTTCACCACACCTTCTCCTGCACCTACGTGTGGTGGGGGGTTTAACTAGCCATAGGTAGTTTTTCCAAACTCAATATCACCATAAATATCTTAATTACGAAAGGAATAACACACAAGTAGGACCCTTGAGGCTCACACAATAATTTAAACTCAACAATTTCTGGATATGAATAGGTAGAGATAGCGTACTCCAAAGTGTGACTGTAAACTAACCTAGCCCCACCAATGATCTACAACATGATTCCAGTTTTCATCTGCATAAAAAAATTATGGTAATCTTCCTTTGTACAAACCCGTAGCCTTTATCCACATATTTTCTTCGATGCACATGCTGACAACCACTCGTATAATTCTATTATAAAAACGTTTAAAACATCTCATAGAGCTCATGATAGAGATGATCTTCCACCCAATTATGTGCATTAAAATCAAGTCCAGAACCATATTGCTATGTAAATTTATCTTTTCCATCTACAACCCATATTTTAATGTTCTCAAGAGTCAATCGGTATGCCATTTGCGTGCAACATCCTGACACATAGTTTGAAAAGAGGTCCCGTCAACAGAACCAAAATGTATTCACTTATTCCAACCAATTGCCTAGGTGCATTGGTAATTCATATACTCAGAAATGAATGTTCACCCAAAGCACGTGAAGCTATGAGGTCCCTCCTTTGTATATGTTTTTCAATACATTAGCATGCATGTTCATGATTCCTAGTACCAAAAAATACATTTAGATGTAGATCATTACAAACATTATATGGAAACACATGTAATAAGGAAACATAATAGATCAAACCATTAATAAGATCAATTGCAGTATGTGACCACCATACTCAGATAAATCAATTACTAGAATACATACACAATTATCCATTCATAACATAAATATTACACCAAAGATATGAATACATAATATATTAAATCAGTCTCAACAGAGTAATACATGCTAGAATATCAAAGCAACATAACAATAAAATACATACGGTGTCCTCAATAATGTAGTAAAATACACACACACACACACACACAAGGGTGTGGAATTTCCCTTCACTGCATATATGTTCTCAAAATAGACAACATGAATTTTTTTCTAACAAGCTTAATAATAGACTATCCTAAAGATAAAATCTTCCTTAAAACTATTATTATCTTCCATGTATGTGTTCAAACTACAAGTTCCTTCTCCAAAAATAGACCTTACATGGCCACCAATTCTTCATGTCCTTATCTTCTATTTGAACAACACTTCCTTTATTTTTCCTATTTTAGACCGCTTCTGGAAAATGGCTAAGTCTCTAGTCAAAATGTGCAGTCCCATGCATAATCCTTGATTATCCTTCCTATGCACTCCTTCTTCTCTCATGTGTGCATTCTTTAGTCGTATTTAATACTTAGTCATATTTACCCATTCAAAACCATACCAACTACCCCTCTTCCTCATGCCAAGACATATGGCACTAGAGACAGATGTTTCTAGGGAATTGCAACCAATTGTTGCAACCTAAGATACATAATAGGTGGAAAGTTTTTGGATGCTCTAAATCTCAACATTGTATCAGTAGAGATGGAAAAGATAGTCTTGGGGAGCTTCTACCTCACCTCTCATCAGGCGTACATCACAAATAGAGTAAGTGGCCTCAAAATATGGTTGAACCATGGTTTGATTATCAAGTTCGATACTTGTCAAGTTACAAGACCCAACAATGGGTACATTAGTGAGTCATCAGAATCTTATAATCTAGGGGACCATCCAGTCCCAAATGACAAGCAAGATTGCTAGAGTTGACACTAAGGCAGTGATATCTTCCACTAGATTCAGGTACATATGTAGGATCTATGTGGTAAATAAATGTTTCATCTATTGTGATTGTATCTAGGAGAATTTTTTGGTGTAATAAAATAAAACATACTCAGGCTCATATTTTTATAACAAAAGTAAAAGACCCATTTTTGGGAATTTTTCTGTATTTGATACTTGTAATGTAAGACCCATGTAAGGGAAAAAATTATATGAGGTGTTAACCCCATAATATTGTAAGTATCAAAATTTCTTTATCAAGAAACCATGCAAACACCATTGGTCAGACTATGCAGAAAAGATGTTCGTGAAGAGAACCTTATAAAGATCTGATGATTAGTACGTTGGATAAATCATTAATATTTTTATTTGTAGAGAATAATCATACTTAAGGATCTCGTTGATGACATGGGATCCACTTAGCCATATGTAGCTTTCATTTTATTGTGCATCAGAGTGGAAGGGGGTCATAATCAACACATGACATCGGGTTCAATCCCAACTCTATAGAGTGGAGGATGAATGTCATTTTTAATATCAGATATTTGGATACTTATCATTATGTAATAGAGGTGTTGAAGTCTTTAAGAAGGATACTTAGCACTATGTAGCCGAGGCATTGAGGTCTTTCAGAGATATAAAATTGGGGAGTTGTGATAACACACCAAGATTTCCAAGACTAGGTTTGGATTCTATAGAATCAACGTAGGTCAGGAGTTGTGCTGGGGCACTAAATTTTCCAAGCCCATTTTGGATTCATTGAATCAACTAAAACCAATCTTTAACACTAATCTCTAACTTCGTTCTGCGTAGAGGTGAAGGTTGTGCAACAGAATGGAGATCAACTAGAGGTGTCAAATAGTGTGGCATAGAAAAAGGAAATGAGCCCAAGTGCTATAGGTCCCAAATATTGAACCAAATGTTTGATTAGAGAAGTAGAGTTTTAATACTATGGTATTAGCTACAAATATCTCTTCACAAAAAATTATAGGGTTCATGATCTGGAAAACATAATATTTTTTGGAAAAAAGGCCTCCTCACTAGGGAGGTGTGATTTGGAGGTCATATTAGGAATCAGTAGAGTCAATTGGCTGATCAAACAATGACATAACAAAAGTGGATTTAGGTGAAATACGAGATCATGTTATGGGCCTTTGTTCTTTGACATTCGATCATCATCTTCATATTGATAACATGGTGGGTCCTTAGGCCACCACGTGGCCTTCTACCCCATTCCCACATAATTAACTCGGTAAGTCATCAGACGATATGCTTAGACTAAGGGGTGAGTTACATCAGTGAGTTCATTACCAAGATAGCATTGAGTTACATTAATGTAATGAGTTCATAGGTTATCCAACATGTTCAACTTGGTGAGCCAAGATATGGATGAGCCACATTGGTGAGTGGGATGAGTTATACACGTTGATCCATATCCTTGGCAGAAAAAGGGGAGAATATGTGGCCAAAGCTATAGTCTACATACCAACTGTGTGCTTTATTAAGCCCTTTTATCCTCCTAACCCCATGAATGTTGGATAAACACCTCATTGTTCAAAACCCATGCGGTCATCTCGTAGGAATGGGTCACAACAGACTATACAGGACACATGGACATGACATGACGTGGTGATAGGGTACCATATCAGTGAGGAATCATGTCAAGGTAACATAGTGGAGAGATCAAGGTGAGATGTGGCATGATGCAATGAGGAAGGAAAATGTGGACATGACAATTGGAAGCAGTTAGATGGGTCAGAAAAAATCAACCGAACAGAGTGTAAGGGTAGGGGAGTTGACCTTGTGACCTCCCCATGATATGTGCACCCACCCAACCAACTCATCCAGTGAGTTGGATGGGTTATGGATTGGGTGAAAATCTATATAACCACAAAAATAAGACTCTCATAGCTTATAAAAGGAACTCACCTCTCCATTCTAAAACACACCGAGCTCCTCATTTCAGCCATTCGAGCCTTGAAGGATAATTACAAAGGATGCCTATTTAGGAATTTTTGAGAAATAATAATTCCTATAGTGTATTATAGGTATTATTATTTGAGGAGAGATAAGTCCTAACTTTATCAGGAAACATTATAAATTGTGGGAGTTATTATCATTAACTCACTGAAACTGTTGTGGAGCATCTGGATTTTGAATTTGGAACCATAAGGTATTTTGTACTGGTGATAAGATATTTTTCATCAGACACTTTTCATAGAGAATTTTCATTTTCATCTGGCATTAGGTTTATTATAGCTTCAATTGTGATATTGTACTAAAGTTACAATTCATAAGTGAATAATAAATCGGTTTAGTTTCTAAACCTAGAGTTGTAGGAATAATTTCAAACTCCATTATCAACCCTTTTGCACTTTGATTATTATTCTTGATTTTCATTTAATTAAAGTTGATTTTAAATGGGGTAGTTTCATATAAGGAATTAATTACTTATAGGGGTCTATGGTTGATATAATTTTCAAAAAAAATTTATGGATCAATATTGCAATAAGGGTTTTATAACTAGATCAAATATTGCAAAGTAAATACTACATCACAATATTTATTCATTAACCATGAAGATGCAATAACCAAAGGTTAATCCTATGTATTAGATATAGATGCAACAAATAAAATATTACAATAAAAGTTATATTTCATTGGTTATATATTTAAAATACATATCCAAAGCCATGACTAAAAAGAATTTATCGTTTTATTCATCTTAGTTTAAATAAGTGTATATAGACTAGATTCCCTCACTACCTGCTAATGGTTATACAATGCAAACACCTTAGCATTAAAATTTTATAATTTAGATCTTCTACACTTTACAAAAAAAAAAACTAGATATAAAGCAATTAATTACCAACCAATAACCAAAAACCAACCCTAGAATGAGGGTAGACCCTCATTCTTATACAAAAATTCCATAAGGGAATATACCTAAAGTCCCAAAACTAACTGGAGAGAGTAAAATATGGGCCAAAGAATTTTGATCCCACTAAGATTGAAGTAAATTCTTCTCCAACTGAAAATATACCATCTTAATGTGCCAAGCTAGAGGGTTTATGCTTCATGGTTGAAAACGTGGAAGTGTACATGATATTCCCTTTACTAACAAACCACTTTTGTCTTTTACTACATTTACATCTTTCTTACATAAGTCATCACAGGGAGTATGTTACCTTTCCTAATCAATTGGTTTGAATCTCCCTCCTCTTTTTCTTTTGAAAAGAATGTGAGTCATAGAAGGATAAAGAATAAGAATATGAGAATAAGGAATAAATTATATGTTTAAGATGGGTCAAGCTCAATGGTCTTAATTTGTTCTTTTTCTTTTGTCTTGTCATTGAATGCATCAAAAATTTTAAACATCTTCAAAATAGGTTCTTCATATAGCCTTGTGTGATACAATAATATTATTTCTTGCTTAGAAAAGATACTAATACATTCGGTAGATACAACTTTTTTCATCACCTTTTTGGCCAATTTTTTGATACAGCCTTCTAAGTTCACAAACCTCTATAGGGAAGAAAAATTAAAAACCTTCTAAGTCTCAAACTCACCTATAATATGTCTTTTGATTGCTTCAATTAATTTATCAGGACCTGTAGTTCCTGAGTCATAAGTTCCTTCAAGGGGAAACATCTTCTATATCTTAGACTCAATGTTATCCACATATTTATCTATCTTTTCCCTCATAACTTGGAATGTGCTAATGAAACCTCCTAATGTTTATATCATTAATTTGATTAATGTTTCATAATCAATATTTATCCCCTTATAATCTTGGGGGTTTATTCCTTCCTTCTATAATTCTTCTTCATTCAAGGCATTGATGGTTTCATGCATGGGCAACATATCATCCCAATGCTCCACCTCATTTTGATTTTTCTCAATTAGTGTAACACCATCCTCTAAATGATCAGTAACTTGTTTATAACATGTAATTAATTTGTTGAGGACCCGAATGTCTTTATCAACCAATTTCTCATCCCATTATTTTGTGGCATCGACTATACTTTTCATATCTTCTACATTCTATAATGCACTATGAGTAATGATAGATATAATTCCCTTATTTTTCCTAGGAGGTTAGAGCCACTTTTGCACTTAATTTGAAAATATGTCAACTTTTTCTTTGGGCTCCTTATTCTCCGTGTCCTTGTCTAGATTTTGGATAATTCCTCCCATAGAAACTGAAACATCATGTTTCAGACCTTCAGTAGTGGACTTTCCCAGATTTGTATGATTTAGTAATTAGTGGGGGTGGCCTCATTTCTTAAGATATCCCCCTTAGGAGTTACAATATCTATAGACCTTTCCCATTAAGGACCTATAATGGTATTTGATAGAATCATGGCCTTTTTGGGGCCCTTGGTTGTCTTGATAAAATATCACTTTCAAGGCTAGCAATCTTTACTTGATTTTTTACCTTTTCTCTTCTTAGAAAGGTTGTTCCTAACCACCCTATAGTTGGAGTGTTTCATTCCCTCTAAGTTTGTGACATATGTTAGAGCATGATGGGGGTAGCTACAATTTCCTGTGAGATAAAGGGGGTGGTATTAAGATTAAGAATTTTTAATTGTGAAACTTTCACACCTTTATCTACTTGTTCAGGGTAAAATTGTGTTGTATTTGCACCAGCTGGCCTAACTACTTCAATATTGATCTTAGGCTCTTCAAGAGGAGCTACTTCATAAGCTTGATCTTCATGTTTTTCTTGAAATTTTTCATATTCTTGCTCCTTGTAAACTTCAAGAGTTTTCAATCACTTTTTAACTATCTCCAATGATTTTTGGGTATGATCACTTGGTGTGACTTATTCTTCATGATTGACAAGGACTATCTCAATATTAGGTTGTTCTTCTCTAGATAAAATTGCATCTAATAAGGGTGTCTCTACTGAACTGTACACATCCAAAAATTACACGGTGCTACATTGAAGGACATGGTAAGTCTGTAATGATAAAAGAATTATTTTCTAGAATAATGATGAGATCCATATCCTTTCCCTTCACCTTTAGCATGCTTGTTATAACCTTTTATGCAATTTTTCCAAGTTTGAAATTTTTTTAAGTCTTTACAAGACATATCTAGCTCTTTTTGTTCTTTTCATGACTTTAACTCACATAACCACCACACTAGTTGTGTAACCGCTAGTTTTTGCAAACTAGAGGTCCCATCCATTTAATACATGAGTTCAAACTATGTTTTGGAATTCATGTTTCAAATTCATGAGTGATTTTATCACCTGTTTCTTGACTGTTTCACCTAATTTTTGGCTTTTTCAATTCATATTGGAATCCTATTCTCAATTTACTATATTTAGAATGTTGAATCCTCTTTCTCTTAATGATTTGGAATTTCTTGAATAACACATTGTTGGTGTGTGTGACTTTCCTAGTCATTATCCACATCACATGGTGAGTCATCTCGCCTTGCAAGAGTCATAGGTCTTAGGGAGTCAAATGAAAAGTTTCATATCTGTCATAGAATCTGTCATTGTCATTTACGTTAGTGCGTCCTAGGAGTTACATTCCTTATTTAGAATTGTAGCTCCTTTAGTGGCGTCATATGTGTTAGTCACTTCATATGCATCAGTGGTGTCATAGGGGTTCTTTCCTTATTTAGGCATGGGGGTTACACAACACCCCTATTTGTACTTCATTTTTTTGATCTACGAGCATGAGCAAACCTATTTTCTTATTTGCATATTTTTTCCATTGTTTGAATCTTGGTTATTGCATTGGAGCTATGACGTTACCATCAGAGTGAAAAATTTTCGTGGTGCATTGTTTTGATATCGGTTCTCGCATATCCCTCTTTCATGGTATCAGAGCACGAGTTATCGGTAAAATGTGCACTCTTCATTTATTTGTTATTTATTACCTCTATTTTATTTTTATTTCCTCATGCAAGTTTTTTCAATTATTACTTTGGAATCGCACTCTTCACCTCACATTGAGGTTTCAGTAGTTGTAATTTTGAGGTGTTGTTCATGGTTAATTTTTGGGTGTTAGTGGGTTTTTCTTGGCTTGCTAACTCATGTGTTCTCAGCTCGTGCATTCCATCCACCTGTGCATTGGAGATCTCACTACCTTGGTTCTCACAGGTTTGTTTGAATTTTTCTTGAATCTGTCATGATCAAGTGGGTGTCATCATATTTGCCTCATGCTCTATGATCGTGTTGGTTTGTTTCTTGTGCCTTGGTTATAACCTCGAATCACGGCCTGTATCTCCACCTGTATCTGCACTAGTACCACTTGAGTTTGCTTGGACCTTCGGTTCATTGTTTATTGCAACTGTGGCACTAAGATTGGAAGTTTTGACCTTTCCTACAGAGGTTCTTTCCCATGGGCGTTACATATTCTTCCATTCCGTATAATCTCTGCATGCCCCTAGTTCCTCTCTACTCGACAGTTTTAGCAGTTGTAATTTGAGGTGTTTTTTGTGTAGTCATTTTGTTCATGGTTGATCTTCTGTGGGCTCATTTACAATAGTTGTGGCTCATTTTTTATACCTGCAATCATGCATGATTCTTGTGTTGCCTCTACAACCTTGTATTAATCACCACGTTAGATTTGTGGGTCGGTTTATGTTGACTCGTGCATTGTTCAAACATCTGGGGGATTGTATTATTTTCTCTTTGACTTATACAATGTTTTTGAAGCTTGAGTCCCTTGTACACACATACCTTGCATTGTTCATTCTACTACTCCATCCAAATTGTGCCTATGCATTGATCCATGGCTCGGGTTTTCTTTGGGAGCTCGTGGGATGCATCCAACTTAGGTTTCAGTCTCCATCCACATGTTCAGGTTGATTTCAGTATGTTCTCTGGATGGTCTACATGTTTTGTGCTGATGTTTCCCTTGTGACCAGTTCTATGGAATATCTACCGATGTCGAAATGGTTTTATGCATAGCCGTTACACTCACTTTCAGACTCTGCACAACACTTGGCCCCCTCTTTTGACAGTGTACTTCGTCTGACAACCAAAAACCCATAACTCAATGGATTTTGCAAAATAGACTCAATGGAGAATCTTGTTTAGCTCAAACTCACCTCCCTCTAATACATGGATTTTGTTTTCCACTCAAAGGTTACATCTATAGCACCTTAGCACAACTCGGAGGCTCAACAAACCAACCCCTAGCTTGACAACGTGGGCTCCCATTCTCTCGAGCATCCCGATCAACACTACCCTAGCTTGTTAATATCCATCCTTTTTAGAATTGATTATTGGTAAAATCATCCCTTTAATTTTTTAAGGTTAAAAACATTTATTTCATTGGCATTTTTTTGGGCTCTATTTTCTTTTTTTATTGTCCTTCCTTCGAGTGTCGAAGATGGAGGGTGAGTTCTGGGGTTGGAAGGAGGCTAATCCCCTCTTACAATAAAAACAAACCCTATCTAAAATTTGATGAAATTTCTAACAAGAACACATACGACACCCTTTGCATGCATTTAGGGAACCTTTTTAATGTATTTACAGAGCTTATTGGTGTTTTCCATCAGTTGCGGGAATCATTTTTTTGGTATAACTTTTGACTCATTTCTTGGTTTTGAGAACTTCTTTAGTCAAAGTTACATGTTTTTTCACACACTACATGATGGGATTATCAGTTTTGTAAATGTACTACTTTATAAAGTGCCACATTCTGGGGGTGTCATTATATTGCTTGTGTCGGCTCATTTCTACTCATCTTGAGCATTATACTATCCTTTTTATTGCTTGTGGACTTGTGAGCATGTCTGTCACAGTCTTACAACGAAGGGATTTTTTTATGAGATGTGAGACACCATTTCTCACAAGGCCTTCTCTTCCCCTTCTTATTTTAAATCATTCTCATGATTTCTTATGGTGTCAAACTATTGCGCCCAATGAATCTTTATTATGGTCTCCACTCTTGTGCATCATTATGTTGATTGCAAAGTGAGTGACAAACTGATTCTCGACGGATAGTCAAATCTGATTGTAATCAACACACTAAACTATAAAGTGCCAAACTCCAGGGGGTGTAATATTTTTCTACGGTGGTTTTTTCATATCTCTCTCCTTCCTTCTACCTTGGTTGGTTCTATATTTTCATTATGGATATCTCTAAAGTACTGGTGCTCACACCTTTTAATTTCTTCGAATGGAGATCTAAAATTATATCGGTTTTGAGAAGTAAAGGGTTTTACCGTGTTACCATGGGGTTAGAGACAGAACTTGATGATGAACCCGAATGATATAAATGGTTCAACCACTGTGATGAAGTCTTAGGTCTTCTTTGTATGTCTATCTCTTCCAACTTGCTCTTCCACATCGAAAATTCCTTGTCTCCTGATGAATCATGGAAATCTCTTGACGAGATGTTTGGGAAGAAAGATGACATGAGAGTGCATGAGTAGGAGAATGAAATACTAGGGTTAAATCCTAGTGACTTTGAAAACCTACAGGCCTTCTTATCAAATTTTTTCCACACTAGACTGATTCTAAAGGAATGTAAAGTGGAGAAGAAAGAATCTCAATTGATCTTGTCGATTCTTTCAAAGTTAGGTCCTGAATACTTTGTCTTCATTTCAAATTTCAACACCATGAAAGATGCCTTGGGTAGTGCCTGGAAAATTCCCTCATTTGAAAGTTTCTCATCCCAACTCATTTGAGAATAGGACAAACTCATTCAAATGGGAACTCTAAAATCCAAGTCACATTCCCTTGTGGTGAATAAGGGAAAGAAAAATGAAAAGAAGAAAGAAACAAAGGACAAACCTAAGAAATAAACCAAGACCACCCAAAACCTAGCTAAGCCTAACACTAACACTTCAACTTATAAGCCTAAAGAGAAGAAGGAAAAGTGTAAATGCTCCTATTGTAAGTATGCTGGCCATGAAGAGAATTGATGTTTTTGGAAATAAATTAATCACTTAACTCAGTTACTTGAGAAGAATAAAATAAGTGTTCCTGAATCCGTCAAAAAAAATTCTTAGAAGGACAAGTCTTCTAAAGCAAAGGAGTCTAAAAATGAAAAGAAGAAAGGTAAAGCCTTCATAGCCAGATCAGCTTCATCATCAACTTGGATTATCGATTCCAGTTCCTTGCACTACATGGCTTCTTCAGAGGTCGAATTCTATAGCATTGAACCATGTGGCATGTTCCAAATGATGTTGGGTGATGACACTCATGTGTTGGTTTTCGGTAGTGGATCGGTAGAGATATAAGGTGGAACATTTAACCAAGTTTCGAGTGTTCCCAATCTCTCTACCGATCTCTTATCAGTTTACCAAATCACCCACCTTGGTGAGGGAATGCGAGTGAAATTTTGTCCCAACTCTGTGATCATTCATGAGCTTAACTTTGACTGCACTATGGCTGATGGAAAGGTGGATCACCATTCACAGTTGTATACCTTTTCCCACTTCTCTTCTGATTCAACTCCTAATGCCTTGCTCACTCATGTAAATGAGGTTAGAAAGCTATGGCATGAGCATTTTGGGAATATAAATTATCGTTACATTAAACAATTGAGACAAAACAAAATGGTCAATGGTTTACCCCAAGTTAATTTTTCTAAAGTTCTTTGTGAGGGTTGTACCCTCGGAAAGTGCCCTGGAAAAAACTTTGATAAGGGAAAATCCTGGAGAGCTACTCTTCCCTTGGATCTTGTTCATAGTGATGTTTTTAGCCCCTTTCCATCTCCTTCTTTCACTAGATATCTATATATATTAACTTTCATTGATGAATTTTTACATGGGTATATTTTCTTAAGCTTAAGTCTGAAGTATTTGAGCATTTTCAGAACTTTAAGGCTCTTGCTGAGAAACAGCAAAACAGACTATCAAGGTTCTTCAAACCAACAATGGAGGTGAGTATGTGATAAATAGGTTTGAGGATTTCTGTAATTCTTAGGGGATTGATTTGCAACATACATTTGCTTACAACCCTTCCCAAAATGGAGTTTTAGAAAGAAAGAACAAACTCTAAAAGAGATGGATACTTGTATGGTTCACTCGAAGTCCCTTCCTTTGCAATATTGGGCTGAAGAAATGAATTTTTCTTATTACATTCAGAATCATGTTCCACACAAGAAAGTAAGAGGGATGACACCCTTTGAAGCCTGGTTTGGACACATGCTTGATGATGAGCACTTTCGAGTCTTCGGATCCAAGGCTATGGCTTGGATTCTCAAGAAGAAACATAAGGCATTAGATCCACAATCCAAACCTTTTATCTTTGTTAGGTATCTTGATGGCATGAAGGGATATCAATTGTTGAAATCTACAACCCATAAGATCTATATTGAGAGGAGTGTGAAGTTTTATGAGTCATCCTTTACTTTTAATTCCACTGAGGTTCTTTTGCCCACTAATTAAGATTCTGACTCATCATATGATGATTTTGTTGAGCAATTTCCACCTCTCCCTACTCCTCCCAATCCTCAAACTTACAAATCTTTTGATTCTTACAGTAGTGATGATGAGGATTATGTCCCTTCTCAATCGAGTGAAGAATCTTCTGACTCTGAGCTTGATCCTTCAGGACCTCTTTGGGCTAGGTAAAAGTTTATAGAGTTCTAGATATTTAGTTGGAGATCCTTCAGATGAGAGATGTCTTCACTCAAGTTTCATTGCACTCCTCTCCATCTTCACCTCTTCTTTTGAGCCACCATATTTTGTAACACCTTTGACAATTGTTATATTCCTCCTTTGCATTTCAAGTGTTGACAGGAGATTTTCTTTTAAAGATGTGTTCTTTTGATTGATGGTGATCATGCATGATATGGATAAATATTTTCTGATCTTAAGATCATTAGACTAAAATGGAATGGCTTCCTTAAATCCATTTTTCACTTCTTTTAGATTAATTGCAATAAGGTTTAAGATTTGTAAACTTATCTATTAATCTGACTCATCCTTGGATCAATTTCAGTGATCCAAGGAATGTTTTAAATCTACTCTGTGGAATGAATGGTAAATTGACATTCCATGAATTAAGAGACATATTGACTGAACTTTGTTGTTACAAGTTCTTTGATTTTTATGTGAATGTATTTCCATTAAGCTGTATGTTGTTCTTGGGTCCTTGGAGATCAATCATGGCAGGACATTGCTGACGAACATGAAATGCATCCTATTCACGGCATAAGAAGGATTCGAGATCCAAAAAGGACTATCCTACGGAATCCTAAGCTAGGTAAGAATATTTTCTACCTAAGCTATGTCACTTAATAGAATTCTTATTCTAACCTAAAGCTTCCTATTCTAATTTGTTGGTTGATTGGCATCCTAACCTAAGCTCTGTGCTAAAGGATATGGAAAGGTTACTAGGCTATTAAAATTAATCTAGAGAACCTAATACTATAAGGTTTTATGATGATCTAACCTAATGCCTAAAACTATTATGTTGTGAATTAATCTAACCTATGTGGAAACTACCTAAGGCTATGTGTTAAGACCTATGGTGGAAATTTGTTGTTAGGGTTATATCCTAAGGTATATATTATAAACTACCTAAGGTCTAACCTAAGAAATTTGATCTATCCTAAACTAATGGGTATGAAAGGGGAACTAGGTGGTCACATGCATTAAGGGCAACGGTTCCTATGGCATTTATGTTATTGATAAGGTTTTGAATGCATAGGGTATTGCAAGTTTTGGTAGGGGCTAGTTGACTTGGCGGAGGATTATGTGGAAGTGTCACTAAAATGGAATTTCATGTTAATTTTGATTTGGCATTCACCAGACTTGGAAGGCGGTGGCACGGAAGGATAGGTGGGAAAATTGGAATTAATGAAACTTATTGTTTTCAGTTTTCATGCACAAACTATCTTGGAAGGCATGCAAGCGGGTTTGTCTGGGGTTGTTTCACTTTGCATGTTTCATGATTTTTTCTCTACATGCTCTCTGGTTTTTTGAACCAACAGATTGAACTGCACTTAATGGCTATTTTTGAAGTCTTGGACCTATTTTCGGTTCGCAGGATGTATAAGAGGCATTGTGGAAAAATAATATGGTTGTTTAATATTTTTTGGAGAAGAGGAGAAGTTGTGAGCTCAGTTGGAGGTCTCCTTTGATTTGGCAGAAGCACTATCAGGCATGATAGGCTCTAATCTTTAAGATCTCTTACTTTCTTCTAAATGTTTCATTAAAACAAGTCTGCTCTTTTGAGATTCTTGGCTTGCATGTTTTATCTGGTTACTTGCTTGTTGGGTTTTATAATCTCTGTTATCTTGGATATGAATCCATGGAAAAAAAAAATGTTGGTTTGGAAACTTTCTTTGTGTTAGTTTAGTAATGAAAAATGCATGCAAAACTTGTTTTAGTAGCTTTGCTTTCCATTTTGAGAAATTTTATTCAAGGTTGTTGTGTTGGACTGACTTTCGTTGCAATATGTTAATTTTGAATTTTATGGGAACCTTGATTTTCATTTGAGCTTTATTTTGGCTTCGTGTTTTGATATGAACTTGTGTTGGAGCTTCTTCTTGTTCTGAACCGGTGTTTGGAATCATGGGTAGCTCTGGATTGTTGTTCAAAGTTTTTATATGGCTCTGTACACATATTTTATTGCTTGTGTTTCTCTAAACTATTATTGAAGGTTTTTGTTTTACACCGCACTCATATTTTGTTACTTATATAGTTCTGAACTCTTATTTGAAGCTCGTGTTTCATTTTGAGCTGGTATTAGTGATTCTTGTTTAAAATATAAATTGGAATGGGAACTTCGTGTTACCTTGATGATTAGAGACTCGTATAGCTCTGAACTATTATTGGAAAATCATATTTTATACTTCCCTCGTATTTAAATACTTGTGTAGATCTAAACTTTCGTTGAGAGTTCATGTTCGACTCTATTCTAGTATTTTAAGTTGGGTTTTACTTGTATTAAAAGATTAAAAAATTATAACTCTTTTATCGAACTATTTCTCAAAGAAAACTGGGAGGATAGTTGACTGATTTTTTTGGTAAACTCCTTGAGATCTCAACTCAAAACATCTTTGTTTGATGAATGGATTTGGTAATTCTTTTCTAATAACTGTTTCATCTTTTATAAGATGGCAATGTAATTTTATCCGGGGTATTATTTTCCCCTCTATTTTTTGGAAACCCACGTCTTCAAATCTTTTAAAATAAGATTTGGGTTTCGTTTAAAAGAAGAGTTAATACTTTAGTACACTGAATTTTTATGGTGGGTTTACTTTGTCTCTGTTCAGATTGTTTTTGTATTATAATACTTATTGAATCGAGAACTAATTACTATTTTGTAATGCAATATTGAAACTTGACAATGGGATTTTAGTCTTTGAATTCGATAATACTTCTTAACATGTTTAGCTTACTAATCGGTTTGTTTTTCTATCTCTTGTTGGATATAGTAAATGAACCTTATGTCTTTGTAAAAGAAAGGAATGTGATTCCTTTAGAATAGAGTTATTTTTAGGACTGTTATGCATATTTCATTCTGAGAGTAGAATTTAAACTAGTGTTTATTGAAGGTAAAGAATTGTAAGGAAAATGGTAGTGTGTTTTCTTCTTACTGTGAGTCAATTTTGTTCTCTCTTCTAGGAACTAGCTTATGAATTTCTATGTTTGAATTAAAAGCGGAAATTCATGTATTAGTACATAAAATGAATTATTGATTGGATCATTTTCTAATTAAGATCCCTTTCTTTCTATTGTTGGGATAAGTCCATTGGTTGAACTTTCTATTTTGATTCTCTTATGAAATGGATATTTTTTTATGAGTTGTTTAGTCTTCCTTGTTCAAATAATTTGTAGAAATGATGTAGGAAGAGATTAGATGGTTCAATTTTGTTGAACATAAAATGTAAGCTTGTTTGGCAGACTATTTTTTTGAAAAGGCTTTTCTTTGTTTGGTTTGAGATGAGTAAGTTTTGTCTCTTGCACTCTATCTTTTTATGGATCCTCCTTGGATGGACTCGAGTAGAGATTAACTCCTGTATGAGTCTACTTTGATTTGTGAACATTGGTTTCAGATCTTTAAATGTTAACTTCTAATATGTGGAAATAGATTTAGACTTACAGGTAGACTGTTTGATTCTCTATTCCTTTCTAGATTCAAATGGGATTATGTTCTGATGAATATCTTAAATGTTGAATTTTGAGGTAGTAGTCCTTTGAATGAAATAGTCAATTCATGTTATGAATTTTTTTATGTTTTTCGGATGCCTTGTGTTTAGGCATAGTTTGTAATGGTTCTTCTTTTTCTTTTGCTTAGGAGTTAGATGAATCATCCTAATGAGAACCATGCTTTAAACCCTTCTTTTGGTTAAAGAAAAGATAAATGTTGTATTCTATTATGATAGAATTGGGAACAATGAGATGATATGATCTGTTGGTTGCTTAAGGATAATTGATAGGATCAATTATACTTAAATTTTGTAAGGTATATATAGTGGATTTTATTTTTTTCTTCTCTTGGAAGTGAATTCAATTGGTTAAATGGACTTCTTTTCTGTTTGCTATTGCTTATATTGATATTTATGATGTAATAATTGTCTCATTAAAGCAGAGTTGTTTTAATGGAACAATTATTGGAATGCACTTCATTTTAAGGCTTAGTGCTTATCATGCTCAGTTCATTGAACTAACCTGTGCAAGTAATTTTTGTAGATGGACTCCGTAAGTGATAAAAGAAGGCAAAACTTATATGATGCATTGGCTGATTTAAGTCTGATTCTTGTGAAGAACTCTGATTCGTTCTTGAGATTGTATTGAAAAAGGAAAATTAGTATTCTTTTATAATGAAGATGGTTGTTATGCAGTATACCTAAATGCATAAGTCTTGTAAATGTATAAGTTATAAAGATAAATTGAAAGTTGAGAGTTTACCTGTATTGGTTGTGTAAATTATTTTGTACTTGTATGGAAGGGATGGATTCTATCTTGTTGATATTCTTCATATTATTTATATGTTAATTGGTTATCTTTTAATAAGTTGGATAGAGGAATTTAGTTCAATCTCCCTACTTGTGATGCAGCTTGTTAAGTTGCAGAATATGATATTCGTTATCTAAACTATATAACATAGTAATGTAACGTGTGATGAACATACATTAAGAAATGTGGACATTGGGTAGGATAAACCCTAACACTTAACATGTAGAGAAAGACTCTTTCTCTTTCTTAATTTCTCATAAACCAAAAAGGTTTGGAAATATGACTATAATTTATCAGACTTCATTTTGTATGAAGTCTACTTTATATTGGATATATTCTGGCATTGAACCTTTCCAAAAATTTATTGTACTTTTTAAATAAGACATATTATAATGTTGTACAGTTACGGTTAATTGGTAGTTTAACTATGTGTTCAAATATTAAAAGTGACCATGAATATAATGAAGTTCTTAATGGGCTAAATGAAGAAAATTTAGGAAGAAATTATCATGTGTTGGACTAGGGTTTGGAAGGGTTGCTGTAATCAAGAAATAATCCAAACTAACAAAGTATTAACAATCTCCTTGGGGGTATGTACATCTCGATGAGTCGGTTTCTATAGGATGTTGGCACACGCCAACTGCAAGGATGTACTTTCGAGAAGGCTTGGGTCTTCTTGAGAATACAACATTGTAGTTAACATGTGGCATCACCCTTCCACATTGATCATCTAGATCTACACACATCTGGAACTCAAACTTGAACCTAGTTTCTCTCTAGGTCTGGATAGGAACATATTTAGGATAGGAATTAGCTTCCAAAGGCTCAGGGTACGTTGGCACATTCAGATGACTTAGGTCAAATGAGTATTCCCATCTACCCTAAGCCTTTGTAAGCATCTTCCTATAATAGGTTATGTTTCTATCCAGGGCTAGGGTTAAACCCGAAACAAGTGGACTGATGGTAGTCAGTAAAGACCAATCATGATAATTGGGGTGTGAGGTGAAGGACGTATTCCAATATGATGAGTATGTCATCTAGGAATAGTGGCATACACAGTATGTTATAAATCTTTGGCCAAAGTATTGCAAACTGCTGGTTGTGTTGTCCTATGTCACCAAGTTTAAAACAATGTGATATCAGATGAATATTGGTAACAGATATTCAGATATGTTCTTTAAACAGATCACTCAGTACCCGGTGTAGGGTAGGATGACAAAGTATATGAAGTATACAATATGTATTCAATACATAAGATAACATAAATAGATTGGTAGCTTACCAAGTTATGAAATTAATAGATCGGTAAATCACCGAGTCATTACAGCTGCATATGTTTATCCATTGAATTCAATTGGCATGGAATGTTTTTTCTAAATAATGCTTTATTTTGAACAGTGAACATTATTAAATAAATAAATAAATATTCCCTTGTTTCTAAAGTCTTAAATTGGGAATGTTACATCTTGGTATCAGAGCTGAAGGTTGCAGCTCTTGGACCTATTGTGTCCACAATCTGATGAAACTTAAAATTTTCTTGTAACAGAAAATGGTGAGAACAAGAGGAAATGTTGCAAATAACCCTCCACCTGAGGTAAGAGTGGAAACTACCCAGAAACTCGATGAGATCCTTGCTGCCCTGTTGGACACAAGAGATTGTTTGGATGTGCTGGAACAACAAGTAATGGGTAATGAGGAGGAAGAAGAAGTTGATAACAATAATCAGCCACCTCCAGGGGACAACACCAATGTGGGTGTTGATAATAACAATGTTAACATACCTGTGGAGCCTGAGAACAAAAAGGATAGGCTAGTAGATGAACTCACTAATGATATAAAAAGGATAATTTCACCCAAGTTTTATTACACCACATTAGGAGATGGGGCTGATAACTGGCTCAATGAAATGGAGAAATACTTTGTAATAAGAAATTTCTCAAAAGAAACAAAGGCGATATGGGGAGCATATCAACTTTCACATGAAGCATCTTTATGGTGGGATAGCCACAAGGCTGAGTTGAACATTGATGAATCTAATATCACATGGGACCAATTTAAGGGTTACTTTAGGCAACGATGGCTGCCACAACTTTACTATGATCAGAAAATGACTGAATTTCAGAACTTAGCTCAAGGAAAGCTAACTGTAACTGAGTATTGGGAGTGATTTACAAAACTCCTTAAGTATGTGCCTCAGTACCAAACTGACGAGAAGTTTAGGATAAGGAAATTCATCATGGGATTGAATCCCGTTATAGGAGGAGAGGTGGATGTTCACAGCCCAACCACGATGGAAGGGGTTGTTGAAAAATCCATAAGGAAGGAACATAAATTAAAGGAATTTCTTCTCACAAGGAGGAAGTAAGGAAGAAGAATCCCAACTCCTCTTCATCCTCTCTTGCACCCAAGAAAGGACCATGGAAGAAATTCAGAATGAAACGTAAGTTTTCATCTGATACAAATAAGAAAGCAGCAACAAACAAGTTTGTTGGTAATGCACGGAACAACTTTGCCAAGAACAATAATAACGGACAGAAGTCCTATGTGGGTCAGAATGATAACTCTAAGGCTGCAAATAAACCTGAGCCTAGGAAGGGACCTGTAGGAGGCTGTTATAACTGTGGCAAAGATCATTACGCAAATCAATGTCCTTTGAAGAAGGATGAACGTAATCAGCAGCACAAGATACACGCTACAGTAGCTGACAAGAAGGTTGAGAAACATGCCACACCCATAGAAGCTCTGGGTAAGTTATTTGGCTTACCAATAACTATTCTTTTTGATACCAGAGCTACTGAATGTTTTATTTCTAGTAAATTAACATCAAAATTAAAAAGAAAAGCTAGAAACATGGATAAAACGTGGATTGTACAGTATGGTAATAATGTTGTTCATACGGTTAGTATGTGTCTTTTTGGAGAAGTCCTTGATTTACCTAACTTTTCCATAGAGGTTGATCTTTATGTTGCACCTTTAGGGTCTTATGATGTAATCATAGGTGTTAATTGGTTAGCAGAACATAAGGCTAAAGTGGACTATTTTGAAAAACACATTAGTTGTTTAGATGACCTATAGAAAATAACAGAGATTCAGGGTGTGAAACGTGAGATTTCTGTTAGAAAACTATCAGCTATGCAACTTAAAAAGGCCAAAAATAAAGGATGTACCTTATATGCAGTAAAAATTACTGAATCGATAGAAGAAAGCAGCAATATTATGGAAATATATCACTATTATGAGACTCCAGTGATGTATTTCCAGAATAATTGCTAGGTCTTCCACCCAAAAGGGAATTTGATTTCACGATTGAGATCAAGCCTGGAACTGAACCTATTTCTAAAGCACCATATCGAATGACTACTATAGAATTAGTAGAGCTTAAGGCTCAATTGCAAGAACTTTTGTCTAAGGGTTTGATTAGACCAAGTGTTTCACCTTGGGGAGCACCCGTAATTTTTGTGAAAAAGAAAGATGGAACACTTAGATTGTGCATTGATTACAGAATGTTAAACAAGGCAACAATCAAGAATAGATATCCACTCCCTAGGATTGATGATTTATTTGATCAGATGCATGGAGCATCGGTATATTCCAAGATAGATCTTTAATCTAGATATCATCAACTGCGAATTAAGGATGAGGATATTCATAAAACAACTTTCAGAACAAGGTATGGACATTGTGAGTTTACGGTTTTACCTTTTGGATTAACTAATGCACCTGTGGAATTTATGAATTTAATGAATAATATATTTCAAGAATACTTGGACAAATTTGTGCTCTTATTCTTGGACTACATTCTCATATATTCTAAAAGCATTGAGGAGCATCACGATCATTTGAAAATAGTTTTGGAAATTCTGAGAAAGATATGGTTGTTTGGAAAGCTATCCAAATGTTCCTTTTATGACACAAAAGTGCACTATCTAGGACATGTAATAAGTAAACATGGAATTTTTGTAGATCCTTAAAAAATTATAGCTATAACAGAATGGCCTACACCTAAGAATGTACATGAAGTTAGAAGCTTCATGGGACTTGCTGGCTACTATAGGAAATTTGTAAAAGACTTTTCTAAGATAGTTGCACCAATAACTTCCTTACAAAAGAAAGATAAAAAAGTTTGTTTGGAGTGAGAAATGTGAAATTGCATTTAAAACCTTGAAGGAATAGTTAACTTCAGCACCTATTCTTGCAGTACCAGATCTTGATGGAGATTTTATGGTGGTGATTGATGCATCTGGTGAAGGTCTAGGAGGTATTTTGTTACAAATTGGTCATGTTATAGCATACGAAAGTAGAAAACTTAAGTTACATGAGTTGAATTATGCTCCACATGATTTAGAGCTTGCTTCCATTGTTCATGCACTTCAAGTTTGGAGGCATTATCTGCTTGGTAAACCATTTGAGTTGAAAACTGATCATCTTGGGCTAAAGTACATTTTTACTCAGCCAAATTTGAATGCAAGACAATGAAGGTGGTTAGAGTTTTTGTCTCAATATGATTTTGACATAAGTTACATTAAAGGAAAAGAAAATAGAGTGGTTGATGCTCTAAGTCGTAGGAAGCACATTTCTGCTCTTATAACACTTAGAACTCAGTTTAAGGATGAAGTAAAAAGTGTTATGGAATCTGATTCTTACTTCCAACAAGTAAAAGCAGCACTTGCTGCAGATTCTAATGATTCGAGGTATAAAGGTTTTTGCTTTGATAAAGAAGGAATCTTACGATTTGAAAATAGAGTCTATGTACCTTTGCTTAATAATTTGAGAAAGAAATTGTTAACTGAATTTCACAATTCACCTTTTTCTGGACACCCTGGCATTACTAAGATGCTTGCTGATATAAAACAATCAATATTTCTGGAAAGGAATGAAAAAGGATGTTATTGATTTTGTGACACATTGCCTTGAATGTCAACGTGTTAAAGCGGAACATATGCACCCAGCCGGTTTGTTGTATCCTCATAGCATACCGCAGTACAAATGGCAGGTAATAAGCATGGATTTTGTACAAGGGTTACCTATGTTGAGAAATAAGCATGATGTTATCTTAGTAGTTGTTGATAAACTAACAAAGGTAGCACATTTTATTGCTGGAAATATGAAGGATGATTCTCCTATTTTGGCAAGAAGATTTGTACACAAAATTTTTAGATTACATGGAGTACCTGAGTTAATCATTTCAGATAGAGATCCTAGAATGACATCAAGATTTTGGAAAACACTTAATGCAACTCTAGGAACTAAGCTAAATTTTAGTTCTGCGTATCATCCGGAAATAGATGGGCAGACTGAAAGAGTAAATCAAGTTTTAGAAGATATGTTACGAATGTATTGCATGGATCAACAGTATAAGTGGGAAGAGTATCTTCCATTAGTTGAATTCACATACAATAATACATATCATGCTTCTCTTAAGATGGCACCTTTCGAGGCATTATACGGAAGAAAATGTAGAACCCCTGTTAGTTGGGATAGCATAGAAGATAGAGAGGTAATTGGACCTGAAATTCTTACTGAAATGGAACAACAAGTTAAATTGATTCGTGAATGCTTGAAAGAAGCAGCAGATAGGAAAAAGAGTTACGCTGACTTGAAGAGGGTTGATAGGAAATTTGAACTTGGTGAGAAAGTCTTTCTTCAGGTTAAACCGAAAAAGAGTTCTATAACTTTTGGCAAGGTTGCCAAGTTATCACCTTGTTATGTGGGACCTTTTGAGATAGTTGAAGTAATCAACCCTGTAGCTTATCATTTAGCATTACCTCCTGCTTTGTCACAAATGCATGATGTTTTCCATATTTCTTTTCTTAAGAAATACGTTTCAGATTTATCACACGTGTTAAATTGGAATTCCTTGCAGGTCCAGGACCCAGGAATAATTGTGGTTAAACCCATATGAGTGCTTGAAACTCACCAGTTGCATTTGAGAAATCGAGAAATAAGTCAATGTAAGGTCCAGTGGGACCAGTTTAATGAAGAGAGTGCAACTTGGGAAAATCTAGAGGATATGAAAACTACTTTTCCATATCTATTTGAACAGAATTGATTCTGTTGATTGATAAAAATTTATGATTTTATCTTTATATGACAATAAGTATGCCAGTTTTGGGCAGATATTTATTTGATTTGAATAAACAACTATTTAATGCTGATTTCTTGAACTATAAGGTTCTAATATATTTTGACTTATGGATATGAAAAGTGAATGAATTGATTGTCCTGATGTAAATTGTTAAAAAAAAAGAGTAATCATCAGGACGATGATTATTTTTAGGAGGGAAGCATGTAACACCCTTGACAATTGTTATATTCCTCCTTTGCATTTCAAGTGTTGACAGGTGATTTTCTTTTAAAGATGTGTTCTTTTGATTGATGGAGATCATGCTTGATATGGATAAATATTTTCTTCTCTTAAGATCATTAGACTGAAATGGAATGGCTTCCTTGAATCCATTTTTCACTTCTTTTAGATGAATTGCAATCTGGTTTAAGAGTTGTAAACTTATCTATTAATCTAACTCATCCTTGGATCAATTTCAGTGATCCAAGGAATGTTTTAAATCTGCTCTGTGGAATGAATGGTAAATTGACATTCCATGAATTAAGAGACATATTGACTGAACTTTGTTGTTACAAGTTCTTTGATTTTTGTGTGAACGTATTTCCATTCAGTTGTATGTTGTGCTTGGGTCCTTGGAGATCGATCATGGCAGGACATTGCTGACGAACATGAAAATACAGCTTGTTCACAGCATAGGAAGGATTCGGGATCCTAAAAAGGACTATCCTACGGAATCCTAAGCTAGGTAAGAATATTTTCTACCTAAGCTATGTCACTTAATAGAATTCTTATTCTAACCTAAAGCTTCCTATTCTACTTTGTTGGTTGATTGGCATCCTAACCTAAGCTCTGTGCTAAAGGATATGGAACGGTTACTTGGCTATTAAAATTAACCTAGAACCTAATACTATAAGGTTTTATGATGATCTAACCTAATGCCTAAAACTATTATGTTGTGAATTAATCTAACCTATGTGGAAACTACCTAAGGCTATGTGTTAAGACCTATGGTGGAAATTTGTTGTTAGGGTTATATCCTAAGGTATATATTATAAACTACCTAAGGTCTAACCTAAGCAATTTGATCTATCCTAAACTAATGGGTATGAAAGGGGAATTAGGTGGTCACATGCATTAAGGGTGACGGTTCCTATGGCATTTATGTTATTGATAAGGTTTTGAATGCATAGGGTACTGCCAGTTTTGGCAGGGGCTAGTTGACTTGGCGGAGGCTTATGTGGAAGTGTCACTAAAATGGAATTTCATGTTAATTTTGATTTGGCATTCACCAGACTTGGAAGGTGGTGGCAAGGAAGGATAGGTGGGAAAATTGGAATTAATGAAACTTATTGTTTTCAGTTTTCATGCACAAACCGTCTTGGAAGGCATGCAAGTGGGTTTGTCTGGGGTTGTTTCACTTTTCATGTTTCATGATTTTTTCTCTGCATGCTCTCTGGTTTTTCGAACCAGCAGATTGAACTACACTTAATGGCTATTTTTGAAGTCTTAGACCTATTTTCGGTTCGTGGGATGTATAAGAGGCATTGTGGAAAAAGAATATGGTTGTTTGATCTTTTGTGGAGAAGAGGAGAAGTTGTGAGCTCGGCTGGAGGTCTCCTTCGATTTGGCAGAAGCACTATCAGGCATGATAGGCTCTAATCTTTAAGATCTCTTGCTTTCTTCTAAATGTTTCATTAAAACAAGTCTACTCTTTTGAGATTCTTGGCTTGCATGTTTTATCTGGTTACTTGCTTGCTGGGTTTTATAATCTCTGTTATCTTGGATATGAATCCATGGCAAAAAAATAATGTTGGTTTGGAAACTTTCTTTGTGTTAGTTTAATAATGAAACATGCATGCGAAGCTTGTTTTAGTAGCTCTGCTTTCCATTTCTAGAATTTGTATTTGAGGTTGTTGTGTTGGAACTGACCTTCGTTGCAATATGTGAATTTCTGAACTTTATGGGAACCTTGAGTTCCATTTGAGCTTGTATTTGGGCTTCGTGTTTTGATATGAACTTGTGTTGGAGCTTCTTGTTGTTCTGAACTGGTGTTTGGAATCCTGGGTAGCTCTAGACTATTGTTCGAAGTTTGTATATGGCTCTGTACATGTATTTTATTACTTGTGTTTCTCTGAACTGTTATTGAAGGTTCGTGTTTTACACCGCACTCATATTTTGTTACTTGTATAGTTCTGAACTCTTGTTTGAAGCTCGTGTTTCATTTTGAGCTGGTATTAGGGCTTCTTGTTTAAAATATAAACTAGAATGGGAACTTCGTGTTGCCCTGAACCTATGATTAGAGACTCGTGTAGCTCTAAACTGTTATTGGAAGATCGTATTTTATACTTCCCTCATATTTAAATACTTGTGTAGTTCTGAACTTTTGTTGAGACTTTGTGTTCGACTCTATTCTGGTATTTTGAGTTGGGTTTTACTTGTATTAAAAGTTTAAAAACTTATAACTCTTTTGTTGAACTATTGCTCAAAGAAAACTAGGAGAATAGTTGACTGAGTTGTTGGGTAAACTCTTTGAGATCTTAACTGAAAACGTCTTTGTTTGATGAATGGATTTGGTAATTCTTTTCTGAGAACTATTTCATCTTTTCTGAGATGGAAATGGCATTTTATCGGGGGGGATTCTTTTCCCCTCTATTTTTTGGAAACCCGCATCTTCAGATCTTTTAAAATAAGCTTTGGGTTTCGTTTAAAAGAAGAGTTATTTACTTTAGTGCTCTGAATTGTTATGGTGGGATTACTTTGTCTCTGTTCAAATTGTTTTTGTATTATAGTACTTATTGAATCAAGAACTAATTACTCTTTTGTAATGCAATATTGAAACCTGACAATGGGATTTCAGTCTTTGAGTTCATTGATACTTCTGAACATGTTTAGCTTACTGATTGGTTTGTTTTTCTATCTCTTGTTGGATATAGTAAATAAACCTTGTGTCTTTGTAAAAGAAAGGAATGTGATTCCTTTAGAACAGAATGTTGTTTTTAGGACTGTTATGCGTATTTCATTCTGAGATTAGAATTGAAACTCGTGTTTATTGAAGGTAAAGAATTGTAAGGAAAATGGCAGTGTGCTTTCTTCTTACTGTGAGTCGATTTTGTTCTCTCTTCTGGGAACTAGCTTATGAATTTCTATGTTTGAATTAAAAGTGGAAATTCATTTGTTAGTACAATAAAATGAATTATTGATTGGATCATTTTCTAATTAAGATCCCTTTCTTTCTATTGTTGGGATAAGTTCATTGGTTGAACTTTTCTATTTTGATTCTCTTATGAAATGGAGATTTCTTTATGAGTTGTTTGGTCTTCCTTGTTCAAATCATTTGTAGAAATGATGTAGGAAGAGATTAGATGATTCGGTTTTGTTGAACAGAAAATGTAAGCTTGTTTGGTAGACTATTTGTTTGACAAGGCTTTGCTTTGTTTGGTTTGAGATGAGTAAGTTTTGTCTCTTGCACTCTATCTTTTTATGGATCCTCCTTGGATGGACTCGAGTAGAGATTAACTCCTGTATGAGTCTACTTTGATTTGTGAACGTTGGTTTCAGATCTTTAAATGTTAACTTCTAATATGTGGAAGTAGATTTAGACTTGCAGGTAGACTGTTTGATTCTCTATTCCTTCCTAGATTGAAATGGGATTTTGTTCTGATGAATATCTTAAATGTTGAATTTTGAGGTAGTTGTCCTTTAAATGAAACAATTAATTCATGTTATGAATCTGTTTCTATTTTTCGGATGCCTTGTGTTTAGGCATAGTTTGTAATGGTTCTTCTTTTTCTTTTTCTTAGGAGTTAGATGAATCATCCTAATGAGAACCATGCTTTAAACCCTTCTTTTGGTTAAAGAAAAGATAAATGTTGTATTCTATTATGATAGAATTGGGAACAATGAGATGATATGATCTGTTGGTTGCTTAAGGATAATTGATAGGATCAATTAAACTTAAATTTTGTAAGGCAGATATAGTGGATTTTATTCTGTTCTTCTCTTGGAAGTGAATTCAATTGGTTAAATGTACTTCTTTTCCATTTGCTATTGCTTATATTGATATTTATGATGTAATAATTGTCTCATTAAAGCAGAGTTGTTTTAATGGAACAATTATTGGAATGCACTTCGTTTTAAGGCTTAGTGCTTATCATGCTCAGTTCATTGAACTGACCCGTGCTAGCAATTTTTACAGATGGACTTCGTAAGTGATAAAAGAAGGAAAAACTTATATGATGCATTGGCTGATTTAAGTCTGATTCTTGTGAAGAACTTGATTCGTTCTTGAGATTGTATTGAAAAAGGAAAAGTAGTATTCTTTTATAATGAAGACGGTTGTTATGCAGTATACCTAAATGCATTAGTATTGTAAATGTATAAGTTATAAAGATAAATTGAAAGTTGAGAGTTTACCTGTATTGGTTGTGTAAATTATTTTGTACTTGTATGGAAGGGATGGATTCTATCTTGTTGATATTATTCATATTATTTATATGTTAATTGGTTATCTTTTAATAAGTTGGATAGAGGAATTTAGTTCAATCTCCCTACTTGTGATGCAGCTTGTTAAGTTACAGAATATGATATTTGTTATCTAAACTATATAACATAGTAATGTAACGTGTGATGAACATACATTAAGAAATGTGGACATTGGGTAGGATAAACCCTAACACTTAACATGTAGAGAAAGACTCTTTCTCTTTCTTAATTTCTCATAAACCAAAAAGGTTTGGAAATATGACTACAATTTATCAGACTTCATTTTGTATGAAGTCTACTTTATATTGGATATATTCTGGTGTTGAACCTTTCCAAAAATTTATTGTACTTTTTAAATAAGACATATTATAACATTGTACAGTTACGGTTAATTGGCAGTTTAACTATGTGTTCAAATATTAAAAGTGACCATGAATATAATGAAGTTCTTAATGGGCTAAATGAAGAAAATTTAGGAAGAACTTATCATGTGTTGGACTAGGGTTTGGAAGGGTTGCAGTAATCAAGAAATAATCCAAACTAACAAAGTATTAACAATCTCCTTGGGGGTATGTACATCTCGATGAGGTAGTTTCTATAGGATGTTGGCACATGCCAACTGCAGGGCTGTACTTTCAAGAAGGCTTGGGTCTTCTCGAGAATACAACGTTGTAGTTGACATGTGGCATCACCCTTCCACATTGATCATCTAGATCTACACACATCTGGAACTCAGACTTGAACCTAGTTTCTCTCTAGGTCTGGATAGGAACATATTTAGGATAGGAATTAGCTTCCAAAGGCTCAGGGTACGTTGGCACATTCAGATGACTTAGGTCAAATGAGTATGCCCATCTACCCTAAGCCTTTGTAAGTGTCTTCCTATAATAGGTTATGTTTCTATCTAGGGCTAGGGTTAAACCCAGAACAAGTGGACTGACGGTAGTCAGTAAAGACCAATCATGATAATTGAGGTGTGAGGTGAAGGACGTATTCCAATATGATGAGTATGTCATTTAGGAATAGTGACATACACAGTATGTTGTAAATATTTGGCCAAAGTATCGCAAACTGTTGGTTGTGTTGTCCTATGTCACCAAGTTTAAAACAACGTGATATCAGATGAATATTGGTAACAGATATTCAGATATGTTCTTTAAATAGATCACTCAGTACCCGGTGTAGGGTAGGATGACAAAGTATACGAAGTATACAATATGTATTCAATACATAAGATAACATAAATAGATTGGTAGCTTACCGAGTTATGAAATGAATAGATCGGTAAATCACCGAGTCATTACAGCTACATATGTTTATCCATTGAATTCGATTGGCATGGAATGTTTGTTCTAAATAGTGCTTTATTTTTGATAGTGAAAATTATTAAATTAAAAAAAAATCTCTTGTTTCTAAAGTCTTAAATTGGGAATGTTACATCTTGGTATCAGAGCTGAAGGTTGCAGCTCTTGGACCTATTGTGTCCACAATATGATGAAACTTAAAATTTTCTTGTAATAAAAAATGGTGATAACAAGAGGAAATGTTCCAAATAACCCTCCACCTGAGGCAGGAGTGGGAACTACCCAGAAACTTGATGAGATCCTTGCTTCCCTGTTGGACACAAGAGATCGTTTGGCTGTGCTAGAACAACAAGTAATGGGTAATGAGGAGGAAGAAGAAGCTGATAACAATAATTAGCCACCTCCAGGGGACAACACCAATGTGGGTGTTGATAATAACAATGTTAACATACCTATGGAGCCTGAGAACAAAAAGGCTAGGCTAGCAGTAGAACTCACTAATGACATAAAAAGGATAAGTCCACCCAAGTTTGATGGCACCACATTAGGAGATGGGGCTGAGAACTAGCTCAGTGAAATGGAGAAATACTTTGCAATAAGAAATTTCTCAGAAGAAACAAAGGTGATATGGGGAGCATATCAACTTTCACATGAAGCATCTTCATGGTGGGATAGCCACAAGGCTAAGTTGAACATTGATGAATCTAATATCACATGGGACCAATTTAAGGGTTACTTTAGGCAATGATGGCTGCCACAACTTTACTATGATCAGAAAATGACTGAATTTCAGAACTTAGCTCAAGGAAAGCTAACTGTAACTGAGTATTGGGAGTGATTTACAAAACTCCTTAAGTATGTGCCTCAGTACCAAACTAATGAGAAGTTCAGGATAAGGAAATTCATCATGGGATTGAATCCCATTATAGGAGGAGAGGTGGATGTTCACAGCCCAACCATGATGGAAGGGGTTGTTGAAAAATCCATAAGGCAGGAACAAAAATTAAAGGCAATTTCTACTCACAAGGAGGAAGTAAGGAAGAAGAATCCCAACTCCTCTTCATCCTCTCTTGCACCCAAGAAAGGACCATGGAAGAAATTTGGAATGAAAAGTAATTTTTCATCTGATACAAATAAGAAAGTAGCAACAAACAAGTTTGTTGGTAATGCATGGAACAACTTTGCCAAGAACAATAATAATAGACAGAAGTCCTATGTGGGTCAGAATGATAACTCTAAGGCTGAAAATAAACCTGAGCCTAGGAAGGGACCTGTAGGAGGCTGTTATAACTATGGAAAAGATCATTACACAAATCAATGTCCTTTGAAGAAGGATGAATGTAATCAGCAGCACAAGATACACGCTGCAGTAGCTGACAAGTAGGCTGAGAAACATGCCACACCCATAGAAGTTTTGGGTAAGTTATTTGGCTTACCAATAACTATTCTTTTTGATACCGGAGCTACTGAATGTTTTATTTCTAGTAAATTAGCATCAAAATTAAAAAGAAAAGCTAGAAACATGGATAAACATGGACTGTATAGTATGGTAATAATGTTGTTCATATGGTTAGTATGTGTCTTTTTGGAGCAGTCCTTGATTTACCTAACTTTTCCACAGAGGTTGATCTTTATGTTACACCTTTAGGGTCTTATGATGTAATCATAGGTGTTAATTGGTTAGCAGAACATAAGGCTAAAGTGGACTATTTTGAAAAACACATTAGTTGTTTAGATGACTTGTAGAAAACAATAGAGATTCAGGGTGTGAAACGTGAGATTTCTGTTAGAAAACTATCAGCTATGCAACTTAAAAAGGCCAAAAATAAAGGATGTACCTTATATGCAGTAAAAATTACTGAATCAACAAAAGAAAGAAGTGATATTATGGAACGATATCCATTGTTACGAGACTTCAGTGATGTATTTCTGGAAGAATTGCCAGGTCTTCCACCCAAAAGGGAATTTGATTTCATGATTGAGATCAAGCCTGGAACTGAACCTATTTCTAAAGCACCATATCGAATGACTACTATAGAATTAGTAGAGCTTAAGGCTCAATTGCAAGAACTTTTGTCTAAGGGTTTGATTAGACCAAGTGTTTCACCTTGGGGAGCACCCGTAATTTTTTTGAAAAAGAAAGATGGAACACTTAGATTGTGCATTGATTACAGAATGTTAAACAAGGCAACAATCAAGAATAGATATCCACTCCCTAGGATTGATGATTTATTTGATCAGATGCGTGGAGCATCAGTATATTCCAAGATAGATCTTTGATCTAGATATCATCAACTGTGAATTAAGGATGAGGATATTCATAAAACAACTTTCAGAACAAGGTATGGACATTATGAGTTTATGGTTTTACCTTTTGGATTAACTAATGCACCTGCGACATTTATGAATTTAATGAATAATATCTTTCAAGAATACTTGGACAAATTTGTGCTCTGTATTCTTGGATGACATTCTCATATATTCTAAAAGCATTGAGGAGCATCATGAGCATTTGAAAATAGTTTTGGAAATTCTGAGAAAGAGATGGTTGTTTGGTAAGCTGTCCAAATGTTCCTTTTATGACACAGAAGTGCACTATCTAGGACATGTAATAAGTAAAGATGGAATTGTTGTAGATCCTTCAAAAATTATAGCTATAACAGAATGGCCTGCACCTAAGAATGTACATGAAGTTAGAAGCTTCATGGGACTTGCTGGCTACTATAGGAAATTTGTAAAAGACTTTTCTAAGATAGTTGCACCAATAACTTCCTTACAGAAGAAAGATAAAAAAAAAATTTGGAGTGAGAAATGTGAAATTGCATTTAAAACCTTGAAGGAATAGTTAACTTCAGCACCTATTCTTGCAGTACCAGATCTTGATGGAGATTTTATGGTGGTAACTGATGCATCTGGTGAAGGTCTAGGAGGTATTTTGTTACAAAGTGGTCATGTTATAGCATACGAAAGTAGAAAACTTAAGTTACATGAGTTGAATTATGCTCCACATGATTTAGAGCTTGTTTCCATTGTTCATGCACTTCAAGTTTGGAGGCATTATCTGCTTGGTAAACCATTTGAGTTGAAAACTGATCATCTTGGGCTAAAGTACATTTTTACTCAGCCAAATCTGAATGCAAGACATCGAAGGTGGTTAGATTTTTTGTCTCAATATGATTTTGACATAAGTTACATTAAAGGAAAAGAAAATAGAGTGGCTGATGCTCTAAGTCGTAGGAAGCACATTTATGCTCTTATAACACTTAGAACTCAGTTTAAGGATGAAGTAAAAAGTGTTATGGAATCTAATTCTTACTTCTAACAAGTAAAAGCAGCACTAACTGTAGATTCTAATGATTCAAGGTATAAAGGTTTTCGCTTTGATAAAGAAGGAATCTTACGATTTGAAAACAGAGTCTATGTACCTTTGCTTAATAATTTGAGAAAGAAATTGTTAACTGAATTTCACAATTCACCTTTTTCTAGACACCCTAGCATTACTAAGATGCTTGCTGATATAAAACAACAATATTTTAGGAAAGGAATGATAAAGGATGTTATTGATTTTGTGACACATTGCCTTAAATGTGAACATGTTAAAGTAAAACATATGCACCCAACCAATTTGTTGTATCCTCATAGCATACCGTAGTACAAATGGTAGGTAATAAGCATGGATTTTGTACAAGGGTTACCTATGTCGAGAAATAAGCATGATGTTATCTTAGTAGTTGTTGATAAACTAACAAAGGTAGCACATTTTATTGTTGGAAATCTGAAGGATGATTCTCCTATTTTGGCAAGAAGATTTGTACACGAAATTTTCAGATTACATGGAGTACCTGAGTTAATCATTTCGGATAGAGATCCTAGAATGACATCAAGATTTTGGAAAACACTTAATGCAGCTCTAGGAACTAAGCTAAATTTTAGTTCTGCGTATCATCCAGAAATAGATGGGAAGACTGAAAGAGTAAATCAAGTTTTAGAAGATATGTTATGAATGTATTGAATGGATCAACAGTATAAGTGGGAAGAATATCTTCCATTAGTTGAATTCGCATACAATAATACATATCATTCTTCTCTTTAAGATGGAACCTTTCGAGGCATTATACAGAAGAAAGCGTAGAACCCCTATTAGTTGGGATAGCATAGAAGATAGAGAGGTAATTAGACCTGAAATTATTACTAAAATGGAACAACAAGTTAAACTAATTCGTGAACACTTCAAAGAAGCATCACATAGGTAAAAGAGTTACATTGACTTATAGAGGGTTGATAGGAAATTTGAGCTTGGTGAGAAAATATTTCTTTGGGTTAAACCGAAAAAGAGTTCTATAACTTTTGGCAAGGCTGCCAAGTTATCACCTCGTTATGTGGGACCTTTTGAGATAGTTGAAGTAATCAACCCTGTAGCTTATCATTTAGCATTACCTATTGCTTTGTCACGAATGCATGATGTTTTCCATATTTCTTTGCTTAAGAAATATGTTTCAGATTTATCACACGTGTTAAATTAGAATTCCTTGTAGGTCCAGGACCTAGGAATAATCATGGTTAAACCCATACGAGTTCTTGAAACTCGCCAGTTGCATTTAATAAATCAAGAAATAAGTCAATGTAAGGTCCAGTGGGACCAGTTTAACGAAGAGAGTGCAACTCCGGAAAATCTAGAGGATATGAAAATTGCTTTTCCATATCTATTTAAACAGAATTGATTCTTTTGATTAATAAAAAATTATGATTTTATCTTTATATGACAATAACTATGCCATTTTTGGGTAGATATTTATTTGATTTGAATGAACAGCTATTTAATGCTTATTTCTAGAACTATGATGTTTTGATATATTTGACTTAGGATAAGAGAACTGAATGAATTGGTTGTCCTTGGTGTAAATTTTTAAAAGAGGTAATCATCGAGACGATGATTCTTTTTAGGAGGGAAGCATGTAACACCCTTGACAATTGTTATATTCCTCCTTTGCATTTCAAGTGTTGACAGGTGATTTTATTTTAAAGATGTGTTCTTTTGATTGATGGAGATCATGCTTGATATGGATAAATCTTTTCTTCTCTTAAGATCATTAGACTGAAATGGAATGGCTTCCTTGAATCCATTTTTCACTTCTTTTAGATGAATTGCAATCTGGTTTAAGAGTTGTAAACTTATCTATTAATCTAACTCATCCTTGGATCCATTTTAGTGATCCAAGGAATGTTTTAAATCTGCTTTGTGTAATGAATGGTAAATTGACATTCCATGAATTAAGAGACATATTGACTGAACTTTTTTGTTACAATTTCTTTGATTTTTGTGTGAACATATTTCCATTCAGTTGTATGTTATGCTTGGGTCCTTGGAAATCGATCATGGCAGGACATTGTTGATAAACACAAAATGTAGCCTGTCCACGACATAGGAAGGATTCAAGATCCTAAAAAGGACTATCCTACGTAATCCTAAGCTAGGTAAGAATATTTTCTACCTAAGCTACGTCACTAAATAGAATTCTTATTTTAACCTAAAGCTTCCTATTCTACTGTGTTGGTTGATTGACATCCTAACCTAACCTCTGTGTTAAAGGATATGGAAAGGTTACTAGGCTATTAAAATTAACCTAGAACATAATACTATAAGGTTTTATGATGATATAACCTAATGCCTAAAACTATTATGTTGTGAATTAATCTAACCTATGTGGAAACTACCTAAGGCTATGTGTTAAGACCTATGGTGGAAATTTGTTGTTAGGGTTATATCCTAAGGTATATATTATAAACTACCTAAGGTCTAACCTAAGAAATTTGATCTATCCTAAACTAATGGGTATGAAAGGGGAATTAGGTGGTCACATGAATTAAGGGCGGCAATTCCTATGGAATTTATGTTATTGATAAGGTTTTGAATGCATAGGGTACTGCCAGTTTTGGCAGGGGCTAGTTGACTTGGCGGAGGCTTATGTGGAAGTGTCACTAAAATGGAATTTCATGTTAATTTTGATTTGGCATTCACAAGACTTGGAAGGCGGTGGTAAGGAAGGATAGGTGGGAAAATTGGAATTAATGAAACTTATTATTTTTGGTTTTCGTGCACAAACCGTCTTGGAAGGCATTCCAGCGGGTTTGTCTGGGGTTGTTTCAATTTGCATGTTTCATGATTTTTGCATTGCATGCTCTCCAGTTTTTCTAACCAGTAGATTGAACTACACTTAATGGCTATCTTTGAAGTCTTAGACCTATTTTCAGTTCGTGGGATATATAAGAGGCATTGTGGAAAAATAATATGGTTATTTGATCTTTCGTGGAGAAGAGTAGAAGTTGTGAGCTCAGTTGGAGGTATCCTTCGATTTGGCAGAAGCACTATTAGCAATGATAGGCTCTAATCTTTAATATCTCTTGATTTCTTCTAAATGTTTCATTAAAACAAGTCTGCTCTTTTGAGATTATTGGCTTGCATGTTTTATCCGGTTACTTGATTGCTGGGCTTTATAATCTCTATTATCTTGGATATGAATCCATGGCAAAAAAATAATGTGGGTTTAGAAACTTTCTTTGTGTTAGTTTAATTATGAAACATGCATTCGAAGCTTGTTTTAGTAGCTCTACTTTCCATTTTTGGAGTTTTTATTCGAGATTGTTGTGTTGGAACTGACCTTTGTTGCAATATGTGAATTATTAACTTTATGGGAACCTTGAGTTCCATTTGAACTTGTATTTAGGCTTCATGTTTTGATATGAACTTGTGTTGGAGCTTGTTGTTTTTTCTGAACCGGTTTTTGGAATCCTAGGTAGCTCTGGACTATTGTTCAAAGTTCGTATATGGCTCTATACATGTATTTTATTACTTGTGTTTCTCTGAACTATTATTGAAGGTTCATTTTTTACACCGCACTCGTATTTTGTTACTTACATAGTTATGAACTCTTGTTTGAAGGTTGTGTTTCATTTTGAGTTGGTATTAGGCAATCTTGTTTAAAATATAAATTGGAATGGGAACTTCATGCTTCTCTGAACCTATGATTAGAGACTCGTGTAGCTCTAAACTATTATTGGAAGATTGTATTTTATACTTCCCTTGTATTTAAATACTTGTGTAATTTTAAAATTTTGTTGAGACTTCGTGTTCGACTCTATTCTAGTATTTTGAGTTGGGTTTTACTTGTATTAAAAGATTAAAAACTTATAACTCTTTTGTTGAACTATTTCTCAAAGAAAACTGGTAGAATAGATGAGTGAGTTGTTGGGTAAACTCCTTGAGATCTTAACTGAAAACGTCTTCCTTTGATGAATGGATTTGGTAATTATTTTCTGAGAACTATTTCATCTTTTCTAAGATGGAAATGGCATTTTATCAGGGGTATTCTTTTCCCCTATGTTTTGTGGGAACCCATGTCTTCAATTCTTTTAAAATAAGCTTTGGGTTTCATTTAAAGGAAGATTTATTTACTTTAGTACTCTGAATTATTATGGTGGGATTACTTTGTCTCTATTAAGATTGCTTTTGTATTACAGTACTTATTTAATCGAGAACTAATTACTCTTTTGTAATGCAATATTGAAACCTGATAATGGGATTTTAGTCTTTGATTTGATGATACTTTTGAACATGTTTAGCTTACTAATCGGTTTTTTTTTCTATCTCTTGTTGGATATAGTAAATAAACCTTGTGTCTTTGTAAAATAAAGGAATTTGATTCCTTTAGAATATAATGTTTTTTTAGGACTGTTATGCGTATTTCATTCTGAGAGTAGAATTGAAACTTGTGTTTATTGAAGGTAAAGAATTGTAAGGAAAATGGCAGTGTGTTTTCTTCTTACTGTGAGTCAATTTTGTTCTCTCTTCTGGGAACTAGTTTATGAATTTTTGTGTTTGAATTAAAAGCATAAATTCATTTGTTAGTACAATAAAATGAATGATTGATTGGATCATTTTCTAATTAAGATCTCTTTCTTTCTATTATTGGGATAAGTTCATTGGTTAAACTTTTCTGTTTTGATTCTTTTTTGAGATGGAGATTTCTTTTTGAGTTGTTTGGTCTTCGTTGTTCAAATCATTTGTAGAAATGATGTAGGAAGAGATTAGATGATTCAGTTTTGTTGAAAAGAAAATGTAAACTTGTTTGGCAGACTGTTTGTTTGACAAGGATTTGCTTTGTTTGGTTTGAGATGAGTAAGTTTTGTCTCTTGTACTCTATCTTTTTATATATCCTCCTTGGATGGACTCGAGTAGAGGTTAACTCATGTATGAGTCTACTTTGATTTGTGAACGTTGGTTTTAGATCTTTAAATGTTAACTTCCAATATGTGGAAGTATATTTAGACTTGCAGCTAGATTGTTTGATTCTCTATTCCTTCTTGGATTGAAATGGGATTCTGTTCTCATAAATATCTTAAATGTTGAATTTTGAGGTAGTTATCCTTTAAATGAAATAGTTAATTCATGTTATGAATTTGTTTCTATTTTTCAGATGGCTTGTGTTTAGGCATAGTTTGTAATGGTTCTTCTTTTTCTTTTGCTTAGGAGTTATATGAATCATTCTAAATGAGAACCATGCTTTAAACCCTTCTTTTGGTTAAAGAAAACATAAATGTTGTATTCTATTATGATAGAATTGGGAATAATGAGATGATATGATCTGTTGGTTTCTTAAGGATAATTGATAGGATCAATTATACTTAAATTTTGTAAGGTAGATATAGTGGGATTTTTTATGTTCTTCTCTTGGAAGTGAATTCAATTGGTTAAATGTACTTCTTTTCCATTTGCTATTGCTTATATTGATATATATGATGTAATGATTGTCTCATTAAAGCAGAGTTGTTTTAATGGAACAATTATTGGAATGCACTTCGTTTTAGGGCTTAGTGCTTATCATGCTCAGTTCATTGAACTGACACGTGCTAGCAATTTTTGTAGATGGAATTCGTAAGTGATAAAAGAAGGTAACACTTATATGATGCATTGGATGATTTAAGTATGATTCTTGTGAAGAACTCTAATTCATTCTTGAGATTGTATTGAAAAAGGAAAAGTAGTATTCTTTTATAATGAAGATGGTTGTTATGTAGTATACCTAAATACATACGTCTTGTAAATGTATAAGTTATAAAGATACGTTGAAAGTTGAGAGTTTACCTGTATTGATTGTGTAAATCATTTTGTACTTGTATGGAAGGGATGGATTCTATCTTATTGATATTCTTTATATTATTTATATGATAAGTGGTTATCTTTTAATAAGTTGGATAGAGGAATTTAGTTCATTCTCCCTACTTGTGATGCAGCTTGTTAAGTTGTAGAATATGATATTCGTTATCTAAACTATATAACATAGTAATATAACATGTGATAAACATACATTAAGAAATGTGGACATTGGGTAGGATAAACCCTAACACTTAACATGTAGAGAAAGACTCTTTCTCTTTCTTAATTGCTCATAAACCAAAAAGGTTTTGAAATATGACTAAAATTTATCACACTTCATTTTGTATGAATTCTAATTTATTTTGGATATATTCTGGCTTTGAACCTTTCCAAAAAGTTATTGTAGTTTTTAAATAATACATATTATAATGATGTACAGTTACGGTTAATTGGTAGTTTAACTATGTGTTCAAATAATAAAAGCAACCATGAATATAACGAAGTTATTAATGGGCTAAATGAAGAAAATTTAGGAAGAACTTATCATGTGTTGGACTAGGGTTCAGAAGGGTTGATGTAATCAAGAAATAATCCAAAACTAAAAAAGTATTAACAATCTCCTTGGGGGTATGTACATCTCAATGAGGAAATTCTGTAGGATTTTGTCACATGCCAACTCAAGGGCTGTACTTTCAAGAAGGATTGGGTCTTCTTGAGAATACAATGTTGTAGTTGACATGTGGTATCACTCTTCGACATTGATCATCTATATCTACACACATCTGGAACTCTGACATGAACCCAATTTCTCTCTAGGTCTGGATAGGAACATATTTAGGATAGGAATTAGCTTCCAAAGGCTCATGGTACGTTGGCACATTTAGATGACTTAGGTAAAATTATGCCCATCTACCCTAAGCCTTTGTGAGCGTCTTCCTATAATAGGTTATGTTTCTATCCAGGGCTAGGGTTAAACCCAGAACAAGTGGACTGACGGTAGTCAGTAAAGAACAAACATGATAATTGAGGTGTGAGGTGAAGGACGTATTCCAATATGACGAGTATGTCATCTAGGAATAGTGGCATAAACAGTATGTTGTAAATATTTGGCCAAAGTATCATAAACTGCTGGTTGTGTTGTCCTATGTCACCATGTTTAAAACAACGTGATATCAAATAAATATTGGTAACAGATATTCAATTATGTTCTTTAAACATATCACTTAGTACCCGGTGTAGGGTAGGATGAAAAAGTATATGAAGTATACAATATGTATTCAATACATAAGATAACATAAATATATTGGTAGCTTACCGAGTTATGAAATTAATAGATCGGTAAATCACTGAGTCTTTACATCTGCATATGTTTATCCATTGAATTTGATTGGCATGGAATGTTTGTTCTAAATAGTGCTTTATTTTGAACAATGACCATTATTAAATAAATAAAAAATTCCTTGTTTCTAAAGTCTTAAATTGGGAATTTTACATCTTTCCAAGACGCTTCTAAGATTCTTGAGTGGGATTCTACTATGGATTATGAGTATTCCTCACTCATACAGAATGAAACTTAGGATCTTACCCCATTTCCGAAAGGAAGAAAAATCATTTAGTTTAGGTGGATATATGAGACAAAGTATGGAGCCAATGGAGAAGTTGAGAAGTATAAAGTGTGACTTATAGCTAAGGGTTTCTCCCAGGTAGATAGGGTTGATTAATCGGAAACCCTTTCTCTGATTGCAAAGATGACTTCCATTTGACTGACCCTTGCCATCGCTGCCACTAATAGATGGGAATTATACCAGATGGATGTTAAGAGTGCCTTCCTTTATGGGGACTTAGAGGAAGAGATCTACATGGAACAACCTCCAAGTTATTTCCATTATCCATCCCTTGTTTTCAAGTTAAATAAGCCTCTCTACAGACTTAAACAATCCCCTCGGGCTTGGTATGCCAAGATGGACTCCTTTTTAATTGCATAAGGGTTCACTCAATGTCACTCTTACCCAAATGTATATATTCTGTGGCAGGATGACTCCATGATTATTCTTGTTCTCTATGTTGATGACTTGTTGATCATGGGTAACTCTTCCTCTATCATTGATTCTGTGAATATCTCCTTAGCCAACAATTTCTCCATGTCTGACTTAGGATTGCTTCATTACTTTCTTGGGATCCAGATTTCACAATATGACTTGGGAATTATGATCTCACAGCTTGATTACTCTCTTTATTTTCTTGCTCGGTTTCACATGTCTGATTGCAAGTCCTCACCTACTTCTTTTCTTTCTGAGGTCAAGTTGGTTTCTGATTGCACTTCCCCCTTTGTTGATAGTACCCTTTATCAGTAGTTGATGGGGAACTTGATCTACCTTACTCACACTTGGCCAGATCTATCGTATGTTGTTGGGATTGTGTCCAGATTTATGCAAAAGCCTCATGAGCTACATTTAAAAGCAGCAAAGTGGATCCTTCACTATTTTACTGGCACTCACACAGATGGTATTCATTACTTAGGAGGGATTGAGATTTACTTGGTTGGATTTATAGACTTATATTGGGATGGTGATCTAGATCATTGGAATTCTACCTCAGGCTATAGTTTCACTCTTGGTTTAGGTCTTGTTAGGTTGTCCAACAAAAAGAAGAATGACATTTCCATATGATCAATAGAAGTAGAGTACATAGGACCAGTTAACACTGCCACAAAAGTTGTTTGGTTACAGGATATCTTGATATATTTTGGCATCCACTTTCGGTGGCCTACCATTATCTACTATGAAAACATGAGCACTATCTCGATTTGTAGAAACCAGTTCAACATCAGTGAACGAAGAACATTGAGATTCACATGCACTTCATATGGGAGCTGATACATGAAAACATAATCGACATACAATATGTTAAGACTACTGATCAGGTTGTAAACATATTCACCAATCCCTTCACTGAGGTGAAATTTCTTCACTTACAGTCTCTTCTTGGGGTGAGGTCTGCTGCAACCGCCCATCTTCTTCGAGCTATATAGATATTTCTCCTCCTCTTCTTCCTTTCATAAATATTTTGTTTGTATATGGGCACCTTATCAGGCCTTTAGTTGTTGGGACCCATTGGCACATCTTTCTTAGTTATCTATGGGATTCTTCATTTCTATTATGTCTTACCATGACCTATACCTCAGATTCGATGAAGGGGGGGTGTTGGTGTGATTGACCTTCCTAGTCATCATCCACATCACATGATGAGTCATCTCACCTTGTGAGAGTCATAGGTCTTAGGGAGTCAAATGAAAAGTGTCAGATTCTATCATTATCATTTGTGTCAGTGCATTATAGGAATTACATGCCTTATTTAGAATTGTAACTCCTCCTTTAGTGGCGTCATATGTGTCAGTCACTTCATATGCGTCAGTGGCATCATAGGGGTTATTTTCTTGTTTAGGCATGGGGGTTACACATCACCCCTATTTGTACTTCATTTTTTCAATCTATGAGCATGAGTAGACCTATTTTCTTATTTCAATATTCTTTCCATTGTTTGAATCTTAATTATTGTGTTGGAGCTATGACGTGACCATAAGAGTGAAACTTCATCATGGTGCATTTTTTTGATATCGGTTCTCGCATATCCCTCTTTCACACATTTTTTTAGACTTCTTCCCTAAACTTTATTTAAACCTTATTTTTACTCGTGTAATGGGTTGTAGTTTTGAGATATTTTTTACACTATTAAGATGCCAAAATATTACTAGGGATTACACAAACAACACAACACATTGCTCTATTATTTCTAGTTCTACATGTGTGACACCAACTAGCTCCAACATTTTCTTGCAACCATCCAACACTCCCAAGCCTGGTATCGATTGGATATCATATTTGGAAAGGAAAAGAAAGTTGGGGAGACATAATTCACCACCATATATGGACACTATCACATATTAATGGATATAGGTTAGAGGATGTATTAATTTCTTTTAAGATTTCGTTTTATTTTTTTCATTATTATTAGAAGAAGTGCATTTTTTTAATTGGTAGAATTTGTTAATTCTTCATTTTTAGTATTGTTTGAGTACAAAAAATTAATCCATTAATATCTTCTTCCCTATTTATCCATGTGGATCTATAAGGGAAAGAAGTTAGAGGAGGATTTTGTGTTTTTGTTTCTTCATTTACTTCTTCATTATAAGTCGTACGTATAGTTTTTTTTTTACTTTGCAGGGAAGTTTTGGATGAAAAATAAATTTCTTTTGAGAAGCTTTCTTTCTTTCCTATGAATCTAAGGAAGGAGTGATTAGAATAACTTTCCATTTTTAGAGTAATAACTGTAGAGTACATTTTTGTTTAAATTATATTTAATTCCACATCCTACAACAAAGGAATAGCCACATCTAGCTATTCCCTGTTTTTAATTTAGATCTAGATTGTTTTATTTAGATTAATTTGTTTGTTTGTGTCTACAAATTTTATTTTATTTAATTCCTCACAAACTAGAAACACAAAAAAAAGATAGTTTATAATTTTAATTATCTTTCTTCAATTATTTTATTTAAAATATTTGCTAAAAAACACAAAAATAATTAGTTAGCTTGTTTTGTCTTACTTTAATTAAATCATAGAAAATTGGATTTAATTAGATTGAAAGTGGAAAATAATCGTCTTTTATATAATTTAAATTCACTTGTTTTTTTAATTAAAATTTGGGAATTAAAATTATATTAGAATCTGAATGAACACAATCTCTATCTCCCTAGTGACCTAGGCTACCTGCGCTTAACTCTCATTCCCTTCAGTTACTAATTGTTTGTTTATTTCCATACTTCTTGCTGAATTTATTCCCACATGACCATTTTGGGTCCATCTCAACCTCACATAAGAATATTTGACCTGATTATAAACCAATCAAACATTGATAAAAGCCAAGGAGAAATTGACCAAGGTTTACGCCAACTAGTCTTTATAGCAACTTTTGTACCACCTAAGATTATCGACCAACTTAACACCCTCAACAACAAAGTAGAAATTACAGAAGAATATTAGGCCAATGAAGCTGATAAGATTAGAACACATAACCCTTAGTTTTTCTTTATCATTTCTCCTCTCATATTTACATGACCTTCTTTAGAAAGGAATATTTAGAGGAATAAGGAAAATTCTCTCGTATCCGTTAACTGGGTCAAACTACATTTGGTTTTATCGACATAGACTTATAACTACGAACATAAATTATTCTTGATTTTCGTATCACTATGAGAAATCTAGGCACTAAGAGGGGGGTGAATCAATGCTTATTAAAAAATTTATGTTGTTTATACTGATTCAATTAACCAACCTTGAATATGTTAACCATGAAGAACATGAGCATCCGATCATAAAGGAGAAAGAGAAAGAAACACACATGTACATGTGAGGAGACAAAATTGAATGTGGGAAACCCATAATGGACAAAAATACACCGAAACAAAGAACTAGGATTATGACAAAAATGTGCTATAAATGTTTCATGACTTCATGATTGAGCTTCAACTCAACCTGGAGCTACAACTCCAAATTTAACCAAGCTACTAATTAGTCTTTGACAAGCTTCAATTTTTTTGGAATCTTCAACTCCCAATTTTGGTCCAGCAACAATTGACCTTAGTAAGATTTGAATTACAGGGAAGCAAAAACTCCCAACATGTTAAGCTATAACTTTATAATTTATCATATATTTGTCACATTGAAACTATTTTTATCATACAACTCACACTTCTTTCTTCTCTCATATTCTTAATTTTTCATATCTTTAATACATGAAGACCCTTCAAAAACATGCCCTCAAATCTACACTCTGAAAAAATTAGCTCTCCATTTGAAAATAATGTCTCATTCATCTCTCTGAAGCAATAACCATATTTTCATGATCAAAATTGAGCTTAAATAAAAAAGCAATATTCTTAGGCATGACTCTTGAATTTTCTGGTTTTATGACTCTTCACATGATCATTCTTCTGTCACATAACTTTGTGTTTGTAGGTGTATAAATGAAACTTCTTCATATAATCCATGAAACTAAATTTTAAGCTTCTCCATGAGCTCCTTCACTTTAAATAATGATGTTTCATTTTCAGTGACCTTTGAGATTCTTCACATTATTTCCCGACTCAGAAAAACTTCTATCATATTTCTCTTTTGTTTCAAGATGAATCAATATGATTTATTTTGCACCACATTTTCAATATCGTTACAAATATTACCTACAATTTTTGGGATTTTTCATCAATTAAAAAATTAAGTTTCGATAATTTTCCATGTCAAACCAAACTTACACAGTCACCCTGAAATAAGAGCTAACCGAAGATCTCTATGTTTACTTCGCAATATCAGACCGTTGATAACCTCGACTGATTTCCATGAAACATGAGAAAATGAGAAGGCTCCACGTTTATTTCATAATTCACCTTAATTTGTAAGGAACTTGTTAAAATGTGAACCCTAAACCAATCAGATAGTTCCACACACATTTTTGGTTTTAGTATTTTCTGAGTGGGAAGCACAACCCATTAGGAAGTCTCCACGCCTTCACAATGTCATACTATTCATAATTCCCACTTGCCACTGTGATAATCAAGCCAATAAGGAATCTCCATGCACTTTGTATTGTCAAACTTTAGATAACCTATATCTGACCAATGCGACACATGATCCAATAGGAAAGCTCTACCTATCATCTTCTAATACTGTCATGTTTCTCTCTGACCACACTAACTCTATCTACCTCTTCACAGACTCAAAATTCCATAAAATTTGGCTCATTTCTGGGACTTCATGTCTACCTGAATCCATCTCTCTAAATATGGCAGAATGTTTTCATGTGTCCACCTTCTATTTTTATATCATTGATAAGTGGCACCCTCTTTTTGGTCCACTTATCTCCGCCTTCCACTGACGTATCTTCTCTCTCCTACTTCAAACCCAAAATATTTCTTAAAAACATTTGATTTTAGAGGTTTAAGTTTGTCAGACCCCAATTACCTTCATCTTACATAGAATACTAACATGTAGCAACTTTCTTCACCGTTGATATTTCACCACCTATCTTATTGAATTTTCAACCTTTCCCAGACCCAAAAAACTATAGCATTTGGTTATTTTTGCAAACCTCATATCTGTCAGGCACATCTGCTTAGGAGCTTGCTGGAAATACGAAACATGTTTAGTTTTTGTCTTTGATTTTCTATGTGTGTGTTATCCATCTTCACCTGCGTGTCTTTGCTTTTGAATGTGTCTGTTTGTTATTGTTTATCACGACCTGTAAAACTTCAAATGGCCATAACTTCCTCCATAGATCTCTAAATTACACATTGTTCGACTCGTTGGAAATATCTCCCTGAGTTCTCAAAAACTCATACCTCTACAACCTCCAAAAACTCTTACACGTGTTGCAATAATAATTTCAAACCTATAAAGCATCTATGTCATGCATACAACCATATTCATACCTTCAATGGATGTTAACCTCACTATTTGAACTTTTAGCACTCTAAAAATATCTTGGAACCATCCTAAAAGCTCAAGGAACTAGCCAAATACCACTTCACACTATGGACAGACACCTATCTTCATGAAATTTCACTCTTCCTTTGCCATCAATGTTATGTGACATCAATGACAACACCAACCAATGCATCAAGGTTCAACAATCCCCCCTTTGTCATTGATGGCAACAAACTCAGAAAATTTGATGCTAAGCCATTGCACCAACATCTTAAGATATTCAATCCAATGAATTATTATTTCTATTTCACTCTCCCCCCTTTTACATCTATGACAAAGGTACGCACAGAAAAATATGAGTAACATGAAATAAAAACAAGATAAAGCATGTTCTTACCTCAAGATTCTCCCTTTGGAAATATGTTTCTCTTTTTCCTGATAAAACACAATCATTTGCAATAATTTCTTCATCAATCACCTACAATACTCCCTCTGAGATATTCAGCCCTTTCACTTTCTACAAATTCCTTTTATGAGCTTTTTGACATGTTCCTTGGGTTAGAAAACTAACTCCCCCAATATAGACTCAACATGAACCTTCTTGAATAAACCTTAGCACTTGAGCTTATCCCCCTATCATTCTGAGATCTTTAGTGACTGTTACGGGATGATCTTAATCCTAATTTATGCCTTAACTATTCAGAATTTGCACTTAGTAAAGGTTTAGTCATTATATCATCTACTTCTTCCTTTGTAGACACATTTTCAAGCTTTATTCTTTGTTCATTGACTCGTTACCTCAAAAAGTGATATTTTATGGGTATGTGTTGTATCTTAGAATATGAAATTTTATTCTTTGAAACGCTTATAACACTTGTGCTATCACAATATATAGGAATAGGACCTTCGCTCTCAATTTTGTAGTCTTCAAGATTTTGCTTCATCCATATTACTTATGTATAATATATGGTTGTTGCAACATAATCATCCTCACAAGTAGAAAGAGCTACAAGAGATTTATTTTTACTCAACCATGAAATAAGGAACTTACCTATAAAGAAAGCTCCACCATTTGTGTGTTTCCTATCATTAATGTTGTCTGTCCAATCTACATCTATGAAAGCTTTAATTTAAAATTCATTACATTTTGGATACTGGAGACCATATTCCAATGTCCCCATGAGATACCAAAAGATTATTTTGACTCCTTGGAGATGCACTTCCCTTCCTTCTTCTTGAAATATCCTAACCAAACTAACTACCTACATGATATCAGGTCTATATGTTGTTGAATACAATAGTTTTTTTTATCATGGATCTATATAGGGTCTGATTTACCTTTAGTGAGCTATTTTAATTGTTGATTTTACATCCTACACTCATAGAAGTGATTATTGGATTACAATCTTGAATTTGAAATCTTTGGAGCATTTTTATTATGTAATTTGTTTGTGAGATAAATATTCCTTCTTTGTCTTGAAGAATTTTCAGCCCTAAGAAGAATGAAATTTAACCTAACATTGACATTTCAAACTCCTTTTTCACTACCTCTGAAAAACTATGGGGCATGATTTCATTATTTCTCCCAAAAACTATGTCATCTACATAGACAACAATAATCAACAGGTGTTCTTCTTATTTTATGTATAAGTTGCTACACCTTTTCTAAATCTTTGCTCAATCAGGTTATTTTTCTAACCTGTTATACTATGCTCTAGGTGATTTTTTGAGCCCATAAAGTTCCTTCTTTAGCCCACACACATTTTACATGTCCTCAATAAGAGAGAAACCATCTGGTTAGTGAATATAAACCTCCTCATTCAAGTTCCCATTAAGGAATGTTTCTTTCACATCCATTTTATATACTTTGAAGCCTTTATGTTCTGCATATGCTAAAAAAATCCCAATGGATTCCATCCTAGTCACATGATAAAATTTCTCATCAAAATCTACTCCTTCCACTTGAGCATATCCTTTACATACCATCCTTTCCTTGTTTCTAGTAACTTCACTTTTTTCATTTAACTTGTTTCTAAACACCCACTTGGTTCTAATAATTTTTTTTATCATTTGTCCTAGTCAAAATCTCCCATGTTTCATTTTTTTCATTTTTTTCATTTTTTTCTAGTTATTCATTCATTTTATTTACCCAATTTTGATCCTTACTAGCCTCCATGACATTCTTTGGTTCTATTTTGGATAAGAGAGCGAGATTTTCTTGATTTTGAGAAATTTTCAATATTCTTGTTTGGATACATGATTATTTATTTCGTATGATTTGAATTGGAGGATGGTCTCTTTTAACCTTCCTTAAAGGTGCCTTATTGTCATGTCTCTCTTCTTTTTCATATTCTTCTTCATGTTCAACTTCTGAAATTTCTTCATCACCCTGATTTACAGTAGTATGTGGAGTCTCTTTGGGATGAGTGATGACCTTATTCAAATAGGATTCATCAATTGTGACATTAGTGATTTCTATTATATTTTTTTGGCTCTTATTGTAGCATCTATATGAAGAAATAATTTCTAAATAGCATAAAATGATACCTTCATCACACCTTGAATCAAATTTCCCCAAATTGTCATCATATCTCTAGATGTAGCACTTTCTTCCAAAGACTCTGATTTGTTTCACACTTGTAGGTTTGCCTTTCCAAAACTCATATGGTGTCTTATTTTGATTAAATCTGATTTGATATCTGTTTAAAATATATATTGTATTACCAACTACTTCTCTCTAGTATCCACTAGGAAATTTTGATTCATTGAGAACAGTTCAATACATTTCCTATATAGTTATGTTATTTCTTTCTACTAACCCATTTTGTTGAGGTGTCCTTGTAGCTGAGAGTTGTATTATTATTCCATGAATTTCACAAAATTCATCAAATTCATTTAACCAAAACTCTCCTCCTCTATCAGACCTTAAACTCTTTAATTTGACATTTTTTTCATTTTCCACTAGTGCTTTGAATTATTTAAATATTTCTAGTGCTTCAAAATTTTCTTTGAGGAAGGAAACCCATGTCATCCTTTTGAAATCATTAATCAAAAAAATGAAATAACTATCTCCCTAAATGATTTCAGTTCTGGTTGGTCCCACAAGATCAATGTGTATCTAAAGGCTCTGTATTGGAGTATTATTTTGATTTAAAACTTCTCTTAGTACTTTTCCCATGAAGGAATGCTTTAAAAATATTATCATCTGGTTTTTTGATATTAGGAATGATCTTTACACATCTCATGGAGATAATTCTAAGAAGGTTATCAAATTTGAGGTGTCTTAGTCTTCTGTACCAAAACCAAATTTCATCTACTTTACTAGTGAAGCATTTTTCTTTGTTTACCTCCTTTAATACATACATAGTATTTTTTATTTTCTTTTCCTTTCCAACCAAATTACTTGATTTTTATTTATTTATGCCACATCCCTTATCATGAAACAATACAGTATATCCATGTTTGCACATTTGATTGAAACTCAAAATATTGTGCTTCAATCCCTCAACATACAACACCTTTTTAGTGATGGTTTTTTCATTGTCAATACTTAGCTCACATTTTCCCACAATATTAGATGAGGTATTATTCTCTAAGCCTCACTTTAATTTAAGCATATTCTTCTAGGGAGATGAACTTTTTTTTTTTTCCTGTCATGTGGCTTGAGCACCCACTGTCAATATACCACTCCATGTCTTCACTCTAAGAATGGAAGGTAGTTTGAGTTATTAACCCTTATTCCTTGGCATTTTTAGGATATGATTTGACCTTATAAACATTATTTCTTTGATTTGGAGGTATTTGGTAGTAAAAATTATCTATATGCCCATAATTTTTATAATAGTAGAAAATCAGCTCATCATTACTTCTGAAATGATAAAAATCAAAATGTCTACCATTACCTTTAGCATGATTTCTACATTTTGAGGCTTTATGACCCAATTTATTACATGAAAAACAATATCTGTAAAATGAATTAGCATACCTCATAGCATCATGATATCTCTTCTGTAAAACCACTCTCTTAGCTTTAGGAGGTTCTTGAGTTATCTTGGTTATCTTCTTGCTTTTTGATTTGTCATCCTCATTCTTATTCTCAAATCCTAGACTAGATTTGTCACTGACGTCTCTTTGCTTTCATAGAATTTCCTATAGTTAATTTTTACTCTTCTCAAACTTTTGATACATATTAAATTTTGTAGAGGTCTGATCTAGTTAGATTTGTAACAACTCCAGTTCATATTTGAGCTTTAGATGTTATTCTTATTTTATTTTAAAATATTCCTCAATCAGATTGATTTTTTCCTCAAATTCCTTGACCATATCTTCATGTTAATGAGCTTCTTTGTTTTTTTTCTTCAAGAAAATTGATTTTTCCTTCATACTCTTTAACCATCAATTTTAGTTTTTGATTATTCTTTCTTTTATGTTTCAACTCTTCTAAAGCACTAATCAATTTAGCCTATAGGTTAACTTATTCCTCTTCTTCATCTAAACTGTCATATTTATTTTGAATTTTTCCTTTTGAATTTCTTGTAGAATATACTTCCACATCCATGAACAATGTTTTATCTTGAGTCCCTTCATTATCCAAAGAACTCAAACTATCCAAATAACTCAAACAAAAAATAGGGACACAAGGTCCTGAATCAAAACCATGGTGTCACTAGCAATGGTGTGATTGATCAACCTAAAAATCCAAATGTTGTGAACACTAGAAATGTAAAAAATAACAACGCAAATAAGAACAATCACAGGATCAAAAATCTCTCTCCATCGGTCAACATAGTTGATTTTAACTATAGACACCTATAGTTTATCTCTAGCAATTTAAATCCTTAAATTTTAATAATTATCCCTTTTCCTGCAAATTGACGACATATCGTCAATATTGCACATTTTCTCTTCTATCATTGTTAATTAACTACATTACTCCAGTTAATTGGCTCTTCTATCCAACAAAGAAGAAAATTAATGACCTTCTATTACTTAAACTCCCTTATACCTGAATTAATATTTTATTCTTGATTAATTAAGTATCCTCTTCTAATAGATAAATAAATCATCATATGTTTAGTTTGAACCCTTCCTATTCCATAAATAACTTAATCAATCACTTGGGTTAATTAATAAATCCCCTTAAACCCCATGAGTCACTATAGGACAAATAAAACTCCCCTAAGGTTGACACAACCCCCTTTTCAACCATAGTAACCCAAACTAACTCAACCTAGATATTATCCCACATGTAAATGGATGTAGAGATTATTTTATCCATTGGGATATATAAGGAGAACAACACCTAATCTATAGCCATTTTATCATCTTAGAGAATTTTTCCATTAGAGGAGCTAGCTAGATTCATTTATTACATTCATCCATCTAAGTTTGAAGTCATATGGAGATATGTCAAATGGTCTTGTAGCCTTTTATTGAAAAGACTCCATTCTTGAAACCTTGGGATTCAAACATACAATAAACCCTTTTTATTACTAAGGATCTAAATAGGTTCATTCCATTGATTAGTATTCAATAGAGATAGATATTAATTTCTTAGCATATTATTTTGATGTTTGTTCATGTTGGTAGATTAGTCTTGTTTAAAATATAAGCATGATGGTGCATAGATTCTAGTTTAGCATTGTATTGAGGCTATTAGGTGTTAGTCTTGATTTTACTTGCATATCTAACTAATTCTTGCACGCATTTAGCATGCCAGATGGGAAAAATCCTTAGTCCCTTAGCATTATGGTTCCAAATTTGTTGTTATTTCAATTTTTGGCTAACCCTTGATATGTACATGTGTGAATTAATGTTTAATTTATTACGATTTTTTCTAACTTTACATGTGTTGAGTCTTTCTTATATATCTAATTTAGATGGTTTCTTATCAATTTTGAGCTAACATGCCAAAAAATTGAGATTTTTGAAGTTGTCTACATCATTTCCCATGTTTTGATGTCATCTCCAGGTATAGGCATACACAAAAATGACAGGGGAGCGTACACACCAAATCTTGAGTGTACGCATCAAAAGTTGAGGTTACACGTCAAAAGTTGAGCATACACATCATTCTGGAAGTGCAGGAATTCACGTTCTGCTCTATCTATCATTTGTCTATGTGGGAGCATACACACCCAAAGTTGAGCTTACACACTCAAACTTGAACACACCAAAAGTTAAGCGTATACACTCAAACTTGAGGGTACATGTTATGTTTTCACTGTCATTTTTCTATGGAGGATCGTACACACAAAAATCTCAGCGCACACACTCAAACTTGAGGGTACACATTCTTCTCTTTCAATGTCATTTTTCTATAGGTGAGCATACACACCAAAATTTGAGCGTACACACCCAAATTTGAGTGTACACATCACACTTCTATTTTGAGGTATGATTGGGAATTTGTAAAAGTTTTTTCTAACTTCTTGCAAGTCTGTTTTGAGGCTAATTTCTGTTTTGTAGGGGTTTATTTGCATATTTTTCTAGTTTGATGTGTTTAAAGGGTTAAATGAAGGTTACACGCTTAATCATAAGATTAGATTTGTGTATGATCTTCCCTCGCACCTTTTTGGTAATCTTGGGAATCAGAAATGATTTTTATATCTTTCATTGCTTTGAAAAACATTTAAAAAGAATGTCAAGTTTGGTTAAGATGAACACATTTTTCTTTTTGAATTAAGTGTTTTCCATTATTGATTTATTAAGTTGGATTTTACGTCACATATGCTCTTCTCTTGGATCTTAGGATGACCTTGATAATTAGAAATGGAGTTTATCCTATTTATGTGTATGGAAAATTACTAACCCATCATGGAGGACATAAACGCTTGTCATAGAAAGGTGGTTTAAAACATAAAACTACTAATACAATTTCTATACAGGTTGCCAAAATATGTACAAACAAACCATATTAAATATAAAAAGATAAAAAATACACCACAATCAAAAGACTATATTTGTAGGTTCGGATGAGGGTACGCCCTGTCTAGTTAACTAGGACATAAAACCTTTGGCACAAGCCTTAAGCTACAACAATGGGGGTGGTCCTAGGAATCCCAAAGTATTCCACACAAGAGGGAACCTTATGGATGAAACGGGAAGTGCTCCACACACCTACCTGACTAGTATACACATGAGATATAGTGTCAAAATTATTTGTATCATGACCCCAATGAGAGTACATGATGGACAAATTTATTCCCCACCATGCTTGAAGGGTGTAAAATAAATTTGGGACACTCCTTTGGAAACCTTGGCCAACCGAGCTCACATTTAGATTACTTGTGATACCTAGTTAAGTGAACCACTTAAGAAGATATCTTGTCTAGGATCCAACTTTGACCATATCAAAACCAATTTGAGTTGAGATCCATCGTAAAGGGAGAAGTTTCTCAGATTCAAAACTTTGTTTATCAAACAAAGGGAGAGTCCAATAAAGTTTAAACTATGCATTATTCACCATGAAATTCATGTAACATTACTTTTACTTAGTTTTTCACTCGCCATAAGGTGAGGCAAAACTCTTCCGAAGTGAGACAAAACATTTTTTAAACACCAATTAGTCTACTTCCTTCACTTTCTTTTGAAAATTTGTTTATTAGAAGAAGAGTGAATAACCTTGTGTTGTTAATTGATTGTATTCACCAATTTTGTGTCTGTTGTTTCTCATCTATGTTTGCGGATGAGTTGTTAAATGTCTAAAGTACGTGGAGATGTTTTCATATCATTAGTATATTTTTTGATCTTGATAACCAAGTCAAGATTTTCAATTACAGTTAGGCTTAATTAATCAACTTGATTCTTCTTTGAACTGTTATTTTTTTAATATCGTATCACTAAAAGTTTGGTACTTACGTATTGTTTCTCATAAACTTGGCCTAAGTATCTATATTGTGACGTTACACTATACACACTCTAATAATTCCTTGGTATACTCTAGCCCTAGTTTTCTTTTAATCACTACCTCACTTTTGAAAAGTGTTGAGTGTTACCTTTTTTGTGTTTCATATTAATATCATTTTGATATCGATACCTTACTTTTCCGAAAAAATTCGGTTAACATATCTTAGTGGTATTGTTGTGTTGTTCATGGTCATAACTTCCACTTTTTGGGATATAGGTCTTGATTGGATTCAAGCTCACTTTTAGTATACTTTGATTTTGGATTGATTCAAAAAAAAATTATTACTTATGCCTTGTTCATTTCTTCGAACTTGACATAAGTGGTGACACTTTTTGTATCATCCTAAAACATTGATAGCCATTTTGAAAACAAACTTAGGAAGTATCTCATTTGATTGATTGGTCTTAAAGTAGGCATTTCGAGATTGTGTCTTATTTATCATTTTGACTTATCCATTTAGGAAAATCACTTTGATCCATTGATTCTTTATCATTAATTATTCTTTGGTCATTAATTTGGCTTTGTGTTTTGAACTTGTGTGATTATTCCTTATGCTTATCCATCTTATAAAATCATTTCTAGGGAAATCCTTTGGGTCTTTGATCCTCTTGATCTTCTTATTTTTTTCCAAAGTTCATGGTAATTTTTGAACATATCTTTCAAACCTTGGTAAAAACATTTCCTATCAAGAAAATTTTGTATCAATCAAACATTGGAAATATTTCCTTTGTATCCTTGATGTTGCTAAATTTTTGATCAATCGTTTGACATTTACACTTCCAAACTTGTTGTCCAAACTTTGTTGGATTATAAATTTTGAGTTGTCATGATGTATGTTTTCCTTAGTTTCCCTTTTGGAAAATCACAAAAGCATTCCCATATTTACAAAATGTATATTTGGGTGTCGTTATGCTACCAAAATCAACATGAAACCTTCTTCACTTTGAAGAAGTATGATCATACAATCTAGGTATAGACCTTTGAACCCAGCACATGCCAAAAATGATTCATTATTGCAAGGTCCCTTATACATAGGACAATGAGGAATCAAATTTTTGACATTCACGTCAAAATACATCCACCATGACTAAGCAGCGTTTGGTTCTTCTTGCTAGAGAACCCATCTGGGTAACCCATTCCCTACATTCATCTCATAGTCAGTGGTATGGCTAGGAAACTTCTAATCTAAATTATTATTCAGGTTCCCCCCACTCTTCTTCTGATTCTAATCCAAACATTTCCTCTTCTTTTGAGGATTCCAATCCAAATATTTCCTTTGATTATTTTGATGATTCAGATCCAAACTATTATTTAGATTAATCTAATTCAAATCCTAAGTCACAGTCCTCCTCTTCTTCATAGGAAATCCTTTATCATATTTATACTATGATTATTGAGTCCCCCCTTTCTTCGTGGAGCCTCCTTTATCAATCATCCAATTCGAATCCTAAGTTACGGTCCTACCCTTCTTCGCAGGACCTTCTTTATAAAACATCTAATGAGATTCTTCAATCGCGGTCCTCCCCTTCTTCACAAAACCTTATTTATAAAACATATAATGTGATTCTTTAATCGTGGTCCTCCCCTTCTTCATAGGACTGATTTTATCAGTCACCTCAATGAATTCTTCCCCCTTTGAAGATTCATGTGACTCAAAGTCCTTCTAGTCAATTGTCTAAGTCAACTCCTACATCGTAATCTATGGAATTTCAGATAAAAAATCCTCCTATTCTTCTTCTGTGATGTCATCTTATAGGGAAACCTATACCAACCAATTCCAAATATTTTTCTATTCATAAGACATCTAGCACAAATTATACTTTTTCTTTTAAGTCATTTTATTCTATCAATCATCATCAAACATATTCTAAGTCTTCCACAACAATTGAACCTCTTTCTTCCAATCAACCCTTGGTGGTCAATCAAAAAATCATACCAATTGATCTCTTTCAGAATGAAGAAAAAATCAGGGAATTTATAGGGGCACATGAAGATATTCCTCTAGCAGATTACGAACAAGGATTCTCTTTAGACATTAATGTGTTCATGTATTATATGGAAGAAGTTAATTCCTTTTATCATAAAAAGAGGAATATTCTAAGATCATGCAACTTTATCCTCCTCTTAGTCTTCCATCTTTATCATCCTCATTACATGGAGAAACTACTAGTTATGTCATTGATACATGGCTTATCTTTTCATTACCCAATTCTTCTTTATCTATCATGGTTCCTCAATCACAATATCACTTTGGGTCATCACCAGGTATCCCATCATCTTATTTTATATATGGGACACCTCTAATTTTCCCTTCATTATCTATATGTGGGTCTCCTCTAGGTAGCCAATTACCTTTTATTCTTGGGGCACGACCAACTAGACCCTTGTCTTCTATTTATGGGCCATGTCCTAATATCCCACCATTTTCTTCTATGTATGGATCAACCCCGAGTAGTCCTTCATCTTCTATTATTTGGCCACATCCTAGTATCCCATCATCTTACATCTATGGGTTTCTAACTAGTAACCCTTCTTCTTCTATTCTTGGGCCACATCCTAGTAGCCCTTCATCTTCTATTCATGGCTCACCTTCTGGTAGCTCCTCTTCTTTGATTCTCAAACTAGGTCCTTTTCTTCCATCACATTATTCTTCTACCAAATATTGGGGCAATCCCACCATCATTTCTTGCATCAATTATAAACGTCCACGTTCTTCTCCCACTTCTCGGGATCAGACAAGTCACACATTAGCTTATAAGAAACCTAGATAGATTCTTTATCAAGCTGATATCAAAATTCCAAAGAGCACCAAATCTCCCAACAACCCAAAAATTCAAAATAAAGTACAATTCAAGAATGCACACCAACGTACCCATCAAGTATGGTGCAAAGTAAAAATACCTATGGATAGAGAACTCAATCTCCCACATACAAAACCCATGTTTCAAAACAAATCACAATCATTTTTTGAGTGTGAGCTCACCACAATAATTGAGACCAGGGATAATATTACACTTGATAAGAAAACATGATTAGTCTCTCTTATCAAGGAAATCACGAACATTGTTGTTGGATCTTATCACGTACAGTGAAATGTTTCATTCTGATAACCATAAAAAAATTCTTAAAAACCATAAAACATTTTAGAAATACAAAAAATGAGAAAACATTAAAACATTACGAAAACAAAGTCAAAGGTACAAAGATCAAACATTACAATCAGGTATTGCGTATACATGGATGTTATTTCTTCACTTTCTTTCATATTCCTCTATAAGTCATTCACCATTTTCTTCCCTTCGATGTTATTTTGGTTATCCTATTCACACGAATTTTGTGACATTTATCTATATGGAATCTTTTGACCTTGGTTTTTCATCACCTTGGTAAATTAAAGAATGAATGACCTCTTAGAGATCTTATCACAATTCTCATCTAGTAAACTTATTCTGAAGAACATTTGGAAGTATTTGTTGATACTAGCCAATGTCATCATCAAAATCACTTCCACATCCTTCCATCAAGACATCAATGATTCTTAACCCATTGATAAACAAGAGAGCTCAAATAAGTTTTCAATAAAAAAAACAAGAATAAAAATCTATAGAGAAAAATAAAATTGATATGTAACTCTCTCTTGGGGTATTTCCAATAATATCTACTGGGGCTATGGATACCTGACTGACAGTAGAGAAATTTTGTTATTAGAATCAAATGCATCTCCATTGGGGATATGGATGTCTGGCTGGCAGCAGAGGAATGTACGACTCTCCTTACACAATCCATTCACAAATCATATTTCAAACTAAAGCATTCCTACACATTGGCTAGTGTTTTCACTTGTTTTCTATCAACTCTTTCCTTCAAGAGATAATTCATTTTCACATGCACACATGGGATCTTGATGAGTAAATAGGATTAGTATGTTACCAGGTTTTTTTTAGACCTTGTTCAAACACTTTCCTTAGTCCATGTCTTGTCTCATGATTTGTGCCTTTGTATAATCACTCTTTAATCATGAGACTTTTCTTTTCATTTTTCCATCTCATTTCATGACATTTGTTCTTTTATTCTATTTTTTTCAAAACATCCATGTGCATAGGATTTCCTTTTTGCTATTATTTAGGGAATTTTGTCCTTTCTTTCACTTCCACTTATTTCTATCCTAAGTTTATTGGCCATCTTATGTTGGGGGAATATTTTTTCCTTCCTAGCATGTCATTGGGTTTACGTTCATCATTAGGTTGAACATATCCATATTATCCCTGATACAACTTCTGCATCAAGAGTTTTCCTTTGAATATTCCCATCAAACCCTAGGGTAACGTCATATCTTCACCTTCTTCTTATACATACACATGGATTTTTTCCCTTGTACATCCCATCTATTTCCAGAGAATCCATGTTTCTTAGTTTCATGTACATGGCTTCATAAAACCTTAGAAAACATAAAAACTTTCAAAAAAATTCAGAAAACAAAAAAACATTTAAAATGTTTAGAAAATCCAAAAACATTTAAATTTTTTTAAAAAACACAAAAACATTCAAATATATTAGAAAAATTTAAAAAAATTCAAATATGTTTCTAAAAAATCAAAAATATTAAAAATCATCCTACAAAACGTCGGTCTTTAGTTCTTGCATGTTCTTGTACACGACTCGTGGATCATCTTGATCTACCTCCATTAACAAAGCTAGTTTTCTTAGTATGTATGTACTTTGGGGAAAAATGGGTTGTTTGGTACTACTTCATAGTGCATAATTGCTTTTCATATGGCCCAAGTGTCCTTCGTTATTTCTGTTGCATGTATCCTTGCTTGGGGCACCATCTTTTAATCCTTGTCATTTATTTGCATAGGTCAAAATCAAATCTTGATAAAAAAAACATTACATTATATTTCTCTGTTAGGTTAGCTTATTTACTTTCTTTTATTGCATTGCATTATGTATGTTACAAGAAGTTATGCATCTTTTAATTTCTTGTATTACATTACATTTTGTATGTTGTATTGAGTTGGTGTTTTCAGCAATAGGAAATTGTTCATAGTATGGATTTTCATGTCATTATACTTTTTTCGTATGCTTATATTTTTAATAAGGAATGATGATGTAGATCCCTTACAATATGATGTCACACAACTTATATTTAGCTCAATGGATGAAAGCTCATTTCTTTCTCACAATCTTTGATTTTCCTCTATCACCATTCCCCTGTCAACACTATTCTTCTAATTCCCCTTGGGCATCCTGCCCCTACACATTATTCTATCCATTTTTCGATCATCGATCGCCTTCTTTCGTCATCCCATCGACACTTGAGGGGGAATCTCTCATTTCTACTAATTTTTCTTCTACCTCTTCAAAGTTTTACATATCTACTATCTTTGAAGTGGCATCACTTACGCCACCCCAAAGATGGGAAAATATAGACACCTATAATTTAGCTCTAGAAATTTAAATGCTTAAATTGCGCTAATTATACCCTTTCTTGCAAATTGAATACATGTCATCAATATTGCACATTTTCTCTTCTATCACCATTAATTAACTACATTATTCTAGTTAATTGGCCCTTCTATCCACAAAAGATGACAATTAACGACCTTTGTTAATTAAACCCCTTTCCACCTAAATTAATTAATTATTCTTGATTAATTAAGTTGCATCTTCTCTTAGATAAATAAATCATCATTTATTTAGTCTAAACCCTTCCTATTCCCTAAATCATACTAATTATTCTTCTAAAAGCTTATATAAATCTTGCTGATTTATTATTTAATCACTTGGGTTAATTGATAAATCCCCTTAAACCCCACGTATAACTACAGGAAAAATTAAACTCCCCTAAGGTTGACTCAACCCCCTTTTCAACCATAGTCACCCCTAACTAACTCAACCTATATATTATCCCACATGTAAATGGATGTAGAGATTCTTTTATCCATTCAGGCTATATAAGGATCCCTCCTATAATTTAGCTCTAGAAATTTAAATGCTTAAATTGCACTAATTATACCCTTTCTTGCAAATTGAATACATGTCATCAATATTGCACATTTTCTCTTCTATCACCATTAATTAACTACATTATTCTAGTTAATTGGCCCTTCTATCCACAAAAGATGACAATTAACGACCTTTGTTAATTAAACCTCTTTCCACCTAAATTAATTAATTATTCTTGATTAATTAAGTTGCATCTTCTCTTAGATAAATAAATCATCATTTATTTAGTCTAAACCCTTCCTATTCCCTAAATCATACTAATTATTCTTCTAAAAGCTTATATAAATCTTGCTGATTTATTATTTAATCACTTGGGTTAATTGATAAATCCCCTTAAACCCCACGTGTAACTACAGGAAAAATTAAACTCCCCTAAGGTTGACTCAACCCCCTTTTCAACCATAGTCACCCCTAACTAACTCAACCTATATATTATCCCACATGTAAATGGATGTAGAGATTCTTTTATCCATTCAGGCTATATAAGGATCCCTCCTCTTACAATTATACTTACACCTAAATGAGCATAGAGCATCGGATATAGCCATTTTATCATCTTAGAGAATTCTTCCATTAGAGGAGCTAGATATCTTCATTTATTGCATTCATCCATCAGAGTTTGAATTCATATGGAGATATGTCAAATGGTCTTATATCCATATATTGACAAGACTCCATTCTTAAAACCTTGGGATTCAAACATACAATCAACCCTTTCGATTACTAAAGATCTAAATAGGTTCATTCCATTGATTAGCATTTAATAGAGATAGATTTTAATTTCTTAGCATATTAGTTTGATGGTTATTCATGTTCTAATGAAAAGATGTTAGTAGATTACTCTTGTTTAAACTCTAAGCATGATGGAGCATAGATTTTAGTTTAACATTGTATTGAGGCTATTAGGTGTTAGTTTTGATTTTAATTTCATAGGTAACTAATTATTGCACACATTAACAATCCACCTCCTCAACAAGTTCAAGCCTAGGGCCCAAACCAATATCATAATCCTATCCAAGGGGCTGCAAGTTACAATTATAACAATCAATATTGAAACAACAACTAGAACTATGGGCCACAACAAAGTCAAATTAGAGGTGGAGGGATTATGATCCCAATTTTTATTGTGGGTTTCATAGAGTAATCGTTCATGATGCTACGTCTTATAGAGACTGTAATAAGTTCATACAATTACTCCCAGAAGACCAGAGATAACATTTCATTGACGTTTTATTAGCAAATCATGGAGGAAGCCCTAATAATAGTCATACGAGACCTTTCGCTCCTCAAAATTATAGCCTAGAAATTTATAGAGACCCTTTCCCCAAGCGTTCTAAGAACAAGAAGCTTAATCCTCATAATTCCAGCAAAGGAATTCATGTATCAACTCATGATCATGAGGCTTCTATGTCTAATGATCCTTGATTTGATCCTATTTTTGAAAGGAGAAACAAAATAAAAATAGTAGTCTTGGTCAAATTGGAGATAGAGCTAGAGGCCAATACCACTACTCATACTCGAGAGTACACATCACACCCCTTCCCATATATACTATAGTGAAATAAAATTTTCCAATAATTCCCAAAATAGTAGGGTCTTATGATCTGATCACAGATCTTACCAAAACCTTTACTCACATTTCCTTCTTGGATTTGTTGAAGAATTCATGGGTTCACCAATCTTCCTTATTGGAATCATTAGGTTTTGGCTATCTAGTACATGTCACACCCCCTTCGGAGGCCCATATTAAGCACATAGAATTTTAATTTTATCCTTTGTGACAACATGAAAGATATATTGGGTTTGTGTTTGACATAAACAAGTTGCCTACATATGTTGAGTTGGCATGGAGGGGTGATCATGTGCTATATTCGTAAGTATGGATTTATAATAACTATGTTAAGAGAGTAATGATTGATGGTGGGGCTATTGTGAACATTATCCCTTTCTCCTTCTTACAAAATTTAGGATATGGAGAAACCAATTGATCATCCACCTGAAATATGTTGAGGGGTTATAATATCTTTACAACCACTTCAATCGAAACCATTTTTCTTCTAATTACCCTTGGGCCTAATACCATTCTAATTGAATTCTATATTATAGATAGGAAAACCAACTATAATATTATTCTGGGTAGGTCGTGGATCCTTAGGATGAATTCTATTCCATATATTTTATTTAAGAAGTGAGACTCCTTCACTTGGGTAAGGTATTTATAGCTCAAGGAGACCCCAAACCTCTTGATATCCACCTATAAAATTTTAAGAAAAAACCTGGGGTTCATTCTGAATTTGATCTCTCGACTAAGAAATTGAACAAACTTTCATCTTCCAAGGAAATAGTCTCTACTTAAAAACTAGTTTGAACAACTAAATTAGAAAAACCAAAAGCTATCTAATGGGTAGATAGAAGTGAGAGTAGGATAGATGTGGTGAAAAATGTGTCTGCCAAGACAATGGAAGAAATAGTGAAGCTCTTGGAAAAATACTTTTTGATCATTATTCCATTTGATTCTCTAGGTATTAGAAATTCTCTTGGACTAGCCTCTCTCCAGGTGTATGGTTTTGAAGAGATATGTATGGTGGAAGTCCTTAAAGTAATGAGGAGTCAATATTTCCCATCATCTATTGGAAAATCCATTATGATGGAGATAAATAGCATTATAGTGTAGGGGTAGGGTTGATTTTAACCTCTCCTTAAGGTAGATTCATGCCTTTTCTTTCAAGTTGAACTTTAAGTGTACCGATAATAACACAAAGTATGATGATTTTATTCAGGTATCATTGTGGCAAAGAAAATGGGGGTTAAGAGTTTTAAGGTATTGTTGATGGTGAATCACAGCACCCCTGAATGTCTACAACTCGATGGGTTGAGACTCTCAGTGTGATTGCATAACATGGAGCTTTTCCCAAGTGTGGGACCTTGTGAATCGAGAAAGATCTCCGGATGAAGGCCGGTTCCTATTCCTCTATTCAGATGCACACATAAAAATGAAAAGGGTTTACTAAAAAACCTAATCTAACTTGCCAAGGAGATAGGGTAAGAAGAAGCACAAAAATAAACCTAAACTAACAAAGGTGATGCACCGAGGAATGAAGAATACCTGTCTTGCCAAATAAACACAAACCATTAAAATGTAATGCAAGATCATGCACAGATAAAAAAATTTTTAGTGAAAGATCAGGAGGATGCAAATGAACACAGAGAGGGTTGAGAATCATCCATAGACATGCATTATTTTCTCCAAATATTGATACAATACACTATAAAATGCCAAGAGGAAAAGTTGCATTACAGTTTTAGATGGGAGGTTTGAACTCCACAAATTCACCTGCCAAAGAGAAGAAGGGAGGGGAAAAACAAGAATGTACAACCTTTAGAAAGAAGCCCCTCCTTACAATTTATAGGAAGAATGAGAGAGAAAAGAGATAGGAATTCCAAATCTACCCCAACCACCTCCAAGTTGCATTTAATTCATCTCATTATGATGGTAGGTGAGAACCCTAGCAAACCCAAAAAGTGGCAAACTATATTTTGAATTTTTAAGATTTTTTCTCACCCAATTAAATATATCCCATCGTATTTGGATAGAGTACCTCGTAAGCTTTCCAAAAAGTCCAACCTTACATGAATCTGAGCTCCCTATCAAAAGTTATGGCCATATGAATATCTGCGCCAGGGTATGCTTCCTGTCAGCGCTCAAAATGTTGCGCCTCCTGAAGGTGCGCCTTGGCGGATCCATCTTTATGTTGACATAATCTTACGTGTGCCATAGGTGCATCCACCTTCGTGTTAACACCTTCTTATGTGTGCCTTTTACCTGTGCCATGGGTGCATCCATTTTCATGTTAACACCTTCTGATGTGCACCTTTTACCTATGCCATGGGTGCATCCATTTTCATGTTAACACCTTCTGATGTGCACCTTTTATCTGCACCATGGGCACATCCATTTTCATGTTAACACCTTCTGATGTGTGCCTTTACCTATGCCATGGGTGCATCCATTTTCATGTTAACACCTTCTGATGTGCACCTTTTACCTACGCCATGGGCGCATCCATTTTCATGTTAACACCTTCTGATGTGCACCTTTTACCTGCGCCATGGGCGCATCCATTTTCATGTTAACACCTTTTGATGTGCACCTTTTACCTGCACCATGGGCACATCATTTTCATGTTAACACCTTCTGATGTGCACCTTTTACCTGTGCCATGGGCGCATCCATTTTCGTGTTAACACCTTTTGCTATGCACCTTCGCAATAAATTTTTGGTTCTGAGTTTCTTTGATTTCCCATACTCTTCCACTTGTATATATCTACCCGGGGGGAATATATATACAACAGGTCCCAGAAGACTCTTAACTTATATTGAACCAAGTCTCTAAGGTTTATGAGACTAGAGTAGAACATATCCATATTTATAAGTTTGTTGTGAGTGAGTTTTGTAAATACTTTGAATTTATCTCTATAGAAGTAATTACCAAAGAGAAAAATAATCTTGCTAATTCTATGTTGGCATCTTCCTCCCATTTCTACCCTAGAAAATATTTTAAAGAAATGAAATTCACAGTTTCAATCCGGGTTGAACCTTTAATCCAAAATATTCCCAACAACATAATATTAACATATGTAGAGAGTAAAAAACAAGCCCATCACATTAGACTTCACTGAGAATGATGAAACGATCTTAGGATTACTCCATGCATACACTTATCTTCATCCTGTGCATCATAAGAAAGGTTTTTTCCTTATCCCTCACCCTTCTTCATATTTCAGAGAAAAAATAGTGAACCTTTCCTCTTCATAAGATTTAGAGATTTGTGAAGTCGAGGAGGAATATTTGGAACTACTGCCAGCTCCTCTATGTTTGAAGAATGGAATTCCTCCTTAATAAAAGGAAATATTAACATCAACATTGGGACAAAGGAAGATCCCAAAATTCTAAAGCTTGGTTCTTTGTTATCAACCAAGGAAATAGAAAAACATACTAAAGTTCTCAAGGAGCATTCCCAAGATTTTTCATTTAGTTACAAAGATATGACATGAGTCATTATCGATGTAGTATTTAATAATCTAGTTACCAAACATGATACAAATCCCATAAAAAAAATTAAGACCTAATAATCCCAAAGTTGGTTTAAATGTCAAATAATAAGTGATGAAGCTTTCACATGTAATGTTTATAAAGCCATTAGGATACTCTATGTACTTGTCCAACATTTTTCCTGACCTTAAAAGAATGGGAAAATAAGGATATGCATCAATTTTAGAGACAAAAAAATCCTACCCCAAATATTATTTCCCATTACCCTTTATTGATATCATTTTCAATGCATTAAATGGTTACGATTTGTTATCCCTCATAGACAGGTTTTATGGATACAACCAGATAAGGATTTCTGATGAGGATCAAACCATAACTACCTTTACTACTCCTTGGGGAACCTTTTTCTATGTCTTCATGCCTTTTGGTTTGAATAACGCTAGCACCACTTATCAACGGGCCATGACATACATATTCCATGATCTTATTCACAAGATTGTGGAGATGTATGTTGATTATCTCTTGGAAAAATTGAAAAAGTGGGGTGACCATCCCAAATTTCTTTGAGTTATTATTTCATGGTTAATTGACTATGGTGTGACTTTAAACCCATAAAAGTGCATATTCAGAGTCACGGGAGATAATCTATTGGGTTACATCATTTCCTATTGAGGGATTGACGTGGATCTTGTAAATATTTAGGTAATCCTAGAAATTACTAAACCAACAAATGAATTGAGTATTAGGTATTTCTTAGAAAAGCTTGGGGAAATTTGTAGGTTTGTTCCCGATCTAACTTACACTATTCATCCCATGAATTAATTGCTGAAGAAGAACTGTTGAAATTTTTTGATGGAGGAACATCAAAATGCTTTTGATTTAGTCAAGTGTTTCCTCATGTCACCACCAACACTCATGCCACCCAAGTTTGATCATCCTTGTAACACTCTGAACTGTTGTTACTTCCTCCTGAGCATTCAAGTGTTGATATATGATTTCTTCTGTAAAAGGATGTGTTCCTTTGATTGTGAAGTCATGCTTGATATGTACTGTATCTTCTTTGCAATTGAAGATATTTGACTGAGTCGGAATATGATTGGACTCTTTTATTTCTTTCATTTTGCACCTGAGTTTAATCTGATCTCGGAATGAATTGTGGATTTATCCATCTATAAGACCTAGCCTTGGATCAGTGGCATTGATCCAAGAGATGCTTTAAGTTTATTCAGGATGAACAAAAAAATTATAGACCTTACGCAGGTTACAAGGTCTGAATGCGTTGAATAAGCTATTCCGGAGTCTAACTCAGGCTAATCGTGTTAAATGAATTGGTTCCCGATATCGTAATATCAGGAAGGTATTGATCATGGGCTAGGTAATAAATTCAGATACATTTATTCAACTAGCTTATTAGCAGTGCTGGAATGAATCCTTTTGGGAATGTATATCTGTAGGTTCTTATTCAGAACATTCTAAATGTTAGACCTAAATTGGATTTATTAAGGTTAATAACCTATGGGTTAGATTAGTGCTAATCTAACCTAGGCCTAAACTATAAACTAAAGGTTCTAAGGTTAGTGACCTAGCGCTAAGGAGGTTAGACTAAGTATCATCTTAAATCCTAACCTATGTTTCTAACCTAACTAATGAACATGGAGGAAGGGGACCTATGAAAGGGTGCGAGCCATGGGCGGCAGTTCCTATGGCATTAAATGGGATGGATAAGTATGAAGGAAGAGGGATTTGGTGGAAGTTTCAAATGGCTAGTGAAAGCCGACGTGGCAGAGTCGCCAAGTCTAGAAATGGTCTTTGAATTGTTTTTATCCATTGCCAACTATGGCGGTCAGTGGCAATGGAGATTGAGCGGGAATTTTGGAGTTAATGCAATTAATGAACTCTGTCTTCGAGCTCGGATTTCTCAGGAAGACATGCAAAATGGAAAACTAGTAGTTTGTTTGGTTTTTCATGCACTTCGGTTTTCTCTTTGTTTGATCATTGGTTCTTCACACCAGTCTACTTGGTGTTGCATGGAAAATATGAGAGTAACTAGCTCTTTTCTCTGTCAAGGAAAGTTTATAAGGCATGGAAATAACAAATTATTGTTGTTGAATCTAACATGGAAAAAGAGGAGAAGGCTCGAGCTTTTTCAATGGTCTTCTTCGGATTTTTAAGCAACATTACTAGGCATGTTAGGCCCTAACCTTTAAAAATCTTGCTTTCTTTCAAATGATTTCATTAGAACAACTCTGTTCAGATGATTTTTGGGTTCAGTTGGTTTTTATGGTTGTATGAATTAGTTTGTTGTATCTTCTTACTTGCTTGATTTTTCAAGTGAACCCTTGATGGGTGTGTATTGTGTTTCGAACTGTTGCACTATCTTGCTGTGTTTTGCATTTCAGTTAGATTTTGTAGAAATGCTTGCAAGGAAAATACATGAATTCGGCTCTGTGGGAGTCCATGAATTGTTTTCTTGTTTGATTCAGACTTCAGTTGATACCTTGTTGTTTTCACTTGTTGAAAAGGATACTGTTGGAATTCTTGAATGTACATGATATTTAGACTTCTGTATAAGTTATGTCGTGAGTAATATATGTTATTGATGTTGTTGAACTTCTTGAAATGAAATTATGTCTTGGCTTCTGAAGAAGTACAATCGTGAATACATTATGATTTTGAATTCCGTTGGAATCCTTGAGTAGATAGTATTTTGACTTCTGAAGGAGTTTTAGATTGAGAATATTACTTGGGTTCGGCTCCCTTTGAATTCATGAAGCGTATATTATGTTTTCCTCTTTTGTATAAGCTTATAGCAAATATTGTTGTTATGGACTCAGTTGGAGTCCTTGTTATGAAACCAGTGTTTCTACTTCTGTATAAGCCTAGTTGTGAATACTTATTATTATTGGCTCTGTTGGAATCCTCAATATATATATATCTTGTATTTCAGCTTCTGTAGAAGTTAGTCATGAATGCCATACGTTTCTACTTCTGAAGGAGTTCAGTTGTGATTACGGTATGTTATTGTTTTGGTTGGAATTCTAGAATTTTATAGGTATCTTGTATCTTACTACTTCTGTAGAAGTTTATTTGTGAATACTGTGCTTATTGACTCAGTTGGAGATCTGGAAATGTAACCGGTGATTCGACTTCTGTATAATCTTGGTTGTGAATACCTATTGATATTGGCTCTGTTGGAGTCCTTAATATATATCTTGTATTTAGACTTCTGTAGAAATTTAGTTGTGAAGACTACTGGTGTTGAATTAGTGGAAAACCTTGAATGTTTTCGTAGTAATTCGGCTACTGATCTTGTCCACACTGTGTTTTCTTTTTAAAAAACTTGACTCTGTATGAGTCCTTGTTATTCGCACTATCACGGCTTGGATGAAACTTTGTTGAAAACAATGAATTGATGATGACCTTTATGAAGATCTTGTTGAGGTTATTATTTCTGGAAAGTGACTTCTAATTTACACCCATGTTGTATAAACATGGAGATTTGTTTCAGTTGAATGAAGCTATGCAGGTTTGTGTTGGATTCAGTGTGAATGTCACTAGGTATGCATATGGAAACGTCATTTGTTTTAATGCTATCTAGCCTCTTGTTTGACTGTGATAAAGAGGTTATTCTTTTGATTTCAACTTTTGATTTAAGTCGTTGCTGTGTTTTAGTAGGGATTAGATTGAGCTGTATGTTGTTGAGTGTTTGGACTCAGTGGGATTGTTCTTGTGTTTGAGCATGATTACATCTTCTGTTAGCATGAATATCTAGTCGTGTGCTTGACTGAAGTAAAGAGCTATTAACTGTACCTTAACAAGCGATGGCATTGGATATTTTCTCTTTTGTTGAATAATATGGAAGGTTATGTGGAGTATATTTGATGGATTATTCATCACTTCCTTGTCACGAGAGCTACTGTGTTGTTCAGTAAGTTACAGGCATTTTTATGTGTATTTTGACGAACTGTAGTTCTTCCTGTGGTCTCGACTAGCTTAGTCGCAGGTGTATAATGTGATTTCATTACTCTTAAGTGGACGGTATAGTCATGAGCATGTTTGGAAGGGACATCTGAATGTCTCAGTTTCTTTCTCCTCTGCTGTAAAGTATATGTTGATAAATTTATATTTAATTTTTGGATTTGTAAAACATACTGATGGATTCATGAATTGTTAGGATATTCATTTTGTTGAATATAATGTCCTGTTGGATGTTGTTGTCCTTGGGATTCAGATGGATAGTTGTTTTGGATACATTTGTTCTTCTTGGTCACTAATATTTATGATGAAATATCTGAAAAGTATCTAGGAATATTTAGTAACTATAATATGAGTTACGCGTTTATAGTCATGTTTGTATTACAAGAGAGCATAGTCTGAAATATGTTTTCATGTTTGGTGAAATGATTTCATTTAAACAGGGTGTTTAATGAAAACAATTGGTGGATTGCAATTGTTATAAGAGTTAGTGCTTATCATGCTCAGTTCATCGAACTGACCTGTGTTGACAATTTTTGCAAATGGTTTCCGTAAGTGGTAAAAGCACGCAGATCTGATAGGATGTTTAGATTGTTTAATTTGGTTTTATGATGAATTATAGCTTGATTCTCTAAATGTACTACTTGAAGAAAGATGTTCTTTTGCTGTTGAGTATTGTATCAAGTATGCTGAATGCATAAAATGTATTTGATTAGCTTGAAAGGAATGAAAAGAGATATTTGTTACTTATGTGTTTGTATTCGTATCTTGATGGTTTGACCTTCTTCGGTTTGAATGATCTTAAGAGCATTGTTGTTATTCTATAATTTGGAGAACTTTTGTGATTATCTAAGTAAGCTTGCAAGATTATGTGACTGAATACTTATGATTGTTTAGTAGTTCTAGTATGTTCTATCTAAAGCTAAATTGGAATTTAGATCACTGTCTTTCTGGAAGCTAGGGTTAAAATAAACCTGAACAGGAAGCTAAACGAGATGAATAAATTATTACTTCCTAGTCTTGATCTAAGTCAAGACAACGTTTAATTGGACTCTTAATCACTATATCTCGATACTAATAAGTAAGATATAAATTTAGTTATGAGAACTGATATAAACCTAAAAAGGGTTTGGTTAGCAATCTCATGTGAAGGTTGAGGGTTATTTTCATTGATTTAGAATTATGTATATTTTATGAACTCCTTGAAGGGACCTCTAGTCTTAATAACTTCTCTTGTGTAAAGGGTTTTACTATGGAAGGTAATTCTAAGGTGAGGAACCCAGGGATTGTGAAAGACTAACCTTAAGGGAGCGTCTTATAGTATAATTTTAACTCAACGTATGAAACACCTTAAAATTTAGTAGATCTTATCGAGGTGGATTTAAAGGTTGATGGCACAAGTCCACTGCAGGGTTGTACCTTCAAGAAGATTAGGATCTTCTCGAAGATACAACAATGCAAGTGACTTATGGCGACACCCTTTGCATTGATCGTTAAGATTTACACATTAAAATCGAACAAGTTACTCTGGGACTGATTAGGAATGTGGTCACGTTATAAGGCTGCCCTAGGAGACTCAGGGTATCTCGACACAATGGATTAACTAGGGTTGACCCAGTATGTCAGCATATCCCTAGTCCTCGGGAGCATCCCTATAACGTTGTCATCTTACTAATCTGTTCCTGAGTGACTAACTTGGGACAGGAGAGTCTGACAGAAGCCAGTATAAGACATTCTACATAACATAGCAATGGGGTGAAGGACATATTCCAAATTGACGAGTATGCCGTCAAGGAATATGAGACATAAGCAGTATGTTTCAAATCTTTGGCCGAAGTATCGCAAGTTGTTGATTGCGTTGTCCTAAGTAACCTAGTCTAAGGGATGAGATGCCGATGAATAATGGTAACAATTATTCAGATAGGTTCCTTGGATAGAGCATTCTGAATCCCAGATTAGGGAGGAGAACCACAAGAGTGATGTGTTAAATAAAATGCCAACTCTTAATACTCATGAATAGATCAGTAGATTACCGAGTCATGGAATGAATAGATCGGAGGTACTCCAAGTCATTATAGCTGCATATGGTTATCTGTTATGAGAATGGTTGTTTTGATTTGTGAGTTCTAAATTATGTATTTAGAACCAGGAAGCATTTATCAAAAAAAAAAAATACTTGTTCTAATGTATAAAAATGAGGATGTTACAATCCTCTAATCTTGTATTCTCGAGCCATAGATGTTTTGATAGCTTGCATATTATCACAGAAGGATGATGATGGTCATGAAAACATCAGATATTTTATTAGTCATATGTTCCTCGACTATGAAACTCGATATAATCAAGCAGAAAAATAATGTTTGTCTATTGTCTTTACAACCAAGAGGTTAAGGAATTATATTATTAACCAATAAATGAGAGTGATTATAAAATGTAATTAGTTGCAGACATTCTTAACCCAATAAGACTTATCCAATAAGTTCATTAGATTCATAATGTTAATGGGTGAATTTGAACTTACCTTCATTAATCAAAAGTATGTAAAATTCAAAATCATTATTGATTGGTCAGCCAATAACCCTATAGATTACAGTGAGATAGTCAACTTGAACTTCCTTGATGAATGTTTATACTACATAGAGAACCCCTCCATTGCTTCATGTCACTAGTATATGGATATAATAAACCACATTATAGATCAGATGTATCTAGAAGAGGCTAATTCACAACAAAGGTGACGAATGCATGTCATAGCTACCAAGCACGCAATTATAGAAGAAGTTCTATATCAAATATATTTTGATGGTATTGTACTAAGATGTGTCAACGAGGAAGAAGAAAAAATGATTCTCTTTGAATCCCACAATGGATTCTATGGTGGCCATTTTAGAGGGAATTCAACCACTCACAAGATCTATCAAATGGGTTACTTCTGGCCCATTTTAGAGCATGACATTGTAGAGTATGTGAAAAAGTTCCAGAAATGTCAAGAATTATCGCATGCCATACACATCCTATCCTAGGATTTGCAACTTATAGTGACACCCAGACCCTTATCTACTTAGGGTCTGGATTAAATAGGTAAATTCTCTCTTATGTCGTCATATGGCCAAAATTTCATATTCATGATCATATAATATTTTACGAAGTGGGTTGAGGCCATGCCTCTAACTATAATGCATGGATCAGTCATAGGAAAGTTTACCTTGAACCGAATTATTTACAGGTATAGCATTCCATAAGTCATTATTTCAGATAATGGCAATTCTTTAATAATGATGAGGTGTATGAACTATGTGCTCAATTCAAAATATCTCATCACATGGCTTCCTTGTACTATCCTCAAGCCAATGGATAGGCTAAGGTGACCAAATTTTTTTTAAATCCATTCTCCTTAAGATGGTTAAAGAGAATAAGAGAGATTGGCACATGAAGTTATTTCCCACCGTATGGTCTTATAGGACTTTAGTTCCAATACCAATGGGTGAAAACCCCTTTTCCTCAGCCTTTGAATCTGAAGCGGTCTTACCACTAAAGGTAGAATTTCCTAGTCTTCATGTTTCTTTACAAGGAATTCTAGATGAAGATGAGTATAGAAATGCATGTCTAGTTGATTTATAAAGCCTATATGCAATAAAAATTAGAGCCGAATAACACCATCAGGTTTATGTGGACATAATGTTTCACCAGTACAATAAAAGGGTCCATGAACATAAAATTTGGGTACAAGACCTTGTTTTGAGACGTGATAGACGAATAGACAAGAAGGTCAATGAAGGTAGGAAGTTTACTCTGAAATGGCTAGGGCCATACCAAGTAATGGAAGACTTAAAAAATGGTGCATATTGTTTGTGTAATCTAGAGGGTGAGGAGTTTGGAAAAAATTTCAACTCACTTCACCTCAAACATTTTTACATATATTCATTTGCATCTTCACACTATCATGTATTGCAATCACATTGTCTTGTCACCTTCATTATCATTTTGTTGAAATTGTAAAACAAAAACTTACATTTCAATTGATTCTTAAACTTTCAAATGTTTGTGAATATCTCAAGCATACCTATTCTACATTCTTTTCACATATTCAAATTATATAATCCTTATCATCATTTCCATTCATGAGATGAATTCTGATGTTGGTGTTATAAGGACTTGCATGTTTAATCTTCATCATGTTTTCTTCCAATTCAAGTGTTTCTTTCTCATAGTTTTCTCTAGAAGCTTCTTGATGATAGATATTTCCCTAAATAGCTCTCTCCACAATAAAAACATTATTTAGACACTAAATCACATACTTTGGGTAATTATTTATTCTTGGTCTCATACTACTATTTATATGGATTTTGAATAAAAAAGAGTACTAATTAACCCATGTATTTGTCCATTTTACTTTTCTTTCTATCATTACTTCCGATCTTGCACCCTCACTTGCCCATTTTGTACTATCATATTATGTTAGACCTATTTTCGGCTGGGGCACCTAGCCAGGACTGGGGCACCCCAGGTGCCTTGATCCCTTCTAGGGTGCCCTGATACTCTTTACACTTTACTCTCACCTTTTGGAAACTTTCTAGCCATTTGAGATTTCTATATTTTTGGTGGTCAACATTTTCATAGTTAATTACAAAATTAGAACAAGAGAACCATATAAATATAAAGTTATGAGACTGTAATGAGGGACCAAGCACTAGTATATTCCCCTAAGGTTGCATCAATCAAAGGATTCTATTACTCCATTTGCATCCATCTAGATCTAACACATGGGGAAAAGGTTGGTTCATCTGCATCACACTTCATAGGAGGGGATTTAATTCTATTCCATGCACCATTTACTTGCATTCTACATCTAGTTATTTCTCACTAATCACAAAGTGCAACTAGAATAAGAGCACTTAGGGCAAAATTTTCACACACACACACACACACACACACACACACACACACCTAGAACTACATTTGGTTTGATATGTAGTGCAATGCTCAGTGATAAGTCCATCTATTTGGTAGCTGAGGATAGTATGACCCCTTCATATGCATCTTTATTTTTTATGGTTTGATTTTTTGTCTAAGGTTTTGTCGGTATTTCTTCCATCTCTGATTTTTATCACCATCCATATAAATTCAGTGACATTCATGCGACAGGGAGAAAACACATATGATCATTCAACAACACCTTAGAGGAGTTTTCATGGTCATTTCTACAGACCAAGGTGCCCAGATCTCAGACTAAGGCACCCCAAGAGCCCCTATCCTTCTTCAGACACCCTAATCTGGCTAAAGAGTTCATATTTGCATTTTCTCAAGCTCATGTTCATCCGGTCTCGTTTACAAAATAGTATTGCAAAATCTCCAAATCAACTAAGGCCTTTCTAACCCTGTTTTCACATTAGGGTTTCACATTCTATTTACTTATTTTCTTGGGTGTATTTCAATATTTATTTATCTATTATTTACTACTTTTATAACATCAAATTAGACTAAAAATATTCCATTTTAGTATAATAATTTTGGTGAACCCCACTTCTATCTTCACACTTTGTAGATCCTCATTCTTTGTTGGTCATCTTAGAGTCTAGTCATCATGAATATCTGAATCAATGATTTTTTCCTAAAAATCCTTATTTAAGGCATAAAGTATAACATATTCTTGCTACTACTCACATTCCTATCGATATGCATCCAAAATCAGTTTATCAATCATTTGTTGATGCATTCTCTTGGCATATTGCATTAAAATCTAATCCTCATGCTGATCTTAACACTTTTGACAATAACCCACCCATGTATATTATGATTCACATTCACATTATGGGTATTAAGCACACTTTAATTTAAAATGGCTCTAAACTCAACTTATGTCCCATGGCATTCATTAAGAATATAGGTATTTATGTTCGTGATGTTATTCCATCTTATCTTTCACTGCGTGGATACGATGGGTCTATTCATCCATGCATTGGTCATATTACATTACCTATCATTGTAGGGTAAAAAACTATAAACAATAAGTTCTTTATCATTGAATTTCCAGTCTCCTATAATTGTTTATTTGGTAGGCCATGACTTCATGCCATGTAATTCATTTCTTCCATTTTGCATCATTGTATCAAATTTAGACATGAAGGTATTGAATATATTGTTTTTCATGAAATTAAACCTTACCAATATTGTGACCAAGATCCTAATACTACTCTTCCTACTCCACACACTCATACTACAAATGATCCTTAAGATCTAGATGAACTACCTCATTTACTACCACTTGAAGGCACTATTTTTGTGATAGATGTAGTCTCATCCACTTCACCTCCTCCATGCACTACTACTACCTCTATGATTATGTATCGGGTTCTTTTCTACTCTTCGTACATCACTCTATCTCCTACATATTCACATGCACCACCTCTATATACGACCATTTACATGTCCTCTTTTCATGAATGATTCATATTGGGAGAATATTCCATTTTATCCTACTTACAATGACATTGCATGTAAACATGAGGGATTCACTCGACTAGGCTTTGCTTTTGAGGAACTCTAACCTCCACCACATGTTCCTCATCTTTATCATGGGTTCATTCAAATCACTTCTTCTTATGGCCTACGTGTCTTTCATCTCACAGTTTTACTTGCACGTAATCCTTGACCTGCACCACTTACATTAGGAAAATCATGGCTTGATTACATTAAGGGTACTTTAGATCCTAATCATACAAACATATCACTCCCCATGTCTTTCGATTTTGTGTTTATTTGGAATACTTATTTTATTGGTTATACATAGAATCTCACTCATTGGTATGCACACATTTGTTCACTTCCTCCATTGATTGATGAGGCGTATGTTATGGACATGTATAACTTAGGTCTTAATGGATCCTTACGTGAAAAACCCGATACCATTGCTTACTAGGTCTCTAATGCTTATCCATTCAAATTTGACCATGAAAATGAACACCTTCTAGAATACATTACATGATTGCATTATTTTTCTTACACACTTGGGGGGCATATCTCTCACACAACTCTTCCCCCACCTTAGTATCGATACATTTTTCATACTCACATTATCAATCTTCTAACCTATGCATATTCATCCACATGTTAGCATCCACCATTACCTGATGACACACTCTTGTGCTTCAGTTTACACTTGACTATTAAGGGCACATTACACACATGAACCCCACACACTACACCATAAGCATTACACATATTTCACTACATATTAACATCACTATACATACTACACATTTTACACATCACATGGTTTTCCCTCATCCTCTCATATACTACACACATGTACTTATATGTGTTACACTCACTACCCTATGACACACTCTAGTTTCATAGTCCATACTACACTGTTGAGGGTATACATCACAAATAGGCCTTGTCACACTCACGTGTTCATAATTCAACCTTATATCATGTTACATTACTAGGTTAGTGACATACACTATAGGATAAATGGTCACTTCTTCCATCATCTTATAGTGGTATACACTTTAGGCTACATCACCACACCCTCTAATCATCTTGTCATGACATACACTATAGGCTAAATGGTCACCTCTTCCATCATCTTCTAGTGGTATAGGCTTTATGCTATATCATCACACCCTCTAATCATCTTGTAGTGGCATACGTTATAGGCTAAATCATCACTTATTCCATTATCTTATAGTGGTATACATTGTAGGATACATCACCACGTATTTCAATCATCTAATCATGATATATGCTTTAGGATACATCATCACTTGTCTCCACACATCATATCTAGATCACATGTCATCAACATTCATACACACTCACCACAACACATAACTCAACCATTTCCTGATGACGCACTCTCGCTTATGGTTCATTCTTGACTACCAAGGGGGCATAGAAAAATGAACCTCATTTCATACAAATCCATCCACTCGGGGGTGGGGGGAATGTGGCTCCTATCATGTATTATGCATTCCATTCCATCCATCCACAACATGTTGCATATCTTGGTCACATTTACTTTTGCTTACATTTTCTCATACATGTTCACTTTATTACACATGATATATTGATTTATTTTATTTCATTATCTTTACCATACACATATGTGTGTTTATGTCTTTTTATAGTTGTGATCACATACACAAAGCTTCTACATGCAGCATCAATGCTTAGCACACTACCAGTCCCACAATGGCTATCTGGGGCATCCACTTCCATATACTATAGGTGTTATTTTTTCATTTTGTTTCATATCATGCTACTTTTGGTTATACATGATTTTTACATACACTTTATCTTTCTAACATGCTAACAGGTGCTTCATCTACAACATTTGTTTTTCAAGATTACTTACTTCCATGGCTATATGTCTTTTTCTTTGTTCTTGCTTGTCTTTGTTTGCTATTGTATTTGGGCCTTGCCCATTTATTGGTGTGCACAATTTTTTGTTTGTATGCATCCACTATGGCCTTAAGTGTCTTGCAACATCGTGAGTGATGTTTCATGTTTGTAACCCACTTTTAGTGGTATATGATTGGTTTCTTGTGTGTTTACTTGCATTCTATCTTACTCATTGTCTAAGTGGCTCACATTTTTTCTTCTACATACATATTTATGCGTACTATCATTTGGTTTCCTAGCCACTTATTTTTATGTGCCTTGGTTTCTACTAATCATATTACTTTCCCTCTATAGGGTAAAATGCTCATAGTTGGTCCTCTTTTGGGGCCACATTGTCCTATCTATAAAATCACATTCACCCCGAAAGAGGAGGGCATCATTTGGGTTTATGCATACTATACAGAATAATACTAATATAGTTCAGTTGTTCAGTTTTATGTCCATGACATAGTGGGTTATATAGCAAGTGGGTTTGGACCAATCTACATAAATTCATACACAACGAATTTTACAAGACAAGTTGTCCTTAGCATTATAGGAAGCAGTTACAGGTTAGAGGATACATTGAACTTTCCTCCCTACACTACTTCATCCAGTGGTGTCATATCTCCCAAAAAACCAAGCAGTACATATATCTCTTCATACTCTCAGGAACCATTTACAGGTTGGAGAATAACACATATTTATCCCTACACTTCTTCAGCCAGTGGCATGAGATCACCCAAAAAACTTGCACTTCATTGACAGTTATAGGATATCCTTTTTACACCCTTTCTCACATCACGGATCAGGTACACATGTTCCTTTTTCATTTTTTTAATTTCATTACATTTATTTTTACATATATACAAACATATTTTCACATGATTTTTACACATATACATGCATATTTGACTACTTAAGTGTCTTCTCTTTTGTAGGGTTGTTTGTATGGGAAGAAAGCAGGTAATTAAAAAAATGACATCGTTTGACATCACACATAACATACTAACATGTAGGTACATCACACACATTGGAATCTACACACACACTTCCACCCTAGGTTCATTCCCATCACTTTTTACAATTTTGTATCTTTAGTGTCCACACTCCATGCTTTTGTCATTCCATGTTTTTTCTAGTTCCTCGGTGCATTTTCTACATCATTGTACACAGATATCAGGCACACATCTCTATCTACTTTATGTTACCAATATTTCCATTCACCAATATAAATTGGGGGAAAATATAGACACTAAATCAAGTAATTTGGGCAATTATTTAGTCTCGATCTCATACTACTATTTCTATGGGTTTTGAGTGAAAAAAATAGTACTAATCAACCCATGTCTTTGGCCATTTTAATTTACTTTTTGTTGTTACTTCCGATCTTGCACCCTCACTTTCCCAGACCATACTTTCATACTGTGTATTTCCTATTTCTGACTGGGGCACCCCAGGTTCCCTAATCACCTATGGGGCATCCTAATCTTCTTTACACTTTACTCTCACCTTTTGGGAAATTTCTATCAATTTGAGATTTCTATATTTTTGGTGGTCAGCCTTTTGGGGTTAGTTATGAAATTAGAACAAGAGAATCGTATAAATATAAAGTTATGAGACTGAGGGACCAAGTACTAAACACTAGTATCTCCACCTAAGGTTACATCCATCAAAGGATTCTATTAATCCATTTACATTCATCTAGCTCCATCAAAGGGGAAAAAGGTTGGTTCATCTGCATCACACTTCATAGGATGAGAGTTCATTCTATTCTATGTACCATGTACTTACATTCTACATCTAGTTATTTCTTGCTACTCACAAAGTGTGACTGGCACAAGAGCACCTAGGGCACAATTTTCACACACACACCTAGAACTATATTGGGTATGAGATGTAGTGCAGTACTCAGTGATAAGTCCATCCATTTGGTAGTTGAGGATAGTTTGACCCCTTCATATACATCTTTCATTTTTAGGATTTATTTCCTATATCTGGGGTTTTACAGGTATTTCTTCCATCTCTGATTTGTAGTAACATCTTGTGAAGTTCATCAAAATTCACGTGATAGAAAGTGAACACATGAGATCATTTAATGACACCTCATAGGAGTTTTCCTGGTCATTTCAATAGACCAAGGCACCCATATCTTAGATCAGGGGCCTAGATACCCCTATCCTTCTCCATGTGCCCCAGTCTGGCTAGACAATATAGATATGTGTTTTCCTAAGCTTGTGTGTGGTCATTTCCTTCCTCCTGTCCACCCAGTATCCACTGGGACACAGTCCTACAAAAGCTCAACGAATCAACTAAGGACCTTCTTAACCCTCTTTGACACCCTAGGGTTTCATTATTTTATTTACTTAGTTACTTTGGTGTATTTCAATATTCATTTATTTTTTTGTTTACTACTTTACTATAGCACCAGATTAGACTACATTACATATTCCATTATAGTTTAATCACATTCTAAGTATTTCACTAGAAACTTTTGTTCACCTATCTAAACCTTTGATGATAAGCATTTTCTTCACTTGTAGTGGTCATTTTGGGTATTTTCAATATTAGTGAGCTTCCTTCATTTTCCCTCGTAGGGTTTCTACAATCCAATGCCTAAAAAGATAAATCAAAAACTTATGTAGCTAACCACTGACAAATCCTTCTGGATAAAATTGAATGACAATGTTTCATCCTTCACGAAATTTTGGAGGTGATCTAATAGTGAAAAACTCATATGCATGAGGATACTAATGTTGATCAAGAATTCACTTACTAACACACTTACTGTTTTTGAAAAAGATCCTGCGGTGATAATCCCACTGCTTCTTACTGGTTTCATGGGGCAAGATGTAGGGGGTCATATTAGAAATACAAATTCTAAATAGAACAAGAAATAAAAGTTCTTAAAATTATAAAATTCCCAATAAAATAAATTAGATGAATATGTTAGGAGAGACAATATTTCTTTAACCAGATCTTATCAATCAGTAGTATATCCATGGATCTAATTCTATTCAAAGCTTACAAGTATAATTCATTTTGAACTAGTTAGTTAATCTTGATTAGGGTTAGGTTGTAATGCTTTCTGAATAACCATTTGTCAAATTATCTTGTCTCTTGTCATAATCCTTGTTCACACTATCAAATCTACCTATATTTCAACCTCATGGATTTCAATGATGAGCCCTCACATCTTATTAGTTATGTGGATTCAAGAATGGAGTGATGTTATTTTATCATCATACCATGTTCAACACATTTTTCCAGTGTAATAAAAGTGTTAAACATTACTTGAAAAATAAATTGATCCTAGTTGGTTTTATTACCATGTGCACCTAGGTATACATCTTTGTTTAGCTCACATTACATCATCATCTATAACATGTATTAAAAATCACAAAATATCATAAATTCTTAACCATCTAAGAGTATACAAATGAGATGAACCATAATGAAATTAACTCTTGCAAACAATTTTCGTATAAAAAATATAATTTGTGTGTGTGTGTGTGTGTGTATCAGATGCTGTCTTCGATACAATTATCATCACAGCCTATGTTAAGTGAAAATTAAATGGATGAAGTTGTCTCAACTTAAGTCATAAAATATTAAGAATGATATATACAAAAAAATGGTCTCAAAGCAATAAAGGCCCCAGACCTATCCCTCTCTCCCAAATCCTTGTGAAGGAGCAAGGTGAGGAATTGTATTGCATCTCAAATGTTAAGATCAGATAGGTGTAACATGGCAGAATTTTTGTTTCAAATGGTGATAATGTCCATGAGAGTGACCAGTAGTAGTCAGATTATCCTACTACATGAAGAATCAACTTCTTTTCTCTTGAGTCCTCTAGTATGGGTGATGTTTGAGATTCAACCATGTGAATCATTTGTTATTACATTTCACATTGGTGAAAACAAACCAGTTTGATATAAATGCCTGTGTTGGGGATCTAGAGATCTATCTTTAAGATAAGTTGTCTCTTGATTCATGAAAGTATCCATCATAAATAGGTCTAGATTTGTGTGCTGAATAAAATCCCACCATCACTTGGTTGTGGTTACAAAGAGAAAAAAAATAATGGTGAGTTATAAAACAAAAAAAGGATTTCACTAACATGTCATCTAGAAAGTAGATGGAAATAAGAGTGTATGAATACTCACTTGGGTCTCTGGTAACCTAACTCAGGTCTGTAACTAGTGCTACACCTCCTACAAGGGCTACTACAACCTCCTCCTCATCCTCCTCCTCCTCCTCCCTCTCCCATGGATGCACGTAATCCTCCTTTGTCTCCTCAAAATGGATGGACTCATCCTTCCACCTCCATCTCAGCTCTAGCAGTAGCTGATTCCTCTCCCATAACCTTCCACTTAGGGTTTTACTCCTCCTCTAAGCCAAAGTTTGTCTCTTCCTTCTCTTCCTCACTCTTATCTATCCCCTCACCAATCTACAGAATCTTCTTCAGTCTGAGTGGAACACAAGTGGTTGGGTTGAGTGTATCTCGTGGATTCCAAATCATAACTCTGAGAACTATCACTGACCATAAATTTCAGCCCTTATGGCTAGCTCTCACCTCCTAAATACCCTCATACATAGTTGTAACCACTGGAAAATCATCTGAGAAGGGAAATCCAAGATACTAGAGCACTTAGAGTATTAGGTGTGTCTCAACATGGTTATTGTGATAAACTAACAAGGAACTAGTAGTTTAGGTAGTCAAGATAACTCCCTCCTCACCCCATCTACCTATTATAACCTAATATGGTTGTGTTACCATATTCATTGTAGTAAACGTTGATGATAATTGTGGTGTGTCCCTAAGTGGATCCATATAAACCCATATAGTAGCCTTGATATATTTGGCATCGGCTATCCCAATACCCCTCTGATAGGGGATGACCCACTCATAAACCCATTACATCACCAATGTGGGGTGGCTAAGATATGTGGTCCCAAATATGACTATCCGGTATAAATCATGATAAGTACTACTAAGTATGTCAATCCCTTAGGCATACACTCTCCCATATAGATTAATGCTCTCGAAAATTGGTTCCCATTATAATAAAATCTTGTCCAAACCATTATCTCTAATCAAACATGAGGTAAAGATACCAATGATGGCCTTATGTAGAGTGGGAATATGGGAAATATCAATAGTGACCAATTTAACTCCCAACTTAGCACTAGTGTCAGGTTTATGTGCATCTCTGAGACATGTTTCCCATCTATGAGATTCAACTGATGAGTTGGTAATCTTCAACACCAACTTCCTTCCTGTTACAAGAACTTTGAGGATCCTATAGACATCCTCCAATTTGATAATTCACTCTCTTCCAATACCAAGGAATCATAAAGTGTTCTGATCCAAATCCTAATAAGTTAAAAAGTTACATAGATTGACAAAACTTGAGATCATGGTAAACATGAAGTCATATCTGAGCTAACCTCCATATCCTTAACCTCTTTAATACTCCTCTTTATGTTGGTGTCAACAAATGTAGAATCATAGGAAACCACTCTTTTTCTCAGGATCTCCTTCATCTAATATAACTCCACTGCATTCAAAACAGTAAAAAAGAGAATGTTAGAATCTAATGAGTGCATAATAAGCTCACAAAAAAAATAAAAAACATCATACTTAGCTTCTAGATCACAAAATGTCATGATGGTTATAAAACCTCCACTCTGTTAGAGTGGTGGTTATGTCAAACCGATGCAATATATGTGCAACTAGATGGTCATATAATCAAAGATACTAGTTATACCCTTATAAAGGAACCAATTTAACACAAGGGTCAATTCTAAAAACAATGTTGAAAAATAGATCTCAAACAAATTACAAAACATATAAAACACCCCCTTGCAGTCATTTTAACTATAAAATTATGAAAAAACCTCCCCTCCTACAACTAGTTTCAAGCAATCATTACATTTTAGGCTAAAAACAAATAAATTCTCATAAATTACATGCTTTTAACTCTCTTTTGATTTTTTTGGTTGTGCTACCATCACAACTGAGTGCTCTTCGATTTGACTGTATTCTAAATGAAACAATCACTGGTAATCCAAACCTCCAAATTTAGCTAAGTGCATATGCACAAATGATTTCTAAAAATAGTAAAAAATTGGTATATACATCTCAAATTTGGTTTTCTAATGTTTATTTAAGTGAGTGTATGCAGGGATGGTGCATTTTAGCAAGTATATTTATCATCCCCATGGATATGGTAAGTAATCTTGTCGTTTCATTTTAAAATATTCTACAATTTTTTTTTTAGATTTGTACTTGATTCTCATTTCTCTTTTACATGTGGCAAAAAGGTTGGACTAGCATGATTTCAACACATGATCGAATGAGTTAAAATTTATAACTCTCCTACTTGGGAACACCATACTCAGAAAATCACACTTTACATCCATTCATGGCTAAAATGATCCTCTAAGGGGACAATATGTACACACAAAAAAATTACACATTGCTACATTGAAGGACTTGATAAGTCTCCAATGATGAAATAATTATTTTCCAAAATAATGATGAGATTCGTACCCTTTCCCTTCACCTTTAGCATGTTTTTTATAACCTTGCTGTCTATTTTTCCAAGTTTGAAGGTTTGTTGAGTCTTTGCGAGCCATCTCTTGCTCTTTTTATGCTTTTTATGACTTAAAGTCACACAAACACCATAGTGGTTGCACAACCACCAGTCTACATAGATCATAGGTTATGTAACCACTAGTCTATACAGACCAGTGGTCCTATCCATTTAATCTGTGAGTTCAAACTACATGTTTTGGAACATGTGTTTCAAATTCATGATTGATTTTCTCACCCGTTTCTTGACTGTTTCGTCTTATTTTTATTTTGTTGGATTTGTATTGGAATCCTTTTCTTATTTTACTATTTAAAAAAAAATCCCCCTTCTCTTGATGATTTGGCATTTTTTGAATGAAACATGTGTTTATACTTCTTCTTCCCCAGACTTTATTAAAAATAGTTTTTTACCTGTGTAATGCGTAAGAGTTTTGAGATTTGTTTTGAACGTTTATGCTACCAAAATATTACTAGGGATTACACATAAAACATAACATGTTTATATTTCCTTTCCATTACTACATTTGTGACTAGTTTTCTTGTAACCAACCATCTCTAACATTTTTTTGATTTTCTTACAACCAATAAGCACTCTCAAACCTTGCATCAATTGGATATAATCTCTAGAAAGGAAAAGGAAGTTGAGGAGACACAATACACCACCAAACCTATACAATATCATAGATCAATGGTTACATGTTGGGGATGTATTAATTTATTTTAAGCCATCCTTTTATTATTGTCGTTAAAATTAGAACCGGATTTGTTTGAAGTGGTAGAATTTGTTATTTCTTCATTTCTAGTACTGTTTGTGTAGGAAAAATATTCCATTGATATCTTCTTCCCTGTTTATCCTTGTGGATATGCAAGGGAAATAAGTTGGAGGAAGATTATATTTTTGTGTTTCTTCATTTACTTTTTCATTTCCAATTGTATGTATAGTTTATTTTACTTTTCCAAGGAAGTTCTGGGTGAAAAATTAATTGCTTCTAAGAATCTTTTTTCTTTCCCGTGAATCTGAGGCAAGAGTGATTAGAATAAATTTACATTTTTTAGAGTAATAACTATAGAATATATCCTTTGTTTAAATTATATTTAATTCCACATCTTGCAATAGAGGAATAGCCACATCCAATTATTCCCTGTTTTAATTTAGAAGTAGATTGTTTTATTTATATTAATTTCTTTGTTTGTGTATCTAAATTTTGTTTTATTCAATTCCTCAAAAAATGGAAACACAAAAAAATATAGTTTAGAATTTTAATTAGCTTTGTTCATTTATTTTATTTAAAATGTTTGTTGAAAAACACAAAAATAATTAGTTAGCATGTTTTGTTTTTCTTTAATTAAATCATGGGAAATTGGATTTAATTAGATTGAAAGGGGGAAAAATCATATTTTATTTAATTTAAATTCATTTGTTTCATTTATTTAAAGGTAGGAATTAAAATTAGATTATAACTATAATGAACACAATCTCTATTTACCTAGTGGCTTAGGCTACCTGTGCTTATCTCTTAGTCTCTTCAATTACTAGCTATTTGTTTATTTGTGAACTTCTTAGAAAATTTATGCCCATGTGACCATTTCACGTCCATCTCAACCTCAGATAATAATATTTGACTCAATTCTAAACTATCCCAACATTGACACAAGCCAAGGAGATGTTGACCAAGTTTTATGCCAACTAGTCTTTAGAGCAACTCCTATATCACCTGAGATTATTGGAAAACTTAACGCCCTGAACAACGAAGTAGAAATTATATAATAATATTGGGGCAATCAAGTCAATAGGGTTAGACCAAGAGACCCTTAGTTTTTCCTTAGCACATCTCTTCTCATATTTACATTACCCTCTTTAGAGAGGAATATTTAGAGGAAGAAGGACAATTCCTTCGTACCTTGAATAGTGATCATTCTTGACCATCGTATTACCCCCACAAAGGTTAGGAGGGATTTTTTCACTCTCAACTAGTAAATCCCCAATTTTCAAGTTGAGCATCTATGATTTCCTTGATCTTAAATCATGTCATTACCATATTTCCTACCTATCCCACTGACACTACATTGGTTCATCCCATACCCATCCTATTTATCACATTCCAGTTATCTCAGCATGGCCTCAATAATTTGAGTGTGTCTGAAATTAGTTGTTGATTTTCAAGCGTAAAGGAACCTTCACTTCATCCATAAAGTTACATTTTTTAGACACTTGGGTGTTTATTATCAGGTAGAGTAAGATTATATCCTTATTATTTTCCAAGTATTTGCAATAAACTAGAAAAAACTTGACTGTATGTTACCTCTTATTCCTTAATATCCACAACTTCAACTTCCACGACTGGTTTATCATGGGTAACTATTATAATAGAATTTTCTTGTGTTTTTATGGGTGGAGTAGTAACAACTACCTCAAGTATTTCCACCTATTTGATATATATTTTAGGAACTATAACATTATCAATAATAGTTACACTTGTAATTTCTTTTGTTGTAGAACTTTCAACTTTAGTTATATTTTCTCTTATAAAGTGCTTAAGTATAGGCTCTTCATCATCTCCTTTCTCTTGTATGGGGCCCATTGTTGAGCTAATTCCCGATTTTTTATGTGGAAGATATCCCCTCATTCTTTTCCCTTTGTTTGGGGGTCCTTGAGGTTTTGAAGGGGGAACACTCTCATGACCCTCAAAATGTGAAGTAGATGTCTTAGGTTTTGGTGTATGAGGGGCCATAAACTGAACTGGAGCTACATAATTAATGGGTGCATATTTCATGGTCCTCGTCAAAATTTATTCATCATTTTTGGTTAGATGAGACACTGAGGTACTTGTTCTACTTTTTACATCACTCCATTCATCCACTATCCCAAAACTAGGCCTCTTAGATGAGACCTAAGGTTCTTTACCTTTTAATGGATCCATGTTGGCTATACCTTCCTTAAGGAGGAAAATTCTCCTTGAGAATCCCAGAAGCTCTGTATTCTTTTAATACCACAGTGTTTTGGAGTGATAATTTTATACCTTTATGTATGAGCCAAGTTATGGTTCTTCTCATGACATCAACAATTCTCTCATGTAGTTGTGTTGAATTTTTCCTTCTCTAATAAATTGGCTCAATTGGTTTTGAAGCCAATTTATTATCAACATAATATCTACTCACTATTTGATCATCATCAAGAAGACCTTATGGAATAACTACATTCTTATAGTCAATAATTTGTGACAATGTCATCCTAGAGAAGTTTATAAGCCTGACCTCCTCTTCATCTGTATAATACATCTAGTAATCTTCATAGAGAGGATCGTGCTCATATGAGCTCCTTAGTATTGTATAAATTATCCATTGGATATCATAATTGGGCCTTACTTGGAACTTTTAAATCACCATTCTATTCATTTCTACCTCCAAGATTCTTTCTTCAAAAATAGTTCAAAATGTATATCTCCCAATAGTAATTGGGAGCTTGAAATTTGTTTTATGCTTTCCTATAATTAGCCTATGTACCTCAGCAAGTTTCCTTAACAATTTAATTATTTCTCACTTATCATCTAGGTACCCTGGAAACATGTATGGAGTTACTTAGAAGCCACTTACTCTAATGTAGGTAAAGAATCTAAGTTGTATAAAATAACACCCAAACTCATTGATCACTTTCTTTGCACTAGAATATTTATTGTATTGTTCACATTCTGGACTAAAAAATTAGATGATGGGCGTACAGAAAACATCGTGAGCCTTTTTGAATTCATCCCTCTAGTTTTTTAAAATTCAAATAAGGGTATACATCATAAAATATGAAATATAAGAACTCCCTAATTCTTAGTATGCCATGGAGATATTTTTTCCATGATAAATTGTACATAATACAAGATTCCATAAATAACTCACTCTTCTATTTTGATTCCTCTTAGATTTACATATTCATTTTTATGAGTTGATCATGGATTGACTTATTAATGAATTTTGTCTAAAATATACTCTCTTTGTAAATGGGAATAATTATTATGTACCTGAATGTCAGGCTGGTGAAATATTACCTAGTTACTAAAAGTGCAGGTGATATTGGTGAAAAAGTAGGAGGCACGTAAGTAGGTGCAAGGGTGTGACAGATTTGCACTTTGTAGTTTCACACCCAGAAGAAGAAATTTCATGACTTATCCATTTTTTCATGTTGCGGGCTGAAAATAGGATGGAGTACTAAGCATGTGTTAGATCAAGGGCATGAAGACTTGAAGGTCATGTAAGGTTATTTTGGTAACAAGAAGAAGTTCAAGCGTCATGCAGAGCTGAGATAATAATAGGATGTATATTTAGTTTTATTAATAGATGGTTTATTATTAAGTGAAGCTATCATGCTTCCTTAGTTTCTTTTGTAGCGACACATGGCTATTATAAGAATGCATCGTATTATGAGAGTCCATGGGTGGTGAATGTAAATTCCCCATTCCTATATATATGTATTGATTTACATGGTTTTAGGTGACTGGAATACATAGAGAGGAACAAAGTTATGCTGGTATGATTTTATGTGCATATATTTGTGATGGTAATCATGATGTATTCAACTATGGGTTTTTTCATGACTTAATATAATGGATCATTGGGGATGGATATTGGTTATTGATGATTTTTTTTTCTATTTATTGTATGGTGAATTTGGTATTAATTCTTATGTGATATGTATGTTTACTTATTATGTGTGTTTCCAAATTGAGTTCATGGATCTAGTTAATATGAATATACATCCTAACACCCTAGTAAGACAGTAACAAAGAGGGACCTAATATATTTGCATGCTTCGGTTGAGTGCTTAGATATGTTTGAGTGATGTACCAACACATATAGGGTTTGAGTGGGAAAATAAGACTGCATTTTGGTTCCATTTCTGAGACCTCTTTTCAAATGGTTTACCACAATGTTGTACGATGATGATGTATCAGTTGACTCTTATGGCTATTGAAGATTCGGTTGTTGAAGGACAAGATCAATTTACACAAAGATATGGTTCTAGACCTGATTTCAATGCACGTGTGTGGATCAAAGAACATCTTTATCATGATTTATATGAGTCATTATTTTGTTTCTTTCTAATAGATTTATAAGAGTGGTTTTCAATGTATGCAACAGATAAAATCTAGTGTTATAGACCAAGGACTTGGATGCAGGAAGAGTATCAGACCTTTTTTCATACAGATGAACCTTAGACACATGTTGTAGATCATTGGTGGGTTAGTGTTGTGTGTAGTTATAATTTGGAGTATGTTATGTCTACGTATACTTGTCTAGAAGTTCTTGAGTTTGAATTTTTGTGCAAGCATAAAGGATCTTATCTCCACATTGTACCTTAGTCTATTAAGATCTTGATGGTGGTGTTGATTTTATAGCACTTTCCTATGGCTATACAAACACCCCACCGTGCACAAGGGAAGGAGAAAGTGTGGTGAAATATGGAAGACCTTCCGATAGAAAGGAAGAGAGAAGAAAGGCAGCTTAAGTATAATGAGGCATGTAATAGGGAATTTGTGAAGAATTATGATATTAAGGAGTCTCTGGAGTTGTAGAGGCTGATGTCTCATGAAGGATTTGAAACTCACATGGAAAACATGGAGACGAAGCATCAGGATCTCCCCCACTTAGTAAAGTGCAATAGAGAATCTCCACCAACTTCTGATGAGAGTGTTTCTGATGAAGAAATATTGAGAACCGCGGGTGAACATTTGATCCCACCTAACGACCTAGCCCTTGTGTTTGGTGTTGGAGTTCCAAAAGTAACTATTTATAAATAGGTGAGTTTAGGTAATCTAGTGGCTTCAAGAAATTATCATCTTCCGTTGAATACATAAGTGTAGAAGAAAATATCTATGGCATCATAGGTGATAGCATCCTTACTATTTGGGGGACTGATTGTAGGAATATTTTTTGGCACGTCATCAGGACAAAGTGTGGGCACATAAAACATTGGGAAGACATATAAAATTAATAAAACTTAGCAGACTATGGGATTTCAGTTTAGTAATACTATTGGGATGAAAAGAAGTACATCCACTAGTTTTCTTCCCACTACAGGATGATTAGGAGGCTTGGGATCAAGTGGATCAGGTGGTTCTAGTGGTCGATGAAATACTAGTGGTAGTTCTAGTTCTGCATTTGGTGGATAAGGTTTGCACCCTCATCAGCCACAATAAGTTTTTTATGAGATATCTGTGCACTTTCTAGAGTATAGAGGTATTGAAGATGTTGTATAACATGTGCATAAGTGCGATTTTCTATGGTAAACTAAAGGGATCACTACTTCAGATAGGAAGGCAAGTCAATTTGTTACTACTCTTCAAGGGCGCGTGTATATGTAGTATAGATGTTATGACCTGTATCATACTACAATGGATTATGATTCTTTGCACTCTACATTTTTAGCTTAGGTCTATTTCCATGAGTTTTAGAAAAAAAGTATCAGTGCACTTAAAGACATTAAGCAGGTCTTATCAGAAAGCGTTTGGGAATATGATGCATATTTTAAAGCTTTTTTTTCAAATTTATCTTATGGAATACACCCTAGTCAACATGCACAGTGGTTTTTTGGAGGGTTGTTGACTCCTTTCAGGAGGGTGATATCTCATAAGATCTTTGTGGATCTGCATGATGCTTTGGAAGTATCTCTACACATTGAGGTAGTTAGGAGTGTGGAAACTAGTGTGAGCCCATTTCTTTAAGTACATATTGTAGTAATGGTGTGACATGCAGTGGGATTTGGTGTACGAATTGTGAAATTAAAGGACACACTAAGGATATCTACCCTCATAATTCATTGTGCACCATGTTGCTCGATTGTGAGATTTGTCACTTAGACCATGATGCAAGTAGATTTCCTCTTTTACAGTGCGTGATCCATAATAATGTATCCATGTATTGTAAAATTTACAAATCTTATACTCATGATACTTTTAACTACGGAGTGATTGATCATATTCATAAAGTCATTGAAACTAGTGTGCACTAAAGTGATGTAGAAAGTGGATATAAAGAACATAGAGAACAACATAAGTAAGGGTGCAGCAATGGGGATAACAAGAATAAAGGATTCTGTTGTGGTTATAGAGGTTGAGGTTGCAGCGGCAGAAGAGGGAGATTTCCTAGAGAAACTTGTTTTACTTGTGGATATCCTAATCATTGTCAACACGAGTTCCCTCAAAATGTGGTTTTCTCATGGTGTGGAAAACATCATAAATTTGAAGAATTTCATAACTTGTATGAGCATATGATCAAGCAACACAAAAAAGATAAGGGATCAAATATGATTAAGATTTAGTGCACAGATGGAGATTAATGGATGTTGAAGGTTGCACTTAATTTTTAATTACAACCTATGCTAGTTACTACATGCGTTGAGGCTACGTGCACCCATCAACCTCCAAATTATAATCCAACTATAGTAAAGAAGGAAGTTATCAATGCAAAGCACCCTAATGTTGAACATTAGAAAGAGTTTTACCTAGAGACTATGGATGCTATCAGGAATTTGTAGGAAGAGATTCAGAGTTTAAATGAGAAGGTGCATGTATTAGAATGTGTTAAGAATACTGAAATTCCATAGAAAGACAGATGATTTGAAGGAAGTCTATAGAATGTTGTGTTAAGAGAACATAATCCCTATTTTAGGATATTTCTTGAGATAAAAAGTACCACACGTAGGTAATGAGCGCGATAGGTAGATCTTCCATTAAAATATGCCTCCCCACAACCATGAGTATGATAAGGAGATCAAATTGAATGTGGATATTGATGGATGGCTTCAGAGAAACATTATTATAGATATAAGTGAGGAAGTTAATGTAATCATGTTGGATGCTTGGAATTAGATGGGAAGACCACCATTGCATCCTTCTTCGAATGTATTGTATATGGAAAATAAAACTAGGGCTAATCCTATTGAAGTATTAAAATATGTAACTATTATGATTCAGGGAGCTAAGTTCACTTGGGACTTTGAAGTATTGGATCTTGCAGAGGCATATAGTTTCCCAACGTTACTTGGGCATATATTTTCCCATAGTTTTATGTGAATAATGCATATTTGCACTTCAAAAAGGGGTACATTAGCTTTGAGAAAAAAAAAAGAGTGCATCATTATACCTTTGATAGATGCAAAGGATGCCTTATATGTTGATCCTTTGAGTGAAGAAGAATTGAACAAGATATATGCACGTACAATTATAGACTCTGAGGTAATTGAGCCATCTAAAGAAGGAGTGATTCAATGGGATGATTCTCATTTGGTAAGTGATACTACAAGTATTTCTTGTGATAACTGGGCACATGGAATGTATGAAGTAGTTGGGAGAGACATCAAAAATATTGTTACTCACATAATCAGGTTGCACACTTTTGGGAACTTGAGTCATAACTAGGTACCTCGGTACACTAGTGAAGGGAAACCTAATGTATTATTATGTGCCATGGAATCCTAGTGGAAGGATGAGGGTGACACAATAAATGTGTTGGTTTATACCCTATGCAGGACAACATTGCTTTAGTGGACTACACATAGAGATAACCTATTGGAATGGATATGGATGGATTCTACTTTACACCACATTCAAAAGTGTGAGAGACTATGGATGAAGGGGTAAGAGGAATTACCACCACCACTCTGGGTACATAATTTCTATGTCATCCTAAGTGGTTATGCATGCGTGGTATGTCCATATAGAATTGAAAGGGTAAACAATTAATTGGTAAGAGATGACCTCAGGTATGATTCATACTTTTGAATACTTTTCTACTAAACCCTCGGTCAATGAAGCACTACATATTATGAAGTTCCTTACTTTAAGAGAAAACATTAAGGTTGAGGAAATTATATTAGACATGTTTTCAGAGTTGGATTTGGTGGCACACCTTGACCTTAAAGAGACAAAAGAAGAAGATATGGTCTGTGCCTGGGAAGAAAAAGAAAAGGGTAAGCTGGTATACATGATATATGGTGAAGGTGATGAGGAAAATAACTTGAATATTAACCATACTGAAGGTACACACATATCATGAGCCTATGAAAACAAAGAAGGTTAACATTGGGCCATATACATAGCCTAAAGAGTCCATTACTAGTGTTTATTGGTCAGAATAGGAGGTAGACAAGATTATTGAGCTTCTACATGAATTTTAGGAATTATTTTTGTATGGCTATCAAAAATTAAAAGGAGTACACCCTTATTTAGGTGAGATGTGAATCAAACTTAAGGAAGGTATGCACCTGATTAGGAAGAGGCCTTACAAAATGAATCATAATCTATGTGTTAAGGTGAAAGAATAAATTGATAACATGTTGAAATTTGGAATCATTAAGCCCATTGAGGAATCAGAGTGGGTGAGTCCCATGGTAATAAGCATAAATAAATATGGTAGGATAAGAATCTTTGTGGACTATAGAGAATTAAATTCTTCGTGCGTTATTGATCCTTTTCCTACCCTATTTACTGAGGAAATCCTGCATGGAGTTACAGTGCGCAAGATATACTCTTTTACAAATGGGTTTTTAGGATATCATCAAGTGTGGATATCAAAGGAATATCATGAAAATACAACTTTCAACACTGAATGTGAATTTTTTGCATACACGGTTATACCCTTTAAACTGAAGAATGTGCATGCAGTCTTTTTCTAAATTGTTGTGCAAGAATTTCAAGACTTTATTCATAAGTTTTTATAGGTGTATCTTGATTATTGGATATTGTATGGATTTTTTAAGGATCATTATGAAATTTTGAGACTTATGTTTGAAATATGAATGCAGTTAAGCATCTCCTTGAATCATAATAAATGTATCTTTGTGAAAACTTTTAGAACTTTGTTGGGGCATATTATTTATAGATAAGGATTGTTAGTAGATCAAGCAAAGGTCTTTGTGATCTTGGGATTGGAAGAATCTAACAATAAAAGTGAAGTGCACATATTTCTTGGTTATACAAGGTATTACAGGAAATTCATTAAAGGACATGTAAATATTGTCAGGCCCCTGGAGGAACTTTTGAAGGCTAAGGGAAAATTCTATTAGAGCGAGGCGCAACAACAATATTTTGGAACATTGAAGGAAAGGTTGACTATTGCACCTATTTTACGCTTTCCTTCATGGGAAAAACCATTTCATGTTCATTTTGATGCTTCTGGAATGGTGATTGGTGCCATGTTAGCACAACCAGGTGAAGGAATAGTGGACCACCCAGTTTTTTTTGTAAGCACGAAGTTGACACCGGTTAAACAGAACTATACAACTACTGAGCACAAATATTTGTCCATAATTTATGCAGTGCACAAGTTCAGAAAATACTTATTGGCTACACCATTTATTTTTCTTCATAGATCATATGGCGCTTAAGTATTTGGTTAACAAGAATGTTTTACAAGTGCGCATTTGTAGGTGGATACTACTATTTCAAGAGTTTCAATTTACATTTGTTTTCAAACCAGGAAAAATAAACTCAAGGCATGATCATTTATCAAGGATAAATTCTGATGAGGACATGTAGAGTATTAAGGAAATAATGTCAGATGCACAAATCTTTAGATTGAATTGTGCACCTACCGAATTAGAATACATTGTAGTCTTTTTGCACACTAGAGAGACACTTGATGGCATGAAGACATTAGAGAAGAATCAAATTGCAATACAAGTGACACCTTACCAGTTGATAAGTGGAGATTTATACAAGTTATGCCGTCATGCTGAAGTTTTGTATCGAGTGTATGCTGAAGCATGAGCACGAGGAAATTATGAAAGAACCTCATGGTGGAATTGCAGGAGGTCATTATGCAGGGGATGCCACCGCACGTAAGATTTTGATGGCTAGATTATGGTGGGAAACTTTGTATAAGGATCTCAAGGAATATGTTAAGGCATGTAATCATTGTCAATGTCTTGGGAAACCTGGAACCCATAGATGAGATGCCTTTGAGGACCTATTGCAAGTGTTGAACCTTTTGAGAAATGGACGATGGACTTCGTGTGTTCCTATTTCCCCACCTACGTGCATAGGATTGAGTACAAACTAAATTATAACTTGTACATACTATGTTACAATGTGAGATAGAAGCATCACCTACAAAGGATTATGATGGAAGCTACAACAATGATATTTCTCTGGGAAAACATTATCAGTATGTATGGATGTCCGTTGAGCTTGACCAGTGATAGGGGCACTCATTTTCTTAATAAGACTATTAGAATTCTCTTGGATGAGTTTATGGTGGCGCACCACAAGACAACACCCTATCACCTACAGGCTAATCGTACTATTGAGGCTTTCAACAAGATATTTAGGACACACATTGACAAAAATATGTGATGTTGGAAGGAAAGACTGGGATGATAAAGTATTTTTTGTACTTTGGGCATACGGGACTACTTACAAAATATTGAACAAGGCCACACACTTTCAGAAGGTGTTTGCAACAGAAGATATATTTCTTATAGAATTTATGATTCCCTCCATGTGTATTACACGCCTACGAGGATTATATGATGAACAAGCCATTAAATAATGCATAGATGAACTAATTTAGTTAGATGAATGATGTGATATTGATCGGTGGAGCTAGAAGATAGAAAAAGCCAGATGGCATGATAGAAATATTTGGAATAAGGAATTTGAGGTTGGAAAGATGGTTCTTTTCTATGATTCAAATTTTGCATGCCACCTTGGGAAGTTGAATGTTCATTGGTTAGGACCATTTTTTGTAATGAAGGTATTGGAATCAAGTGCTTTATAGTTACAGGTGCTAGATGGAACGTTATTTCCCAGTTACTTCAATGGGAGTAGGATTCCCTCCTATAAATAAGTATTTTTGGTGTTTGTAATAAGGTAGTATTACCATTTTAGCTTAGGTTTCTCTTTAATTCATTTTTTATATGTGTTTCCTTTTATTGTTTCTATGTTTTTTCAATTTAGTTATGTTTTTTGTTGTAATAAGGACGATTGCGCACCCGTAATTGATCAATATCTATTGGATTCATGTGTAGAGGACCATGCATACTTTTAGTATGGGGTAGTTCAGAAATAAGAAGTGATTCGTGCATTGATACAAATTTGTGTGTATTATGAAATTATAGGTGTTCAAAGTGAAGATGGTTTTGAAGAGAATTCTAATGAATTTTTCTCATATTGAAGACCACGCATAGTTGGATGAACACACAATGTAATGTGAGGTAGGCAGCTGCATAAGAGACTACTTTGTATGAGGAATATTGGTGAAGTGCTTTGGTGTAGGGAAGCACACGTAAGGAGGTCTATGGTTGAAAATTAGTGGGTGCATCAGAAGGTTATGACTAAGGCATCAAAGAATACGGTGTGAAACATGAAAGAGTGAAGGATTAGAATTAATTCCATGTATGGTGGTAGTTGAGGAGCAACTAATGCAGGGAATTTTGAAAAAATCTATAAAAGATGTGCTTGCAACATTATTTTTACCTTGCATCCTTGGATTTATCAAGTTGATAAGTGTAAAGAGAAAAGAGAAATCACTTGAATGGAGAACCTGGTGAATTCATGACAAAACATTGATATATCTCCATGTGAAGGTGTGTATGATCTTGTTAGGTGGGTGAGGAAAGAAGGTTTACGTGGTCAGGGTTTTAAGGAGGTATATTTAAGGCTAGGGAATGCTAGGGCATGGGAAATCTAAAGAACTAGAGGGGATCGAGGAGTGAAATGGATAGGTAGTAGAAATATTGTAGTTTTCAGAGCACAATATTACTTGATCAAAGTAAATGTCACAAAGGAGAGTTGTGGCAAAGAAACCTATAACCAAATAGGAACTAAAAGATTGGTTTGCAAAGATTAAATACTCAGAAAAATTAATCAAAGGAATGTAATGGACATCCCAACTAGCCAAATGCAAGATTAGTGATTTAAATCACCAGACTGAACAAACTCTGAAGGACTTAAATGAAGAGATTGTATTAAAGATGAACAAGAGGACTGCTAATGGGAAAAGAGTGATCAATAATTCAATATAAAAACTATTGGAAAGTGTGGGAGAAATGTAGTTGTATGAGATTATTTTCTTTAGTAAGCTGGACCATTTGTACCAGTGATGTGGTGAGTACATAAGGATTTATTTTGCTTCATGGGGAGATGAATGTGAATTATATTACATTTAGCTAGAAAAGTTATAGGTTTGCATGACTTTGGGTCAAAAATTTGAGAAGATTTGTCTGATTATGAGGGATTAGAGGAAAAGGCCACCATGTTCCATTACTAGAAGGGAGGTTGGGCTTTTAATGTTGGAAACATAGAAGACCTAACTACAAGGGTAGCAGTGTGACTGGTCAGTTATAATTTGGGTGCCTTAGAGAGGTGGAAGGACGTGAACAAGTTATGGTTTTACACAACACAAAAAATGGTGATCAAAACATATTATAACATTATAAGCTATGTTGCAGAGAGCTTAGTGGAAGAAGAGTGCATCCAAATAGATAAATGTGAGAAGATAACTTGGGGCACCATTTTACTTCTGATTGTGTTTTATGAGATTCGTGTGCCTGACAGCCCAAAGGAGAAAGTATGGGAGTACCCCATGGAGAATAATTCCCCAGTGAGGAAGTTCATGAATTATACGTGTCATGGCTTAATTTATAATACCTATAAGCAGTGCCAGGATAAATGGTATAGAAGTATGCTTCAAGAATTTGAAGTAGAATGACACACCATGATATTTTCCTGGTGTATTAGAGGGGCAGGAAAAGTTTGTGGCTTATTAAAATTTCTTCTTAGGTCACTTTTATATGTAGACATATGAAAAGATCCCTTGGTGTAAGTTAAATTTCACTTTCACAACACATTATTTTAAAGATTCAGTGAACTGGTTGCATAACACGTAGAAATTGAATTTTGATGCCAAAATGGTAGATGTGGATATTCATATTCTGTGCAAAACATATGTCTACCCTAATAAGGAGGAATATGTGGAGACAATGGAGTTGGATAACATTGATATCACTCTAGAGGTCATGACACTAGGGTAGATTGAACCCGCACTTGTATATGTGTATTTAAGGTTGAGGTTCAAGGAATGAAAATTCATTTTAGGTGATGAATTATCACGGTCAGGTCCTCCAAAATGTAAACATATCATGGGCATGAAGATTTTTCTTGAAGAGACACCTCCTAGGAAGGTCAAGTAGGACTTAGAGAATGTCCTTAAGTGCGAAAAAGAAGAACACGAGGATAGTACTGCGCTAGATCATGGTAGAATAAAATTACGTAGGTGGCGTAAGAATGAGGATGTGAGAACTGGGACTTCCCATCCTATAAGAAGGTCACTACACATGAATAAGAATGAAGAACATAGGAAGAAAAGTTGTAAGTACATCCTAGTGAAGTATAGTGATGAAGAGAAGTCATTAGGTGGGGGCGTGCACAATGAGGTTTCTACACCAAGCCTTAAATTTGGAAGAGATGAAGGGGTCAACAAAAAGTAACCGTAGTTTGAGAAAAAAGTCCCCAAGATAAGCATACATGATCCCCAAGAAGAGAGCTATGCTAGTTGAGATATAGAGATAGAGGACAATGTTGCACACCCAACTAGTGGACTTGAGGGGGAAACTGGAGAACAGAATCAAGAGGGCATAGGGACACAATAACATAAGAGCAAGAACACTACTAAGAAAGAGATGAGGATATGGTGCAAATACAAAATATTAGGTACATCAATGACCCTTCAATAATTATACGTCCTAGGTTCCAGAGTACTATTACAAAGGAAAATCTATATGGATGAGAGCTAATGGATCCGAAGATGGAAAATACGTGCACCAAAAATTAATTATCTTAGAGTATGCAGAATCACATAGATGAGTATGTATTCAATGTGTGTGAGGAGTCATGTGCGTCAAAAAGAAAAAAGAATCCTCCACATTCTAGATATGTGGCCATCAAGATGACGGATTTCTCAGATGAATAAGAAATCAATGCATTAACAAATATAGCTGCAGATGTCATGCATCAAAATATTGATAAGGTATTTTCTTAAGGACAAGAAGGATAAGGAAATGAAAACAGAGAGAATAAAGGAAGTGAAAGATAAGGGAGGGAATAAATCATATATTTTCATTGATATGGACGAGGAGATTGGGGAGGAGATACTTAATGTGAGGCCACATTATAAGGAACATGTAGTTTGTATGTTTCCCTCAGCCCTAAATTATTTACAAACTTTGGTACAGTTACTTTTGGACGAATGAACTGGTGCACATGGCCCAATTATGAAATAAATAACTATAGAAAAGGAGAAAGAGGTTTTTCTAGGAAAAGAAAGATAAAAGAAGCAGATAGCATGGAAGATAGTTGAGTATGATGTCATCCTTGATACATTGAGGGATAAGTTGAAAATTGAAAGTTTGGCACTGAAAAAATGTGAGGATCATAAGATCATTATTAAAACAAGGACATTAGAAGGTGAGGATGCAGTCCTTATAGTAAATAATAATGATACTTTGAGGTGTGAGGAGAGGCTGATGATGTTAGCAGAAAAGCATGTCATGCTCAAAGCAGCTCGGGATCCTCATGGTGATAGAATTAAGGAATTGGGGAAGTTGATGGCACACATAATTGATGTTATGGATGACATGATCTCAAGTTTAGAAAATGTGTTAAGGGTGTTTAATAATAAGGGTGGAGACATGAATTTAGATGAAATGAATGATGTTCTTGGAGATATTCCCATAAGGGTGAAGAAGGGATTCAACAACTAGGAAGAGTTACAAGTAAACATCAAAAATGAGTACCTGGAATTTATGCTTCCTATAGAAGAGGAAGTGCAATAATTATTTGATCACTCTTTCAATATTGACATTCTTTTATAATTTATTTTTTATTCTTTATTCTTTAGAGGTATAAGTTAAAGTGACCTCATTTCCAATGGCGGTAATGATATTAATGTTGGGATGGTGAAATATTGCCTATTTTTTGAAGGTGCGGGTGGTATTGAAATGGAAGTAGGAGGCACGTAAGTAGGCACAAGGGCATGACATATTTTTTCCTTGTAGTTTTACACCCAGAAAAAGAAATTTCATGACTTAGCCATTTTTGCATGTTACGGGCTAAAAATAGGATGGAGTACTAAGCATGCATTAGATCAAGGGCATGAAGAATTGGAGGACATGCAAGGTTATTTTGGGAACAATAATAAGTTTGAGTATCATGTAGAGCTAAGATAATAATAGGATGCATATTTAGTATTATTAATAGATGGTATATTATTAGGCAAAGCTTGCATATTTCCTTAGTTGTTTTTGTAGCGGTGGATGGCTATTATAAGCAAGCAACCTATTTTGATAATGCATGGGAAGTGAAGGTAATTTCAACACCCCTATATATACATATTGATTTGCATGGTTTTGGGTGACTGGTATAGACACAGAGGAACAAAGTTATGATGGTATGATTTTGCGCACATGACTTTGTGACGGTAATTATGATGTATTCAGCTATGGGTTTTTTCGTGAATTAATATAATGGATCATTGGGGATGGATATTGGTTATTGATGACTTTGGTATTGGTTATTTTATGGTGAATCTGGTATTAATTATTATGTTAGTTATATGTTTACTAATTATGTGTCTTTCCAAATTGAGATCATAGATCTAGTTAATATGAATATACATGCTAACACCCTGGTAAGGCAGTAACAAAGAGGGACCTATTACCTTTGCGTGCTTTTGTTGAGCACTTAGATCTATCTAAGTGATGTGCCAATGTGTATAGGGTTTGAGTGGTAAAATAAGACTACACTAAACATACATTCACGGAAGTAATATGCATAGTATAAGCCTACAATTCTACTCAACATGGTTATTATATCCTCAACATCCTCAATGAAGTCTCACCTTGTCAACTTCTTGGGAATTCTTATGTAGGAACCCCTAGCCTTATATAACCATTGATTGTTCATAATTTTGGAGAATTTTACACTGTGGGTATCCCACAGGTTCTTAGATGATTCAATAGTTATGTCCACTACCTCTTTTCTGATGGGAATCCCTAACACTTCTTGAAATTTATCTGATGTCAATGATATCACCTTGTCACCACTACTATCTAACACCTCCATGGTTTTCAAGTTATAATATTAAGCACATGCTCATACCAATTATGGGTATTGAATAGAGGGAGGGAAATCATAGGAAAATGTAATGCCACTTGCATCAATAGATACCATTAGCTCACTTTTTTCAAGAGCATGTAGACTTTGAAGAAACTCGGTGAGGTTAGAATTCCCTAAATTGGAATCAGTTATCTCAACTAGGTTATATTTGATGTGGGAGGTGACGAGGATAAAGTCCAATTAGATATTCATGTTGTGTTTTATAATAAAATACATAACCTTTTATGGAAAGGGGAGTATAACCACTAGAAGGAAAGGATAATTCATACTAAAAACCACTCAAACCATTGGAATAATGAGAATAAATAGGTATCAATATATGAAACTTACCCGTGCACATGTAATTAAAAAATCTCGCTTGTAGATTGAACAAGGACATAGAGATGTCAATTCTCCTTCAAGATCAATCACTTCAACTCATCATTGAAATTTATATCTCTTGTTCACTTTCCAGGGATCTAAAATGTTTCATCTCTTTGAAAATTGATAGCTGAATGAGGGACTTAGTGAAATTATTTAATGTATAGCTCCCCACAAGAAACTCATTAATGGAAGAAGATTTATTACCTCTTGGATGATCACAATCATTGATTTTTAACTCAATTTTAAATGCAAGTCATGCACATGTGCATATTTAGCAGGGATCAAAGGGTGAGGAAGTATTTTATAGTTTCACAAGAACTACCAAAATGGAAAGTGTAAAGCTGCATAAAATGCCCAATCTTTGACTCATTAAAAAAATTCCATGTGTCCTCCATCAAGTGTCAAAGCTCGGGGTGTATCTTATATTTTCACATGATATGTAGATTTGTAAAGTGTAAGGATGAAAATATGTAATTTTGATTAAGTGCTCTGGAAATGTGCCACTTTTCCTCCCCCTTTTTTGGCCATAGGAGTTTTGAAGAGTTTTTGTTTTAGAATGTTATGCAAATTTGCAAACTGTAAGGATGTAAAAATCACCTACCCACCACTCTCAAGATCCACAAAATATTCCCTTCCTCATGCGGTAGATATTTATTTACACCTTGAAACTTCACATGAGTTTTATACTTGTTAAAAAGGCCCACATGCATTGAGATACCCTGAATATTTTGTCTAATAGGGAGGTGAGGATGGATTTGTATTTTTCATTCACATATCAAATGCAAACCTAAAAATTTTCATAAGGAAAATTTCTAGAGGTAGGAAGCCATTCTTCAAAGGTTTAAGTACACCATTAGGACTTCAATGACCTCGTCTATGCCCTCAAAAACTTACAAATCATGAAAACATCATAAAACATGTAAATTTTAAGATATTAGTTTGAAATACGTGACAAAATTATAGATGGAATTACATTTTTTTCAGACATGAAGCTCAAGGCTACGAGAAACACTTCAGGAACCAATAGATCATATGAGGCAATACATTAAAATAATTAAGGAGTCAAATAATACACAAGGAGACTATGATTTAATCAAAGGGGATAAACAGACACCAACATATCCCACTATGGAATCCTAGGGGAATCTCTTTTTACCTATAGTAATGTATCAATAGGACTATACATAAGGAACAACTTATATATTCAGGATAAAAAAGTATGATGGATCCTCCTACTAGCCTTTTTTTCCTAACTCAAATAATGTATAAATCATGCACTAGTTACACCTGTATGGTTGTACCCCAACTAAATTATATCCCTATCTCCAAAGTGTAAGTGAAAACCACTAGCCCAAAAATTGGTGTTCCATCTACCTTATGAAAAAAGACTCATGCCATAACCATACCAAATATATCCTTTCAAATATTTATAATCCATGTAGTATATACAACACTAAAACTAATCATAAATGATCTTAGGTGATACTCATCACTTCTCATGGACCATTATGTAAGTTATCTCCTCTCTATTGTATCTATTGGAACATAAAAATATATAGACTCCCTAAATTAGTAGCCCTAAATAAGCATGAACATCCTGCAATTTCACTATAGCCTCTACAATTTTTCCAATGGCCCTCCACCTGTAGATCAAGAATTTTGCGCTTGTTACCTGTCCAAGTTAATGCACCAAACTAAACACAAAAACCCTGAAAAACTCCAATGAAATCGATACCTGATGAAGATGTAGACGGATGAGGAAGCCGATGTAGACAAGACGGGCGCACACGAGCAATTTGCACAATAGATCCAAGTAACCTGCAAAACACCGGTGCTTGACAGAAAAAGATGGCGTTAGAAGATATTTGGGTGGACTGCCCGAGAAGCGGGTCCGGGAAGCGATAAGCTTCCTTGGCGGATGTCAGTCCACGTTTTCAATAAAGAAAAGAAGCATACATGATAAAAGATGTAAATAAAGACTAGATTTTCTGATTGCAGTAATAAAACAGAAACTGAACAGCAGACAGAAAGTACAGAAAACAGGGAACTACGAAATAATGCTGGATTTGTGTTACCTGTGACCTTTTACCTGTCTGCAGTGAAATCGGCGTCGACTGGGTATAATCGGCGGTGACTGATGTGATCGGCGTCGACTGGGACTGATCGGCGTCGACTGGATAAGATCAGTGTCAACTGAAGGCAGACTGACCAATCAGGGACTGTGCGATGAGATTCGGGGATTGGAAGGTGAATGTAGTCTGCAGGATGTGCCGAAGATGGAGAGACACTGGAACAGAGTCACCAGATGATAGACGGTGGTGTGTGATGTTGATATGATACGGGCAGAGTAACGGTGCTCCTCTCAGGGATTGATTAGGACAGGATCTGCCCTAACTGAGACAAATGATGCTAAAAAGATCTCTCCTTCTTGCAACCTGTATCTTTCTCACTCTCTGTTCGTGCGTAAGTGCTTTCTTTCGCTCGTTAGTCTCTTTTTTCGGTCCTTCGAACTGAGCTATGGACCTGCTTTTATAATCGGCGCCGGCTCCTATAAAATCGGTGCCGACCATATGGGTCGGCGCCGATCGCGGAGAAGACTCCCGAGATGGCCAAATTGATCGATTCGAGAAAGACAAGACTTATCCCGACCACGGGAAATATCCCGCTTAGGGAAGATTAAAAATGGATGTGATGCATAGATAAAATAAATTTGGGGTGGATAAGTGATTAAGATGCATGGGAAGAAGCGTAATTAAATATTTAATATTTAATTACTCATGGGTAAGATGTGATGTGATGAATTAAATTTAGAGTAAGTGATTAAATTACAAATTGGAAAACTATCCCAAGGGGATAGTTGGTGACGCGAACGTGCCCCAGGTTACCTAAGCAGGTAAACGAATATGAGGGACACTAAATTGGATAACCAATTTTAAGTGTCTACATTTTGCCCCTTTTTGTCAAGTAACTTGCGATAAGCAAGGTTATGAGACAAAAACAAGGAGATGGAAGAAGGGAAGAATTAGTGATGATGTGATCCCCCTCAAACTAGGGATGGGATGGATGATAGAACAGATGATCCCAAGGTTTGAAAAAGGTAGATGAAGAATGCAGGATGCCCCAGTCGGATGTCTGGAGTAGAACTGATCATTGAGGACGCAAAAAAAAAAAAAAAAAAGACACAAGGGCAGCAACCTAAGGAACTCACATTGGTAGGGAAAACTAGCCGGTCTCCTCGTGAGACGACGTTAGTGCCTACAGACCCATGAGTGCAAGGAGAACTGCAAAAAAAGCCAGCATCTAAAGAGAGACACATTGGTAGGGACAACTAGACGGTCTCCTCATGAGACGACGTTAGTGCCTACAGACCCGTTTAACTCTAAGCTGCCGAAAGATACGAGTGTCCCACGCAAAGGGAACAAACCCGAAATAGACAATGACATCTAAAAGATGTGCCAAAAGGCAAGATTCAGCATACAACAATGATCAGATAGATGAGAAAGCCAAGTATCAACACTATGGCAAACAGACATGAAAAATCGGCGGCGATCAAATTAATCGGCGCCGACCAAGACAATCGGCGTCGACCCAAAAAATCGGCGCCGACCAATCCAGACGCATATAAATATGCGAACGGAAAACGTAAACGATTTATTTGCAACGTGACGATTGATTCAGACAGAGCCAGAATTTGTGATTTGAACACAATGGAAGCCTCCGGGAGCGGACAGAAGCGCAGGAGGACACGACCTGGGGTAAGTAGTCACTGGTGAACCCATTTGTCGTTATTTAATTTTTTTTTTGTTTGAGTTTTCATGCGTATGGGAGGCCAAGGTCTGGTTTACGCCTGGCCTGGCAGTCGGCGCCGATTAGTAGAATCGGTGTCGATTGTTTTGGATCGGCGTCGATTGGTAGTAATCGGCGCCGACTAGAATGAACGACGCCGATTTGACCAAATCGACGCCGATTGAAAGATGTTTAGCATTTCCTTCTTGTTTTGGATGTTATGGTTTTGGAAGATGTGATTTATGGAACAGAGAGACTGATTATGCTTTTGATGTCGTGGATGCAGGCACGAGAGGCTCTTCATATGAGGGATGCCATCCCTGAGTTATTGGAGACGATCCTTCCTGACGTGACCGATGCAGACTGGCAGCATTTAGAGCTGGCCAGGCTCAGGGGTTTCAGATATTACAGATGAGTGCCACGGGATGTGGAGCTCATGCGGGCATTAGTGCGATGGTGGGACAGCCACACGTGCACATTTTGGTTTAGGATGGGTGAGATGACTATCACCCATGAGGATGTATACAGGATCCTCCGATTACCGATTACGGGGGACCCGATTGAGATCACACCCCGAGAGCAGCAGCAGAGGGCCCTGGTGCGATTGTACAGAGACAGATCAGATGACTCGGAGATAGTATCAGGGGCAGTGAGGATAGCCTCACAGTACAGACAGGATAGCCCTCGGAGCAGGCGGATAGCCCTGATTCAGATGGCTATCTCCTATTTTGCCCTGCCAGACTCAGGAGGTGGGAGATTCCCATTGCTACTGCTAGACTGCGTGTGCGACATCTTGCAGCACAGACAGGTTTTTGCCTTCGCTGATGCCCTGATAGCTCAGATTTACTATGAGCTATGGATGTACACCACTGGTCGGAGGACAGGGATTGACGTTAGCTTTGTGCTCCATTGCTGGGCGTATGAGCACATAGCAGTGATTAGGCCATCCGGGCTTCCGTGGATGCCAGCAGCAGTGGGGGGTGTGGACTATGGATTTCAGAGATGGCGGGCTGACATGGCCGCAGGAGACACAGGTAGATCAGCTGAGTGGTATTCGGAGCGTTTCAGGACGCTTACACCAGATCAGGTTATCTGGAGACCATATCGGGCATTTCCGATATGGGTTGGTCAGGATGCCCACTTGGTAGCATTGAGACGGAGCCGAGTGGTCAGAGGTCGCAGACCAGATATGTGGGAGTGAGTCCCATTCATGCGGATACTGAGGCAGTTTGGTCTAGTACAGACAGTACCCCCGGCCACATACACGCCATATAGGCGGGATAGCAGAGAGACAGATTTGCCGATTTTGATCCCGGCAGACCCATTGAGAGAGGCTCCACCCTCCACGGACAATGATGATGACGCGGGGGTGGATGAGGGCTATGCAGCGTGGTATGACACAGAGCTTCCACGACATCTCCCGCCCTTGATAGATGCTGATGAGGAGGACATAGCTGCGACACTAGACAGATTAGAGGGAGAGCATGCCACACTGGTACAGACGCATCAGGTAGCTCTGGAGGAGATCAGGGCCTTGACAGAGGAGAGAGATTCCCTGATTGTGGAGAGAGACACCACCCGTCAGGAGCGTGATACAGCGATCCAGCAGAGGGATCGCTACCTTCGGCACAGGGAGGCCCTTAGGGCCAAATACGGAGAGACTAGTGCCACATCAGAGTCTGGGACACAGGGCATGGCTCTAGGTGGGGCACCACCAGCAGCGCCAGTAGCACCTTTACGAGCACCGGGTATGGTGAGCCTGAGCACATACCAGTCTCTCCTTGCTGAGGTGAGATATTATGAGGATGCTCTAGCGCAGCATGCCCCAGATGTGCCTCGGTACGGGGCGAGGAGGAGAGGAGCGACAGCTACAGCGAGCGGAGCCTCAGGCGGAGGGAGCACTGGGAGGGACCGAGGTGGGCCGAGACCTCCAGCAGCAGGTGCTTCGAGCTCGATAGGCGGCGGTCAGGAGGGACAGCCGGGTGCAGAGGAGGGTGGAGGGGACAGTGTCCTCCACGCTTCTGATTTCACCATATAGAGACTTGGTAGATTGTGTATTTGTATAGTGATGTAGCCTCGATTGGAAGGCATTGTATAGATGGCTCGATTGGAAGCCACCCATTTTTTTGTAAAAACACACATGTATATATATAGATTCATCATGTTATTGGTCATATGATTGTACTTCATGCCTTTTTGATTCTGATATACATGGATAGATGGATATAGAAAAATAGATGTGATTAGAGAGATATAGACTGATGGATGATGGAAATAGATGTGATTAGATAGATTGAAATGTGGATAAAATAGATGTGATTGGATAGATATAGACGGATAGATGATAAATGGATGTAATTAGATAGATTGATTTAATTTTGATAGATAGATGTGATGTATCTTGGATGGTCATAGCTTTTAAATATTTTGATGGATAGATATACAGATGTACTTGATGTATGGATTAGATAAAGATAGATGTAATGTGCCTTAGATGTACGTATTTTTCGATATTTTGATGGATAGATAGATAAATGTGTTGGATATATGGATGTAATTGTAATGAGAAATGAATACAGATAGGAGTTTTGATAGATAAGATGAATTTTGATAGAAGATAAATTTTGATGGAATTAACATGTGAAATGCCAATTTAACAGGTCTGCAAGACAAAGAAAAGGAGAATACTCCTTGCAAGAGTCAAAGATGAAAGCGGAAACAACCGTGATTTAGAAGAGAAGATACTCGGAGAAGAAGAAAAATGATAAGTTGGACTTCCAACCGACCATAGATAAAATCCAGAAAGGGAACCAAAAGACCAAGCATACAAGGCCCTATATAAGATTAAAATAAATCTGACACTAACTAGTCGCAAACCAGATCTAGGATAGAAACGGAAAGAAAAGTAAGTAAGTATCTTGTCGGAACCTACGAGGGACAGAATACATGTCCATAGTGGGGAAATAGGATTCTCCATATGATCGACAAAAGGTCCTAAATCTCAGCTTCATGACTTTGACAGATAGGCAAACTGATCAATGCGGGAAGTTTGCTTGATATGGAAAGACTGATCGATGCGGGAAGTCTTTCAGTGATGCTATAAACTGACTGGAAGGCCGATTAATTACAAGAAGCCTTGAATTTTTCTTTGAGAAACAGCCGTCCTTCAAGGGAGCGGTCTGTATTGTGAATTTTAATGATAGCCATCCTTCGAGGGTATGGTCTATTTTCTTTTTGATTCACTTGATAATGTATGGATAGCTGTCCTTCAAGGGATCAGTCTATCTTTTGGATAGCATCTTCTCTCTGTTTTTTTTTTTTTTTTTTTTTTTTGGAAACTTTTTGGAAGAAGCTGAGTTTAGACCTAGATAGATCAGATGGAGAGGAAGAGAACATAGAGAACATGCACTCATGACCCGAGTAGATCCGATGAAGATAAGTACTTGGGACAGATGAAGTGGTGATTAAGGTATTCCTACCATGAGGAGGAACATATCCAAAAGAAACGTGCAATGAGTAGAGCCGCGATACTCATATTTAAGGTAGACGAGGCAATAGGCGGAGAACACACAATTTCAAATCACCACGAAAGTAGATGACTGGTTATTAGGACGGATGGAAGATCTGAGTTGCGACTAGATTTGTATAAGATAGATTTTAACAGTAGAAGGGCCGTAAATGCAAGGCATTAAGAGGTTCCGCTTCAGGGATACCATCCATGGAAGATAAACGATAAGCCCCAGACCCATATTTATGAGTGATAATGTAGGGGCCCATCCAGTTGGGAGCAAACTTACCACGTTGACTTCTTTCGAGTGTAGTGACATTTTGATTTTCCTTAAGAACAAGATCACCAATTTTGAAGTCACGATGTTGCAAGTGCTTGTTATAAGCACGTTTGACACGCTCGAGATAGACCTGATGATGATCAAGAGCGTTAAGATGCCGCTCATCTAATAGTTCAAGTTGTGCTAGACGATTTTGACGATAATCCTCATCGGAGACAAATTCTCTGAGAGAAACACGGAGAGATGGGATTTGGACTTCCAAAGGAAGGACAGCCTCAGACCCATAGACGAGAGAGAAGGGAGTAGCACCAGTAGGAGTACGAATGCTAGTCCGATAAGCCCAGAGAGCAAAAGGGATATGTAGATGCCAATCCCTACCAGCTCGACTAGTTACCTTTGCGAGGATATTACGCAAAGTTTTATTGGAAGCTTCGGCTTGACCATTAGCTTGAGGGTAGTATGGAGAAGAAAAACTGAGCTTGATATTGAAAGCATTGCAGAGATTCTGCAAATCAGCATTTTTGAAAGACTTACCATTATCTGTGATTAGCTTGTGTGGAACGCCAAAGCGACAAATGATGTGTTGATAGACAAAATCAACTATGGGTTTAGCCTTTGTTGAAGAAAGGGGGATAGCTTCTACCCACTTAGTAAAGTACTCAGTGGCGGTAATGATAGAATGATGACGTTGTGAAGAACGGGGATTGATGAGACCAATAAGATCAAGACCCCACTGCGAAAAAGGCCACAAATCCGCCGCAGGTTGCAAAGCCTGACTAGGGACGTGCGTGAGATTGGAATGTTGCTGACACTTGACGCACTTCTTGGTGTATTCACAACAATCTCGATTAAGAGAAGGCCAATAATATCCCAAACGTAAGATGCGCTTGGCTACAGCTAAACCACTAAAATGTCCACCACAAATACCGTCATGGACCTCCTGAATAGCTTTAGATGATTCATGGGTTTTGAGGCATCGAAGCAAAATACCATCAAAGCCGCGTTTGTAAAGAAGGCCGCCTAGAATAGTATAGCGGTTGGCGCGTTGGACAAAAGACCTTCTACCATTGGGAGTCAGATCTGGAGGAAGGACCGAATGAGATAGATAATCAACTATCTGTTGATACCACTCATCCTGAGTATGGGTTGTGACAGCATTGATTGACGTTAGTTGCCCAAGATGAGATGGTTGATCCAATCGTTGCACAGCCACATAAAGACGCGAGTCTTCGGTAAAAGGCGGGATAAGGGAGGCTAAAGAGGCCATGGTATCTGCGAATCGATTTGCAGTACGAGGAATGGCTTGGATAGTGAAGTTATCGAAAGATTGGAGTTGGGCAAGAACGATGTCGCGATATTTCTGAAGGATATCATTCTTGCATTGATAGACACCCGTGACTTGGTTAACGATGAGTTCAGAATCACCAAAGATGTCAATATGACGAGCGCTGAGATTAATGGCATTTTGAAGACCTAAGACAAGAGCTTCGTACTCAGCCATATTATTGGTGCACTCAAAGTTTAATTTGTGTGCGACTGGGATAGGCGTACCCCAAGGAGGAATCATCACGAAACCCGCACCTCCCCCTTGCTGGCATTTGGATCCATCAAAGAAGAGTTTTACTTTAAATGGAGATAGACCAAAATCAATTTGTTGGATGTATTCATCGGGGAATTGAGCAAGGGGGTCACGAGTGTCCGGAAGAGGAGCATCAGCTAATTGATCTGCAATAACCTGACCCTTGATAGCCTTTTGCGGGATAAACTCGAGGTCAAACTCTGTCATGAGCATAAGCCAACGAGTGATACGATCATTGTGATAAGGTTTTGCATGAATTGTCTTGAGGGGATTGACACTTGTGACAATGTAAGTTTTATGATTAAGGAGATAATGACGAAGCTTAGAAGTTGCAAAGAAGAGAGCGCAACATAGTTTTTCAGCTTCGGAGTAACGTGTCTCGTACTCATGGAGGGTGCGACTGATGTAATAGACAGCTTGTTCTTTACCACAAGCGTCCCGATGCGAAATCATGGCTCCCAGAGCATGGTCAGTCACAGAGATATAAAGATAGAACGGCTCCCCCTCGCGTGGAGGTGTAAGCACAGGTGGAGAAAGAAGATAAGCTTTGAGATCATCAAAGGCCTTTTGGCAATGCTCATCCCATTCGAAATGAACATTCTTACGGAGGAGATGGTGAAAAGGTTGACAACGGTCCGACAATTGGGAGATAAAACGACGCACTGACTGAAGACGTCCTTGGAGACTGCGGAGTTGCTTTAAGTTAGACGGGGGAGGCATCTCAAGAATAGCTTTTATTTTTGCGGGGTCGACTTCAATGCCCCTGATGGAAATGATAAAACCTAAAAGTTTACCAGTGAGAACGCCAAACACGCACTTAGCTGGATTTAGACGAAGACAAAAGCGGATAAGCCTCTCAAAGAGAGGTGCAAGGATGAAAAGATGATCCTGACGGCGTTTGGACTTGCCGAGGAGGTCGTCAACATAATCCTCTACAGTTTTGTGTAAGAGGTCATGGAAGATGTATGTCATTGCTCGTTGATAGGTTGCCCCTGCGTTCTTAAGGCCAAAAGGCATGACACGATAGCAAAAGGTCCCCCAAGGGGTTATGAAGGAGGTCTTATGTTGGTCTTCTGGTGCGATGAGGATTTGATTATATCCAGAGAAACCATCCATAAGAGAAAGCATCTCATGACCCGCAGTTAAATCTACGAGTTGGTCGATATTAGGAAGAGGAAAATCATCCTTTGGACAGGCAAGATTAAGATCCCGGAAGTCGGTACAAATTCGAATCTTCCCAGTAGCCTTAGTTACTGGTACTACATTAGACACCCATTGCGGATAATCGATGGGTTGGATGAAGCTAGCCGAGAGCAAGCGTTGTAGTTCTTCTTTAACAAGAAGGGCTACTCTAGGGTGCATTTTACGCAATTTTTGCTTGACTGGTTTGATGTTGGGAAGGGTAACGATATTGTGGACCACAATATCGGGATCGAGCCCTGGCATATCCTCATATGACCAAGCAAAGGCTTGACGATGTTTGGAAAGAAAAGTGGTAAAGTCCCCTAATTCTTGTGGATTAAGGGATTGGCCGACCTTAATGATGCGAGGGTCTTCAGAAGTCCCTATATTAAGGTCGATAGTGGCTTCGTTGAGAAGGGTAGACGTGTCAGAAGGAATAGTCTTGGGAAGATAAGAATCCTCTGCCCCTAGATAGGTGAGGACAGAATCATCATCCACACAGTGGATAGTGTTGATAGTAGGAGAGTCGTCTCCAACTATTTCAGGGAAGATTAATGGTATAGAAGCGGACCGATTGTTAGTCTCATAGACCAACGGCCCTAAGGAAATGGTATTGATCAAAAAAAAAAGTTAGGTGGGATGGAAATGTCATCGTCCACATCAAGTGATGCTTCTGACTTGGTGGGGGAAGATGGTTCTTCAGTAGGAAGAGACTCATCAAGAATAGTGACAGTGGCCTTTGAAAGAGGTTTAAATCCCAAACCAAATTTCTGATGTGGCATGAGAGTAGGAATGGATTTGAGGTCATGTATACCTTGTTCATATTTTCCAAGGCCAAAACCTTTCCACGCGCATCGATGTAGATAAGTCTTTGCAAACGTGGGATTCTGTAGGTGATCAAACCCTGTTAGGTAAGGTTTGGCTCTAGGAGGAGAATCCGGGCGATGATGAGGCGTATCAAGACCACCGTAGATGAAATTGGTCTGTTGATTGGGCAGACCAATGGTGACGATGCGACCGAGACCTGGTTGATATTCAGGTTGCTTGTCTGGTCTACCATACTCATTAGGTTTGAGATGGGCATCGAAAGAAAAGAGAGGAAGCTCTCCTAGTGAGAAACGCTGCAATGTCTCTTCCAGATTTTGTAAATCCGGTAGTTTGGTTGCAGGTATGGAAGAAGATGAGGCCCCATCTGGAGAAGATGTATTTTCTTTTAAAGGGGCAGACCTTGTGGTCATGTCGCATTGTGCAGAAGGAAAAGGATCTCCTGGATGGGTGTATATTTTGCCCTCATATTGATATTTTAGGCATCGATGGAGGGTGGATGGGACACAATGCATTGCGCGAATCCAGGAGCGTCCGAGGATCATGTTATAGTGGAATTGCCCTTCGACAATATAGAAGAGTTCATGGAGCAGCTTCTTACCTACTCGGATGGGTAAGACCACAGTTCCCAGAGTGACTGCTAGCTGATCGTTAAATGATCGAAGGGCGAAAGGCGGAGGTGACACCACATTCTTAGGTAACTTAAGTTGTTCGAATGTGTGGGAGGAGATGACGTTGAGAGCAGCTCCACTATCGATCATAACACGTTTTAAGGTAGTGTTATTGATTTGGACTGTGATGAAGAGGGGAGCCTCCAAATCCTCTGAAGGAAGATGAGGAATTTCTGAATCCTCAAAAGAAATGGCGGTCGATGGACCATTCAGCCCAACAACCAACTCGAAGGGCTGGGGCTCATCGGAATTTACTGCGATGCGACGTAGATTATCGATTAGAGCCTGGCGATGTTGCGGAGAGGATTGGATGAGGTCAAAAAGAGACATTTTGACCGGAGCTTGGGTGAGTTGTTTCATGACACTCTCCTCAACAGATACGGGAACTTGAGCCCGAGGTGCAGCACGAATAGAGACCCTAGGTCGTGGGGCCGATGAGGAAGGAGACACGCCTTCAGGGGCTGCAGAAATGACAACCCGTGGTCTAGATGCTGAAGATGAAGATGGGTTATCATAATGTTTGGTTCTAGTGGCGATATGAATTGTGTCAATTTGAGAAGGTGGAAGATCAGGCGGCGTGGAACCACTAGAGGTCTGAGTGGATGGTTGAGGTTTGGATGGGGCTAAGGTGGCAGGAGGTACTTGTTCCTCCTCCTCCAGCAAAAGGTCACTTTCTTCCAGAAGGTTCTTGATAACGGCTTGGAGAGCTTTACATCCCTCAGTATCATGACCCGAAGTACGGTGGTAGGCACAAATCAAATCAGAGTTAAACCAAGCAGGTTTCACTCCTTTCGGGTTATATGGTTTAATCGGAGGAAGGGTTATAGATGAAGATTGGATAAGTTGATGAAGGATTTCGGTGTAAAATCCGGTAGACGAAGATGAGGATGGAGATGATGAGGATGGTTCTTTTACATTAACCGACTGCCTAGGTAAAAGAACTTGCATGTTAGGTTTAACAGTTTTATTAGGGATCCTCTTATTTGTTTGGACATTTGGAGGAGCAGTCTTGGGTGCTTGGGATGGGAGTAAATGAGACATGATTGACTTTGGTGGAGGGGGAGCCCCTAAGATAGATTTTGAGGAGGATGGAGATGTGACAGATTTTGCGGTCTTTGGAGACAAAGGGGATTGCTTAGTCGGATTTACGGATGATTTAGATAATATTGATTCAGATGAGGAAGAAGTCCTCAAGGTAGGTGTAATAGGAGGAATATAGGGTGCTTTGGTTTTTGGTAATGAAGATGAGGATCTTGATAGAAGAGGTGCCGTCTGTTTAGTAGGTAAGTCTACTTTTAGGGGTATTGATGAAGAATGTGTTGTGGAAGAAGATGATGGCTTTGATGGATGTGTAGAAGAAGACGCCTTTTCAGCGGACAAATCCAATCGTTTATGAGGCGTGGAGAGAGATTTTTGTGGAAGATCACCAAGAGTTTTGATGGTCTGAAATACGGGCTTTCCTTTTTCAGGGATGGTGACAACTTCCACGGCATAAGGTGACTGTAACCTTTTCGGAGGAAGCAAGTGGGATGATACTGATGGTGTAGTGTTAGATTTTGGTTGTCGCGGTTTAGGTTGAGGAATCGAGTGTGCAGGTGTTGGTGCTACTTCTTTTGATTTTTCCTGAATAGGTGAAGTAACATTGGTGATGGAAGAAGGGAGTGATGAAGAAGGAATGCCTTGTGGAGGGAAAACTTCTGATGTAGTAGGAAAAGAGATAGGAAGGGTCAAGATCGAAGACACTTCCGTCGAAGTTGGCACAATTATGGGTACATTCACCAAAGGCATAGTTGCGGTGGGAATGGGAGCAACGGAAGTAGATGTGTCCGTAGTGGAAACTCGGAGGGATGTGATTGCCTCGAGCATTGAAAGAATGTCTGATGATGAGACAGATGAGGATGACACTGTCTCGGGTATAGATGGAAGGTCAGACAAAGGAGCGGAGAGAGATAACTCCGTGCTTGGTAATGTAGGGATATTCAAAGATAGACTATCTGAAGATATTGGAACTCCCGTGATTGATGAAGAGGAAGGAGGATCTGATTTGATTGATATGTTGGCAGACGGATTGGTTTCAGAAGAAGAGTCCTCGGTAGAGATGAAATTGATAGTGTGGGTGTTTGGTTGTTGAGATTCCAAAGAATTATGATTTGGGGCATGATTGGGGAAAGGTTGTTTAAAAACGTCCAGTGCTTGATTTGGGGGAGCATTTGGGTTATCCAGGATGAGCTCGCCTTTGTCAATGAATTTTTGGACAAGATTTTTGAAAGTCTGACATCGTTCGATGTCATGACCTTTGGTTCTGTGATAATGACAGAAATCATTTTCCCTATACCAGAAAGGACGTTCTCGACTTTCATCAATATCCCTAATGGGTGGAAGTTCGATCATGCAAACTTCCAACATTTTTTCTAAGATAGAGGCATATGATTCCCCCAAGGGAGTGAAGGATCGTGATGATGAAGCCCCTTTCCGAGAAGATGAGGAATCTCTTTGTGGTGGTTGATTAGGAGTACTATTGGTTCTTGATGTTTTTAACACGATAGCATTTGTGGACCCTTGATTCTTATCTTTAGAGGGGGAAGAATTTGGTTTGGTGAAGCGAGAGAAATCTGGTTTAGATTTGGAGCGAAGTTTTAGCTTCCCTTGTTCAATGGCGCGAGATTCAAGTTTGCGTGCCATCGTAAAGGCCTCTTCAAAGGTATGAAAAGTTTGGATCCTTAACGTGGAAGAAATGTGACTAGCACAAGATCGGGGTGAACAACTCGATCTGTTGGGATTGGGGAAGGGAGAAAGACAATTGGTTGATTATCCCTCTCCAACGAGCGACAAAGTCTGCTATAGACTCATCGTCGAATTGGCGAATGTTGTAAAGATCTGTAATTGAGATCTTATGGGCAATATTTATTGAAAAGTTTTCGACAAACATCTGAGCCAATTGAGAGAAAGAAAATAAGGAATGTTGAGGGATGTTATTGTACCAGTCCAAAGCGGGACCCGCTAGAGACATAGGAAAGGTACGGAGCATGAGTTCCTGGTCCTGGACGATAAGGTAGCAAGCATGTTTGAATGCTTGCAGATGTTGTTGAGGGTCTTCCCGACTATGAAATTTTGAGAATTTTGGAAGTTCCCATTGGGGAGGATAAGGCTTAAAAGCCACTGAAGGGTGAATGGGTTCATTACACACCTCTTCAAAGGAATATGAAGGACGAGCTCCTTTGGTGGAGGCTTCCAAGTCTGCAATTTTCTTGAAGAGAAGTTGAACCACATCAGATTGAGGAGTAGGCACATTGGTATGTCCTACATAAGGAGCGAGTGATGGATGTTGTTGAGGTGTCAATGGGGGATTGATCTGTTGATTGGTGGGATGGTAAGAGGAATAACTAGGTGTTTTGGGTGACGCCTGGTGAGGTATTTGTTGTGAGGTAGCTTACGTATAGGCAGGCTGTGAGATAATAAGGGGTTGAGAAAATATAGGTTGGGTGACGGATGGAGCCTGTGATTGGTGGACTCCTATGTTTTTTGATTGAATAGGGACAGATTGAGGAACATGGGTGTTGGTTAGATTGGACATGTTGGGGAACAAGACCTGAAAGGGACCTTCTACCGCCGGATTTGGTACCAGGGGTGCCGATACTAGGGGATGGGCGAAGGTCACAGTTGCTGGAATATTGGAAGAAAGATTGACCGGAGGACGAGAAGTAGGAACCAACTGACTAGCCGGAGGGGGTTGGCTCATGAAGAGGTACTGACCTTGAGACACAATAGAGGGCATAGATGAATTAACAGCGATATGCGGGTGCACAGACGCACTCGTTATCGCCAAGGCAGAAGACCTCTCAAAGGTAGGTTGAGGAATAGTTGAGGTAACTGCAGTATTAGGAATAGGTAAGGCAATTTGAGAACTAGTCAACATGGTTGGTGGAAGAGAAAAAGGAGGCACAAGAGCCTCCCCCTTTTCCGTGGCTCGAGGCGGGAGAGAGGATGAAAACTGCTCTACATAGGGCCTGGGATGGACCAACGAGGATAATCGTACACTTGTTGGATTGGTGGTCCTTGATCAAATATTCGAATGGACTTGTGTACTAGGTAGTCCATGAGGGCTACCGGATTGCGATCAAGGAGAGCCTGAAATTCAGGATCTCCGTGAGGAATAGACTTCTGAGTCAGAAGATATTTCTGATGGACTAGGAGAAGCTGGACGTGATGAGATTTTTTTGACTTGATGGAAAGGATTATACGACCATGAGGGGGAACCAACTAACAGCGGTCCCGAGGAAGATTGGAGGGGTGCCGAAGCATCCACGCTGGTGGTGATTTCAGAGGAAGAAGGAACCTTATTGGGCCATTTTCCTAGATTGTGACCGGGTGATAACCGTCATAAGCAAGCAAGAAAGAAGATTGTCCTAGCTAATGCACAAACAATTCAAGCAGCGCAAGTGATTATCTCCTTTAAATTTTGATGCTTTTAAGAAAAGAAAAATGTTAGGGAAGGCTTTTTAGAACAGGCACTACTCAGATAGCCAAACTAAGGATGGTTTGGGTAATGTTTGGTGAGGAGTCCCGAAGGCACTTCAGTAAAAGACCGGTACGTGGCTTGATATAGGGGCCTACCCTCGCACTTCACACACCGCTGCGATAAGGGAGTCGGGTGCTTTGCCAATATATACCAAAATCTTCCGTGAATTTATAGCACGGCCTGAAGTACCGCGTAGGCTCTTCCTCTTGGATATCACTGCCAAGTAGGCGAGGCCAGGGGAAGGAGTTTTGTTTAGATGCTTTATACCTAGTGATTTTGGCTTTGTGTGCAAGGGTGAAAAATAAAAATCGAATAGTGTCACTACCGATTTTGATCAATTTTCCAGCCTAATTAAAACTAGATGAAAAAGCAGTGCAGCAATGACAAAGAAAAAGTTCTTTTTAAGCACTTAAAACGAAATGTTTGATTTCAATGAAGACAAGTCAAACAGATTCTTTCCCAAATGCGATTAAGTTCCTTTTAAGCACCAAAAATTGAAGTGTTTGGATGTGATAGACAACCAACAAAGAAATCCTAAAAAAAGGAGAAAACACCGTAAAAGAGGAATACCTGTAGATTTAGCTCTCCAAGGTGTGTGGACTTCAAAAAGCGCGTTGTTGAGCTCTTCCCCTCGAACAATCCCACGAACAAGCAAAGTGCTCCGCAAGAAAAGATCAAGCAAACAGCAAACAAGATCCAGAAAGATATATCCAAATAATGGTGGAAACGAAAAAAAAAATTTCTATTTTAAGGAAATAGAAAAATTTCAAGATAATGATTTCGCCTAAGAAGCAAGATTGAAATGACGAACAGAAATGCTCAAATAGGACTGATAGAAATCAGTGAAGAAAAGGAACAAAGTTCAAAAATAAAAAAGAAATGAACCTACCAATAAGGGACTTTGGTTCAACTCCCACCGGGCGTGCCAGAATGTAGATCAAGAATTTTGCGCTTGTTACCTGTCCAAGTTAACGTACCAAACTAAACACAAAAACCCTGAAAAAATCCAATGAAATCGATACCTGATGAAGATGTGGATGGATGAGGAAGCCGATGTAGACAAGATGGGCGCACACGAGCAATTTGCACAATAGATCCGAGTAACCATGCAAAACACCGGTGCTTGACAGAAAAAGATGGCGTTAGAAGATATATGGGTGGACTTCCTGAGGAGCGGGTCCGGGAAGCGATAAGCTTCCTTGGCGGATGTCAGTCCATGTTTTCAATAAAGAAAAGAAGCATACATGATAAAAGATGTAAATAAAGACTAGATTTTCTGATTGCAGTAATAAAACAGAAACTGAACAGCAGACAGAAAGTATAGAAAACAAGGAACTGTGAAATAATGTTGGATTTGTGTTACCTATGACCTTTTACCTGTCTGCAGTGAAATCGGCGTCGACTGGGTATAATCTGTGGCGACTGATGTGATCGACGTCGACTGGGACTGATTGGCATCGACTGGATAAGATCAGTGTTAACTGAAGGCAGACTGACCAATCAGGGACTGTGCGATGAGATTCGGGGATTGGATGGTGAATGTAGTCTGCAGGATGTGCCGAAGATGGAGAGACGCTGGAACAGAGTCACCAAATGATAGATGGTGGTGTATGTATGTTGATATGATATGGGCAGAGTAACGGTGCTCCTCTCAGGGATTGATTAGGACAGGATCTGCCCTAACTGAGACAATTGATGCTAAAAAAGATCTCTCCTTCTTGCAACCTATATCTTTCTCACTCTCTGTTCATGCGTAAGTGCTTTCTTTCGCTCGTTAGTCTCTTTTTTCGGTCCCTCGAAACTGAGCTATGGACCTGCTTTTATAATCGGCGCCACTCTTAGAAAATCGGCGCCGACCATATGGGGTCGGCGCCGATCACGGGAGAAGACTCCCAAGATGGCTAAAAATGATCGATTCGAGAAAGACAAGACTTATCCCGACCACGGGAAATATCCTGCTTAGGGAAGATTAAAAATGGATGTGATGCATAGATAGAATAAATTTGGGGTGGATAAGTGATTAAGATGCATGGGAAGAAGCGTAATTAAATATTTAATATTTAATTACTCATGGGTAAGATGTGATGTGATGAATTAAATTTAGAGTAAGTGATTAAATTACAAATTGGAAAACTATCCCAAGGGGATAGTTGGTGACGCGAACGTGCCCCAGGTTACCTAAGCAGGTAAACGAATATGAGGGACACTAAATTGGATAACCAATTTTAAGTGTCTACACCACCTAAAGGTGTTGGACCTAAAATCTTAATGTATAAATAATATTTAAATAAATACTGCATCTAGTAGTACCCGTATGATCTATATAATGCCTCTAAATATTAGACACTATAACTATGCAATGTCATGTGTGGATAACCTCCTCAACACCTCAGGTAACCATAACACATCCATTGATATTCATAGTAGTATCCTCCATAGCACCTATAAAACATCAAAATAATAAGTATCCATCAAATATCAACACAAATCCATCATCAAAATCAACAAAATTTATATATAAACATAAATAAATCCACTTTTCCTACTACATCAGACCTACTAGCAAGGCGCCACCATCCCCTTAACAAATTTCCTTACTTCCCTATGCCATCAACCTTACTAGCAGAATGCCATCAGGCATGGTAGAAAACTCACCCCATCTAGACACCATCAGACCTACTATGATGGGTTATCCTATAATTATGGATCCCTTCTATTTTAGGTTCCCGTAAAAACTTATGCATTAATTACAGAAACCTCACCTAATGACCTCAAAATTAAAACTACTTCGAAAGCCACCTATAATTTGACTTGATCTCCATTTTGAATATCCTTGCAGAAAATCTCATTAGCTAAATTTTCCACAACATACATTTTCCCATTTTCTCTTAGCTACCCATGACTAATTTTAAAAAAATACCTACCATGGGATTTTCATTATTACATGCCCCGTCGCAACCACTTTGTTTTTTGCTTCAAACTCTTTCCATAGTTGATTAAGTTTTTCAATTTAGATTACCTTAGAGCTTAGTTTCTCTTAATCTCAAATTAGAAAAGTGATAAATGAATTCCTCCCTTTACTATTTATAGTAATTTCTATGCCTAGTTTTGTTACAATTTTCTCCTATCTTATGTCCTTTATATATTTTGCACTACAAGCCCTAAAAAATAATCCATAAATTACACCATATGCATGGAAATGAGATGTTTTTTTTAACATATTACAGTTCTTTATAACACCATTTCATTGGAAACCTCATTTTTTCATCATTTCAATGTTAGATATCACACATCCCATGACCCTCATAGATAGGTGATTTATATCTTATTTTACTAATTATAGTCTAGTGTTTGTTTCCAATATTATTTATATAGGGTTCCAAGCAGCTATCATGCCCACCAAAGGCAAGACAAGTGACACCAATAGGTAAGTATGAGGTATGTATATTTCATTTAGTATTTCATCACAATAATCTTGCATTATCTTTTTATGAAGACCATCTCATGTTTCACTATTATGAAACATGGTGATCTTAGGTTGGGGCATATGTACACACCATATTTTTTATGTTTCCTAACAATTTTTTTAGTGTAAGGATTATTGATTCATTCTCCTCCTGAGAAGGTGACTTAAGGGGCCTGGTAGGATTGGGGTGTGATCACAATTGGTCACTTGGGATAGAACCAAACATGAGATATATAATGATTAACCTTAGTCACCCCATACATGGCTCATTTCTTCCCTTCATTCTCATATTTCAATCATTATATCCATGAGTCCCATTATGTTCACTTATTTACTCTTCCTACATGCTATTATCCCTACTTTCATCCACTCTAAACCTTCCTCATTTACCTACATTCACATTCTATCCTCCATTCCTCATGTTTTTAATCTCTTAGCTTAGGTTTTCACCCAAGGTTGAAGCCATTTCCCACAAATGATGATGCATGTTTTAGTTTTTTTGTGGTCAATGCCATCACCAATGGGTAATGGTGTTGGGTATATATACTCCTTATTTTCTTACTAGTACCACCATTTGCATACAACAATTATTTCTCCAACACTTTCTCTTCTTCTATAATTCACATTATTTCACACTTATTGACTAATCTTTTAGTCTTGGAGCTTACCTCTTTTTCATTTGGGTCACCATAGTGGGTTACGAATATAGGTATTCTTCTTAAGATTTACCCTTTTCCACCCGGAATAATTCTCTATCAACGTTGGTGTCTCTAAATAGGATTATGCATCAACAATCCATACACACGTTATAGGTAAGTATCTCTAACCCTCTTTAGTCTCTTATTTTTTATGTGTTTGTTATATGTTGGTCATTTATTTATATATATTAGAGTATATGTAGGTTTCCTTTTATCTATGAATTTATCTTATTATTATTACACCTATTGGCTTTATCCACCCCTTGGTTATCTCCCTTCTATTAACACATCTTGGTAGGATACCTATATTTATCTTGGTTGTAGACCTAGGAAACTTATATCTATCCTATGGCTACGGATAATTTCCTCTAGATTTATGAATTTACCACTTATTGAGCATATTTATATCTAGACAATGTAGGTGGTCTTAGATTGGATCCCTACATTTGATAAACTAGATAGAAACATCTCTTTTACCTATCATACATACTTTAATTTTAAATTTGATTCTTAGTTTCACACAAGGTTGACCCAAAACAGAAGAATCGAAAGAGAATACATAACGAAGACATCCCATGGGTAAAGATAACCCAAAAATGAAAGGGGCCAAGACAATACATTTGACGTCAAGACCATAGTATGGTTCTGACCAATCTGTACATTCTTAGACCAAAGTCATCAAAAGAAAAACATAAAAAATGAAAAGGATAGATATCTCTATGACATAGCATAAAAACATAAGAGAGAATCAAATAAGTCATAAATAAGAAGAAAAAGAAAGAAAAGTAACAAGTAATGGTGCCCATAAGACATAGTTTCATTTTTCAAGACCTGCATATATAAAGTTCTCCAAAAACATGATGTAATCATGATTTTATACTAATTAAGTGTCAACAACTATGTGAATTTGATGCTTTTGTGGTGAGGCATCCCTTCATTGTGACCCTTAGTTATAATTGTGTCAAAAAGAATGTTAGAAAGTTGTAAAAATATTATTCTAGTCATATGTTTTTAGATTTTGAATTAGTATCAATAGTGCATTGATATTGTTTTTTTTTTTTATTGTATGTAAGATTTCCTTCCAATTTTTATATGAAAATAAAGTATTTAGTGTACCTAATTTTTATTTTCTTTTGTTATATATGCATATTTATGCAGGAGCTTGTGAAAGGAATGAAAAGAATATTATTCCAAGCCATGAAGATCTCAAATGATAATAACACACCACATTTGATAATTTGAAAGGAATTCACCGGAATAACTTTATTAAATAATTTACAAACAAAGAGCTAGAATATCATATATGGAAACCCATCATAATACCCAATACATTACATTAATACAAAAGATATACATATAGGAGGAGGGAAGTATAACTACTACCTTGATCAGTGGTGAAGAACTCCCACTAACTGATATTGGTAGCTAAGTTAACTCCACAAGACTAATAAGCTAACTCCACACAACTAGTACACCTAAGAAAGATAACCCAACAAGTGTAGCGATAACCCAAGTGCAAGAATTATCCTGATAAAGAAATAAAAGGATAAATAATAACCTACAGTAACACCCCTGTAAGCATTAATTAGGTGGGTGGAAAATAAGGTGGGTCCCAAGAATAAAGCCTGATGAGTTGTTATTCAATTTTTCCCCTTGGATAAAATTGGACAATGTGATAGGTCTGGGAGGTTCAAATTTTTCTCGATGCAATAAAATTAGCCCTTGGGGCCCACCTCTGGCCAAAGAGGACAAACATGGATAAAATTGATTAATTTCATTTGAAAGGGTCCTATTTTTTTTTCATTACTTCCCTGGTTTTAAGAGACAAATCCAAGGAAGTAAAGATTAGAGAAAATGAGGTTTGAAGGGAAAAATAGCACTGAGTAAAAAGAAAAACTCTCTCAGTAGCTCAGTGAGCTACTCAACGAGCCGATAAGAATGTTGGTGATTTGCATTCTTAACATTTTTTGAGCCCAGTTGAATAACTCATAGTGTAACTCAGTCAGGGAACATAGTGGGGATCGTTTAGGTAGAGCTCATAAATAAAATAGCCATGGAGTTAGTAAGTCACTTGGCATAGGTCTTGTAGAAGAAAAACCCAAGTGATAGTTCCATAAAGATCCCAGTAAGCTCGATCATAAGAAAATAACTCAAAGAGTCAACAAAAATCTCTGCATTGGAAAATATCCTGATTGCATTGATTATCTTGCTTACAGGGAGTCTTTATAACTAAGCCAAAAAAATTGAGTTGATCAGATTCTACCGAGTAAGGGAAAGTATGAGACATGAGAGTTTCAGAGTTAAGAGGGCTCAAAAACCATGGAAATAAGGTTGAGTGTCTACTGGTTTCAAAGGTGAGCCATCATGCGTGTCGAAGATCAATCAAGTCGCTTCGATGTTCAAACCAATAACTCGATGCTTGGTGCTTAGATATCAGTGTGTGATGTTAGAATTCTAGTGTTAGCTTGGTAGATATAGCTCCTCAATCTCAACTCAATTATTTACTCAGTGACAGCTTGGGGTGCTTAATCATGGAGATTTGGATTTAGATAAATTATTAGATAAGTGCATCCAACTCAAAACAAATGTATGGCTCGATCGAATATCAATTCAACAACGACATAAAAAGGGAATCCCGTAATACACAAGGGCACCATCATAGAAGTAATGGGCTGATATTTTTGTATACAAAGGAAAATTTGGTTAGAAACTGAGCTCATGATCCTAGGGAATTAAGACAAAGATCGAGAAGTTGAAGTGCCTCGCGGTGTCAATAATAGCTCAGGAACCTAATAGGGGCTTAATTGAGCTAAGCATGGGAAAGAGGGATCTTAAGATAGAGCCATGATAGAATTCAGCAACATGAACCTATAACTTGACTGAGTTATGTCAGAAAATCCAACCAACTTAACAGAATTCGATAACATGTGACAAGGTGAAACCTAGCCCAAGGGTCGTTGAGTCATGCAGAAGAATTTTGGGCCTTGTGTTGGCCAAGGTGAAGAAGGATGCATGGTGAGCCAATGTTTTATGGCCAAAAAAGTAAGGATAAGATATTTTATAGTGAGATAAATTGATGTGGACTCAACAGGTTTGATAGATGGATTAACTCGTGAGAAGAAATTAGGTAGAGGTTGATCTTTGTGGATTCACTAACGTATGATGAGAGGAACCGATGAGTTTTCCCACAAGAAATTGATTCAAGGTCTACCAAAATCAACGTGGGAGCTCAGTGCTTGGAAGAAGATGTATCAGGCTATGCAGGGATCGAGCTAGGAATGAAGTCAAGCTCAATGGAGTCTCGTGTGAAGAAGGAGAGGAGCTTGGCTCTTAGGATGAACACAAGTTGTAAATTTTCTTATGTGAATCATGGTGGATCAAAGGATCTCTCAAGTTATATTACAAGCTTGGTTTATCATCGTGAAATAAGCTCAGGTCGTGGAGTCATTGCGGGACTAGGAACTCGGGATTGAGAGTGGTACAAGGGAGAGGTTAGAAATATGGATAACACAAGAGCTGAGGAAAAGGAGGATTTTGGATTTTTACAGTATAATATTTTGGAATTCAGAGACTCTCAGGTGAGTTGGAGTTTAGTGTATGAGGAGAGCTCGAAGCTCGAAAGCTTGAAACTCTGAAATTCAAGGTTTTGGCTTTTTGGGGTTCGGAGGTGTTTTCATCGTTTAGAGTTTGGAAAATTAGAAAGAATTTGGATTGTGAACTATGAAGTGAGTTAGTTCAACATGGATGGTGTTTTCTAATGATCAATCCAAGTCATTGACCAAGTCAGTAGGTCAAAAGTTATTGCATAGGTTTAATGGAAACAAACAATTCATCGAGGTGGATGAAATATTGGGAGTGGAAGATAATGGCATATGTATCATAAGAAAATATCTCCGAGTCTTTCATGAGGTATTTTTGGGAGTAACTGAAGAATTATAAACTCATTTTTTTTTCAAAAGTGCTCATGAAAAGTGTAACTCGGTAGGAGAGGAGAGTTATTGACTTGTCATGGGATGAGGACAAGTCATCAACTAAGTTCGTTAATATGGTGAGATTGGCCAATTCAATGATGAGGTGGCTCATTGAGAGGTGGTTGGGACATGAATACTGATTTGGTTATCACATGAAGCAGGAAATTAAATGCAAATATCTTGGTAACAATAGTTTCAAGGAGATTTTTATGAAGTTAGCTGATGAACATGATAAAATAAGTAGCTCACCATCTAGCTTGGTGATCTGGTTAGCGAGTCATTCACCAAAAATGCAAACTTCAATGCTACAAAGTATAAGGAACTCAGGAAAATATTTAAATATTATTTTGATAAAATGGGAATAAATTCAAAAATTAAATTTATAAAGCATCATGGGTAGTTATTAGAATTTTGGTTAAGTGCAATGCCTGAAAAGCAATGTTTGCTCAGAAGACCACAACTTCCTCCTTGGTTTCCTTTTTTTTATAAAATTATAGTCGTTAAAATCACGAGAACAAGAGCTATGCAATGGAATCATTAGAAAATGAATTTTTAGAAGTTTTACATTTTAAAATTTCATATTTCCTCATTATTTTAGTGGTGCCTCAAAAGGTGGAGTTACAATTAATGAGGCAAACATGTCCAACAAAAGTGATTAATTGTTTCCTACACTCTGGTCTTGATTCTAGGGTTTCTTCCTTATTTTTCTCAACAACTCATAATTTTCTATAAATGTAAATGGGGTGTTTATTCCACTAGGTAGTTAGAAATTATTCTAAAGCTTCCCCTCTCTTAATAGGCCGAGCTTCTGTGAATTTGTTGGCTCTCAAGAATTTCTTCTAAAATTGTAATGGAAGCCTATGTCTTTTCCCCTCTGTAAATGATGCACTATGCAAGTGCTTGAAGTAATGAAAATTATGTTTTGTTATAATTTATATGTCCTTGCATGATTTTTTTTCTTCTATTTTCCTCTCTCATGTTTGCAGGTGAATTATGCAACAAGGGTTTATTTTGCACATTTTGGAGGTCATTGTGCTTATCATGGAGTGAAGTAATGTAGGTAAATTGGGTTTTTAATGCATGTTCATTCTTCCTCATGATCATATCTCTTCATTGGCAAGTCAAAATTTTGTCTAGAAAAACCCTTTCTTGGGGCATCATCACTTCTAGCATAGGTTTTATTTCCTCATAAATCTATCTCCCTAATCCCTTGAAATGTTAGCATAGGTCTAGTTAGCCATTTTTATGCCTTAGAAGTAGTGTTTTGTTTAGTTTAGGAAGAGGAATCTGAACTTCTCTGGAGGTTCACTTGAATCCCAACTCCCATAGCTTGAGATGTGATCCAATGTTACCCAATCACACTGAATGTCGTGTTCACCTTTAGGCCATTCAAGGGGGTGTAGTGATTTGGTGATAACAATTTTTGGCATGCCCGGTGGGATAGTAGGTGAAATTTATACATTTCAAAAGTATCCCATTGTATATCTTAGTCACATTTTTCATTAGGTGGGTGTATTTTTCTTCACTTTATTTCGTTAAGTTGTTGTGCTCTTATTGAAATTTCAGCCTTAGGAGGTATACCCTAGCATAACTAGAGACTCCATTGGTCTAAGTAACCCATTATCTGAGTGTAGAATTTCCTTTTTCACCCATTTTCATCTTTTCTTCTTCCACGTCTTTTCATTTTTCTCCCATTCATGAAGTTTTGGAATCATGGCTTCGTTATCACAGTGGAGTTCCCATTTACACCAGTAGCAATACCTTCCATCTTAAAAATATTTTAACCCACCTCCAGGTCCATTTTATGATGAAAATAAGTAGCATGCATATCTCTATGAGCATATCCATGGTCAGTTTGATTATTCACTTAACTCTACAACTTTTCAAGAATAGGAACATGCAGATGATGGAGGCTATCCTACAGATGAAGATGTAAAGTTACAACTTAAGATGTAGAAACTTGAGGTAGGTATGGTATAATCTAGAGCCACAACTCAAATTAGGGAATTCAAGAATGGATTTAAGGTAGCTTGTCCATGGGTTGGATCTATGCCAAGTTTTAATAGCTTACAGGAAAAGATTTCTTTTATGACTGAAATGTTGCCTCATCTTGAAGGTTGAATCAAAGAAATATATGCATACAAGTTTGATGTAATGCAATCCTATTAATGGGTAGGTTTTACACCACCACCTTAGAGTCCTCTTTATATTTCCCAACCAATATCATTTCAGTATATAACCCAAATAACAGGCTTTGCACTTGCTTCCTATATTGATAATCTCATTTTTGCATCCCCTATCTTACCATTCCACCATGAATCTTATGTTCATCATTCTTCTAGGATTCATTTCTTTCTAAAAATTCCACCAATATAATAAGTTCCATTTATTCCACCACTTCAAACAACAAATGAAATAGTTCATCCCCAACCCACCTCTCTTCTTATAGTCCCGAATCCATTTTGGGAAGAACATGATTATATTGAAGATGAAGAGGAGGATGATAAGGAACTTAGTAAGGATTATCTTGCAAATAATTTGAAGGATTAGGATGCAAGATTGAACGTCAAACAAGTTCCCCTCATAACTCATCCTCTATCCAAGGTTGAGATTCAAGAGCAGATGGTGGAGACTAAATTTGCATAAGAAAAAGTATGAAATGATGGTGAGCATCAATATACCTATTCAGAATGCATCATACATGTTGGAACTATGTTTTTGGAGACTGTTGATTCCCAAAAAATTGCAAATTTGATTGAAGATGAGAATATGCAAGATGAAGAAGAAGAAATCTTAAGTGTATAATGTGACTTTTATGAGTGCAATGATCCAAATTTTCAAGCATGTCAAGAAATGTTTGCATTTATGGAACATTGCAGAAAATTATCAATATCCTCATTGAATGAAACAACTAGCCATATTAGGATTATTTCCATGGTAGACTTAGGAGTTTCAAGTGTAGATTATACCATGCAGGAAGTTTCAAATTCTTCCCCTTCTTCGGATTTTCAACTCTCTGTTTTCTTAGATGAATTTGATCTTGTAAATTTTATGTTTGAAGACGAGGAAGGTCGTGGAGAATCACCTACTAATTTGGGAAACACAATAAGGGAGGTTGAACCCTTTATATAGTCAGAGAACAAAGAAGCAAGTTTTTTGTCATATTTGGAGGAGTATTTGGATGAAAAAGGACCTATGAAAATACCCATTTCTATTATTCCATTATCTAGCCTTCAATGTAAGTTTGCTAGTTCTATGAAGGGAAAGAGAGGAGCACCTTTGGTTTCAAGTTATCCTATTGAATTTGAATTATAAGAATTAGATCTCCTAAAACATTCATTGAATGAATAAAGAGAGGACCACGTAGGAGAAACTAGGTCAAATTTAGAGGCTTTGGGTGAAGATGACATTATTGAGAATTTCTTACTCTCAATTTTGGACTCAAATTTATTTGATGAAAAAGTGATGGTGGAAGAAAACCAATATGGTCTTGGCTCCCTTAATTTTCCTAAAAAAAAGAAGTGAAATAATTTGATCTTGCAGGTTTCATGTGGGATAAAGAGGTTAAAGATGCATAATAATTTTGTTTTCAGATGAAAGTGGAACTTCTATATGAGAAATACTCTTCAAACACTTGCATATATTTTTAAATATTTCCATTGAAGACTGTATGTGGTCCAAAGCAGATACATTTTGTGAAAGAATTTATTGTTACCAAAGAAGGGAAAGGAAATGAAGGGAACATCACTTTGGCATAATTTGTCCATAAGGAAGATCAATTTTTTATAGATGGGAAACAAGATGAAATAGATGTCACTATAACACCTTTCATATATGAATGTTTTCAAGGAAAATTCCTTGTTAAAATTGAATCTTATATCATAAGACATATTCAATAGGTTAGACCATGTCTCGTAAGGTATTTGACCTCTTTGAAGACAAATGAATAGCTGCAACCAATCACATTCACTTCAAAACATGGCGCTGAGTTTCACAGTCATAAGGATCAGTTGTAATGCCTCTATAAGATAAATGTAGAGAAACTAAAAGAGTCATACTTTATCTTTCCATCTCATGCCTTGGTGAACCAAGTGAAGAATTAGGATTGTTTGATTTTTTCACTCTCACTCTCATCCATGTCCATTGTCAAATCATTTGTATGGTTGCCTATTGTGAGGAGTGAAAGTTGTTTTGCACAACCAGTTGTTGGGTTTGTTTATCTCACCCATGCTTTTGGTTATTGTAGAGTAGGAATAGGTTTTATTTCAATATAATAAGCTCCTAGCACACTCTGCATGTTTTATTTGAAACATGTATGGTTTTCTATTTTGTGCTCTTTTGTTTGTTGTATTTTGTTGTTGCTCTTGCACAATGTGTAAGAAGTGTAATTTAAACAAAAGGGAGAAAAGAATCAGTACTCCAAAAAGTTCCATAATGTTCCAATTTAATAGATGTTTCGTTTGTAACCCTACAATGTGTTTCGTAAACTAGGCCTTTACCTAATTCATTTTTTTTGTACTTGCAATATTTTTTTCCATGACAGGTTCATTTATTATCCTTAATTCTATAGCATTCATTCCAAGTTTGGGATGTAGGATGCAGTAATGTTCAGGTAACTTGGGAACAAGAAATTCATGATTCAGGATCAGTTTTAGGATTAACAATAACTCCATGCCTAATAAATATACAAAGCTACTGGGATAATACTTAGTAGGAAAGCAACCCCAAGAGGTCGCAAAAAATGTTATCCAATTTTTCCCCTTGGATAAAGTTGGACAACATGATAGGTTTGGGAGGCTTAAAGTTTTCTCGATAAAAAAAAAAATTGGACCTTGGGGTCCACCTCTAGCCAACGATGACAAAAATGGATAAAATTGATTAATTACATTTAAAATGGACCTATTTTGTTTTCATTACTTGCCTAGTTTTAAGAGACAAATCCAAGTAAGTAAAGATAAGAGAAAATGAGGTTTGAAGGGCCAAATAACACTGAGTAAAAAGAACAGCTCACCAAGTAGCGTAGCGAGCTACTTGGTGAGCCAATAAGAATGTTAATGAGTTGAGTTCTTAACATTTGTTGAGCCTGGTTGAACAACTCACAGTGTAACTTGGTTAGGGAACATATTCGGGATCATTTAGGTAGATGTCATGAACAAAATAGCCATGGAGTTAGTAAGTCACTTGGTATGGGTCTCATAGAAGATGAACCCAGGTGATAGTTTAGTAAAGATCCCAATCAACTCGGTCATATGAAAATAACTCAAAGATTTGACACAAAGCTCAACATTGGAAAATATCCCAATTGCAATGATTATTTTACATGCAGGGAGTCTTTGTAAATAAGCCAAAAAGTTTGAGTTGATCAGATTATACCGAGTGAGGGAAATTATGAGACATGAGAGTTACGAAGTTAAGAGGGCTTGAGAACCATGGCAAGGAAGTTGAGTTTCTATTAGTTTCAATGGTGAGCCATCTTGCATGTTGAAGATCAATCCAGTGGCTTGGATGTTCAAACCAAAAACTCAATGCTTAGTGCTTAGAGCCCAGTGTGTCGTGTTATCATTTTGGTGCTATCTTGGTTGATATATCTCCTCAAGATTGACTCAATTATTTACTCGGTGATAGTTTGGGGTACTTGAGCATGGATCCTGGGCTTCAAATAAATTATTATATAAGCACATCCAGCTCAAAAAATGTATCGATTGATCGAATATTGATTCAAAAACAAAGCAAAGAGGGAATCGTGTAATACACGAGGGCAGAAAAAATAGAAGTAATAAGTCGAGATTTTTGTATACAGATAAAAATTTAGTTAGAAACCGAGCTCATGATCCCATGGAGTTAAGATGGATGCCAAGAAGTTGAATTTCCTCACAGATTCAACAATATCTTGGGAACCCAAGAGGGGATTAATCAAGCTTAGTGTGGGAAAGAGGTGTCTCAAGATAGATCCATGATAGAAATCAGCAATAGGAACCTATAGCTCATCCGAGTTATGTCAAAAAATCCAACCAACATAACAGACTTCGACAAATTATGACCAGGTAGAAATTAGCCTGAGGCCATCAAGTCATGTAGAAGAATAGTTTGCCTTGATTTGGCCAAGGTGAAGAAGGATACATGGTGAGCCAATGTTTTATGGCAAAGCGAGTAAGGATAAGATAGTTTACAACGAGCTAAAGTGACATGGACTTAGCGGATTTGATAGATTGATTAACTTGTGAGAATCAATTAGGTAAAGGCCAAGATCTATGGATTCATTGACGTATGATGAGAGGAACTGGTGAGGTTTCCCATAAGAAACTGAGTTGGGGTCCATCAGAATCAATGCAGGAGCTCGGTTCTTGAAAGAATATGGCTCAGGCTACACAGGGATTGAGCTATGAATGAAGACGATCTCGTTGGATTCTTGTGTGAATAAGGAGACGATCTTGTCTCTCAAGATGAACACAAGTTTAAAATTTGGTTGTGTGAATCATGGTGGATCAAAGGATCTCTCAAGTCATGTTACAAGATTAGTTTATCATCATGAAAGTATCTTAGGTCATGGAATCATCACAGGACCAAGAACTTGGGATTGAGAGTGGTGTGAGGGCGAGATCAGAAATATGGATAACACAAAATTTGAGGAGAAGGAGGCTTTTTGGTTTTGGGGGTTTAATATTTTAGAATTCAGGGACTCCCAAGTGAGTTGGAGTTTAGCATATGAGGAGAACTTGAAGCCCAAATGCTTAAATCTCCAAAATTTGGAGTTTCAGATTTTTAGGGTTTGAAGGTGTTTTTAGTGTTTAGAGTTTGACACATTAGAAAGACTTCAGATTCTGAACTCCAAAGTGATTTAGGTCAACACGGAGGGTGTTTTCCAAGGATCAATCTAATTTATTGGTTGAGTCACTAGGTCAAAAAAAATTGCATAGGTTTAATGCAAACAAATAATTCTCCAACGTGGATGAAATATTGGGAGTGGTGGATAGTGGCAGATGTATCATAAGAAAATATCTCCGCGTCATTCATGAGGTATTTTTTGGGAGTATCCAAAGAATTATAAACTCATTTTTTACAGATTCAGAAGTGCCTGTGCAAAGTGTAGCTTGGTAGGAGAGGAGATTTATTGACTTGTTGTGGGATGAGGACAAGTTGTCAACCGAGTTAGTTAATATGGTGAGATTGGCCAAGTCAGCAATGAGGTGGCTCATTGAGAGGTGGTTGGGACATGAATACTAATTCATTTATCACATGAAGTGGGGTTATTCAATGCAAATAGCTTTGTCACAAGATTTTCAAGGATCTTGTTGTGAATTTAGCTGAAAAACATGATAAAACAAGAAGCTTTCTAGCCAACTCGATGAGTTGGCTGGTGAGTCATTCACCAAAAATAAAAAATTTAATGCGATAGAGTATAAGAAACTCAAGAAAATATCTAAATATTATTTTTATAAAATGGGAATAAATTTAAAATTTGAATTTATAAAGCATCATGGGAAGTTATTAGCAATCTGGTTAAGCGCAATGCCTGAAAAGCAACGTTTTCTCATAAGACCACAACTTCCTCATTGGTTGCCCATATTTTACAAAATTATAGTCGTTAGAATCAAGAGAATGAGAATTATGCAATGGAATCATTAGAAAATGGATTTTCAAAAAAATCATTCTAAAATTGTAGATTTCCTTGTTCCTTGAGTGGTGCCTTGAAAGGTGGAGTTATAAATAATGAGGAAAACATGTCCAACAAAAGATTAATTGTTTCCTACATTCTGGCCTAGATTCTATGGTTTCATCCTTATTTCTCTTAACAATTCATAATTTTATATAAATGTAAATGGGGTGCTTATTCTAGTAGGTAGTTGGAAATTCTTCCAAATCTTACCCTCTCTTCATAGGCCGAGTTCCTGTGAATTTTTATGCTCTCAAGCATTTCTTCTAAAATTTTAATGGTAGCATATGCCTTTTCCCCTCTGTAATGATGCACTATGCAAGTGCTTGAAGTAATGAAAATTATATTTTGTGATCAGTTATATGTCCTTGCATGATTTTATTTCTTCTATTTTCATCTCTCATGTTTATAGGTGAATTGTGCAACCATGGTTTCTTTTGCAATTTTTTAGGTCATTGTGATTATCATGGAGTGAAGTATTGTAGGTAAATTAGGTTTTTAATGCATATTCATTCTTCCTCATGATCATCTCTCTTCATTGGCAAGCCAAAAAATTTTATAGCAAAATCCTTTCTTGGTACATCGCCACTTCTAGCATAGGTTTTATTTCCTTGCAACTCTCTCTCCCTTATCCATTGAAATGTTAGCATAGGTCTAGTTAGCCATTTTTCCACCTTAGAAGTAGTGTTGTGTTTAGTTTACGAAGAGGAAGTCGGCCTTCTCTAAACGTTCACCTCGATCCCAAGACCCACAACTTGAGAGGTGATCCCATATTACCGAATCACACCAAATTTCGTGTTCACCTTCAAGCCATTCGGGGGGGGGTCCAATAAGTTTGGGATAACATGAGTTACCCACGTACAATAACTGGGAAAAATTGAATACCGTAAGGTACCCAAAACTAGTAGTACCAAAGTAGAGAGAAACAAATCCAATGCAAGGCATCCCAAGAATCTTGACTCAAAAAACTCATAAAATATTGAAGATTTTTGGTGTGCACTGTGATTTGAATCCACTGATCAATCATAAAAATAAAAAAATAACTGATATTGGGCTTCAACAAAATAACTCCATACAAAGATAGTGTCAATGGAGTGATGTCGAAAGTGAAAAAAAAATACCAAACATAATTTGATCAACTGCAACAAATAGGTGTGCCACGATCCAATAATAATAACCAAGGAAACAAGGCAAGGACACAAGATCCAAAGAAATGGGAGTGCCACGATCCAAGAAAATCCAAAGTAACAATTCAAGAACACAAGACCTGAAGAAGAATGATAAACTATTACAAATAGGTGTACCACGACCCAAGAATAATAACTATGGAAATAAGGCAAATACATAAGATCCAAAGAAATAGGAGTGTTATGATCCAATAAAAACCAAGACAACAAGGCAAGGACACAAGACCCGAAGAAGCATGATCATCACCACAACCTCCCATATTGTTGAATGGGTAGAGTGATGCTATAATTCTATATGAGTTGTCAAAAATACTACTCAAACACTGAAAAACTACATTGGGATTCACCATAGTAGCTCTGCCCATAAGATAGATTGTCAACATGCTGAAATGTGTCAAAAATATAGATCTAAAATCTCTCAAAAAATAAGAGAGATATAAATGTTGGCACTTTATAATTGATTGCATGTTACAATAATGAAATTTTATAATTTTAGTGTGTTTCTCAAAATAAATAGTTTCAATGGAATAAACACGGAAAAATATATTTTTTTTTAAAAGGAACTCAATTTTGAGTTTCCTATCAAAATTTACAAGTTTTTTACTTTTTGCTTTAATATTTATTTTAAAAAAACATAAAATGCCTTTTTCCTTCACTCTTCCACAATTCACCATTTTTGGAGAAAAAATTCCAATTATGGATCTACAAAATAGAAGAAGAAAAAACCCAGTACCGAACGTGAAAAACTTAGAAAACCCCAAAAACTTTTTTTCTGAATTTTTTGTCTCATCTGCATAGATTTTCAAAATCCTCAGAGGTAACACAGATCTACAAGATTCATAGATTATCATCTCATATGAACTCTGCAAAGTGGAAGAAAAAAACTAATAACGAAAGTGGAAAACCTAGAAAAACCCAAAAAAGCTTTTTTCTGAACATTTTGTCTCCCTGGTACAAATTTCTTAACGGATCCTCAAAACTCTGTAACCTCACCAAATAGAAACTATGCAAAAGAAAATAAAAAACTAGTACCGAAAACTAAAAAAATAAGAAACTAGTTTGTTGGACTTTCTACCTCCCCACACAGATTTCCTCATGACACGGATTTCTAAGATTTCCACATCCTCGCCAAACAAGAACTTTTCAAAGTGAAATAATAAAACTTAGTAACGAATGTGAAAAACACAAAAAATCCAAGAAACCATTTTTATAGACTTTCATCTTCCCTGACACGATTTATTCCCTAGCATGGATGTCTAAGATTTTTAGATCCTCACCAAACAGGAACTCTCCAAAGCTTAAGAAAAAAACTAGTAGCAAAAGTAAAAAACCTAAAAAATATGGAATTTTTGCTTCCTCAAAATGGATTTCTAATATTTCTATATGCTCAACAAACATGAATTTTGCAAAACAGAATAAAAATGAGTACTAAATGCAAATGACCCAGAAAGGTTTTTTCTATACATTTTGCCTCGTCGGCATGGATTTTTAAACAGAATCATAAATCTTGAAATCCTCTCCATACAGGAAATATGCAAAGCACAAGAAAAAACCCAGTACCAAACGTAAAAAACCCATAAAAATAGGAGTTTCTTCTTTCCAAACACAATTTCTCCCCTGACACAGATTTCTAAGATTTTCCAGATCCTCGCCAAATAGAAACACTGCAAAATAAAAGAAAAAAACTCATTACGTAACACGGAAAATCAAGAAATACCCAGAAACCATTTTTCTAGAGTTTATGTCTCCCAACATAGATTTCCCCATGGCATGGATTTTTAATATTTCCACATCCTTTCCAAACAAGAAATCTACAAAGCAAAAGAAAAAACCTAGAAAACCCTAGAAACCCATTTTCTAGATTTTCTTCATCCAGAGATGATTTCTTTGCCAGCATATATTTCTAAGATTTCTAGATCCTTTCCAAATAGTAACTCTTCAAAGTGGAAGAAAAAAAATTTGTACCAAACTCCAAAAACAAAAAAACACAGACACTATGTTTCTAGATTTTCTACAAAATTTCCAAGTGGATCTGTACGTATTTGTGTCCACCTCTACAAGACCAAATTAAAATTAAAAAAATTATCTCCTTCCATCACCAAGTTTATTTATTTTTTCTTGGGTTTTTTACACCTTCCAAATCCAATATACCCCTCTATTTTGTGTAAAAATGGATGGTGCAAAAAAGTGCTAGAAAATTCCAAAATATATGAAAACAAGTAAACCCTTGCTTACAAAATAAACTTACCAATGGATGTACACATAATATACCACTTTGATACCATGAAAGGAATGATAATAAGATTGTTTAAGCTATGAATATTTTAGATGGTAATAACACACCATATTTAATAAGTTGAAAGGAATTCACCAAAATAACTTTACAAAATTATTTGCAAACAAAGTTCTAGAATATCAAATATGGGAATTCATCATAATGCATAGTGCCCAATATATTATATTAATAAGAAATATGTACATATAGGAGGATGGAAGTATAAATATTACCTAGATCAAAGGTGAAGAACTCCCACTAACTGATACTGACAGTTAGGTTAACTCCACAAGACTAATAAGCTAACTCCACATAACTAGTAAGCTAACTCAACACGACTAGTAAGCTAACTCCACACAACTAGTACACCAAAGAAAGTTAACCCAAAAAATTTAGGGATAACCCCAAGCGAAATAATTATTATAATAAACAAATAAAAGGATAAATAATAACCTACACCAATAGCTTATAACTCTTACATAAAGTCATATCATGTTTATTTTCTTCTATTATGTATGCATATTTATACATGAGAATGTAGCTCTTCCATTATTATGGTGAGTATAATAATCATGTATTCGACTAACAGAGAAGGTGAAATATTTTTTAGCTTAAGATCCCTAAGGAGAAGGCCCTAGCCTGCAAAAAACTTTCTGAACCAATCCATGATATTTACAATCATGAATGGACTTTAGGAAAAAGTTTAAGGCACTTTATCATGCTTCCATATATTAAAACTTAGATTCATACATATCTATTTAACTACTATATACATCATTTCCCAAAGTTTGAGAATTTTTTTGGAATACATCAAACTTAGATAGCCAACAGGTAGAAACTAGTCATGGCACAAAAAAACTCCATCCTCGTTCATGATTCCATGTCAGCTCCAAATGAAATATCTGTGATAATTTCCTCCTCAGAGTCAATGTGGGGCAGTGAGGAGGAGGGAGAGTGATATACACAACACTCAAGCATCTCCACTTTGGCCTTTGTAGGAGTCTCTAGACCCTGGTTTTTGTAATAGTCTCAAGCCCATAAGAGAGATCATGAATCCCACATGTCATAACATGAATATGGAATTGCAAACTGATAAGCCTATCCTCCAAATTCCCAAGTTATTTATGAAAAATGAACTGGAACAACGATTTTGACAAGATATTAGTAGAACTTAAACCCTGCACTACATGAAATACATTGTGATGTCCAACCAACTACTTAGGATCCATCATTAGCTTCTGCATCATATTACTAATGTTTTCCTCTTCATCTTCATCTTCAAAATTCTCTGCCACCGTCCATAATTTCTCCAACCAGTAACTCATTACAACATTCTTAATTCTCCCCCTCATCCAATCTACAAAAGAATCTCCCATGGACTCCCCACTTTGATCCCGTCACCTCTTTTAGATCAACCCCACATCAAGACCATCCTCTGATGCTATGTATAAGGAATAGGAAGCAACACTGAACTAGAGGGGAAGGAAATCAAGTAGAAAGGGAAAGAAAAGGACGTGAGGAATAAAAATCACCTCACCATTGGGTGGCCTTTAATTTTTATACCTCCATCAAAAACAATAAAAATTTCATGCATGTCAAAGCCCTAAATCTCTACCATAATCTTTCAACTCAACTGACATCATACCAAGAGGATAGGAAATAATTAGAAAGCGGCCTTATTTTATTTGATCTAGTTGGGTCATTTGCAACTCTTAGAGGGGAATTCTAGAGGAATTATAAGATCTTCCTCCCCTAAAAAGGTGAGGGTCACCCATATCTCTATACATACCCCATGCACGTAAGCCATATCTCTACAGGGATATCCATGAATTGATTGTCTTGGCCCCAATCATATACCTCCTTCAACCAACGCCATACGTGCATCCCCTACCAAAAGTTCCCGAATATCATTGGGGAAGCTCAACTTCCAAGATTGGTAACTTAAATGAAGATTGACCCATAAACCAACCCACCCTTTTATTCACTAAACCATCTGCCACCTTATTATCATCCATCATTTTGTACGAAAATTTAACCTCTAAAAAGGAAGGCATAACTTCCTTAATATTAAGCCATATAGTCTTCAAATGCCAAACCTTAAGAGAAATCCCTTGTGCCATATCAATGATAGACTTGGAATCACCTTCAATCCATAAACAATTCTAATTCCTTTTCTTAGCCTCCCACAGGCTGAATAGAAGATCCATACCTTCTGCATAGTTATTAGAAGAAAAGCCACAATCAAAGGCCATGGTCACAATAGGCTAGCTAGCTGAGTTCCTAAAGATACATCCACACCCAGCATTACCTGTATTTATTTTTTTCACTCCATTGAAATTGAATTCAATCCATCCTTCTGAAGGAGGAATCCATCTTACCATCTTATTCCCTTTACTCCCCTTATCAAGAGAGAGAAGGTGAAATATTAGATTTATTTTAAGTGTTTTGGAGAAATTTGAGTGTAGTGAGACATATATCATGACATATATTTTGTTAAGAAATATAAATTTCATAAGAAAATATATAATGGGTTCTTCCTATTAGCGTAACACATGTTAGAAAAGTCACAGGTTCACCCTTAGTGTGTATATGGAGAATTTTCTATAAGATTGTTTATGAATAAATGTTTTATGTTACATTAATGTTCAAATATGATTATTATCAATATGTTTTGATGCTTTGAGATTTTTTTCATTTTGAGAATAACATGTAGGGAAAAAATTAGAATTTGATGATATTGTAAAACTTTTTTTTGTCATTTTTTCAACTTCTAACTATTCATGTTGTAAAATGTTCATCACTTTATAACATTGATGTAAATTGCATCTTTGACATGTTTTCCAATACGTTAGGAAATAAATCATCTAAATTTGGTCATGGTTAGTGCCAAAACATTTTGTGTGTCATTTTTTGTGTCACCTATAAAATATGATTACAAAATAATCAATCCTATATTGACATTAAAAAAATTAATGAGAAAATACATCTTATCCTCTATCAATACAAAATACATCATGTCCACCATTTTTGAAAAATGGCCCATTTTTGACACATTCATAACTTGATCCAAATATTGATTTGAGTAACAACAAGTTTTATGTCAGGAACATGTACAAAATGGATTAATTTTTGTGTTAGACCTCATTTGTCACATTTTTTTTGAAAAAATGATGGAAAACATATTTGCAACATATACCAAGAGAAAAAGGATCCTACTACACAATACTGGTTAGATATTTAAGAAATCATAAAATTACATAAATGTGGTTTTCTTATTTTCTCTAAGAGAAAAAATTTATCACTCTTTTAACGAAAAAATTGATTATTCAAGATTAAATTAAATACATTGAGTAGTAAGTTCATACAATTTGTGATAGTTAAAATAAATACATTGAGTAGTAAGTTCATACAATTAAAATAAATTACTTTAAGAGAAATGATAACTTAAATGTTTCATTTTGTTTTGTTTTTAGGATTTCATTTACCCCACTTTTGATTTTATTTTTAAAAACAAAATTTTATCACAATTTTAATTGGAAAAAATATTGATTATGCAAGATTGAACTAAATACACTGGATATTAAGCATATACATTATTTATACAATCAAAAAATAAAAATTTAATAGAAATTTAAACTTCAATGCTTAATTTTTTTGGTTTCCATGACAAAATTTACCTTACTCTTTTTTTTATTAGAGACAAGGTTTAATCACAATTTGTATTAAATAATATTGAGTATGTAGGATTATATGAAATGCACTAAATATTAACTTTATACATTTGTTGTAGGATTACAAAAATTAATATAAGAAAATTTAGACTTAAATGCTTCAATTTTTTGTTTCTAGGACTCAATTTTCCCTACTCTTATTTTTTAGTAATAAAAAATATCACATTTTTTATTGAAATATATTAATTATATAAGATTAAACTATATACATTGAATGTTTTTTATTGATAAGGCGGGTTGAAGGGACCCGTTCCCTTTTTTAAAATATTGGGCCTAAATACTTGAGATGATTAACTAATATTGTTGGGCCTATAACCCATATTACAAGCCTACAACACTTAACTAAATAACCAAATAACCACTATTTCCCAACCAGGGATGGAAACAATTCTTCAATATTACCCATTCGACAATTTTTTTTTCATGTTCTTTACTTCCTACCACTTACCATTCCCTGTTGTAATTTCTAATGAAAGATCACCAGAATTTGCTAAAGCCAACAAATTTTTTGGCAAGGATTTCTAGTCTGAATCCAATTTCATAGTAGAATGATCCCTTTTCATTCTGCTAACCATAATAATCCCTTGATAATCCTGAGTTGTATCCATCCTCACATTTTCAACTACCTTCTCCTTATTACTCAAATTGCAGGTCTTCTCCTTAAATGTCACAATATCCACCAATTCCATATCTAAATCACCCCAACCATGAGGAGGGGTCGAGACATGCTTATTTAATGATTTCTTATTCACTAGAAAATATGTTTGCAGATGGTCAGGATTTATGCAATTTCTACACCAAAATGTCGTGTTTTCATGAAAATTTCCAAATTTTAGATTTATTCGATCCTACAACCCTTTACTTAGATCGACTTCTACACAAATGTGAGCGAAAGAGAACAGGCCAACCTGAGTTCTTTCTAGGTCTTATTTTTAAAAACTACTTGGACATTACCAATATCTTCCAGTGCATACCATAGATGCAAAGGAAGATTAGGAAGTAACACTCAAACCGACATTTTGGAAATAAAAAGAGAATTAGGATCAAATTCTAGGAACCAAGGACTCAAAAATAGACCCACATTACCCCAGAACCATGGCCCATTAGCCAAACATTGTTGGTAATCCTCCACCTCTTTAAAATGGAAAGCAAAAAAACCTCTTGAACAAAGGAAAATCTCACATTTATCTATCTAATTTTGAAAAATCAATTGATATAACGTTGTAGAGGAAGGCCATAGACCATTGAAGTGTCCTATTATGGAATCTCAGGATAGATTCTGGTAATATTCCTCCACCTCTAGAACTTCAATGACTAGCGAAGGAACTTCATCAGTAAGATCCACTAAATATGGCTGATTACCTTCGGTTTTACCTAGGGAAACTTTGAATGAGACCCTAGCTTTAAAACTCCCATAGCCTAGGTCTCCACCTCCTGTAGATCTGTTGGCCACACCACTGAAACCCCCAACATTCCCAGCCATCATATTATCTTTTCCTCTACCGTGTTGTAGGTTAGGGCATGATTTACGCCCTTTCCTAGTCTCTGAAATGCCTTCCCCAGTGGCTCGAATCCCTCCTGAAGCTCCACCTCCATTCAGCACACACCCCACACTATTTCTTCACTCCCCCTTGCTATACTGAATATCCATTTCAGTCTTATTTTCATGCTTCACATTTACCACCATCGCTCCCAAAAATATTCAACCAATTTTGTACTGATATTATTCTTGAAACCTCATTTGATATATACATTTAATGTTACATAGTTTTTTTAAGATTTAAAAAATTAATGTGAGAGAAATATAATATTAAATGTTTTAAATTTTTTTGTTTCTAGAATTGTATGTACCATAATCTTGATTTTTTAGCAATTTAATCACTTTTTAATTTAAATAATATCATTATACAAGATTAAACTAATTAAACCAAATATTAAGTTTATACATTTTTATAAGATAATTTTTATTAGAATGCATCAATTATTATATTAACAATCAATATACGATGGTTATAGTAAAATAATGGCCAAAGAGATCGCAATCCAAAACCACACTAAAAAAGTCATGGAAGCAAAAAAATTCTGTTATCACCGAATCACATCACCCCTGTGTTTATGCAAGTGCATATACTTGGACTCACGGCGTGATTGGATAACATGGGTACTATCTCCAAGTTGTGGGACTTGCTACTTGAGATAGACCTCTAGAGAAAGCTGGTTCTTGCTCCTAAACTACCTGCCACAATCTACTCTAATGCAGGATAAGCTAACTGTTCTAATCTAAATTTCCAAGGGACCAGGGAGAGAGAATGCATAGAATGAAAGCCTACAATAAAGTGGTGATACATCAGAAAAGGAGGGTGGGAGAGTAGTCTCCAAATGTGTGAAATACAGAGGCAAAGTGCACACTAGAAGAGGTGACGACAGTTCACTATAATCTAGCAAAATGCATTCAAAAAAATATTCCAAGCATACACAATGATAATGAATCCCTGCAAGAACCTAATAAATAGACACAATATTCTTATAGAAAGATTAAAGGGGCAAGAAGAATGCAAGAAAACACAGTAGGGGAATATACATCCACAAGCTGGTATTTTTATTGCTTCATGATATGCACAGTTCAATCTATTACAAGATAAGGGCCTGGATCACCATACAAGGAGTCCACTACAAGGGCCTGCAACACACTGGCTTCACAAAGCAATTTTGGTAGAGCTTTGCTACCCAAAAACTCTCTTTTTTACAATGAGCCCAACACTCCAATTTATAGAAAAAATAAGAAGGAGAAGAGAAGGGAAAATGGAAATCCCGAAATCTATCCTTCAACCACCTGTAAGAGGCATTAAATTGAGTGAAATGATTATATATTACTTGAAAAAATGCTTCCCATACTATCCCATGTGCTGCAACAGAGAAAGAATGATGACCATGCCTCTTAATTGCACTCTCAGCTACCAAATAAAACACTGTTCTGAACCCGGCCAACGTTTCCTTGAAAATATTAATCAATTTCTGATCAAATCTAGAATTTCTTGATTTCTGTGCATCGGGTTCGGAACCTTGATTCCAACGGTACCAATTTTGTGTGATTTCGTTGAGAAATGCAAAAGTTATGGCCTTCTGAGTGTGGGACAGCTATTTTGGGCCTGGCAGGCGTTTTCTGTCATTTGACGGGAATGAGCATTAACTGACTGAAGCCGAATATATTTATTTTATTTAAATATACCTACCCTCAATAAAAATAAGAAATCCAGTTTTTGTGGTGTAGAGGACGTCGTGCTCATTCCAGAAAGTCCAATTTTGTGAAAATCGGAGCTCGGAGTCAAAAGTTATGGCCGTTTGAAGTTTCACGGGCCAAATGTTGACTTTTCTTCTCTGCCTTTGGCCGCTTCAGCTTTTCACGTCCCACGCATCCCTTTGTACCAAATGTCCCAGTGCTGTGTAGGACAAATTCTTCTGGACCGCCCGAAATGGGCTCCCATGTCCCTTTTCTGCCGGTGACATGTGGCGTGATCTGATTGGCTTTCAACTCCTTCGGCTTTTCACGTCCCGTGCGTCCCTTTGTCCCATTTGTCCCAGTGCTGAAGTTCCTTGTTTCGGCCAAACCGGCCGGTTCGCGTACTCTCATCCCAACTGTCCCGGACTGTTTGGGACAAATTTTCCCGATTCGCTCGGTTCGGCCGGTTCACGCCCTGATGTCCCAACTGTCCCGGTACAAAAGTTCTCATTTCGGCCGATCCGACCAGTTCGCGTAGTTCGTGTACCTTTGGCCCAACTGTTCTGGGCTGCCTTAAGTCTTTTTGGCTGACTTGCATCCTCCGTGTACTAACTACCCAGATGTCCCAGACTGTCTATTTCAACAGTTAGTCAATTTTTTCCATTTTTCGGCCAATTCAGATTTTCACGTCCCGCGCGTCCCTTTGTCCCATTTGTCCCAGTGCTGAGTAGACTGCCTGGCAGCCTTTCAGCCGGTTCGCGCCCAGATGTCTCTCATGTCCCGACTGTTGCGAGGACAAGGACTTATCCATTTTTCATGATTTTCCCTGGCCCGAACTTGTTTTTGCAATTTTTTCACATTTTTAAAATTTGCTGGGTTTTCCTCTTGGACAGAAGAGTTAGAAAGAACCCGAGGGGACCCCAGGAACATGATTTTTGCCTTGAATTAATATAATTGCTTAGGACTAAAGAATTTGATGCATGTTATCAAAATTACCTTGAGGGGTGAATTTTGGATAACAAATTCCACCATTGGTAAGTCCCAAAAACAAGGGTAAAGAAACACATGACACCAAAACAACACAAAAATTGGAAACCCAAAATAAACTAAATTACATAATACAAAATAATAGAGTATCAGGTAAAAATGACAGTAGCAATGTCGGGTGGTGGTGGATCATCTTTGGGAGGGAATACCTCTAAACCAGAGGAACCCTCCATAATGGGATCAATAAATTTCTGCCCTTCTATATTTTTTGAATTATCTTGAGTAAAAAGAGGCACCATGATGCCCCATCTTAGAGGAGGAGAGATGAACACAATAAACCTGCCCTTATCTAGATGTGTCCAACGTGATAAACTAGTAGTTGCCTTACCCTAGGGAGGTGGTGGACTCCAACCATTCCAATAAGATGAAAGAGATAAAACATTAACACACACTAGAGAAGAGTGGCATTATTGTGAGTGACTTATATGCCTAATAGGAGCATGAGGAGGGATCAACCTTAGAAGATTTCATGGCACAAAACTTATGGAATGGTCAAGCAATTACTTGAAATACTCAAATTCAATCACCACTTTATGGGCCTAGGACAATATCTAATAGTACACAAAATAGATAACAAAACCTTATCATTGGCAGAAAATTATTGTGAGATATCATTCTTGATAAATATAGCAACAATCCTAGAATTCCACAAATGAAATAAAATTATATCTATATAAACTTCCATATTAGAGCTACATAAGAAATTCCATTAGAGTAGTCACCAATCAAATCCCTTTTACAAGTAAAATTTTAAATATGAAAATGATGAAAAAAATATTAGATCCAACACCAGGAAGATTAGGAACATGTGCATGACCAAAATAGATGTTTAAAATTCTCAGGGATGAGCACACACAAGACACTTGGAGTTTGAGACACCAATGTGTTTGAGTCTCTCACTAAGAGGAATGCCTTGGTATATAAAGAACCATATAAATTCTATATTTTATGCTTGAGTTTAGGATTACAAACCTGACTGTGGTTAAAAATCCACATTTTGGGAGAGTAATTCAAACCCTAATGTGAACTGATATTACTAAGGGAATGAAATAATGTGATCACCAACTAGTAAAGAAAACTTGAGATGTAATGTTTAAAGGATGTGTTAAAATTCCATCTCCAGTCATGCCACTATATGAATAGGGGTTGAAGGCCCAATTTGTGGAGCATGAATTATGGCATAAGATTCTAAAATTTATCATATAATGGAAATTAGAATTAGATAAATTAAACTTACTCTTGAGTTCCTGCCACGGAATCTAATTTTTGTGTGAGAATGGCTATCAAATTTTGGATATCCCTCTATAAAAAAATCTAATATCTTTGATGCCCAATGTTTCCAAAAGGGGAATATCATTTCCAATTATAATGGGTGACCATAAAATGTTTTGATGATTAAAATATATCATGTACCTAAAACCGTCACCAAATAATTTTAAAAATAGATATACTATCTCAACATTTTTCTAGATACTCTTAGTAAGACAAGATCCTTCAATAGTGACTAGAACCAAGGTGATAGAGAAGGTATGTAGTGTAATATTCTTCATTAAAATCCTACTATAAATCACACCAAAAGGAATACAATGTCTCAATAGATTTTTCCACTCCTCATTTCCTTCAAAGGATTTCACCATCTAATTAGCATATAAGGAAATTCTATCTTTAAACATCAATAATTCCCATACCAACATTTTCTCAGGGTAGAAAACATATGTACAAGGAAACTTGGTGGAATCCTCTAGATTTTTTGACATTGTCCTAAAGTAAACATATTAGCATCTTCGACAATTTTTTAAAATAATCCATGGACAACACCAACAAGAAGAGTAGTAAATATGAGTAGTTGTGAGATTTTTTGTACAAACCTAAAATTTACCAACTAGAGGTAGGAGCTTATAGGTCTAAAAGGATATATTTTCTCGACCCTGTAAATCATATATTTCCAAAAATATGAGGGATTTGTATCACATTTGTTTTCAAAATTATTTTAATCCTTAGACTACTGAAGAGAATATCAAATCTCCTTATGTTAAATTAGATTAAAAATGCCTTTATTCTTCCCTTTATCTATTATTTTCATAGCTTGAAAATTTGGTGAATTTTAGCTCTATTGATTTGAATTTAAAAGTACCTTTGATAAATTTTATTCCTTCTAAATATGTATGCAATAGACACAAGACACTTCGTAGATTTTTTTAAAAATTGACATTTCCCCTACCCTGATTAATCCTTAACACTTGATATTAATCGAATTCATTGTGTCCTATAGGGTTTTCAACTTATATACTTATCATTGCTTTCACTGTATGTGATGGATGTGAGACACATTTCAATCATCAACTTCACCTCATATGGAAGAGTTTTCAACTTACTCAATTTTCATTTTTTTCAATGTCTATGATGGATTTTTCACACTTGGAAAGTATTATATTTCTACACATTTGGGAACTTATAGTTTTTTTCTCCAAAAATTTTAGAACATTGATGGTTGAAAAGTTGTAATGATTGGATTTCCTTCATTTGACAAGGCATAGTGATAATTTTCATCTCTACCTTATATGATGGATCTATGACACATGGAGGAAATAAACATATTAGCCTACATCAATCTTTGGTCTCTCACATAAAAAATATATAAAACACTAATAAGAAATAAGTTGCAGGAATAAACACATTGGATTATTTCATACCTTGTCTCCATATTGTATATGATGCCAATTATGGACAAGTGACATAGATTAGTACTCTGCATTATTTCAATATTTTGGACTCTGCTTCATCTCCATGCCACATTACAAGACATTGATGATCAACATATGGTATATATTGATGAAGCATGAGCCAAGATACAATTTATATTCACCATGTTAAATTTTATGGTTTCAAAAATGTAGTAATATGAAGTATGAGGGAATCAAAAAATGATGAGGGATAATGCAAAAACATGAAACACGGGGATCAGGAAGGATTGCATGAATATTGACGGAAGTGAAAATGGGCAATGTGATGAGATATCAGAAAATAAACCAACGTGAATGCAAGATTTAAACAATAGGTAAAAGCTTGTTACAATCCAAACATCTCTCACAATCTCATAGATCAGAAGCAGTGTACATATAGAGGGTTCTGAGTAAACCCCAATTCTATAATCATGACCTCTCAAGTGGAGAGGGAGAGTTGCATTCCTAGAATAGGAAAGTAACTCCAAATGACACATATAACGCACTGATGCATAAGGTAATCCAATGATGAACCCTAAATGACACCTAGACCTATGACCTCACCTAATAAAGATGAAATTCCTAGTGATGTGGAATATGACTCATACTAACACCCACCCTTCATCATAACTTAGGATGAAGCAGAAAGTTGGAAAATAGAAATGGCTCTTAGCACAAAATCATGATGAGGTACCCATGCACAATAAGGAAATCAAACATTGGAGGCAACCCCAATGGGAAAAACATCCACCATAAGAGAAAAATATGCTCTCTAATCTAAGAAATATGCCAAGGATGGGTCCCAACCACTGAGGAGCCTGATAAGGTACCCATTTTTAAAATGGAAATATCTCAAAAATAAGAAGAGGAGAGAAGAAGAGGGAGATGATAGGAGCACAAAAGATGTCATGGATGGATCTAAAATCTATAACTCTAGGAAGTCTCCCAGAAGAGTTTCGATGAGGTTTTCCTCTTCCTCTTGAAAGAAGAAGAGCCACCCACACTGAACTATGTGTCAGTCCTTAAGAAGGAAAAAAATAGAGTATTGGAAATATGCCCACTCCATGAAGGAAACTGAAGGCAGTAACACGAATAAATTTGAGTTTGGTCCAAAAAAGTGTGACATAGTTCTAGAAAAAGAGTGCTAAGGAACCGAAGGTAATGGTACGAGCATTGAACTATCTAACGTTTAGAAGAGGAGCACCCATATAAAGGATTTCCAAACTGATTTGAAGGCAACACAAAAACCCCCACAGCAAAAAGAGGATCCACAAGAAAGGGTGGATCAGTGAAGGTCTCCTAAAAAGTAGAAGTGATAAGAGTCTTAGAAGGGGAGCTCCCAACAAAGGAGATGATTGACTCCTCATAAACACTTGAACAAGGATAAGGAACATGTATATCATCACAAGTGGACTCTGTAAAAATATGACCAAGGTTGGGTAGATACTCTTCCCAATGAGGGGGCTCAACAAATAGAAGATTGATGTTAGACATGTATAAGTCATCTGTGCATGAAGGTAGATAATTGGAAGGGGAATCACACACTAAAAGTGGAAAGGATGTTTGTGCAATGATTTTATGATACTGAGAATGGGATTGATCGATATCTGATGAGATGGAGGTGTCACAACACTCTCTAGAAAGGTGAGAGAAGGAAGAAAGAAGTCCTTTGTGGTACTCTTGGCATCAAAACTAGGAGCACACACCTTGTCATCAAAAGGAGAATCAAGCAATTCTAAGTCAATGAAACTGTCATCACATGAATAAAAAGAGGAGACAACTAGATAAACAACAACAATAATGGTGGTAGTATGTGAATGGTCTCCAAAGAGGGACTGAAAGATGTTCCTGATGTGATAGGGGAGGATATGAGTATGCCATGTTAATGCAGATAGGTCTGGTGATGGAAAACATCAAGTGACCAACAATATGGTCACATGTGTCAATAAAGTCCTTAAGATGACTAGAATCAGTAGATGCAGGAACTTTCCCAAGAAACAAGTGTGTAATATCCTCGTAGGTGAAGTAGCATTCTATGAAAGCACACCATGATTTATAGTTCTCTCTCCCAAGAAAAAGTGGAAGAGGTTATAAATTGATCCTATGACACTCAAGTAGACAAATATCATCCTCTGTGATGTGAAAGCAAGAAGTGCAAGGTGCACAAGAAGAAGGGTAAAAGTATGCAAGACATCAGACTCAGTAGATAATGCATCTACAAGCAACACAAAAACCAAGAAGAACAATCATAACCCCTATATACGGTACTTTATTAATAGTGTGTGATTACAATATGGTGTGTTAGTGCGATATCAAATAGTTGACCACTCAAATTTTAGTTTGTGACAAGTCTCATGAGAGTGGAGGCCATAATGAAGTCCTAATTGGAAGCATAGGAACACATGCAATCAAGAAAAAAAGGTGAAAAGAAACACAAGGGTAGACTGATCAACATGAGAGAAAAGGTTTCTCATGGAAAAAAAATAAGGCTTTCTTACCATAAGGATATGGCAGATGCGTCTACTAGCTGTAGGAAAACAAGAGTAGTAAAAAGTACAAGCCAAAAAAATGGCCCAGAAATCCTAATAGCCCTATATATAGAGCCTGGAAAAATACTCCCCCTATATACAATGAATTTTTTATTATTTTCCCTGTAATTAGGTTGGCACTAATGTGGAAAATTGGGAAAAAGCATGATTTTTATTAAAATGGGAGAGAGAGGTGTCTTGGAGGCCCAAAGGGTGAGCAAAGGCAGGAAACTCGTCATATAACTTAGCAAGCTAGTTATAGATCTCAGTGGGCACTACAGAGGGGAAAAATCAGTGATTTGGCAAGGAATCTCAAGTGAGCTAAGCGTATGCACCAAGGAATTCCACATTGATGGGTTGAGCCAAGTTATGTGTCAGGTTATAGTCGTTGGGGGATCCTGAGTCGTGTTAGGTGTCATTGAGTGAAGTGTTAAAGAGTAACACGCCAAAATGAGTGTCAAGATGATGGAGATAAAGATGATAGTGAGGAAAAAATGGGGCATTGTGAGAAAGGTTATATATGAGAATCATAGAAGACGAGGGAAGAGATAAGCATGGGGAAAACACAATACAATCAGTCAAAGACTAATTAGAACACACAAACCCAAACCGAGCTAGATTCTATGCAAGTGAGTTGAAATTAATGCATGGGAGAGTTAGAATATGTCTAAGGTAGCTAGCAAGGGGGCATCTCGGTTCCCATCTCAAAGAGCTAGGATCAAGTTGTACCTAAAAATAAGCACTTTAATAACCTTAGGAATGTACAAAACTAACACATATAACACCTGATAAAAAACTCTAAACCTACAACCTAAAGCAAAAAAATCTCTAAAACCCCTCATGTAAGGCCGGAAACCCAAAAACCATAAAACTTGAATAAGCACCATGAACACAAACAAACCCAAACAAGGGGTTTAAACCTTGAATCAATGCAATGAACACACATATGGAATAGCCATTACGACAGACGTTTAAGAAACCTGTAGATCACCAACAAAGAGCCAAAAAACATGAAAACCAAAGAGTTACATGGATCCACACAATGTGCACTCTGATACCATAAGGGATAATGCAAAAATGAAAAGCATGAGGATCATGAGGGATAGTGTGAACATAAAAAAAGTGGAAATGGGTAGCGTGATGAGATCTCAAAGAGCGAGCATCAACCAACTTGCATGCAAGATTAGAAAACCAGGTAGAAACTTGTTACAATCCAAACATCTCTCACAATCTCATAGATCAGAATCGGTATAAATATAGAGGGTTTTGAGTAACCCTCAGTGCTATAATCATGACCTCTCAAGTGGAGAGGCATATTACATTCCCAGAATAGGAAATTAAATCCCAATGACACATATGACACACTATCACGTAAGGAATATAATGATGACCCCTAAATGACACTTAGACCTATGACCTCACCTAAGTGAGATGACCTTCTTAGTGATGTGGAATATGACACACACCAACTGAGACAAAGGCACATAGATAGAGATTTAGTATTTCATTGATATTTTTCTACTGAGAGCTCTAATTGAAAATGAATGGTATTATTAGAAAGGTAATCCAAATAATTTTTTTTTATCTTAGTTTGAGAAGAATGGTTGAGGAAAATATTATCTATTCATGACATATTTTTTAGTTATTTCTTTCTCCCTTAATTAGATCTAATTATTCCCTAAAATCACTTGTAGATGCTCCCAAATTATTCTATTCTCTTATAAAATATAATTTCAAGATAATATTCTCTTTTTGTCCCCACAAAAATGCAAATGGAGGAGTTAAAAAAGATGTGGATTAAAATAATGATATTTCAAAGTGGTCTTAAGTGGGGAATCGTGATCTATTGAAAAAATGACAGCTTCATCTTCCCTCATTCTCCTAATCTCATGGGAATACATTGATGATTTCTGAGGGATCACTCAATAAAATTATTTACTTTGTTCTTTCAAATGAAGAAATCAAATCTTTAAAAAATATGATTTTCTTGAAATCCATCTAGGTTTTATGGATAAGGTTATTTCAAGCCATTCCTAACTATGATTCAATGGTTATGGGTCATCATTGTGCCAAAAATGATCCTATAATATTCTTATAGGTGGTTTTGGGTGGATCTTTTCAACTATGCATATTTTTAGAACCCTATGATATATGCGAAAGATATAAGCAAGAGAAAGGATACATTTTCTAGAAAATTATTGATCCTCTTCTTCTCATATATCTTCTCTCTTCCATTTTCTTTATATATGTTCAAACATCTTCTAAAACTGGTTCTTCCTTGATTTAAAAGTTACTCTACTCTTTTGGGTACTAAGATTCTTATTTCCTTTGACATCTGGTTCTCATCTCTGTAAATGCATAAATTACTTGAATTATGTTTTTAATAGACTATTTATATATATATCTTAATGCATATATCATTGTGGTTCATGTTTTCCCCTTTTCCTTTGTGTTATTTTATCTGACATATATATTATTCTTATTTTTTATTGTGTGTGTGGAATTTGTAAAATATGGATTCATACTGTCTAATTTAATCCAAGAGGGAGATTTAGATTTAAATTTCAGTATATAGTGGCTCATATATGTCCTTTAGATATGTGTTTTTCCTCATTTTGTTAACTCATAAATGGAGGGTGATCCCCTTACTTTTGGGTACATCACCATATTTCTCTTTCATGTTTTATTCCCCTTCCTCCTAAAATTGGTACATTATAGTATAGTAGTTATAACATAGAGTAGTTAATATAAGATCTAAATTTATCTAGAGGTATTCCTCAAGGATCCAAGTTACCACACCTTAGAGGCATTCTCATTTTTTACTGAGACACTAGACTTCCAATTGGTTATCTATAGGATCATGCTCTCAATAAACAAAAAAATGGTAAATGGGATCCCCAAGAATTTGAATTTATCTCCTTTATAAATATATTTCCATGTGATATTATTTAACCAATCTAACATGGGATATGAAATCTATTTGTAACCCAAATTTTTGGACCACTAAAGGTTGTAACTTGAGGATTTGTAAAAAAATGTAAATACACAGCATGGTTTCCTAAAACCTATCCTTATTTAAACGGAAAGCATTAGAAATTAATCATTAAAAATTATCCAGCCGAGACCTTTATTTCCTAGCGATACCCTTGTTATATTTCTGAGTGATAAGGTAACCATGAGATTTCATCATGAGTATAAACAACTCAAGAGTAAGAGGAAAACCATACTAGATTGAATGAAAAAGGACAAAAGAGTCAAAATTTGGCCATTGATGTTAATAAAAGATGAGGTGTTATATAAAATATTCTTTAAAACTTGATGAAGAAATCACTAAAACCCAATACTTTTACATGGAAAGAATAAAAGGGCCACTCAATACAATATACCATTTTTCAAAGTATAATTGAGAAAATGATTATGTTCGAGATTCCTAATCCTAGTACATGCCTCCCAATAGTAATGATATCATCCAAAATATAGCAAACCTTGATACTACCTAGTTTTTTGGTATAAAAAGAATATAAATAACGGGTCAGATAAAAACTAGAAATAGATTTGGTAATGATTTGTATGAAACATTCAATAGTGTAATAGGAACCAACTAGAATAGTTTGTAGATGCCAAAAATTGGGAGGGGATTTTCATGTGCATTGACTCCTCATGAGTATGGGCCAAGGAACATGATATAGGGGATGTTATGATGATATTGGGCTGAGTTGTAGATAGTGCAAGGGTAGAGTTGGTGAGGGACCAAAGAGGATGGAGAGGACTAGGGGACACTCAGGGAGGCGGAAGAGGAGTAGGATGATGAATACAATATTTCTAGTGCTAGTTCATAGCCAAAGTGGTAGGAGGGAGACCCGGGTAACCCCTTTTTGATTTTTTTTGTGTTAGTAATCCTACTTTTATTAGACTACTACTTGTTATTCTAGTGTTAGTGCAATCCTTACATCTAGTGGCTACTTGTGTTTTTTGGAGATGGTTTTATAACTCCCATGATTGTATGAGTGTATTTAGAGTCTACTGGTGATTGGTGGACAGCTCATTTTGAGATACCTCTATTTGACATGTTTTCTCCATTATTAGGGCATAGTACTGACAAGTTATAGGTGGACCTTGGCTTCCCTCAAAGAATTGTGACACACACAAATTTTTTTGGTTGCATAATTACCCTAGGCACAACTCTTGGCATTAAGAGGGCCAACCCCTCAACAACTGGAGGTTGAGATCTATTCCCTAGAGAGGTGATACATACCACATTTGGGTATACATGGAACTTCCTTAAGTAAGAGAACCCCAACATCGATGACACTAAAACCTCAAGTGATTGGTTCATGCCACAGAAGAAAAATTGAAGAGCCTTGTCATCTATGATAGGTTCATAAGGAATAGGACCAGGAGTCCTCATTATTTAGCTAGAGGGTCACATCATCACCTTACTTTTTTAGACTCTATGACATATATTATTCATGGAGGAACTGGTATGCCCCCATTTTGTGTATATTTTGATTTTTGAGCCAAAATTTTATCATTACGGTGTGGCTCAAATGAAAAATTTTACAAAAATTTGAACAAAACTATACTATAATGGTGTTTTTTCAACCCCACTATGTTATGAGACAAGTGCGAAGTTTTTAGGAACTTGTAGCGAAAAAACATATAGAAAATCATGGGTGCATATGACTTGACCCAAATCATAGGGTTTGAAAATTAATTTGCAACTCAACGGTCATGACATTGGTGCCGAATAACATCTCTTATTGATCCCCATCGTTTCCGAGTCCTCTTTCCTTCCTCTCCCCACACTCTCCCCAGGCCCCCATCTCTTTGCGTCGCAGGTTCTGGCGCGAGCACTGTTCTAGAACTTCCACTCTATCCGCGCAGTTCCCACCGGTTCCATCTCTTTTCTTGCCCCATCTCCCGCCTTCGCCTGCCGCGCAGTTACTCGCCTAGGTCGAGAGTTTCGGCACTACCCAGCTTACGTTTGTCCCTCCTCCAGTTCTCCGGGAGTAGACGCCCTGGCTAAGCTTCTCGGGTCAGTTCTCCTAATCTGCCCAAGTGTTGCGTCTTCATTCCTCCTCACCTCTGGGTCTTCTCTCATGCCTCTTCGTTCTTCAGTCGTCTAGCTCCCGTAGCATTCTTTGAGAGAACACGGAGGGCTGAGCATGCCTTACGCACTGCGCCTGTCCCTATCGCACGGCAGCGGCGTGGCGATCATGCCGAGCCTGGCCGGCCAGCCGCCGCTCATCCCGAGGCGAACGGATATCGCCCCACAAAGCTACACCTGCTTACTGTTTTTCGTGAGGTTAGTGAGCTCTTCCAGGATTTTGAACCTTCGGTGTTTTTCTAAGTCGTCGCCCATCAGCCAAAGGACACGCTTGGGATGGGGGATATGGCCGTGAACACTCCTTTTCCATGTGCTGTAACCAGACTCTTGTGCTAAGGGCGCCTGAACTCTGTTGCGCAAAATCTACGTTACGGACTCTTGGCTTAATCTCTCATAGTTGTGGTGTGTCCCACAAAAGATAACGTATGATTTCAAATGGTGGTTTAATTGTTCTCCAATATCACACTATGATTCAAATTGTGGACTCAAAAAAGACAGACCAATATGCAAGTTCCCGCCCAGCTCTGCAAGGCCTCCCTCCCTGCCCCACTCTCGCCGAGCCCCTAGACTCTCTACTCCAGGTTAGACCTCCCACCGTTGCTGGGCGCTTAGCTAGTTCTCCCTAAAGTTTTACGACCTTGCTTATTGGACGAGCGTCATTTGACTGACACATAGTGGACACAATCCATATTTCGGTTTTTGGCATCCAGGTTTTGTACCCTTGGAACACGAGAACAGTAATTGCTGCTGCCGGCTTGGACATGTGTATGAGATCCACTGCGCATGTATGCCCACTCCATCAGGTTACTAATCCCTCCTCCGACCAATACACCCTTATGTTGCATATAATACTGGCACAGATGGTTAAGGTGGAAGTTTTAAGTAATGGGATCTAACCACATTCTCATATCACTTATTTTTGTATCTCAGACATGTAAATCAATGTCAATCTATGTGTCGATTATAGTCCAGAAAAGTGATGAAATCCACATAAGATACTGTCTTCATCATTGTTTTTATCTGCTTTTGGCTACTCAAATATCAATGTTAAATTTAAATAATTGAGGTTTCCTTACCAACATTGGATTGCTTTCACCGGTATAAAGTATGGATAAGTGATGAAATTCATGTGTTATTAAATTATTATAAATATTTTGATCATTCGACCTATAATTCGTAGGGATAACGGTGTATGTATGTAAGCTCTATTCTGGGATGCGGTTTGACACACTAAATGTTAATGGAAAAGTACCCATAAGAGGCCTCGAGAAGTGACAAAGTGTCATCCATAAATGGTATTTGTCAATTTGAAAAAGTGAACTCCTTTAAAAAAAACCATAATCATGAGTCCACATTACTCCATATAAAGCTAATATCTTGTTAAAAAGCATCAAAAACATATTAAAGGGATCGTGATATATTATAACTTATACAGATGATTTGAAAAGGTGGGGGAAGAAGTGATGCCTTCAAAGGATTGAACAAAAAGTATGACAACATGGTTTTTGTGGGAAAATATTATCAATAGGTATGGATATCTGCTAAGTCTAACAAGTGATGAGGCACCCACTTTTTGAATGAAACTATTAGGATATTATTTTCCAAGTTTATGGTGGCACATCACAAGACGATGCCCTATCACCAAAAAGCTAATGGAACTACTGAGGATTTTAACAAAATATTAAGCAACACATTGACTAAAGATTTTGTGATGTTGGAAGGAAAGACTGGGATGATAAGGTCTTTACTATACTTTGGCATACATGATAACTTATAAAAGGTTGAATAAGGCCACACCCTTTCAGTTTGGTGTTTAACGTAGAGCATGTTTTACTAGTGGAATTCATGTTACCTTCTTTGCATATTATGTGTGTAGGAGGATTAGCTGATGATAAACCACTGGAAGAATGCATTGATAAACTGATGCAGTTGGATGAAAGGTGTGCCATAACATGTTGGAGTTAGAAAATAGAAAATTCAAGAAGAAGGCATGCCATGATAGGCATATTAAGGATAAAATTCTTTGAATTTGGAAAAATGGTTCTTCTTTATGACTCAAATTTCTTACGCCACCCTAGAAAGATCAAAGTGCATTTGTTGGGACATATGTTATGACTTACATACTTGATTTAGTAGTAAAAATTATCAGTTACAGGCAATGGATGGGACATTCCCAGTTTCCCAATCACTTCAAGGGGAGTAGGATAAAGCCCTACTATACATAAGTCTTCTTAGTGTTTGTAATAAGGCAATATTTCCAGTTAGATTAGATTTATTTAATGTATTTCATTTATATGTGTTTCCTTTCATCATTGCTATGCTTTTTTAAATTTAGTTTAGTGTTTTATGTAAGAAGAACACTTGTGTGCCAGAAGCTAATTTCTAATATACTGAATTTATGCGCAGAGGACCGCCATATAATTTTAGTTTGGGGTGGAGTGTATACAAGATAAATGGGTCAAGTTTTAATGTTATCTGAAGATGGGTATTGCATGGAGAGATATGTAAATCAGGTTGTATTACTTAAGTAAAGGTGTGTATATAGAAATATTTCTAATGAATGAAGACCACATATGGATGAATGGATGCATAGTGTAACATGAGGTAGGATGTGTAGTAAGTACTGGAAAATACTTAGTTAATGAAATACACAGTGGATAGGTACTTCGGTTTCAAGCATGAAGGCACATGAAAGGAGGTAATGTGGCCAAGGTGTAGTAGGTGCGCTAGAGGTTATGACTATTACATGGAAAAATTAGTGCATGAAAAAAAGAAAAGAAAAAACACCAATTTAATGCTGAGTATGGTGGTAGGGTGGAGAGAAATAAATGTAGATTTTTTTTCAAAAGCTATATAAGGTGGTGTTGTGAAATCATTTTTACCTTTGAGATTGAGAGAATTTGAGTGGTAGACGAGTTGAAGAGAAAGCTAAAGAGCAAGTTGTGATGTGTGAAGAGCAGTTTCCAGTGATTACAAAGCTGAACCAGATAGATTTGTTGAAGTAATGCAAAGGATTGTTTGGCACTTTATTAAAGAGAAGTGTTTGAGTGAAGAAAAAGTGTACTGGGAGGAGAAATCAACTTTTAGGGTTCAAGTTTGAGCTAGGGCATGATAGATTCAAGCTAGGGCATGTGGGTTTGAGTTATAGAGCTTGAATTAGGTGTGAGACGCAAACCTTTATTGTTTATTGATGACACCTAAGTGAGCACCTGGAGTGGCCATTCCCCCCCTCTTCCGTTTCTCCCTTTTTCTCCGCTCCTTTTTCTTCGCCTTCTCCTGACTTCTCTTCCCCCTCCCTCTCCGCTGGTTATAGTAAAATATGGCCAAAGAGATCGCAATCCAAAACCACACTAAAAAGTCATGGAAGCAAAAAAATTATGTTATCACCGAATCACATCACCCCTGTGTTTATGCAAGTGCATATACTTGGACTCACGGACGTGATTGGATAACATGGGTACTATCTCCAAGTTGTGGGACTTGCTACTTGAGATAGACTCTAGAGAAAGCTGGTCTCTTGCTCCTAAACTACCTGCCACAATCTACTCTAATGCAGGATAAGCTAACTGTTCTAATCTAAATTTCCAAGGGGACCAGGGGAGAGAGAATGCATAGAATGCAAAGCCTACATAAATGGTGATACATCAGAAAAGGAGGGTGGGAGAGTATTCTCCAAATGTGTGAAATAAAGAGGCAAAGTGCACACTGAAGATGGTGACGACAGTTCACTATAATCTAGCAAAATGCATTCAAAAAAATATTCCAAGCATACACAATGATAATGAATCCCTTGCAAGAACATAATAAATAGACACAATATTCTTATAGAAAGATTAAAGGGGCAAGAAGATGCAAGAAAACACAGTAGGGGGAATATACATCCACAAGCTGGTATTTTATTGCTTCATGATATGCACAGTTCAATCTATTACAAGATAAGGGCCTGGATCACCATACAAGGAGTCCACTACAAGGGCCTGCAACACACTGGCTCACAAAGCAATTTTGGTAGAGCTTTGCTACCCAAAAACTCTCTTTTTTCAATGAGCCCCAACACTCCAATTTATAGAAAAAATAAGAAGGAGAAGAGAAGGAAAATGGAAATCCCGAAATCTATCCTTCAACCACCTGTAAGAGGCATTAAATTGAGTTGAAATGATTATATATTACTGAAAAATGCTTCCCATACTATCCCATGTGCTTGTCCAGCAGAGAAAGAATGAGGACCATGCCTCTTAATTGCACTCTCAGCTACAAATAAAACACTGTTCTGAACCGGCCACGTTTCCTTGAAAATATTAATCAATTCTGATCAAATCTAGATTTCTTGATTTCTGTGCATCGGGTTCGGAACCTTGATTCCAACGGTACCAATTTTGTGTGATTTCGTTGAGAAATGCAAAAGTTATGGCCTTCTGAGTTGTGGGCAGCTATTTTGGGCCTGGCAGGCGTTTCTTCTGTCATTTGACGGGAATGAGCATTAACTGACTGAAGCCGAATATATTTCTTTTATTTAAATATACCTACCCTCATTAAAAATAAGAAATCCAGTTTTTGTGGCGTAGAGGACGTCGTGCTCATTCCAGAAAGTCCAATTTTGTGAAAATCGGAGCTCGGAGTCAAAAGTTATGGCCGTTTGAAGTTTCACGGGCCAAATGTTGACTTTTCTTCTCTGCCTTTGGCCGCTTCAGCTTTTCACGTCCCACGCATCCCTTTGTACCAAATGTCCCAGTGCTGTGTAGGAACAAATTCTTCTGGACGGCCCGAAATGGGCTCCCATGTCCCTTTTCTGCCGGTGACATGTGGCGTGATCTGATTGGCTTCAACTCCTTCGGCTTTTCAACTCCCGTGCGTCCCTTTGTCGCATTTTGTCCGCAGGTGCTGAAGTTCCTTGTTTCGGCCAAACCGGCCGGTTCGCGTACCTCAGCCCAACTGCCTGGACTGTTGGGACAAATTTTCGCCGTTCGCGTCGTTCGGCCGGTTCCACGCCCTGCTGTCCCAACGTTCCTCGGTACAAAGTTTCTCATTTCGCCGATCCGACCGAGTTCGTCGTATTCGTGTACCTTTGCCCAACCTGTTCTGGGCTGCTTAATTCTTTTTTGGCTTACTTGCATCCTCCGTGTACTAACTCCCAGATGTCCAGACTGTCTATTTCAACAGTTTAGTCAATTTTTTTCCATTTTCGGCAATGCAGATTTTCACTCCCGCGCTTCCCTTTTCCCATTTGTCCCAGTGGCTGTAGACTTGCCTGGCAGCCTTTCAGCCGGTTTGCGCCCAATGTCTTCATGCTCCCCGACTGTTTGCGAGGACATGACTTAATCCATTTTTCATCATGATTTTCCCCTGGCCCCCGAACTTGTTTTTGCAATTTTTCACATTTTTAAAATTTGCTGGGTTTTCCTCTTGGACAGAAGAGTTAGAAAGAACCCGAGCGTGGACCCAGGAACATGATTTTTGCCTTGAATTAATATAATTGCTTAGGACTAAAGAATTTGATGCATGTTATCAAAATTACCTTGAGGGGTGAATTTTGGATAACAAATTCCACCATTGGTAAGTCCCAAAAACAAGGGTAAAGAACACATGACACCAAACAACACAAAAAAATTGGAAACCCAAAATAACTAAATTACATAATACAAAATAATAGGAGTATCAGGTAAAATTGACAGTAGCAATGTCGGGTGGTGGTGGATCATCTTGGGAGGGAATACCTCTAAACCAGAGGAACCCTCCATAATTGGATCAATAAATTTCTGCCCTTCTATATTTTTTGAATTATCTTGAGTAAAAAGAGGCACCATGATGCCCCATCTTAGAGGAGGAGAGATGAACACAATAAACCTGCCTTATCTAGATGTGTCCAACGTGATAAACTAGTAGTTGCCTTACCCTAGGGAGGTGGGTGGACTCCAACCATTCCAATAAGATGAAAGAGATAAAACATTAACACACACTAGAGAAGAGTGGCATTATTGTGAGTGACTTATATGCCTAATAGGAGCATGAGGAGGGATCAACCTTAGAAGATTTCATGGCACAAAACTTATGGAATGGTCAAGCAATTACTTGAAATACTCAAATTCAATCACCACTTTATGGGCCTAGGACAATATCTAATAGTACACAAAATAGATAACAAAACCTTATCATTGGCAGAAAATTATTGTGAGATATCATTCTTGATAAATATAGCAACAATCCTAGAATTCCACAAATGAAATAAATTTATATCTATATAAACTTCCATATTAGAGCTACATAAGAAATTCCATTAGAGTAGTCACCAATCAAATCCCTTTTACAAGTAAAATTTTAAATATGAAAATGATGAAAAAAATATTAGATCCAACACCAGGAAGATTAGGAACATGTGCATGACCAAAATAGATGTTTAAAATTCTCAGGATGAGCACACACAAGACACTTGGAGTTTGAGACACCAATGTGTTTGAGTCTCTCACTAAGAGGAATGCCTTGGTATATAAAGAACCATATAAATTCTATATTTTATGCTTGAGTTTAGGATTACAAACCTGACTGTGGTTAAAATCCACATTTTGGGAGAGTAATTCAAACCCTAATGTGAACTGATATTACTAAGGGAATGAAATAATGTGATCACCAACTAGTAAAGAAAACTTGAGATGTAATGTTTAAAGGATGTGTTAAAATTCCATCTCCAGTCATGCCACTATATGAATAGGGGTGAAGGCCCAATTGTGGAGCATGAATTATGCGCATAAGATTCTAAAATTTATCATATAATGGAATTAGAATTAGATAAATTAAACTTACTCTTGAGTTCCCTGCCACGGAATCTAATTTTTTGTGTGAGAATGGCTATCAAATTTTGGATATCCCTCTATAAAAAAATCTAATATCTTTGATGCCCAAGTTTCCAAAAGGGGAATATCATTTCCAATTATAATGGGTGACCATAAAATGTTTGTGATGATTAAAATATATCATTACCTAAAACCGTCACCAAAATAATTTTAAAAATAGATATACTATCTCAACATTTTTCTAGATACTCTTAGTAAGACAAGATCCTTCAATAGTGACTAGAACCAAGGTGATAGAGAAGGTATGTAGTGTAATATTCTTCATTAAAATCCTACTATAAATCACACCAAAAGGAATACAATGTCTCAATAGATTTTTCCACTCCTCATTTCCTTCAAAGGATTTCACCATCTAATTAGCATATAAGGAAATTCTATCTTTAAACATCAATAATTCCCATACCAACATTTTCTCAGGGTAGAAAACATATGTACAAGGAAACTTGGTGGAATCCTCTAGATTTTTGACATTGTCCTAAAGTAAACATATTAGCATCTTCGACAATTTTTTTAAAATAATCCATGGACAACACCAACAAGAAGAGTAGTAAATATGAGTAGTTGTGAGATTTTTTGTACAAACCTAAAATTTACCAACTAGAGGTAGGAGCTTATAGGTCTAAAAGGATATATTTTCTCGACCCTGTAAATCATATATTTCCAAAAATATGAGGGGATTTGTATCACATTTGTTTTCAAAATTATTTTAATCCTTAGACTACTGAAGAGAATATCAAATCTCCTTATGTTAAATTAGATTAAAAATGCCTTTATTCTTCCCTTTATCTATTATTTTCATAGCTTGAAAATTTGGTGAATTTTAGCTCTATTGATTTGAATTTAAAAGTACCTTTGATAAATTTTATTCCTTCTAAATATGTATGCAATAGACACAAGACACTTCGTAGATTTTTTTAAAAATTGACATTTCCCTACCCTGATTAATCCTTAACACTTGATATTAATCGAATTCATTGTGTCCTATAGGGTTTTCAACTTATATACTTATCATTGCTTTCACTGTATGTGATGGATGTGAGACACATTTCAATCATCAACTTCACCTCATATGGAAGAGTTTTCAACTTACTCAATTTTCATTTTTTTCAATGTCTATGATGGATTTTTCACACTTGGAAAGTATTATATTTCTACACATTTGGGAACTTATAGTTTTTTTTCTCCAAAAATTTTAGAACATTGATGGTTGAAAAGTTGTAATGATTGGATTTCCTTCATTTTGACAAGGCATAGTGATAATTTTCATCTCTACCTTATATGATGGATCTATGACACATGGAGGAAATAAACATATTAGCCTACATCAATCTTTGGTCTCTCACATAAAAAATATATAAACACTAATAAGAAATAAGTTGCAGGAATAAACACATTGGATTATTTCATACCTTGTCTCCATATTGTATATGATGCCAATTATGGACAAGTGACATAGATTAGTACTCTGCATTATTTCAATATTTTGGACTCTGCTTCATCTCCATGCCACATTACAAGACATTGATGATCAACATATGGTATATATTGATGAAGCATGAGCCAAGATACAATTTATATTCACCATGTTAAATTTTATGGTTCAAAAATGTAGTAATATGAAGTATGAGGGAATCAAAAAATGATGAGGGATAATGCAAAAACATGAAACACGGGGATCAGGAAGGATTGCATGAATATTGACGGAAGTGAAAATGGGCAATGTGATGAGATATCAGAAAATAAACCAACGTGAATGCAAGATTTAAACAATAGGTAAAAGCTTGTTACAATCCAAACATCTCTCACAATCTCATAGATCAGAAGCAGTGTACATATAGAGGGTTCTGAGTAACCCCAATTCTATAATCATGACCTCTCAAGTGGAGAGGGAGAGTTGCATTCCTAGAATAGGAAAGTAACTCCAAATGACACATATAACGCACTGATGCATAAGGTAATCCAATGATGAACCCTAAATGACACCTAGACCTATGACCTCACCTAATAAAGATGAAATTCCTAGTGATGTGGAATATGACTCATACTAACACCCACCCTTCATCATAACTTAGGATGAAGCAGAAAGTTGGAAAATAGAAATGGCTCTTAGCACAAAATCATGATGAGGTACCCATGCACAATAAGGAAATCAAACATTGGAGGCAACCCCAATGGGAAAAACATCCACCATAAGAGAAAAATATGCTCTCTAATCTAAGAAATATGCCAAGGATGGGTCCCAACCACTGAGGAGCCTGATAAGGTACCCATTTTAAAATGGAAATATCTCAAAAATAAGAAGAGGAGAGAAGAAGAGGGAGATGATAGGAGCACAAAAGATGTCATGGATGGATCTAAAATCTATAACTCTAGGAAGTCTCCCAGAAGAGTTTCGATGAGGTTTTCCTCTTCCTCTTGAAAGAAGAAGAGCCACCCACACTGAACTATGTGTCAGTCCTTAAGAAGGAAAAAAATAGAGTATTGGAAATATGCCCACTCCATGAAGGAAACTGAAGGCAGTAACACGAATAAATTTGAGTTTGGTCCAAAAAAGTGTGACATAGTTCTAGAAAAAGAGTGCTAAGGAACCGAAGGTAATGGTACGAGCATTGAACTATCAACGTTTAGAAGAGGAGCACCCATATAAAGGATTTCCAACTGATTTGAAGGCAACACAACAACCCCCACAGCAAAAAGAGGATCCACAAGAAAGGGTGGATCAGTGAAGGTCTCCTAAAAAGTAGAAGTGATAAGAGTCTTAGAAGGGGAGCTCCCAACAAAGGAGATGATTGACTCCTCATAAACACTTGAACAAGGATAAGGAACATGTATATCATCACAAGTGGACCTCTGTAAAAATATGACCAAGGTTGGGTAGATACTCTTCCCAATGAGGGGGCTCAACAAATAGAAGATTGATGTTAGACATGTATAAGTCATCTGTGCATGAAGGTAGATAATTGGAAGGGGAATCACACACTAAAAGTGGAAAGGATGTTTGTGCAATGATTTTATGATACTGAGAATGGGATTGATCGATATCTGATGAGATGGAGGTGTCACAACACTCTCTAGAAAGGGTGAGAGAAGGAAGAAAGAAGTCCTTTGAGGTACTTCTTGGCATCAAAACTAGGAGCACACACCTTGTCATCAAAAGGAGAATCAAGCAATTCTAAGTCAATGAAACTGTCATCACATGAATAAAAAGAGGAGACAACTAGATAAACAACAACAATAATGGTGGTAGTATGTGAATGGTCTCCAAAGAGGGACTGAAAGATGTTCCTGATGTGATAGGGAGGATATGAGTATGCCATGTTAATGCAGATAGGTCTGGTGATGGAAAACATCAAGTGACCAACAATATGGTCACATGTGTCAATAAAGTCCTTAAGATGACTAGAATCAGTAGATGCAGGAACTTTCCCAAGAAACAAGTGTGTAATATCCTCGTAGGTGAAGTAGCATTCTATGAAAGCACACCATGATTTATAGTTCTCTCTCCCAAGAAAAAGTGGAAGAGGTTATAAATTGATCCTATGACACTCAAGTAGACAAATATCATCCTCTGTGATGTGAAAGCAAGAAGTGCAAGGTGCACAAGAAGAAGGGTAAAAGTATGCAAGACATCAGACTCAGTAGATAATGCATCTACAAGCAACACAAAAACCAAGAAGAAACAATCATAACCCCTATATACGGTACTTTATTAATAGTGTGTGATTACAATATGGTGTGTTAGTGCGATATCAAATAGTTGACCACTCAAATTTTAGTTTGTGACAAGTCTCATGAGAGTGGAGGCCATAATGAAGTCCTAATTGGAAGCATAGGAACACATGCAATCAAGAAAAAAAGGTGAAAAGAAACACAAGGGTAGACTGATCAACATGAGAGAAAAGGTTTCTCATGGAAAAAAAATAAGGCTTTCTTACCATAAGGATATGGCAGATGCGTCTACTAGCTGTAGGAAAACAAGAGTAGTAAAAAGTACAAGCCAAAAAAATGGCCCAGAAATCCTAATAGCCCTATATATAGAGCCTGGAAAAATACTCCCCCTATATACAATGAATTTTTTATTATTTTCCCTGTAATTAGGTTGGCACTAATGTGGAAAATTGGGAAAAAGCATGATTTTTATTAAAATGGGAGAGAGAGGTGTCTTGGAGGCCCAAAGGGTGAGCAAAGGCAGGAAACTCGTCATATAACTTAGCAAGCTAGTTATAGATCTCAGTGGGCACTACAGAGGGGAAAAATCAGTGATTTGGCAAGGAATCTCAAGTGAGCTAAGCGTATGCACCAAGGAATTCCACATTGATGGGTTGAGCCAAGTTATGTGTCAGGTTATAGTCGTTGGGGGATCCTGAGTCGTGTTAGGTGTCATTGAGTGAAGTGTTAAAGAGTAACACGCCAAAATGAGTGTCAAGATGATGGAGATAAAGATGATAGTGAGGAAAAAATGGGGCATTGTGAGAAAGGTTATATATGAGAATCATAGAAGACGAGGGAAGAGATAAGCATGGGGAAAACACAATACAATCAGTCAAAGACTAATTAGAACACACAAACCCAAACCGAGCTAGATTCTATGCAAGGTGAGTTGAAATTAATGCATGGGAGAGTTAGAATATGTCTAAGGTAGCTAGCAAGGGGGCATCTCGGTTCCCATCTCAAAGAGCTAGGATCAAGTTGTACCTAAAAATAAGCACTTTAATAACCTTAGGAATGTACAAAACTAACACATATAACACCTGATAAAAAACTCTAAACCTACAACCTAAAGCAAAAAAATCTCTAAAACCCCTCATGTAAGGCCGGAAACCCAAAAACCATAAAACTTGAATAAGCACCATGAACACAAACAAACCCAAACAAGGGGTTTAAACCTTGAATCAATGCAATGAACACACATATGGAATAGCCATTACGACAGACGTTTAAGAAACCTGTAGATCACCAACAAAGAGCCAAAAAACATGAAAACCAAAGAGTTACATGGATCCACACAATGTGCACTCTGATACCATAAGGGATAATGCAAAAATGAAAAGCATGAGGATCATGAGGGATAGTGTGAACATAAAAAAAAGTGGAAATGGGTAGCGTGATGAGATCTCAAAAGAGCGAGCATCAACCAACTTGCATGCAAGATTAGAAAACCAGGTAGAAACTTGTTACAATCCAAACATCTCTCACAATCTCATAGATCAGAATCGGTATAAATATAGAGGGTTTTGAGTAACCCTCAGTGCTATAATCATGACCTCTCAAGTGGAGAGGCATAATTACATTCCCAGAATAGGAAATTAACTCCCAATGACACATATGACACACTATCACGTAAGGGAATATAATGATGACCCCTAAATGACACTTAGACCTATGACCTCACCTAAGTGAGATGACCTTCTTAGTGATGTGGAATATGACACACACCAACTGAGACAAAGGCACATAGATAGAGATTTAGTATTTCATTGATATTTTTCTACTGAGAGCTCTAATTGAAAAATGAATGGTATTATTAGAAAGGTAATCCAAATAATTTTTTTTTATCTTAGTTTTGAGAAGAATGGTTGAGGAAAATATTATCTATTCATGACATATTTTTTAGTTATTTCTTTCTCCCTTAATTAGATCTAATTATTCCCTAAAATCACTTGTAGATGCTCCCAAATTATTCTATTCTCTTATAAAATATAATTTCAAGATAATATTCTCTTTTTGTCCCCACAAAAATGCAAATGGAGGAGTTAAAAAAGATGTGGATTAAAATAATGATATTTCAAAGTGGTCTTAAGTGGGGAATCGTGATCTATTGAAAAAATGACAGCTTCATCTTCCCTCATTCTCCTAATCTCATGGGAATACATTGATGATTTCTGAGGGATCACTCAATAAAATTATTTACTTTGTTCTTTCAAATGAAGAAATCAAATCTTTAAAAAATATGATTTTCTTGAAATCCATCTAGGTTTTATGGATAAGGTTATTTCAAGCCATTCCTAACTATGATTCAATGGTTATGGGTCATCATTGTGCCAAAAATGATCCTATAATATTCTTATAGGTGGTTTTGGGGTGGATCTTTTCAACTATGCATATTTTTAGAACCCTATGATATATGCGAAAGATATAAGCAAGAGAAAGGATACATTTTCTAGAAAATTATTGATCCTCTTCTTCTCATATATCTTCTCTCTTCCATTTTCTTTATATATGTTCAAACATCTTCTAAAACTGGTTCTTCCTTGATTTAAAAGTTACTCTACTCTTTTGGGTACTAAGATTCTTATTTCCTTTGACATCTGGTTCTCATCTCTGTAAATGCATAAATTACTTGAATTATGTTTTTAATAGACTATTTATATTATATATCTTAATGCATATATCATTGTGGTTCATGTTTTCCCCTTTTCCTTTGTGTTATTTTATCTGACATATATATTATTCTTATTTTTTATTGTGTGTGTGGAATTTGTAAAATATGGATTCATACTGTCTAATTTAATCCAAGAGGGAGATTTAGATTTAAATTTCAGTATATAGTGGCTCATATATGTCCTTTAGATATGTGTTTTTTCCTCATTTTTGTTAACTCATAAATGGAGGGTGATCCCCTTACTTTTGGGTACATCACCATATTTCTCTTTCATGTTTTATTCCCCTTCCTCCTAAAATTGGTACATTATAGTATAGTAGTTATAACATAGAGTAGTTAATATAAGATCTAAATTTATCTAGAGGTATTCCTCAAGGATCCAAGTTACCACACCTTAGAGGCATTCTCATTTTTTACTGAGACACTAGACTTCCAATTGGTTATCTATAGGATCATGCTCTCAATAAACAAAAAAAATGGTAAATGGGATCCCCAAGAATTTGAATTTATCTCCTTTATAAATATATTTCCATGTGATATTATTTAACCAATCTAACATGGGATATGAAATCTATTTGTAACCCAAATTTTTGGACCACTAAAGGTTGTAACTTGAGGATTTGTAAAAAATGTAAATACACAGCATGGTTTCCCTAAAACTATCCTTATTTAACGAAAGCATTAGAAATTAATCATTAAAAATTATCCAGCGAGACCTTTATTTCCTAGCGATACCTTGTTATATTTCTGAGTGATAAGGTAACCATGAGATTTCATCATGAGTATAAACAAATCAAGAGTAAGAGGAAAACCATACTAGATTGAATGAAAAAGGACAAAAGAGTCAAAATTTTGGCCATTGATGTTAATAAAAGATGAGGTGTTATATAAAATATTCTTTAAAAACTTGATGAAGAAATCACTAAAACCCAATACTTTTAACATGGAAAGAATAAAAGGCCACTCAATACAATCATACCATTTTTCAAAGTATAATTTGAGAAAAATGATTTATGTTCGAGATTCCTAATCCTATTACATGCCTTCCCAAATAGTAATGATATCATCCAAAATATAGCAACCTTTGATAATACTAGTTTTTTGGTATAAAAAGAATATAAATAACGTGTCAGATAAAACTAGAAATAGATTTGGTAATGATTTTGTATGAAACATTCAATAGTGTAATTAGGAACCAACTAGAAATTAGTTTGTAGATGCCAAAAATTGGAGGGGATTTTCATGTGCATTTGACTCCTCATGAGTATGGGCCAAGGAAAATGATATAGGGGATGTTATGATGATATTGGGCTAGAGTTGTAGATAGTGCAAGGGTAGAGTTGGTGAGGGGAACAAAGAGGATGGAGAGGACTAGGGGACACTCAGGGAGGAGGAAGAGGAGTAGGATGATGAATACAATATTTCTAGTGCTAGTTCATAGCCAAAGTGGTAGGAGGGAGACCCGGGTAACCCCTTTTTGATTTTTTTTGTGTTAGTAATCCTACTTTTATTAGACTACTACTTGTTATTCTAGTGTTAGTGAAATCCTTACATCTAGTGGCTACTTGTGTTTTTTGGAGATGGTTTTATAACTCCATGATTGTATGAGTGTATTTAGAGTCTACTGGTGAGTGGTGGAAGCTCATTTGAGATACTCTATTTGACATGTTTTCTCCATTATTAGGGAATAGTACTGACAAGTTATAGGTGGACCTTGGACTTCCTCAAAGAATTGTGAAACACACAAATTTTTTTGTTGCATAATACCATAGGCACAACTCTTGGCCATTAAGAGGGCCAACACCTCAACACTGGAGGTTGAGATCTATTCCCTAAGAGAGGTGATACATACACATTTGGGTATACATGGAACTTCCTTAAGTAAGAGAACCCCAACATCGATGACACTAAAACCTCAAGTGATTGGTTCATGCCACAGAAGAAAATTGAAGAGCCCTTGTCATTCTATGATAGGTTCATCAAGGAATAGGACCAGGAGTCCTCATTATTTAGCTAGAGGGTCACATCATCACCTTACTTTTTTAGACTCTATGACATATATTATTCATGGAGGAACTTGTATGCCCCATTTTGTGTATATTTTGATTTTTGAGCCCAAATTTTCTCATACGGTGTGGATCAAATGAAAAATTTTACAAAATTTGAACAACCTATACATATAATGGTGTTTTTCTCACATTATGTTATGAGACAAGTGGAAGTTTTTAGGAACTTGTAGGAAAAAACATATAGAAATCATGGTGAATATGACTTGAACCAAAATCATAGGGTTTGAAAATAATTTGAAATCAACGGTCATGACATTGAATAAAAAAAATATTGATTTTGAATCAAGTTATGGATGTAATGGAAAATGTAGGATAATTTTTTACCAAGTGTACAATTTTTTTGGTGAATAAAAAATCTTATGTGAATACCTTTTTTATGGCTTTTTGTTTGATTTTTTTATGCTAAAATGGATTTCTTCTTAATCTCTGGTGCTTTTGTTGGAAAATGTTTAATCTTCTAGTTCACAAAAAGAAATATTTAATGGTGTTTAATTGTCCAATATCACTCATGATTCAAATTGTGACTCAAAAATATGCAATGGTGGCATTTAATTTCTCCCTAAAGTTTAGATATCGAGTCATTGACTACACATATGACACAATCATATTTTTTTGCATCCCCGTGTTTTGTACCCTTTGGAAATGATGTGTTGGAAGTGTATTGATCATGATGTTGCCACATGTTACAATCCTCCTTCCCCAAACTACACACCTTTGTGCATTAATACTGGATGGTAAGGTGGAAGTTTTAGTAATGGGATCTAACCACATTTCCTCATATCACTTATTTTTGTATCTCAGACATGTAAATCAATGTCCATCTATGTGTCGATAGTCAGATAAAAGTGATGAATCCACATAAGATACATGTCTTAATATTGTTTATCTGATTTTGGGATACTCAAATATTCAATTAAAATTTAAATATATGAGGTTTCCTTACCAACATTGGATGCTTTCACGTATACATATGTATGGATAAGTGATGAAAATCATGTTTTATTAAATTATTTATAAATATTTTGCATCATTCGATATATGAGGATCAACGGTGTAAGCTCTATTCTGGGATGAAGGTTTGACACACCTAAATTTCTAATGGAAGTACCCATAATAGGCCTAGCGAAGTGACAAGTGTCATCCACTAAATGGTATTTGTCAATTTGAACAAGTGACTACTTTTAAAACAACTAATCATGAGTTCCACATTACTCCCTATAAAGATAAATATCTTGTAAAAGCATCAAAACATATTAAAGGTGGTGTATGATTAATAAATTTTCATGTTCCACGTGGCATGTTTTTTGGGTACCTTTGAAAGAAATGGATTTGGGGCATGAAATTGGAAGATTTCACTTTATGGAGCTCTAAAAGAGGTTAAATGGAATGTAAATGTATCTAGTATCCACCTATATGAGGGGTATGGATATACCATTTGGGGATGTAGGAAAAGGTTTATACTGATGTGTCTAAAATCCCACCCAAATATAAGGCTCGAGCCTCTAAAGGATAAATTTGAGATTTCAATGGTATAAATTTTTTAAAACAATATAAAAGAAACCACTTGTATAATATAAGATTTAAATAAATTAGGTTAAGAAATTCAATAATAATATTACTAAAAGTAATTTAATCATAATATAAAATAATGCAATAAACATAGCTCATGGGTCAAAATAAATGGTTGGCTCATAATGTTATTAAAATTCAAAACAAAAATACTTATAATCAATTTTCAATTGAATTAGAACAGTGAACACTTCACATATAATTGACATCATTCAATATCAAAAAAGAGTATAACCATGCTTGTTATGTAACTAACCAATAACATGATAATTGAAAATGATATTATAATTATTCTAAGAAACTATACTTATAATAATGTTTCAATCTATTAGGGATAACTAGTTCTAATATCATTGTTATAGAAAATTAGAAACAACCATATACTATAATTATGTTAATAAGTAAAACACATTATTCCCTTATGAACATAATTTACTATCACACCTAGTAGAGATGGTGGTTTTTCATGACACAATGGAATTTTTTAAGAGACTAAGAAATTTCTCAAATGATCCAGAAAGAAACATCAAAACAACTCAAATAAGAACCACTTCATATACCCTTTGACTTGAAATTAAGAACCACTTCATAATATTTTCACAAATAAAACTAGATAGTTATATATTACACGAGTACACTTATGCACCAACTTTTTTGCATAATTTTACATAAGAATCCTTATTAAATGATGATAAGTTATGGATTTGAAATAATGTAAACTATTTTGAATAAAAAAAAATGCAAAGTTACAAACTTTCCAACTTTATCATCCCAATAAAATTTACATTACAAAGGACCAAAATATTGATAGTGTTTTCATTTTTATCCCTCAAAAGGAAAAAGTTAGATTGCCTTGTAAAATTTTAATACATAAGTAAGGTTTTATTTTCCATTAAATGGAAAATATTTTAATCTCATGCAAAAATATTAAAATATTTTTTTAAAATTTTAAAAATTAAGTGACTTTATAGATCATTATTTGGGAAATCAACATCACCATTAATTTGTGTCATTCTCAATTATATCCCACATTTGTATTTTAATTTTCCACCAATAATTATTTTAAAAGGTGTTAGTTCAGTGACTAGTTATTGTACTTGTCAATTTTCCCTATTATGCTTGATCAACTCAAATTGTTTCTTCCAATGTTATAATGGAATTTACTTCTACTAGTACATGATACAATTTTTTTGAAATCTCCTCTACATTCCTTCAAGGTAATTTTAATTTGGTAGGAGGAAATGAAAATTTTATTTGTAAATTGTTGGATATTCCCTGTCAAGATAAATTTGAGTGGCCTGAGCTATCTTTGATGGTGGTAAGATGAATATTTATGTTCAAATTAGCATGTATATCCCCATTTTTTACATGTATCAAGATCTTATCGAAAATTTCATTCGTGTGGAGGATCTAATTTCCTTAGAAATGCTTAGGTCGATATGGTCAGATAATCAATTCTTCTTGTTTCTGCTTCATGCCTCTGAACTCATCCCCTACTTTTCCCCTCCGAGGTGGAATTTGAATTTCCTATATCTGATAATAAATCTGACTATTTTTTGACTCTCTAATAAAGGAAAATAGAATATGGATGTCTTTTCCTAAATGTATTAGATCGAGAAGGCCGATGAAGGATCATATTGCGGCACATACACTACAATTACTCTATGTCTCTCATCCTCCTTCCTAGTTCATGTAAAATGCAAGGGCTCTGGTTAGCAACATAGGAGGCCCTTTGTAATTTGTATGTACAGTACAATATATGTAATTCACATGTTTTTTATCTGCAAGGGAGAGGGACCTGATAGAACCCTCATTATTAATCTATAACCAATTAACTGATTTCCTAAACCTTATAAAGAATTAAGTTAAGAATATTTCTTATTTTATGTTGTTTTTATTTGGTTTAATTGAGATAAAAATGTGTTTTGTGAAGCTGCAGGATTTCAATTGTTAAAGTGACTTGCCATTATTTTGAAGAATATATGTGAATATATGTATCAATCTATCCAAATATGTCAATATTTTGTACAAATTCCCAAAATATTGTTAGCATTAACAACCTCCTCTCCCTAAATAATAACCTACTCTAATACCACCTAATGTAGAGAAATATAAAACATAGATTAGAAAACCCAATAATATGGATAATCATGCAAATAATGTTTCTCCTTAGAATAGATTGTCTATATAGAACTCATTCTAGATCATCTCACTTGTCTATAAATGTTATTCTCCCTTAATATTATTGATAGAAAACCATCACATAATAAGGCATCTCTATCATGATCCTTCTTAAACCATGTTTCTTCCCTCTCAACTTCATACACCAACAACTCTGCTCACTAGGTTATTAGAGGATTAGGTAAAACATTTAAATAAGTTAACCATATAAACCATCTAAAATAAATTACTATAAATTAAATACACATGACAAGTAGTTAATGTGGGAAAAACTCTTACTAGGTAAGAACCCACAACACAACATAGATTTTCCATTATTGAGAAACTATAAATTTTACATAACCGAATAAATTTTAATCTTCCAACCTAACTTCATCTCTCATTTTAATTTATCATATTTATCGGGCCTCATGTGCCCTTTTAAGGGAGGGTGATCGAGTGTGACTTCCTAAGATACACCCTTCTACTCTAATTGATTTAAAATCACTTAACTATAAACTTCAGTTATCCAACAGGTAGGGGTGTAACGGTTCTTGGGTCTCCTTCTAATTGTGAGGTTCAAGGTTCACATCTCATATTTGTATTAAGGAGGCCTACCATCATCAGTTTGGATACCCCGGTGATGGGGTGCCAAGATAATATGGTTTAATCTATGGGCTAGCCGAGAGCTTAAACTTCGATCCTTAGATGGTTCTATGACCGGTGTGGGTTGGTGATGCTACAAAGGGCTAGGGCCCTCTCCCTAGGTAACCTCATAAAAAAAACTTAAGTTTATATTCAATAAATAAAAAAATATTCATATTTTTTTATTAACTATAAAATAATGATTATAGTTATATTTAATATATAATTAAATAAAATCTTATAAGAACAATTTAAGGGGTTAAACCCCACTTACTCTTATTGTTCCAACACTCGACCCCCCTTAAGACTAAGTGGGGTTATATGCCAACATTACATATTTGTACAAAAATATTTACAATCCTTAAACCATGATGAGGGTTTTAGGCTAGCATATTAATTTTCAAGGATTTATACACGTTCATCATACTAAACTTACCTTGTTGTAAAAACGTATTTGGAATCCATGAATTATAGTTGATTATTTAGGATAGGTGTGATTTTTTAGACTTCATCTCACAATTTCTCATGGAAAATATATATAAGCACCTTAGGATCCTTTTATAAAGGACCTCCTTTATAAAATGATGATTTATTAGTGGAATACATAGTAAAAATTAGAGAGAAGAGTTTACTTTATATCATTCAATATCTTTACAATTCTTTTTATAGAGAAGAAGTATATAGGTGAAGAAGAAAACATATGGCCAACCGTTAGGAGGTGGAATTTTCATGCACACTCCCCCTCACTGACAACTCTAAAAGGGTATGTATTGCAAAAAACATGTAGAATTTCATAGCACATAACAGATTCATGAAGATATTTGCAACTTGATATTTAGTAAGATAAAACCAGAGATCTATATCACTATAGAGAACCTTCTCTTAGATAAAATGCACATAATTCACTTTAAATAGCCCAAGGCGTGTTGGCACATCACTCAGCCTGAATTGAGCACTCACTTGAAGCACACAAGGGTACATGTTCCCTCTTACTGAAGCTTGTTCAAGATGTTAGCATGATTACAAGTATATTTCAAATCCATAATAGATAATCAAGTAAAGTACAGTGTCTAAACCTGATCTAAAAATAAACCATATGAAGGAATAACTAAAGAATCACTATAATCAATTTTACCATGCAATTCCATGTTCAGTTACATCTAATACCAATATCTAGCCAACAAGATCCATTATATTAAATATTGTAAAATGAATAAGCTTCATTCATCATAATAATATCACCATGGTCATATGCGCTAACAAATTCACAACATAACACTGCAATAAATCACGAACTATCTAAACCGTGTAAATTAATACATATTTATAGGGGTGGGGACTCTCCCTTCACCACCCATTCACCTTCAAAAAATAGGCTACATGTTAATAATAGGCATGTGCCCTTACATAAATATACAAAATCATGCAAGTGATAATAATATATCTCCTAAATTTATCTCTTAGTTCAAATCCCATTATTAGCTCCAAAAATTTGCATGGTGCTCGATCCTTCGCTTATCCAAAATAGCCTTGGTGTGGTCCTCAAGTCTTCTATAAGCCTTTCTCATTACTCCACGTCCCAAAAATAGCCTTAGTCTAAAAATTGGCTAAGTCATGTTTTAACATGTTCTTGGGTGCACCCTTGTTTTGTCATACTTCTGCGCACTCCTATGCGCCCTACATCCACGCACCCATACCTTCCACACTTTCAAACTTGAGTTGTACTTCATCTACTCAAAATTACCCCACACTAAAGTCATTTTCACCCCCGGAAATGGGTAATCACAACTTATATCTCTAGGAATAAAGAATAAAGAATAAAATAATAGGTAATTACTTGAATAAAAGAATGAAGAACTACTCAACAACTTGCTCGTCTATTGGTAGGATTAAATCTGGATATTCATTTATGATCTTTTCTTCCAACGCTTTCCAATCACTCAATGCTTCACCTATGTTATTGGGGACATCTGTAACCATGGCTTCCAATTCATCCCGAGTCATGTTTTCTTTTCTACTCTACAAAATTCTAATAATGTTAGCCATTTTGGAAACCATGCCCTCCATGTAATCCATTTTCAATGCAATAAGCTTCCTGATTTCATTCATTCTTTCTTTATGTGGTTCTTGGGCTGTGGAAAGTACATTGCACTTTTCTTCTGCTAGATAAATACTCTCCATTTTCTCGAGCATCTCATCCTTCACTACCTTTAGGACCTCATTATCCTCTACACTTGTTCATGTCCTAATAATTGAATCTAGTTTCATGCACATATTTAGAGCTTGGTCTTCCTTCTTCAATTCATCCTTCAATGCCTATAAAAATGACTCATAACCTACAAATTTCCTTGCAATTATGGCCTTGGGTCTTGTTACCTCCACTGCAAGATCCCTTGGTACTGGCATACACACAACCACTTCTTCTAGTAGCAACCAAACTGTCGTGCACAAATAATGCAAAGCAGACTTGAATTCTGGTTCCAAATTTTCATGAAAATGTGGGATCTTCTCCATTATTTCATCCTCTATTTGTTCAACCATCTTGAGGATGTCTTGTGTTTATTCCTCATTCTTCTCCTTTTCCTCTGTGAGGCACTTAATTTTTTGTATCTCTTTCCTTCTTTTCCTCTAACAGTTCTCTAATGGTTTCCACTTTATTGATGTTCCTACGTGTAACCTCTATTGATACATTTACCAAAGTGTTGTTCACCTGTTCATCTGACATAACGGTTAGCTTGAAATTCACATGTCTTACATGGGGTACTCTCTTCATTCTACGTGAAACACATGAATCCTTGCACACATCAAAATCAGGCTCATCCATATGAGCATGCATAGACCAAGATAACTACTTGTGTGTGTGTGTGTTCTCCATTTATTCATCCATGAGCTCCCACCCATACAAATCCTTACACTCAAAAGTGATTTGGAACCATAAAGGTATGATATTACTTGTATCATCCACATATCCAACTACAACGGTATCATAATCTTCATCCTTCTTCTTTGTGCGCTTACCCTTTGGGATTTGGGTGCCTAAGTCTAGTACCGGTCCTTCATCCTCTTGTGCACTATGGGGTGCACTCGAATGTTCACCCTTCTCTATTTCTATATATGTATCCTTCAGTTCCTCCTCATCCTAAGGTTATGTAGTATCCTCCTCTATGACTGGAATGTGAGGCACATTTTCCTTGGATCCTTATTTTGCATCATCCTTCCAAAGGATGTACTTGTGTCTTCTCTTCTTCTTAGGCTTGGGTTTCTTAGGAGAAGTCCTTGGTGACCTCCTTGGGGGATGGGAAGGTCTCACACCCTGATTCCTTGTTCACCTAAGTACCCTCTTATACTGGGGTTCCTCAGGAGTCTTTTCTAGGTCTACCTCCATAGCGCCTATCTCTAAAACTTATTCTTCCTGTTATAGGGGAGGGGTTACCTCACACGCACTCTCCTTCTCCCAATGAGCTATCATATTCCCTTATGCTCTAGGCCACTAGTGTCTTTATGAATCTCTTCTTCTTATTCCTTTTCTTCTTCAATGGGTAGAACATCCTCTTCTTCTAAAGTTTCCACAATATGTTTTCCTTTGGATGTTCCAAGGAGCTTTAACTCATTCTCTAAATACTTCATGTTTTACAAGCTAGGCTTCAAGCATATATATACCAGAGCTGTGCCTAATTTTCCAATGACCATACTAACAACCTTTATGATAATATCATCTAAGATCAAAATTTCAATATAAATAGTCTTACCTGGATAAAAATATGACTTCCTCATTGTATGGTAGCTGCAATATACCAGCGTTGAACAATAATCGGCATTTGTTTGTGAACCTATGTATAGATGCTTGGAATTATCAAACAATGAAGGCATATGGAATCTTACACAAAGTGCCTTATTTTCCATCCTTCATTCTAAAGTGCCTAATGCAGAAGTGTTGGTACATTGCAAAGTTTACTTGTTTATCCAATACCAAAGGTAAATCCTTGGGTATCCTCCACTCTTCTTCAAACGCGACGTGCAAGAACTCATACCACATTTCATCCCTTTACTTGAAGGGTCTGCTTATTGATCCATCACAAGTATAATTGGAAAATATTTTTGCGAAGGACTTATTTTGTGTAAGAAACTACCACATATTGTCTTTTGGCCCATCAGGAACTCTAATTTCAAAAAAAATTAATGACAGAAGTACAACACCAAAGTTGATCTTCTCACCTTCTTGTGCTTCCTCAATAATTTTCTCAGCAATGACATTTGATTGATTTTTTATCTTTGTCAGGAGATGGGATGCTACCTGAATGACTAGATACTTCTGTAATTTAGGGATGTCCATCTTGTACCCTCCTTTAGTGTATCCAATTTCTTTCTTTATCTTTTTTATGGCCTCTATTTCAGTGAGGTTGCTATTCAGCTCAACACCCATACTCCTTAGCCATGTCAAAATTCTAATCAAAGGTGTGGTGATCCTCATTCGGTTCCTAAAAAAATACAAGAAATCCTCATGGAATCTTCTCCTGAGTTGTTGGTATAACTTTTCAGGTTTAAAAAAATGCAGGAGCTCATACAGCTGTAAAAATCCTACCTTGGTCAATAATTTATCACCCACATCGTCATAGACCACCATGTCATATGATATTCTCTTTGAGGTCTTCACCACAAGATAATTCTCTAACTCTTCCTTGTTATCCTTATTCCTATGCTAATAATTGCTAACCTTGCAGCGATGAATGTTTGAATCCCAATCACAACCCATGAGAACCCATTTTGGGTACTACATTTCAGAGAACCTACTCTCAGGAAATTATTCAAGATCAAATTCTACTTCATTTTTCTTATTTCCTTTTGTACTAGCTCCAGGTTCTCTTTTGGGTGCCATATCAACTAAAAAGGTGTGTTATTTTACCTTCCTCAAGCTCTGTTAATGTCCTAGCTCGAAATTGTGTGCCCTATCTCAAAACCAAACCCTATCTATCAATCCTCTTCCCTTCATGCCTTTTCTTCACTCAAACATGTCACCAATGGATCACAATACTATCCCATGCACAAATTCAACAAGACATAACTAGTTTGTAGCTCTCTACACTTCACCACCATCTTGCTAGCTTGTTTTCCTTCAACTCGCTCGAAATATCTTGTATACAAAGGTAAAAATGACTTTTCATCACGTCCTTATATATATTTTCAAAAAATTATCGCATTTATTGCTCTCTATATACCACCGTCCCCAGCATTAATTCATCGTTTCAGGAAATTTTCCACGATGTTCATTTCCTTGCAACATAACCTTCTGGCATGACTTCTATTTTTTGGCTACATAACTCCTTTTGCATGCCCTAATGCTCTAAATTACTTCACCATTGTTCCTTCTTCTAAGTAGTTTTGACTACTGCAACCTACCTTGTGTTACATTGTGCATTCATCCATAAGTGGTCTTTAATCATGAGCAATTTTCAATCTGCACCTTTACCTAAAACACCCATACAAAAATTTTTGTATGCATACCCATCTTCAGATGAAAATAAAACTTTAAAATAAAACTTGTATATAAAACACCCCACACTAAGGGTATGCGTGGTCCTCTGTGCATGAAAACACTTACATAATAATCAGCTTATGGTGCGCAAGAGCACTTATTATAAAAAAAAACTAAACTAAATTGAAAAGGAATAGAAATAATGAAAGGAAACACATATAAAGAGAATGCATTAAGGAAATCTATCCTAAGTGTAAATATTGCATTATTACAAACACTAAGAAGACTTATTCATAGTAGGCATTTAGCCTACTCTTGTTGAAGTAACCAGGAAACCATGTTCCATCTAGCACCTCTAACTAGAAATCACTGGAATCAAGTATATAAGTGATAACATATGGTCCCAACCAATGCACCTTAAGATTTCTATGGTGGCACAAAAACTTTGAATCATATAGAAGTACCATTTTTCCAACCTCAATCTTATTATCCTTGATGTGCCTGTCATGCCATGCCTTCTCCCTTGATTTTTCTTGTTTTTGACTCCAACGTGTTATGGCGCGCCTCTCATCCAACTGCATGAGTTTTTAAATACAATATTCAATTTTTTTCTCATTAGCTAAACCTCATGTGTGCACAATTCACAAAGAAGGTAACATGAATTCCATGGGCAGTACTGCCTCTGCGTTGAAAACCAACTAAAAGGGCATTTCTTTATTCAACCTCTTGTGTCATGTACACCAAAAGTACAACAAATATTTTATCAAACCAATATCTCCTTCCAACATTGAAAATTTTTCTCGATGTATGGCTCAATATCTTGTTGAAGGCCTCAACAGTTCCATTCACTTGAGGATGATAGGGTGTTTATCCATGGTGTGTAACCATAAATTCAACCAATAATATCCTGATAGTCTCATTAAGGAAATGAGTACCCCTATCACTTGTTAAACTTAAAGGACACCCATACTTGTTGATAATATTTTCCCATAAAAACCTTACTGTCATAGCTGATGTGCACTCCTTTGTAGGTGTTTCTTCTGTCCACCATGTAAGATAATATGTACAAGTTATAATATAGTGTGATCTTGTCCTACACACGGCTGGGGAGATAGTGCCCATAAAGTCAATTTCCCACTTCTCAAAAGGTTGTGCACTAGCAATAGGCCTCAAAATCATCTCATCTCTATGCCCAAGGTTTCCAAGGCATTGATAATGGTCACATGCCTTGTAATAATTTTTATAATCCTTGTATAATTTTTCCCACCATAGACTAGTGAGTATAATCTTACGCACGATGGAATCCCCTACATAGTGTCCACCTGTAATACTGCCATAAGTCTCCTCCATAATTTCTTCCCGCTCATGTTCAAGTACACACCAATGTAAAACTTCAGCATGGCCTAACTTGTATAAGTCTCCACTAATTAACATGTGAATAGAAATGTGAATGGTAATTTATTTCTTCTCCAAATCCTTCATTCCTTCAAGTGTCACACTTGTGTGTAAAAAGACAACGATATCCTCTAAGTTCAGGGGAGCACAATTTAACCTAAATAGTTTTACATCTAGAATTGTATCCTCAATGCTCCACACATCCTCACTCGATTGAATCCCTAATAAATGGTCCAGACCAAAATTTATCTTACCCATCTTAACCACCATAGTAAAGTTAAAATAATAAAATAACAGAACCCAATGACATATGTGCCTCTGTAAAACAGGCTTGTTTACCAAATACCTCAATGCCATATGATATATATAGAAGATGAAAGGTGTTGTTAACAAGTACTTTATAAACTTATGGAGTGTGTACATCATAGACAATGCCTCGCACTCTGTAGTCATGTAATTATGTTCTGCTGGAGTCAACTTCCTACTCGCAAAGCAAATAGGATGATCAACAATCCCTTCTCTAGGCTACGATAGTATTGCCTTGATGGCCTTGCCAGAGGCATCTACATGAATGTGAAAAGGTTTAGACCATGAAGGAAATTTTAAAATATGCACTGTAGTAATCCTTTCTTTTATATTCTCAAACACGCATTGTTGTGCCTCACCCCAATAGAACTTTCCTTTTCCCTTCAATAATTTTTCCAAGGGCATGGTGATCTTAGCACAACCTTTCATAAAATTCTAATAATATCTTGTGTTCCCCAAGAATCTACATGCACCTCTCTTTGGCTAGTTAGTTCCTCTAAGCCCAAGATAACAACAACCTTAGCAGGGTCCACTAGAAAACCTTCTTTACAGATGATGTGTCTTAGAAAAATTTCAAAGGGTGTGGAAAACACACACTTATTAACATTTAAATAGATGATAAACTCTTGTCACCTATCAAACATCATCCTAAAATTATTACAGTGATCCTTTATAAGCCCATAGACTATCCAATCATTCAAATATACCTACAAGAACTTGTGAATAAAATCCCGAAATGCTTGTACCAATACGCGTGAAATATTGTAGGCACATTCTTTATTCTAAAGGGCATAACAATGTATGTAAAACTTCCACATTTAGTGGTGAAATATTTCTTCTCTTAGTCCTCTTTTTCTATCCTTTCCTGATGATATCTCAAAAAATCCATTAGTGAAGGAATATATTTCACACCTTGGAATGCCCTCCAATATTTCCTTAGTAAACGGTGTGGGAAAGGGATCAATTACACATGTAGCATTTAAATCCCTATAATCCACACAAATTCTAATTATCCCATCTTTCTTAATGTTGATCACCATAGGGCTCACCCATTTTGACTCCTTGATGGGCACAATGATCCCAGAAATTAAAATTTTATCAATTTCTTCCTTCACATTGACGCGCAAGTTTGGATTCATCCTGTAAAACCCTTTCGAACTGTAAGCACACCTTCCTTCAACTTTATTCTCTTTTCACCCAAATATTCATGTACTCCTTTTAATTCATGATAGCCTCTAAGGAAAAAATCCTTGAATTCACACAGTAGCTCAATTATCTTAGCAAAGTTTCAGAGTTAGACCAATAATCTCCAATGATGGCCTCCTTAGGTTCAACATCATTCCAATGGTTACTTTCTTGGTCTTCATAGGAGCATGGTATGTGTGCACCTTCTAATTTGTACTATCCAATACCTCATGTGTACCCTTTTTGTGCTTCATATCCAAGTTCTCAACCTCTTCATCATCAACTATGTAGACCATCTTACCATTTTCTCTTTCTAGGAAGCTACACCTAAGTTTTTTAGCATATATTTCTTCCTCTTCAAAACGTGTCCCCAAGTTTGACTATCCTAAAAAATCCTAAAGGATCTCCTCATCCTTTGCACTATCTTCCATAGTTAAGTGCTTCATAACCTGTAAAGCCTCATTCACCAAAGGTTTAGTGGAAAAATAGTCAAAGGTCTTAATCATACCTGCAGTAAGTTCTTGCCAATTCCTAGTCTCTTTATTCAACTCTACATAGATATACCATTCACATGCACAACCTTGCAAGGTAAAATAAATATTGTGCACCCACAATGAAGGTGGTAAATCTTCTTTCCCCTCTATCTATAGTCTCTCAAAATGTTGAACGTGTTGTTGAACATGGATTATTACCATGAAATGCACAGATCTGGGTAGGTGCATGTGATCCTTAAAAATATAGCGGATAAATACAATCCTCACTTCTCTCTACTCCAAAATATTATTCCATGTGAACCATCTACCAACACGTTGTCCATTCCAAACAGAGTATAAACTAGCATATTCCTTCTTTCCACCTAACGTTCCCACTGAACTTCCATATCAAGACTAGGAATACTTCTAGATACTTTTCACCATGTGTACCTTGGTACCTGGCTGCTCCCCAAATGCACCTGATACCACTATGCAGATTGGTGATGCATGCAATTGCACTTCATACTTTTAGCCTAACCATTTCATAAGTTTCATGTGCCTAGTTATCACATGCAACACTTTTAGTATCATTCATTAACTATGCATCATCCCATTGGAGAGCTCCTTCCTTTGATAGCTTAAGAACTTTTGGATCTATGAATGGCGCGCACATAAATTTTGTTCATGTCTTCTTCACTTACGGGCTCTACATAAGGTGTATATTTCCCATGTCTGTTAAGGGAATAATAATGTACTCTTCTTTTTTCTCAAAATTAATATACGATTTCTTGAAATGCAGATCAAAGTTGTTTGTATAATACCAATAGAGCACTCAAGAAATGCTTGGAAAAATATCTACCTCTGTAAGCACTAAGACCTCAAATTCCCCACTAAATTTGTTCCCCTTTATAGTAACTGATGCATCTTTTGAAACACCAATTGGTCATGGCCTTTGTCTAGTTCACCATAAATAGTACATTAGAATATGGTTGTAATGGTGGTCTACCCATCTGAACCCACACATCCAAAGTGATCACATTCACTTCTGTGTCTGTGTCAATTAGAATATTACTCATAATACAACCATCCACAACAGCATTCAGAGTGATCTCCTTATCATAATCCAGGCCACGAGGAGGAAGGTTAGCATGTAAAATATGCCTTTCATTCTTAATCCCAACATGTACTGAGTATTTCCCTTTAACAAATTCCCCAATAAAGGAATAATTTTTTCCTAGCTCAGCATATTGCAAACCTCCTTTAAATTATCATCATTTGTCTGATGGAGTCTAAATGCTTCTTTCTTTTGTTCCAATTTCCATGAATTCTCCTTCAAAAATTATATCTCACCCTGTAAATTCCAAATTACCTCCATGGTTTCTTGATAAGCCTCCTTTTGATGCATAGGGTTTGGATAATTTTCATGTAAAACCTGCTCCTTACTAATGGCATGATTTGATTTTCAAAACTTCTCTGGCACCTGCAACCTCAACGCATGTATGTAATATTCACAGGTACCAACTCAAGATCCATGACACTAACTTCAGCATCCATTGATCTTCCACAACATGCATTGAACTCTAACCATTCCTACACCCTTATTCTCCTATGCTTATGCTTCTTACTTAAGTGTTTATAAAACTTCCGAGCACTCTTCATAATTATGATTATTTTCATGTAAAAACAAAAAAAAAATGTTCTGTGGACACTCACGCCTGTAATGGTTAGGATATCCACATGTATAGATAATTTCCATGAGGGAAATCACCTCTTCAACCTCCACAGACCTCGACCTATTAATCCACCTCGGTATCCTCAACCTCTAGACCACGACCTCTATCAGAGCTCCCTTCATTATGATCATGGTCATGATGCTCACCTTTCTCCTTACAATTATTTACAACACCAGTCTGTTGTATGCCAATATCAATGGCATCATGAATCTGATCAATTAACCTACAATATTCAGTATCATGAGTGGATTACCTACAAATATTGTAGTAACCAGGACATATTATTTCTTATCGTGTGCTATAATAATGGGAACCACCTTAAACTGTGGTCCAAGTGATAGATCTTGACAAACTAGCAACAAGGAGTGCACTAATTTACAAGGGCAAGTATCCTTAGTATGCCCCTCTACCTCACAGTATGTACACCAAATTCCACTACGTGTCTCATGTGTCCGAATTAGTAGATAATTTTTCCAACTGTTAATCCATTTCTGCAATCTGATCTTCCAAAAATGGATTCACTCCTATGTCTAAACTTTCTTACCACCTCAGCGTGCAGAGCTATGCTTCAAGTGCCTCGTGTGGATATTTATAAGTCTTCATGCAAAATTTCCCTCCTACAAGGTGTGATCAGTGCCTCCAAAAGAACTAATGTGCATATTGAATTGTCATGGATCTCATAAGATAACTTAGACAAAAGGGTTTTCAACTGAGCATCATACTCCTCAAACACTCTCAGTAATGCCTTGCTTAATATCTTTCAACGCACTGATCTTTTTCTTCTCAAACTCATGGATATTAAATTGTTTCAAGAGAGCATCCCACAATGTGGTATAATCCACAAAATTTTGATCAAGGTCAAAAATTTTGTACCAACTATACATGCACCCTTGTAATGTAGTTACAAACTGACTCACCTTATGCTCTATAGATTAGTAATCCCCTTCATGTGAACTATAGTATCTCACACATATGAATGTGCTTGGTTGCATCTTCAATTACTTTATATTCTGTAAGATGAAGAGATATATCCATATAAATTTGTTGGGGTTGTTACAAACCTTGCCCACCAGATCCAGTACCTGTGTTTCCTCTTATGTTTCCTCTACCTCCAGAGCCACCAAATTTTCCAGTGTCCAAGCCGCCAGAACCTCTTGATCCTCCTCCTCAAGTAGCCAATTGACAATAGGATGCACTAATTTTTGTTCTAACAGTCATGCTAAACTAGACTCCTAAATTTTATGAATTTATGTTACTTCCCAATGTTATACCAACATTCTACACACCCGCGTTCTGTGTCGATGATGTTCCAAAAAAATCTCCATCTGGACCTCCAAATAACATAGATGAAGATTGCACCGCCATAGATGAATAAACCCCCTGATTAAATCTTGAACTTGACTACAAATTGACTATATCTACTATAACTCTACTGCTCATACTATCTTTCTTACTGTTAACTATTTTAGAATTTGGAAAACTAAGTGCAAAGGCTAAGTTGTTATGTAGGTTTAAAATGCATACCTGCGGTTCACAATCTCTCTCCCGACATGCCTTCATCCAAAGTTGAGGAGGGTTCTCTGCCATGCTTTCCCAAATGGGGGATTTCCAGATGCTCTAGCTCCATGTCCTTTGCGTGATATCCAAATCCTTCACAAGCCATCTCCCTCCACAACACAATTTTTTCCGTGATCTCTCACTGCTTCATTAGATCTCTCTCACACACTTCATTAAACTTAAGTTACGTTTCTTCTCTTTGCCTCTCTTCCTCTAGGTCTTCCATATCTACCAAACCTGTTGTTCAGTTGTGGAGCCTATTTTCATGTGTGAAAATGTTGAAGACTGTACACTAAGACACCTGTACACTTTCCACAATTGTCTCACCTGGGTTCGGGGCTAGGTCGGGCCCCAAGCGGGGGTCCAAGGCTGCAACCCCTGAGAAAAAAAATTTTCCTCAAAAAATGTGCCTGATATACCAAGAAACATGCTTTTCTCATATGGGTGGGATGTTTTACCCATAGGTTTATGGGATGATTTTGGACCATAGTTTTTTATACCCATAATTTTGTAAAAATACTTAAGTAGTTGTCTACTTATGTGGTTTTGTGCATAAGGTAGGGTTGATATAACATTGCATATGTGTTTAAATTTTTTAGAGTTTGTTTAGCATAGCTCAAAATAAATCTAGGTATTGTATTGAGAGAGTGGTGACTTGTAATAAAATTTGAGCAAGTGATTCTTGGTGGATGTAGCCCAAATCGGGTGAACCACATTAAATATTGTCTCTTTATGTTGTGTTATTTTATTCTCCTCTTTTATTTCAGATCTGTAATATTTTATGCATATTAGTTTCTACTATTGTGATTCTGTGAGGGATTTTTCCACATATATTATCCCTTATTTCCTAACACCTGCTCCTACCCTGTGCGTGGTGGGGTTTAGCTAGCCATAGGAATTTTCTCCAAATCTAGGGTTACGATCAAGATCTTAATTTCCAAAGGAATACCACGCAAGTAAGATCCTCTAGGATCACGCAAAAACTGGAACTCTGAAAATTTTGGGCAAGAGCAAGTGGAAACTATGTACTCAAGAATATAGCTATTCCAAACACCACAAAACCAAACATCCACAAAGAATGTCTAAATCAGATCTAAATCATACAAGGTTTGGAATTCTTCCTACATCCAAATAAGCATGTGAAACCTCCAATTTATTTTAGACACATAAGCAACTAACCACTCATACATCTCTAGGGGAAAGATAACAAATAACGTCTCATACAATGCATCATAAAAATTATTCTCAACCCACGTGCGTGTTTTAAACTTGAGTGTGGTGCTAAATCCATGAGCATACTCTTCTTCTAGATCATTCGACCACTCTTCAATACTATCCAATGTGAACCGGTATGTCTTCATCATGTAACATCCTGAAAAACATATGAGATTGAGGTCCAGGTGATGAAACTAATAATGTAGCCTAGAATTCATAGCAAATATCCCAAGGCGTGTTGGCACATCACTCATCCTGAACTAAGTGCTCACCCAATGCACACAAGGGTACCTGGTCCCTCTTAGTGAAGCTTGTTCAAGATGTTATCATGATTACACATATATTTCATATCCATAACAGATAATCAAGTAAACCATAGTGTCTAAACCCAATCTATATCTAAACCATATGAAGGAATAACTAAAATATCACTATAATCATTTTTACCATGCAAGATCCATGTTGAGTTACATCTAATACCAATATCCAACCAACAAAATCCATTATATTAAATACTGTAAAATACAAAAGATTCATTCATCATAATAATGTCACCATGGTTATTCATGCTAAAATATTCACAACATAACACTACAATAAATCACAAATTGTATAAACCATAGAAATCAATACATATTTATAGGGGTGAGGGCTTTCCCTTCACCACCCATGCACCTTCCAAAAATAGGCTACATGTTAATAATAGTCATGTGCCCTTACATAAATATACAAAAGCATGAAAGTGCTAATAATATATCTTCTAAAGTAAAATCTTAGTTTAGATTCTATTATTAGCTCCAAAACTCTACATGGCGCTCGATCCTTCGCTTATCCAAAATAGCCTTATTGTGGTCCTCAAGTCTTCTAGAAGTCATGCTTAGTAATCCACGTCCCAAAAATAGCCTTAGTCTACAAAAATAGCTAAGTCTTGTTTTAACTTGTTCTTGGGCACGCCCCTATTTTGACATACTTCCTCGCACTCCTACGTGCCCTGCATCCATGCACCCATACCTTTCATTCTTTCAAACTTGAGTTGTACTTCATCCACTCAACAAATATCTATATTCTTTGTTATCTAGTGAGAAATTTTTATTATTTATAAACTAAATACAACTCTATCTATCACACAAAAGAGGAGTAATTCCTTTAACTTCCATGTGAGTTTCTTCCAATAGCCACTTTAGTCACATGGCTTCTTTTAATTCTTCCATTGCACTTATATATTCTACATTGGTAGAAGAGATGGAAACTATTGGTTTCTTTTTACTACTCCCAGTAATGTCACATGTACTAAACTTAAAAACATATCAAGTCGTATGTTTTCTATTTATTATATTAAGAATATGGTTAGAAAAAAACATAATATTGAGCATTATAATAGCTTAAAAAAAATATAAAACATAATTGATATTTAGTGAAAATAATTGAGTTTTAATCCTAAAATACAACTTATGCCAAGGATAATATAGTAGGATAGTATCCTAAATATATTATAAATATTAGATGTAATTAGTATTGGATGTCTCCAATATAGACACAAAGGTTATCCACAAGTTTCATTTGATGTGCATAAAATATTGTTCTTTTGATTTCTGCATTGATTTTGATTATTTTTGTCTCCTTTATAAGTTTTTGAAATTTGTTTTATTTTTTTTTATCCTACAAAATTCTTTTTTATGACCAAATTTTCCACAATTATGACATTTTCCATCAAAAATATTTTTTAGGTGATTATTCACTATTTTTTATATTTATTAGGGTTTTAATTTTGATTTGAACTTATGATTCTTGTTATACTTAGAGAATTTATTTTTTAGGATTTTGAGCAAGAAGTGCTTGAGTGAAATTCTCCTTTGAGTCAAAACTCATCGTTATTTTCTCTTCTTGAATCAAGAGAGCGCTAAGTGTAGATAATTTAGGAATATATTGTTCAGTTTGATATTCCAAGTTTAAAATGGAAATAAATTTCCTAAACCTTTCATGGATGTTTATTTGAATGATAAAATATAAAAAAATTCTTCAAGTAAATCAAAATTACATCCATATAGTTGAAATTTAATATTTCTAATTTTAGCAAGAAAATTTACTAGTTTTTCATCCCCCTTCATGGGAGTTTTCATTAGTTCAAGAATTGATTTTATGATTTTAGAAAGTCGTGTATCTTTGTGCATTCATTCTAGGAATTTCTAGGCCTCACTTGTACTTTACTAATTTATAATGTGCAGTCTTGTATACTTCACAGAATGGTTCGCATTACTTATTGCACTTTCAATTGAAATGTATGACTATTATCTTTTTGTGTTTTATCTTCATGTAGGCACTTTTTCTGTGTTATTTACAATTTTCCATAGTTTTCACACCATGAATTATACTTTCAATCATATCTTCTAGATTTTTTACTTATCCGTGCTAAAATGATTAGAATTCATTTATGTATAATTTTCTCTTTCAAGAAAAATTGAGGTTACAAATGAATTGATGACACCCTTTTTTATGTTAAAAAAATAATTGAAATGGAAATTAAATGTAGTTTATTAATGAATGTCTTCTGGCATCAATCCAAATTTATGCACAAAAGAACTAGGAGACTTTTCCCTTGACGTGGACTTAATGAGTGGTTTTCATTCTTAAAACACAAGCAAGGTGACTTGTTAATTTTATAAAATAATTTCATAGTTTTAAAAATAAATCCATTTGATGCCTTACTATATACTTATTATAAATATCAACTTGTTATAAAAAAATTATTGGATTGAAAAAAAGTTATTTTTTCTAGCTTCAGACCATTTATACTTATAGCTCCGAACTATTTCTACTACCAGCTTTAGAATATTTATATTTCCATCTCTAGACCATTTATACTACCAAATATGGACCATTTATACTTCCAGATTTGTACCATTTATACTATCATCTTCAGACCATTTATACTTCTAACTCCAAACCATTTATACTACCAACTAGAGACCGTTTATACTTCTAGCTCTACACCATTTATACTAGCATCTTCGGACCATTTATACTTAAATATTATTGGTTAATAATCTAACACTCTAAGAAGGATTAAATACAAATGACATGAACTAGAGGGAATTGAGAAGAAATTTATTTGTTTGTTTTTCAGTTGTATATGGGGATAGATCAATATTTCTCACTTGACCAAGCCTTTTGGAATGAAAATGAGGCACCCTACTAAGGATGTGGTTATTATCCTTCTACTTTATGGATCTTCCTGAAAAAAGGTGAGAGGACTTGAGAGGTTGCTTAAAAGAGAGAAGGAGATATTATATGTCCAACCTTAAAAATTGTTGGAACCTAAATCTGATGTCAAATGTAACCAAAAATGCAATGCTCATTCAAAATAATGGTCTCACAAATTTTTTAAATACTTGATACACTAGACACAAGCTACTAAAGACATATTGAATGTGATCACAAGCATTATTTTTTAAGAAATGTGTTGAAAAATTGGAATGGAATAAAACTTTAGATGTTAATCTTCATGCAAATACACTCAAAATATGTAAGGTAAATGTTTTTTGCAAGTAGATGTCATGTTGGATATGTCAAGGAAGATGAAATATATAGAGGGGTAGGGATAAATATAGCATAAATAAAATTGAATGTGGATGGAAATGGGGGAAGAAAAGGGTTAGAGACAGGAATTAGATTCATTTACCATGTTGTCTTGATTATTCTTCATGCATTCACACGTGAAATTAAAGGAAAATCACTCTCCTAAAGTTTCTTACCATCATGGACACCTAAATAAGACAAGAAACGTAGATTGAACCTTGATACCTTAGCACAAACAACCGAGAATGAATTCCCATGCACTCACCACACCAATTTTCTAATTCCAAAGGACTCCTTAGGGCAAACATATATGCATTTATAGATATTGTAGAAAGGATGTTTATAATTAAAACAAATGGTGCAAAGTAACACTACAAAGCAACAAACATTCAATACTCAATCACAAAATCAAACTCAAAATGATTTTATGAATTTATTTGGCACAATAATTGAATGATTACAAGGGATAATTTCCATTTATTGATTTCAAGATCTATTTGCAAAGATAAATATCAAATTTATTAATGGAAAATTTATCTTACATATATATTTGCAGAGAAGATAAGGAAAATGTATAGAAGATGAATCTCAAAACCTACTAATGGTTATACCTAAGTAACCACCATAGCATGAACCTATAAATAAAACTTGCAAGTATCCAATTATTTACAGAGCTACTTCAAAGTAAAAAAAACCTGCACTCAGAGTTTAAACCCTCAAATTTTTATTTGTTAAGATAAAAAATGATTTTCTAGCCCGTTTTATGAGGATGAACCTCGTATTTATAAATTCACAACCTAAAAATGGAATAATGTTCTTTATAAATTCCAAATCAATGGTCAATATAGTTATCCATGTGATTTTAGGCGAGATCAATGGAGGAGTGTGTGATCAATAAGATGGAGGAAGGAAAAACAGTCAGGCGTTCAATCCATAACTCAAAGATCAACAAAATTATACTTTGGTGGGGGTAAAGAAAGAATATACTTCTTCCAAGAGAATCCATGGTTAAATAAGGAACCAAAAGCATCTCCAATTATAAATTTCATCATTATATTCCATAAAAATGACATTTTTCCTACCAAGCTTCTACAGTTGCAATATTCCTGAATACTACATCTATTTCCTAAAATGTGACATCTGTAGAAAATTGCTGCCATGAAAATCCCAATGCACTTGATTTGAGTTGAAATAGATGCCTGATTCAAAATTTATGGTCAAAACACAAAACTTGATGCCTCTGTGCAAACCTACCTTGTTCTATGGGTTCTAGAATAATTCACTTTTATTTTGGATCTTTCACTTGCTCAGAAGATTTGGTTTGACCTATTTAAGCTTAACATTTATTTTTATCATACAATGGGGGCTTCATTTGATGTGTGGAATTTATTTGATCTACAGCTTTAACAACTCCATGATACACTAATTGTTTGATATCCGCAGAACACCACATTCCACCGTTCTATGGGTTCAATATCCTTCAAACCTAGTCATTTAGCTTTCCCATGCTTTAACTTCTCCTATAAGATTTCTAAAACTTATCCTGTACTACATTAATACCGAAAAGGTATAATTCATTTGTTGTGTGGAATTTTTTCCTCTAAAACATACTTATTTGTTCTATGGATTTTACAGCTCTATAGAACACTATACCTTGAGAACCCATCAAACATTAAATCCTTCATTCCATTCCATCAACACTTGGTCATGCTTAAAATTATTACTTTTTTTATTATGGCTCTTTCTTGATGAACCAAAACCTTTTTTTCTACAAAAGTGACCAACTCCATGGGACACCAAATTTCTCTAAGTCTACACAACTTATTATGGCTCTTTCTTGATGAACCAAAACCTTTTTTTCTACAAAAGTGACCAACTCCATGGGACACCAAATTTCTCTAAGTCTACACAACACCAATTTTCCATGTCATGAAGGTTTGTCTCTATTGGATTTTTGTCTAATCCTCGAACCCATTTTCCTTTGTTCCATAGGTTAGGAGAGCCCGCGAAACACTAAAATCCATTATTTCAAACTCCAAACCAATTCCCTTTCTAGCTCCAGAAATATAAGGTCAGCTCCAGATCAAATACAAGCCCAACTCTAGACCAATTTGAAAATCCACCTAATGCTAGTATTTTCTTCAATCCATAGAGCATTACTTCTTGAAAGTCATGGAACACAAAACTTTTGGGAAATCATCAAAACCAAGAGAAAATAAATATGTAAGTGCAAATCCACATTATGGGGTTAAATTATAACACAAACATGACATGGTGGAACAAAGGGAACAAGTGGGGAAAATGGAAAAGTAATTTTAACATGCTTTGAAGGGTTTCACAGAGATGGTGCTAAGAGACAAGGGGATTAAAATGGGCACCAATGTAACTCTGGACCATTTACACTTCTAGCTCCAGACCATTTATATTACTAGCTCCAAGCCATTTATAGCATTAGCTTTGTTAATAAATACGTCAGTTTTAAAAATTAATTTTATCTTCACTACATGGTGAAAATGTAGCCTCTCATATGTGTTAATAAGGTAGAGTAAAGAGCTACAAGACCCCAAATTATTTTATTTTAATCATATCACAACAAGGAGTAGTGGAGGCATTCAAATTAAGGATCCAAAAGATTAAAATATAGTTCCAACACTCATAATTATTTTTTCATTTTAGAAAATTAATTTCACCTAAAATACTCAACAAAAATATAACTTGTTATATGTATTTCGAAGGTAGAGCGAAAATCTACAAAACCCAAAAATAGTTTATTTCAATTTTATTACCGTAAGGAGCAAAAAAATTGTTTAAATTGTGAATTTAATAGTTTAATTTAGTAAATAATAACAAAAGAAAAGGAATACTCGATTTTATAATATGACCCTGAATTAAAAGGAAATAAAGGTATTTCACCAAGTAGGATTTATGAGGTTACTACTGTCCATAAAAACTATCATGATTTTAAGTCCTCAATTATTTATGCCAAAGAAAAAATGAGTTAAAAATATAAATTCAAACAAGATATAATCACAGAGAAAAATAAATTGAGCCTAGTATTTATTAGGATACAAATAATGTAACCTAGATCGATTTCTAATAATATATCATATTTCAAACACAATAATCAATTTATAAATAAAATCTCAATTGTATGAATAAATTAATGGAGCTGAACCTATAACTTAAGAAATTTCTCATAAATATTATATTGCACATTTTCTTCTAAAAAAAATTGACCGTATAGAATTGAGGCTATTGGTTGCTGGTAATAGATCTATACATGTAGTATTATTTTGGATTTTCATATAACTTATTGTAGATAAAAAAATATTCATAAATTATGAATATTTTATGTTGAAAAATTTAGGATTGAAATCCTTGTCAAAGATAAAATGTTGGGGTTAGAATACTAATTGCACAAATATATTAATCAGATCTAAGCATAAAACAATCATTATAGAAATAAAGAAGAAGAAGAAATACACAAGATTTAATGTGGTTCACCCAGTGTGGGCTACATCCACCAAGAAACAACCAATTTATTAGCATAGAGGAAATATAATGAATATTTACAATCTTCGACACCTTCTTGGATGTCCTGTATTTTCTTGTCTACAAATTTATCTGTTTCTATCAAAGGAAACTTCTCTCTATTCTCAATTTTATTCTACCTTGTAAACCCTAGCTTTATGCTTATATATGTATCTACAATCTTAGGGCACTTTTGCTATGCAATTACAACCATTAGACTCACTTTATAACTAAAGATAGATCTAATTCCCGTAACTTAATTATAGTAGTCATGCACAGGGAACTGATGTCGAATAGCCTTAACTGATGTTGCTTATCCCTAGACAATGTCGGTTCCTCCTTGCCTGACCAATATCAGTCCATGCATGACCAAAGGTGGTTTGTCAACTGATGTCAGTTACTGTGTATCCCAACAAGTCTACAATAGCATGCTAGTGAAGCGATTAAGCTCCATAACTCAACAATCTCCCACTTGGAGATAAATTTTTTCATTGTACCGTACAAATCCATCCTTTGATCCTTTCCTTTGGCTTGTTTCTCCCTCTTCAAGTCTCAAACTTGAATACCAAAAAAATTGGAGTGTAGCTCCAACTTATCCTTTTCCAACGAATTTGTTAGCATATCTGTAGGGTTATCCTTTATATGAATTTTCTCCAACTTCAGTTTCCCATCCTCCAATAAATTTCATATGAAGTGATATCTCAATTGAATTTGTTTCATTCTAGAATGAAATGTTGAGTTATTCTCAAATGAATTGTGATTTGACTATCACTGTACAATCTGCAATCCTCTTTCTCTTTTCCCAACTCTTCCATGAACCTCCTCATCCATATCATCTCCTTGCTAGCTTTTGAAGATGTAAAACAATCATCCTTTGTAGTAGATATGGCCATAACCTTCTGCAATCTAGAAATACAACTAACTATAGTGCCACCTACTGTGAAAACATATCCGGTGGTGCTCCTTCCATCCAAATCACCAGCCATGTCTCAATCCACATAGCCATGTAAAGAATAATCTAACCCTCCATAACATAATTGCATGTTGGATGTCCCTCTCAAATACCTGAGAATCCATTGGAATAATTTCTAATGTACTTTACCTAGATTAGCCATAAATCTTCTCACAACTCCCACTGCCTGTGCAATGTCTAGTCTGGTGCAAACCATAGCATACATCAAGCTCCCAACTGTTGAAGCATACAGAAATCATGCCATGTACTAAACCTCCTCATGTGATATAGGACACTCATCTTTTCTCATTTTAAAGTGTCCAGCCATAGGTGTACTTATAGGTTTTGAATTTTTCAAATTAAACCTTTCCAACACCTTTTTGATATAATGCTCCTAAGATATATATAACTTCCTATTTTTCCTGTCTCTCTGAATTTGCATGTCAAGGATTCTCTTTGCATCTCCCAAATCCTTCATTACAAATGTATGAACTAGATTTTCTTTAAGCTCACCAATGTCCTACATACTAGATCCAGTAATAAACATATCATCTACATACAGTAACAAAATAATATAGATCCCATTTCCAAGCATCTTGAAATAAACACAATGGTCATATTCACATCTCAAATAACCACGCTCATACATGAAACTATAAAACCTCATATACCATTGTCTTGGAGCTTTCTTAAGCCCATATATGCTTGTTTTCAATCTGTAAACAAGTTTCTCCTTACCCTTGACTTCATACCAAAGTGACTGAGTCATATAAATATCTTCCTCTAAATCACCATGAAGAAATTTCATCTTGACATCAAGTTTCTTTAAATGAAAATCCTCTACTACTAATAAACTCAATACAGTACAAATTGAAGTCATCTTAACAACAAGATAAAATATTTCACCAAATTCAATACCTACTTTCTATGTAAATCCCTTTATTACAAGCCTTGCCTTATATCTCTTATGTCCACCATCTTCTTATTTGATCCTGTAAACCCACTTGTTCTATAATGCTCTTTTACCTGCTAGAAACCGTTGATGGTGAATCACAGCACCCCTAAATTTTTGCAACTCAATGGGTTGAGACTCTCAGTGTGATTGCATAACATGGAGCTTTTCCCAAGTGTGGGACCTTGTGAAACGGGAAAGCTCTCCGGATGAAGGCAGGTTCCTATTCCTCTATTCAGATGCACACATAAAAATGCAGAGGGTTTACTCAAAAACCTTATCTAAATTTCCAAGGATACGGGGTAAGAAGATGCATAAAAACAAACCTAAACTAACAAAGGTGATGCACCGAGGAATGAATAACATTTGTCTAACCAATAAACACAAACCATAAAAAATGCAATGCAAGGTCATGCACAGATAAATGAATTTGTAGTGAAAGATCAGGAGGATGCAAATGAACATTGAGATTGTTGAGAATCATCCACATACATGTATTATGTTCTCCAAATATTGATACAATACACTACAAAATGCCAAGAGGCAAAGTTGCATTACAGTTTTGAACGGGAGGTTTCAATTCCACAAATTCACCTACCAAAGAGAAGAAGGGAGGGGAAAAACAAGAATTTCAAACCTTTAGAAAGAAGCCCCTCCTTACAATTTATAAGAAGAATGAGAGAGGGAAGAGAGAGGAAATCCAAATCTACCCCAACCATCTCCAAGTTGTATTTAATTCATCTCATTATGGCAGTAGGTGAGAACCCTAACAAACCCAAAAAATGGTGAACTGTATTTTACATTTTTGAAGAACTTATTCTCACCCAATTAAATATATCCAATTATATTTGGACAGATGACCTTGTAAGCTATCCGAAAAGTCCAACCTTGCATGAATCCGAGCTCCCTGTGAAAAGTTATGGCCATTTGAATATTTCCTGCATCAGGATCTTCTTCCTGTCGGGTTCGGGGTTATCCTCTGCATTTGCATCGGGTTTGAAAGTTGGCTCGACATGTGTTTTATTCTTTTGTTTTCCTGAAACCCTCTTCCACCACTATTGCCAAGATTTCTTTTGTTTTGGGTTCGGAAATATGACTTGCATATGCATCGGGTTTGGAAGGTGGCTCGACATGTGTCCCCCCCATGCTTTCCTGACTCCAAAACCTAATTTTCCTAGGTAGTGTTTTAGGTTCTCAGAACTCCCAAGCATCGGGAAATGCCTTGTGATTTTCATGCTTCATGTCTCATGTTTCCCAAAATCCAAAACCCGAAATCCTTTGTGTTAGGTTTTTGGACCTCTCTGACATAGTTCCTTTGTGTCGTTGTCTATATTTACCCGAGGGGGTAGATATATATAACAGAAACTTAACCAAATTCCATGTCTAGTTCTACTCTAAGGATTACATCTCATTTATTACATGTTCCCACTACTTAAGGGCTTTATCCTACATCGTTTCTTCAAATTTTTCTAGTTCACCACTATCAGACAATAAAAAAATAAGACAAGGTGTAAATATTTGTGGAGGTCTACTTACCCTTTGTGACCTTCTCACTAAGATTTGGGGTGTTAGAGGCTCAATCTTCTCATCATGTAGATTTTCATCTACTTCTGATAGTGACCGGTGTCATTCTGTCTCTTCTGTAACCAATGCTGGTACAGGGGACCAATGTTAGTTAAAGGTAAACCGATATCGGTTACTGTGTAATCCTGTAGGTGTTAATTTTGAATCCGAGAATTCATTTTCATCCACAAAATTCTCCACTGGTTCACCTTTGGGTACCAAAAATTGATCCATGTACATTATTATTTCATTCCAATCAATTTCACAAATCCCAATTATCTTAGAACCTTCTAAATCCCTAAACTGGAATCCAAAATCACTAGAGCCATAACCAATGAAAGTACATCTTTTGGATTTAGAATCCAATTTCTTTCTATTTTTCTTATCAATATACACAAAATATTCTAATCCATATACTCTAAGAAAATAAATATCTACCTCTTTTCCAAACCAAGACTCTTATGGTATTCCACCATTTAGTGAACTTGAAGGTCCACGATTAATCAAATAAATTGACGTGTCTACTACTTCCACCCAAAAAAGCAAGGGCAATCCAACATGTATCATCATGCTTCTAGCACATTCCATGATTGTCTTGTTCATTCTCTTTGTAACACCATTATCATGTGGTGTTCTAGGAACTATCCTTTCTCTGCGTATTCCATTTATTGAACAATAATCATTGAAATCCTTACTGCAATACTCACCACCATTTTCATATCTAAGGCACTTTAACTTTGGATTCGATTAATTTTCAACAAGGGATTTCCATCTTTTAAAAGTTTAAAAAATATCATATTTACAATTAATATAATAAACTCATACCTTTCTTGTGGCATCATCAATGAAAGTAACATAGTATTGGGATCCTCCATGAGAAGCTACCTAGGATGGTCCCCATACATCCGAGTGTAAAAGCTCTAATTTATGGTTCTTCTTTATTTCCCCAACTTTGATAAATCTCACTCTCTTCTACTTTCCAAAAATAAAATGCTCACAGAAATCAAGATCTACACATTTCAGATCTGATAACTTACCCTTTTATTTTAAGATTTGCATTCCATTTTCACTCATATGGCCTATCCAATTGTGTCGCATGTTTGTATCTTAATCTAAAGTAGATAGAATATAAAAGGAATCAGTAATACAGGTAGATAAATACAATGATCCTACCTTCTTTCCTCTTTCTACAACAAGAGATCCCTTGGTAACTTTCCAAGATTCGGCTATGAGTGTAACCATGCAACTAGTTTCACATAATTATCCAGTAGAAATTAGATTTCTTTTAAGGCTTGGAACATGCCTCACATATTTCAATATCCATGTATTTTCATTCTACAATTTAATATGAAATTCACCTCTACCAGTAATATTTCATGGTTCATCATCTCCTAAATAAACATGCCCAAAATTACCTTGGACATAATTTATGAAATATTCATTATTAGGGTTTGCATGGAAAGAAGCTCTTGAATATAAAACCCATGACTCAATTTTACTATCCACAGAGAGAATTAGGGAATCTTTCTTACCTATTTTGTAGAAAAAATTACCTTTTTACCTTTCTTTGGTACATTCTCTTTGTTTTCCTTCAACCAGCAATCCTTCTTTGCATGACCTTTTTTTTCCACAATTCTATCAGATTATACCTCTACCTTTAGATTTAGATCTACCATTCTTAGAATTTGATTTCCCATTATTCTTTCTCTTGGATCTCTTATTCTTCCTTCCCCTAATTTCTACATTCAAAGCATTCCCAGATGATGATTCTCATGTACTTTTCCTATGTATTTATTCATTCAATATTATACTAACCACATCATCAAACTTTAAAACATTAGTAGTAGATGTTTTATTACTAACAACCATTACCAAGTTATCCCAAATATCTAGAAAAGAGCATAATAATAATAGTTCTTTCATTTCGTCCTCAAATAGAATACTACCTAATTTTAATTGATTTACAATAGACCTGAAATCATTCAAATGACATGATGTAGATCTACCTTCTTGCATATTTAAATTAAACAATTTGTTCATCAAATAAACTTTATTTGAAGCAATAGGTTTTTCATATAGATTTTATAAATATTTCATCAAGTTTATCGTAGATCCTACTTTGGTAATATTCAAATCCATAAATGCTTTTAGACTTAATCTTATAGATCCCAGAGCCTTTCTATTAATAATTTTCCATTCTTCACCATTCATCTTTGCAGGTCTTTCCTTCTCACCTAATGGTAAGTATAAATATTTCTAATACAGATAATCATCCACATGCATCTTCCACAATAGATAGTCATAGCCATCAAATTTATCTACTTTGAATTTTCTTTCTTCTCCCACTTCTTTGCTCCCACTCAATCAAAAATCCCTCTATTAGTAAATATGTCAACACAAACAACCCTAAAAAAAATATGCTTGTATTCAATTTGTTGGGGTTAGCACACCGGTTGTACATATATATTAATCAGATCTAAGCATAAAATAATCAATACGAAAATAAACAACAAGAAACAATACACAAGATTTAATGTGGTTCACCTAGTGTGGGCTATGTGTACCAAGAAATAACCAATTTATTATCATAGAGGAAATACAATGAAGATTTGCAATCTTCCACACCTTCTTGGATGTCCTGTACTTTCTTCTCTACAATTTTTCTTTTTCTCTCAAAGGAAACTTCATTCTATTCTCAATTGAATTCTACCTTCTAAACCCTAGCTTTATGCTTATATATGGATCTACAATCTTAGGGAACTTTTTCTATGCAATTACAACCATTAGATTCATTTTACAAATAAATATATATCTATTTCTCGTAGCATAATTATAATAGTCACACACAGGAAACCAATGTCAGTTAGCCTTAACCGATGTTAGTTATCCCTAACCGATGTCGGTTCCTCCTTTCCTGACCAATGTCGGTCCATGGATGACCGACGACAGTTCGTCAACTGATGCCAGTTAATGTGTATTCCAGCAAGTCTGCAACAACATGATAGTGAAGCGATTAAGCTCCATAACTCAACATAAAATAAATAGAAAAAATTATTATAAAAACTTACTTGCTTAGCAATAGAAAATAAATCTTTGGTGGGCCACCCTTAAGAATAAATAAAACCTTTGGAAAGAAAATATTTTATGGATAAATGAATGCAAACAAAATGATAGGGAGATGTATAAGATTAAATAAGGAGGGGCGGGGGGTCTACTTATATACCCCGAGGTAAGTTATAACTACCCTAACAACATTTATGGTTGTATTTTAATAAATTAAGTAATCACTTCTAAAGTTAATAAATTAATTTACCTTTAATAATAACCCACTCTGATACCATATTAGAGGATAAGGTAAAACCTTTAAATAAGTTAATTTAACAATATAAACCATATAAAATAAATTACTCTAAAGTAAATAAAAATAGAAAGTAATTAATGTGGGAAAACCTTTTACAAGGTAAAAAACCCAGAGCATAACATAGATTTTTCATTAATGAGAAACCATATAATTTACATAATCCAATAAATTTTTAATCTTCCCACCTCACTTCATCTACCCTTTTCATATATATTATTTATCGGCCCCTATGTTCCCTTTTTAAGTGAGGGTGATTGGGTGTGACTTACCGAGATACACCCTTCCACTCTAATTGATTTAAAGTCACTTCATTATAAACTTATGTTTTTTTTAATAAATAAAAATATATAAATATTTTTATGTATTAACTATAAAATAAGGTTTATAGTTATGATTAACATATAATTAAATATAATCTTAAAATAAGAATTTAAGGGGCTAAAACCCACTTACTATTATTATGGAACTATAGTATTAGAGAACCCAATAATATGGTTAATCATGGAAATAATGTTTTTCCTTGTACTAGATTACCTATATATAACCCCTTCTATATCTTGTCTCATGTGTCCCTAGATTTAATTCTATCTTAATATTCTTGATATAAAACCATCACCTAATAAAGTATCTTTGTTATGAGCCTTATTAAACCGTGTTTCTTCCCTCTCAACTTCTTACACCAAAAAATCTGCTCACTAGGTGTCTTATCAACTCTAGGACTGATTTCTTAAAGTATACCAACCACTCAACTTTTCATACCTATTACCCTTCATGGAATTTATTCTCTTTATATATTCCTAATACCACATTTTATAACTCATTTCTCACACTATGCCTACTATTTTTAGATATTATTGGATTACACTTCTTTAAGATCTTCTAGACTAGATTTGTTACTGAATTCAAACTCAGTAAGTCTCCACTACAATAATCTTACTTTGTATAATATTATTGTCCTTTCCTATGATCATTATATACTTCTTCCTTTATAAATAATCCACACACTAATATGCTTTGAGTTATACTATAATTGCATAACTTAAGGATTGTCTTAGTAAATCTCTCTTTTAATTCTTGGATACAAATGTTCTTCAAGTAGTCTCATTAATTTATATTCCTTCCACTTCCTCTAATATTTATTTATTCTTGTACTAATCTCATTACACAATCTTCTTGCCTTGTATATTCTTTCTCTATTTATCTCAATATGTATTCTTGTATTTGTATACCTTGTTCTATACTTCACAATATCTATCCAGGGATCATTAATTCTAAAATAATTCTAAAATAATTCTCAAATTCCATACCTTTTTATTCATTCATGAATTATATACAATCCATACAATTACCTTCCCTATGTCATATATCTTGACCTTACACTTTGTATATTCCTTTACCCTGTTCTATCCTGCTCAAGACTAGTTTTTCATCTACTGATACTTTTCTTTGTCTTCTTAGCATCATTTTTCAAACAATTTGTAAAAATTGTATTTCTCCTTATCATTAAACTTGAGGATACCTCTTCCATTCCCCTAACATCATTATATGTACTAAATTCAAGTGGGAAATCATGTATAACTAGTCCTAACACAATCCACTATGATTGTCATGATATAATGTTTTGGGTCACCTTCAAAACCTCCCACCAAAATTTTTAAGAATCAATTCATCTTATTTACACCTTATTCACTATAAAACATAAGCTACCAACTGTTTCTTTCCTTCTCTTCTCAATTTTCTTGATCATAACTAGGTTCTACATGTTTGATTGGTAAATCTCAGTATTTTCCTAGAGAAACTATTCTTTCAACACCTAGATCTCACTCTTTCCTTCATGAGACTTTGAATACCTTCTAATTATCATGAAACATCTTATATACAAGTTTATCTTCAATAAATGAATATCTTAGATAAATTACCCTCAAAACTATCTCTGATACTAGTAAAGGTAGGTGATAAGGGTCATCAATCCTCTTCTTTAAATAATGTCAATCTAGGGATAGTGTCTGAAGGAAATTTTCAATAGGAGAAATATATATTTAGCAATGGTACCTTATACCCAAAATCCACACTTTTATGAATTAAAAATCACATTTTCAAGAATTAATAAAACATTTACATGAATTGGAAACACACTTACAGGAATTGAAACAAACTTTCATGAAATTAAATGTCACACATGCAGGGAAGGAAATAAAGCTTGCAAGGAAGGGAAATTTCATAATTGGAAAGAAAGGATAAACATAGAATACAAATGAAAGTTCATAAAATATTAGACACCAAAGGAATAATTACATTGTACAAAGAAAAAGATTTAAAAAATTACATATAGAAAAACAAACACAAACATACATATCCATCTTCCTTGGAATAAGTGGCCTCATTCCTCATAAGAGGATTTTAATCAAGACTTATTTACCAATTAGATGTAAAATAACTTGAAAATGAATTAATCAAGATAATGGATGGTACATTTTTTGGTGTGGAAGGTTACATTTATAGTTTCATGCTTCCAACCCACTCCTTATTTTAAGGCATACATCTCAATAAAATCTTATCAACTAAGATTTCAATCTATCCAAAAAGTATCAATCTCTTAAAAATATGGAGAGATCTTATCTAAATCTAACTTAATGGAGCAGCAACAGATTGACACAGGAAACTATATTACTTCGTATCTATTTTTCAATGTAATACATAATTACATATTTATAGGAGAGTTCTTAGTCTATTGTTGGTGATTTGGTAAAACCACTCACGTAACCAATATACCAAGGAACCCTATTTTGTGGGTTGTTGCATCTTACAACAAACTAATACTTGAATATATGCTCAATTAATGTGAATGCTATATAATTTCCTTACATTCCCCTCCCCCTTAGTATGAACATGGGGAAAACATATCTTTGTTATTGTACCTACTTTCATGATTAGATGATTTTTATAGGACAATTACAAACCCGATGGATGGTTTTAAACCGAATGACTACAAACCAATACTGGTGGTTTTCAAGTGGTTTACCACAAACCACATCATGATGTGCTAATTACTATTTTTATCCCTCATCAATATCACACTGTAGGGAATAACATAGGAAACACAATTCACCAAACTAGAATAATAGAACATATACTGGAAACATTCCACATTATCACCTCTAAGAATCGCAATGTTCTTAGTTGTAGCCATTGTTGTTGATCAATGTCACTCAATCTCGAATACAATAGAAAAATTCCACTGTCACTGGAATATTCCCTTGAATTTAGTCATTTTGGTGCATAATGGGAATGGAAAATTGGTTATTATTCCCCCCCATAATGTGAAATTCCAAATAGGAAGATAGAAAAGGAAAATTATATCGTGTTGCATACTACTGTCCAAATATTTTTATTTGGATCTTATTACACATGATCACCATTTTCAATGAACATATTCACTGACCGATCATATTCCAACAAATTGTGGAAGTCAAAGGATCACTACAACTATTTTCCATCCTATATAATTATTTTCTAGTATACACAATACACATAATGCAATAGGAACACTGCAAAGAAACACACTGCAAAAATGATAAGCACATACTCACACTACATATATGTCACCACATATAAAGTGTACCTATTGTTGGTGAATGACGAGAGGATGTTGCTTTTCCTCCATCCTCATGTTCCTCCATCCTCTGATAAGATGTTTTTAACTCATAAAATTTATCTTTTGAGAATCAATGGTTGTCAGGTAACACCGAAAATGCGTCTGTTAGATTATTTTTATTTTTATTTTTACCATACTTTGATGATTGACAATACAATAATTTATTGAATCTTGACAACATTAAACCAATACTTCTATATGAAAAATCAACCCAATATTTGATCTATATGAAAAAAGAGTGACTCCATTTACTCTTATTACTCCAAACACTCTCCTAAATTATACATTAGTTAAAAAATGACCATAATCCATGACAATACATGTTTACAAACATTGAATGAAAAATTAAAACAATGTTATCCCTAATCCTTAGATCTATGGACTTCATAATTTTTTCTAAATAAATCAAGGCCAATTCACTTATACTAAATAAAATGTATCTTCCATAGAATTTTAAGTAACTCTGACCTTTTCAACTTGTATATATCTGTTATTTACCAAGAATTAATGAGTCAAGTTGGTCATGTATAGGTCTGTAGTATTTAATTCCTCCATTAAATAGCCTCCACTCAGACATATATTGTGTTATGAGTGATGCATGAACCATATGCCCTACAGATTGTGGAATAGGTTGCATGCTCAACGGATCTCACCACCAAGCTTCAAATGTTTTATCAGGTGTGAAAGAATATAGAATTACTTGGCTGCCTTTAAGATTGTAATGATGCTGGAGAATGAAAAACCATGGTCAATGTAAGGAGATTTGGGTCAGATTAAACCTGAGGGAAGTCATATTTTCTGCATCTCATCTTTAAAAACTCCAAGCGTTTTCCAAGTACATTGGATAGATGTCCAGTGAATATTATAATGTAAAACATTGAGTGAACAAGATCACAATCAACTCATGGATATTTGGAAAATAATAATGATTGATCTACACCGAACGTAGAACAAAATCGATCTAAATAAAAATGTTGGGACTGACAATTTTGACAATCAAGGATCAGATTATAAAGATGATATTTGACAGAAATAGATGTCATATGAAGCACAAAAGTGCATAAATCAAACTTGTATCCCTTCAAATATTTCAGCAACATGATGTAATGTACTAATCTTAACTAATGAAAAACTATCTACATAACTCATTTCTCAAATGAGAATAGTCATCACTCGGAGAAGTATAAGGTTGCCCCTTCACAAATTAACAAGACATTCAAGATTAAGTCACTTTGATACCAAATAATGGAGCAGAAACATATTGACATAGCAAACTGTATTACTTCTTCTCTATTTTTCAATGTAATACATCGTTACATATTTATAGGATATTTCTTAGTCTATTGTTAGCGAGTTGGTAAAACCAATCATCTAACCAATCTACCAAGGAACCCTGTTTTTGTGGGTTATTACATCTTACAACAAACTAATACTTGAATATATGCTCAATTAATATTAGCGTTATATAATTTCCTAACATAACTAACAATCTAACTATCTTACTTTATTATTTTAGAATCAAAATGAGTATTGATTCTTCCTTATTTTACAAATAATTAAACACTTATAGAAATATATATTTTTAGAATGAATTCCAAAAATAGATAGAAATGCTACCCAAACCACCCTTAGAGTTATGTTCATCTCTGTAAATCTGGTATTCATCTCTAGAGTTCTAATGTCCAATTCTTAAGCTATAATGTTCAACTCTAAAGCTATAATGTTTAACTCCGAAGGTATAATTTTAAAATCCAAATCTATAATGTTCAAATCTAAAGCTATAATGTTTAATTTCGAAGCTATAATGTTCAACTCCGAAGCTAGTGAAGGAACCTTTAGAGCTAGTACAGTGCTAAAATAACTATATCTAGAGCTAATGTGAGAGATTTTGAAGATCCTCCAAGGTTGGTTGTTGCTAGTGCTTATTTCTTAAAATCCCTTATTCAACAATTATAGAAAATTATGAAATGCATATGCACAACTTGACATATTTTCCCAGTAATCATTAGAAATATCTAACAACAATATAACAATGAATTCTAAATAAATAACCATGATATATACTCTCTATTTTATCTTAAATAAACCATAGTTTCATAAATTACACTTAGATCCAATTTATATAATATATGCAAGGAAAAATAATGTAAAAACTTGTATAAAATGTGCCATTTTTTGGGCTCATCATCTCCCCCACACCTAATCTCATACATTTCTTCATGCATTTCATTATCCTTATATAAAATTATGCTTTCTTCTTTTTAAGGACAAGTTATTGTGTGGATCCCCTCTTGTTGTTTGATTTTCTTTTTGCATTGATTCCTAATCATGTTCTTGTTTGGAGGTATTACTATTATCCTTCTTAATATATTTAAGCATAAGTTCTTGTGTGGAATTTATCTTTCTACTCTTCCTTTCTTTTATGAGAATAGATTTGTGTATGCAATTTATTTTGCTACTCTTCCTTTCTTTTGTGAGAGTAGGTTCTAGTGTGTAATTTTCATTATTTCTCTTCCTTTATTTTGTTAGAGTAAGTTCTTGTTTGCAAATTTTTTTTCTACTATTCTTCCTTTCTTTTTTGAGAGTATGTTCTTATGCAGAGAATTTCATGTTATGTTAATAATTTTTGTTTTTATTATAAAACAAAAATCAATTGTATTTATTTTCTCTTCTCTCTTTATTTTTTCCATAGAAAATAGATCTATATAGAAAGAATCATCATAATAAATCTTGTTTTTTTTTAATTTTCCAACATAGGATTGAAGGTGTGATTTCCATCATCAAATTCATATGCCAAAAGATTTTTTTTAATGATTGTAATTTAATATGCCCAATTCTTTTTCCTTCTTTTTATTCTCAATCTCATGCATGTGATGTAAAAGTGGATCCTTATGTAATAAAAAAACTTACAAGTAAATTTAAAAATAAAATAGAAGAGTAAAATACATTAGTATAATTTAGTCTTCATTTCCTCTTTCAAGTCAATAAAAGTGAAAAATGTTGGGAAAAGTGATGATAAAATTACAGTCTTGCTATGATGAAAAAGAAGAGCACAAAAGTAAGCACATAGGTATTTTATTGCTTATTTGAAAAAGATACCATTTTTTGGTTTTTAAATTTTCAATTGTTATTTTACTTTTTACTTTTTCCCTTGATCAGATAGGAAGTTGATTTTTTAATCAAAGATATTTTTCAGTACTTGGTCTGCTAGTAAGCTGGTTTTCAAACTAAGATTTCCAACAATGCCCAAGGGTTTTCATTGTTGGTTTTTTTTTTTTTAATTTGAGAAATGATGACATGGGAAATGTTAGCAATAAGCTAAATACATTCTCATAGTGCTTCTAAATGTATAAAAATTGTTGATATTTCTTCATCCTTGGTCAATGTAATGATAACCAATAACTCATGATTGATGCATGTTTATATTGTTTCTTATTTTTGTGTGAGATAGCTCAAGATAAGGTGTTATCTTCTTAATGAATTTATGGAAATAAATACATCCATTATGATTTCTAAAAGCACTCCTTGTCAAGAGATTATCCTGCAAAATTTTGAAACAAACAAAACCTTTCCATATAAACATAATATTAGCCATATAAAAGAATTATCAACAACATAAATATTAAGAGGAAAATTTTGAATACATATGGAAGAAATTATTTCATCCTACTTTAGAATGATTGATGGTTTAGGAATTAGTATTATTAATAATGGAATATTATTATGAAAAATAAGAACTCCCTCAGATAAGTTCTCCTATTATTATGATGCATATGGTTTCAACAATTTCCTAAATATGGATGGAGTGAAATGAAACAAAATTTCATAAATTCTTTTATTCATGAACCACGTATAAAAATTAACTATTTATTTGTACAAGGAAGGTGGAATCTAGAAAATGCAAAAATTAATGTCGGGTTTTGGTTTCTAATAATGACTTGAAATTTAAGTATTTGGAATAGATAGCTGGTGGAAATTATGACGAATGGTAAATATTCAACATAATGTAATAAAGAGTTGGAAAACATACATGTATATTTGAATTTTGAATTTCGTTGTTTTCCTTTAGCTACAAATAAGATCTGCATGTCTCTTCTTATAGTTTCAAACTTGATGTGTTCTTTATCGGCCAATTGGTATCATGTTTCTTTCAGTAACAATCATCAACTTCATATTTTCCCGTTCTTCTTGTAAAACCTCGTCTCTTGCTAAGAATATTGATATTAGGTTTTTTCCCATTAATCATTAATATAAATAATAATTGAGCATATTTCAGCAGGAGAGTTAAGAAAACAACACTCTTTTTCTTTTTTTTCCCCACAAGTTCCCCACTATCTTCTTTATTAGCTGGGAAATCAAAATTGAGGGTCTTGGGGCCGAATCCCAAAGTCGGGTCAAAGGGCAGCACCCCTAGAAGCCAAGCCCAAATTACCACTTTTGAAACCAAAAAATTACTTTTCATTGAAGATAATTTTATGATATCATGTCATTTTGAAAAGCTTGATGAACCGTTAATTTCTGCTAATTTCTAGCATCTACATCACTCAGAAATGGTTAATTGCATAGTCTCATATCATCATATGTAAAGTTTGTGTTCTGGTTTACATGTTACTCTTTCTTAGGATGTAAGTGTTTATTTTTAGGACTATTGTTATTTTTTACTACAAACGCTAATATCCCATGTAGATTGACACCAAACATAGAAAATAAAATCAGTAACAATAATTGATACCATGTTGTTTTGAATTCCTAAGTCAATTGTAAATTTTGTTTAGAAAACATTGGCACTTTGTATGCAAGAAAGATATATTTCTATTTTTTATCCTCTATTATTGCTAAATTTTAGAAATAATATCAAAAATATATGTATAAAATTAACAACCAACAAGAGGAAATAACACAATAAATTTAGATCCACCAATGTAGGAGCATCATCCTGAGCAATTGTGGGTGCTAAAAAGTAGTGATTCATCCTAAACATAATATAATAAAATAAATGATTATGGAGTGACACGTAGGACTTACCATCGATTTTCAAGATATGATTTATTTAACCATGCAATATCTGGAAGCTGTTTATATGTCATGAAAGATATCTAACCAATTTAGAGCATGTTTCCTTCTAATTCACTGCAATTAATGACACATTATTTTAAATATTATTTTCTTCTATCGTTTTTCATGCAATATTTTTTTGGTATTTCATAATCATTTTGCACAATTATTGGTGATTAATGCAGAATATTTGTCTCACACTTTCCCACAGAATAAATAAATCCATATGAAGCACGATTTTTGCATATAGTCTCTTTACCAACACGATTTGTTCATTTTTTCTAGTAATTGACGTAGTCTCTCACTCAATAATTTATGGCTCAGATGTAATGGGCCATGATTCCTCATTTTTTTCCAGAAAAATCAATTTCCCAATATTTGCATGTAAATATTAAGGTGCTTTGAGAAACAAATCAACTATAAAGTATTCACATGTGATTGTTACAACTGTGTAAGTTGCATGAGACTTTAGAAAACTATGAAGTTAGTAATAGATTAATAGAAAATCAATACTATTCCTTATATAAATCATGCACAATTCTAAAAATGACATACTTGATCATAGGATTTAGCACAAGAATTCATAGGGTGTGATTATCTCCAACATAAATTGCATGCAATCTTTTTGGCATTTTCTGATCTACTTTTGTCGTTATTCTTGCATCATTTTCAACATCCAAATGATTCTTTCTAGCATGTGGTGAATTTGGTCTCTCCATATTTTCCTAGGATGTACTTATTATATGATTGTGTTTGATCCTTTCAAATTGAGGCATAACTAATGCATTATTCATATGGAATTTTTTTAGTTTCTACAAATTAGTTTTAAACCAAGTTTTATGCAAATATTTATGTGATTGTTGTTATCATACAATTTGGGAATATAACTATATGATTTAATGTCACCTCATTGGCCATGTTCTTATTTATAATGGTTTGGACATTAAAAATAATAGTTTCAACCCAATCTTATTACTCTTAGTAAAATAAAAATTATGGCATCATTAAACCTCACATAGTATTTATACATACCTCTTACAATTGTTGGTTTTAAGGAATTTGTTATTGTAATGTCAAATTGTAGATTGTCTTTTCCTCAATGTATTCAAATTCTTCATATCCCTATGTACTATATCCAAATATACAAACATTACTTTTTCAATAGGTCTATGTTAGTAATTTATAAAAAATGAATTCTCTTACATGAAGGATTCAATACCCAACATTGCTTCAGACTTGGGTATCTAAATTTAGTAATTACAGGAACTCTATAACATATTATCTTAATCGAAATCAACAATTTATGGTAGTGTGATTTTATTCTTTTTTCTTTATTCTAAAAAGTGAGTGGTTGTATGTTTTTATCATTGCAATGTCATTTCCTTGTAAACATCATCCATCTCAAATTCCTCATCCAACTTGCATCAAAATTCAATACTTCTTTCATAATGATGTTAGTAGTTACATTTTTCTACACATTTGTGTTAGTATGAGATGGGGGGTCTAGATCCTAATTACAAAAAAGTAAATTCTTCTACTTAAGAAAGTAAATTCTAATCTATTTGCAAGAAAATAAATCTAAAGAAACCATCAACTAAGTATCTCCTGTCACAAAAATTTCTAAGAGACATTCCCTCTCATAAGGAACTTTTTTATCTACTATCACTAGGCAATTATATTAGAAAATTATGGATATCCTAATAACACCATGTTCCCCAAAAAAAACACCAAAATGATGAGGTTCATCAATCCTCTTCATTAAATAATGTCAATCTAGGGTTGGCGTTTGAAGGCAATATGTAATAGGAGAAAGAGATATTTGGCAACGGTCCCCTCTACCTAAAATCCACACTTGTAGGAATTAAAAATCACACTTGCAAAAATTGAGAAAATATTTGCATGAATTTGAAACACACTTGTAGGAATTGTAACACACTTACATGAAATTAAATTTCACACTTACAGGAAAGGAAATAAAACTTGCAAGGAAGGGAAATTGGTGAATTCAAAAGAAAGGACAAACACATAATACACCTTCAAGTTTACAATAAAATGTACACCAAAGTAATAATTACATGGTACAAATAAAAAGACAAAAAAATATAATTACAAAATGGAAAAACAAACATAAACATAAATATCCATATTCCTTGGAATGAGTGGTCAACTCATTTCTAAGAAGAGGATTTTAATCAAGACTTATTTACAAATTAGATGTAATAGAACATGAAAGTGAATTTATCAAGATAATGGATGTTACATTCTTTGGTGTGGAAGGTTGCATTTATAATTTCATGCTTCTAACCCACTCCTTATTTTAAGTCATACATCTCAATCATATCTTATCAACTAATATTTCAATCTATCCAAAAAGCATCAATCTCCAAAAAATATGGAGAGAGCTTGTCTAACTCTTAACTAAAAATATGATTCTCTTATTTTATTTTTTGAGAATCAAAATGACTATTGATTATTCCTTATTTAAAAAAAAAAAAAGAAAACTTATATAAATATCTATTTTTAGAATGACTTCTAGAAATAGATAACAATGCTTCTCAAACCACCCTTGGAGTTATGATAATCTCTATAACTCTAGTATTAATCTATGGAGCTCTAATTTCTAACTCCAAAGCTATAATGTTCAACTCAAAAGTTATAATGTTCAACTCCAAATCTATAATGTTCAACTCTAAAGCTAATGAAGGAATCTATGGAGCTATGGAGCTAGTGCAGTGCTGAAATAACAATCTCTAGAGCTTATATGTGAAATTTTGAAGATCCTCCAAGGTTGGTTATAGTTGGTTCTTTGTTCTCAAAATCCCATATTCAACAATTATAAAAACATATGGACTGCATATGTGTTGGGAATATTATAGTGTAAACATTATATTGTGATTTGTTGTGGAACAACAAATTATTACCTGGTATTATATGTGAAGTTGTTGTAAACAACTTCACGTATTTAGCTTATTGTTTACAACCACTCCTAAATTATAGGAGGTTGTTTTTCTATTTTCTTGGCTATTTATTAGCCATGTATTGTGTGTATGTGATAGAAACGAAGATCAATATATACATTTTCTATTATTCTGATTCGAACCCTTCATATGTTAGCAAAGCGAGTTTGATGATCTGAGAATAATATTGAAGGGGCAGTCGATGATCTCTTGCCCCAGGTGATGGCAGTACATGTTTGAGAGAGAACACTGGCTGTGCAAGGTGAAGTGCCGTGTCCACGCAGTGTGGAGGATGTAAAAATTAAACGCAGGTATCTAAAGTGTTAATTGCTACACATTATAACCATGCATCGCTGGAGTAGTCAACGAAGTTTGGAGTGCAGTTGGAGCAGTTTGGAAAGCTGTGAAGGTGAAGATAAAATGTCCAAGCCTACAGCCAATGCGTGATAAACAATTTGGAATTTTTTTTTGGAGTATTCACGGCCTTGTCAGCACAAAAACATCTCAGGTTATTTCCTATGAGTTTCCTTCTATTTTGCACACGTCCCTACCAGATCTGACACTTTATTAACAGCTGGGCATTCCATTATTCACAGTTGCGCATCCATATTCAGAAGGTTTTGATTGTATATGGTTTATTTCATTGAGTGTCATTAAATGTTGGGTCAAGATTTATTATGTTAAACGTCATGTTGTTTATAATATTTAAAAAGTAATTTTCTTTTATTACTTTTTAAATTGTCTAAGTTGTCTTAAGTATCGTCATATTATTGTGTTTATAAGAGGGTGCATTTTCGGTTGAATCCGACACTCATCAACGTGAGGGAAAATATTAAAAAAATATGGAGAAATTGAGTCTCGTTGAGAAATTCGAAGGACGTGATTTTCACACTTGGCGAATCCAAATGCAGCTGACTTTGATTGAAAAAGATTTGTGGGATGTGGTCAAACCAAATGTGACAACACCAAGAAATCCAACAGATCTTGCAAAGTGGAATATCAAGGATCAAAAGGCCTTGGGAACTATTGGTTTCGGTTTGTCTAAAGTGTACCTGCACCACGTAGACTTCACAAATTCTGCAAAGGAAATCTAGGAGACATTAAATAAACTATTTGGATCTGAAGCAGAAAGTGCAAAGACAACACTGAAGCAAAAATTATACGGGTTAAAAATGGATGAAAGTATAAAAATGGCAGAACACATCAGCAAGTTCCGCTCTCTTCTCAATCAGCTTGCAGGTATTAACGAGAAGGTAAAAGATGATGATGCCAAAGCAATTCTTTTGAATAGTTTTCCTAAAAAAATGTCTCATATGGTTTTTACTTTGAGCAAGATTAAAATTGGTTTAAAAGGAGTAGTTTCTACTCTTCTTGATCAGAATGAACCTTCAGAACCAAAAGAAGAGGTCTTATATGTACACAATAAAGCTAGTACATCATCAAAGAAGGGTAAGTACAATTTAAAGCACATTCCTACAAAGGGACAAATCAAATGTTACTATTGTAAAGAAGTGGGGCATGTGATTTTAAATTGTAAAAAGCAGGCACAAGATCTACTGGATGATAAGATTTATCAAAAGGCTTATATTGTTGAAGAAGAAACTAACTGGGAAGATTATGCAACTGATGAAGAATTTTCTTGCCATAGCGATGAAGATTATCTCTTCTGAAAATAACCAAACTGGAGGTAGGAGGAAATGGAGGATGGAGGCTACTCAGCACCTCTCGTCAGTCGCCAACAACGAGGTCGTATTTTGTGGTGGTGACATATTTATTTCTAGTTGTGTGTTTATTTTATCTGGTGTGCACAATAAAGAGCAATAGTTTGTGTATGGTTGCTTGGTACATGCGAGTATTCCTATATGTTCTCTTGAAGTGTTGTGATGTGGCATGGAAGGTGTCAGTCAGTGAAACAGTTGTATAGGAGGGCAGCTAGTGTCCAGAGGAGAGGAGTAGTATGCAGACCTAAAAATATGCGTAGGCATATGATTCTGGTTTCAACTACACTTCACCCCATGTTCACACTAAGGGGGTGTATGTTGGGAATATTATAGTGTAAACATTATATTGTGATTTTTTGTGGAACAACAAATTATTACCTGGTATTATATGTGAAGTTGTAGTAAACAACTTCACGTATTTAGCTTATTGTTTACAACCACTCCTAAATTATAGGAGGTTGTTTTACTATTTTCTTGGCTATTTATTAGCCATGTATTGTGTGTATGTGATAGAAACGAAGATCAATATATATATTTTCTATTATTCTGATTTGAACCCGTCAATATGCACAACTTGACATCTTTTTCCCGATAATCATTATAAATATATAACAAAAAGAAAACAATGAATTCTAATTAAATAACCATGATATATACTCTCTATTTTATCCAAAATAAACTATAAGTTTAGAAATTACTCTTAGATCCATTTTATTTAATATATGCAAGGAAAAATAATGTAAAATCTTGTATAAAATGTGGCATTTTTTGGCCTCATTGATACGGTTTGAGAATGCAATTTGATATTTCCCCCATTCAAAATTACTCCTTTTGAATTAAGACTTTGTTAATAACCTTCTAGAATACAGTTACACCTATCATCAAAGTATGGTGAGATTATACTAGTGGAAACACATTTTATGACTTCTTTTACATTATAAATCTTAGATGAGGGTTTGTAGGGTAGAGAAGGCTCAAATTATAATTATTTTTGTTTTGGAAACTTTGAAACCATTTCCAACACTTCACAAAACTTTTACATATGCTCCTTTCCCTCGTCAACACTTTCCTATAAGCATTTCTTCACAATTATTTTCCTTGTATCAATACATCATGTGTGTTAACAAATATTTTGTAGGGAATTTAAAATAATAAGAGTTTTTTGGACTGGTGTCTACTAGAATAATAATCTAATGACTTATTTCCCTTGTCACCTTAAGCATATTCCTTTATATAGGTATCATTTATGTAGGTGCATCATAACATGAACTTGATGGTTCAATAATTAAAGAATCTTAGAGTCAAATCAAGTTATTTATAGGTCCATATGTGTGTACTAGCTCATTTTATTATGTTTCTAATTTTTTCCTCCAAAAAGGGAAATCTAATTCTTGAACTTGTTTAGAATAGTTAAGGGGATTTTCGAGTTGAAAAGTTCTTAAGTCATTTGAGATTATAATTGTAATTATTATAAATATATTATATTAATCCCTAACCACTTATAAAGTATGATAAATCATATACAACATTGGAGAGAGGATAAATTTGGCATGTTTGGTATGTTTGCAAGTTTGGTGAGAAATGTTGGGATCTTGACAAGAAATTACATTTTTTAGAATTGATATAGCTTGACCATCTATGAAGAAGCTCAAGAATATGATAAGATAGAGAAAAGGGATGAAATAAAGTGAGAGATAAAGATACATACATGAATAATTGTAATGAAAGGATCTTCAAGGCCAAGAATGTATGTTTGTAAGAAATAATGAGGAAATAAATCTTTTTGAAACACTTTAAGGGTATTCTCTCTATTTGAATGTATATTTTATTTGTGTGGTTATAGCTACTTCTTGGTCTTACATTGGTGAATGTTGGAATGAGAGAGAGAAACCCTTAATTATATGTCTCAAGAATAAATTAATGAATTTTAAAGGGTTGAAATCACATTTTCAATCTTATTATATTTATATTTGAGTCTTTGAATGATTTCTGTCATTGGTTTGTGTACGCATTTGTGTCTAGGTGTTGTCACTAATGTCAAACTTGTTAATGGAAAATGGTGTGTAGAGGTCATATGAGTTCCTATGAGGTATTATTCAAGGTCAAACATGATGTATTGCATTGGTGAGTGGTGCATGGGTGAAGTACCATGGTGGTCAGGTGTGTTCAGTGCATGGTCTAGTAGACATGGTCATAGTTTGAGCTCTCCTAAGTTGGTTGAATGTCTTAATGAGGTATATCATGGTTGGTATGAGGTGTTAGAGGTGTATATGTGTCTAAATTGAGTCATCATGGTCATTTCATGGGTTGTAGCAGTCATTATAGGCCTATTCCTAGTCCTAGAGCATGTGGTTTAACATGGATGTATCAGTTTGAATCAAGGAAGTCATGGTGAAGAATGGTGATGAATCCATAAATTGACTCATCATAGCATCTATATAACTATAATTTTTTCTCCTAAAAAAGTTAATCTATGCATGTGAATTTTCTAAATAGTTATATCTAAAGTAGAAATCGATGCATTTCCCCTTATTTTGTCTTATGAAAATTAATGGCCCATGGAACTTTCACTAACTTCTTTGTAGAGTGATTTGGTGACATATGTAGGCTGGTTAGGTGCATTTTCTACCATTTTGAGTAGTTGCAGTCAAGAAGATCGAGTCCACAACCACTATGCCATTTTGGAGGATTGACCCACAATCAGCTATAAATGAGGGCCCCTGTTTCTAAAAGAATTATAGGGTGTCATGGAACTTTTATGAAAATTTTATCAGTTAATCTATTGCCTATATTTTTGGCATTTTTTGTAATCAACTATATCTATAAGAAACCTCCTTTAAACTGTTACTTATTTTTACCACTATTACAGTAGTTAATAGAATAATTTATTTTCTGTTACACTCTGGAGTATGTGATGAACTTATTTAGATCAATATAATACATGTTATTTTGAGTATATGTTTGTGATGATAGCCTCAATCTCAAAGTAAAGTGAGGGCCCACTCGACTGAGGAGGTTGGAGGATTGGTATTTAATGAAAGATATATATAATTGATTAGTTTTAGTTTCAGTATCTTAGTTTGATGATTATATGAATGCAATATTTTATTTCTTTGTTTTAGCCCATTCTCTTTACTATAATTTGATTTAAGAAAGTATTTCATTTCAAGAAAAAATTTCTTTTAACAAGCATTTAATTTCAGCAACTTTGTTTCAGTAGAAATAGATGCAATTCACATACTTTTTTCTCCATAGATTAGAAGATTTGACATTTAGTAGTTTAGATCATTTACCGGATTTCCTTAGTTAAGTAGTATAGACAAGAAAACTGACACTAAACACCCCCCCCCCCCCCAAAAAAAAAAAAAAAAAACAAAACCACCATAATACTAAGTTGCATATCAACTTCTCTACACACAAATTTGAACACAGCCATGGTCTTTAATGACATAAACATTTGAATAAGTTGATTAAATGATTGGAAGTTACAACGACCCATCATTTTTGGAACTTTTTCCATGGACACCATAAGAAACACATGTCATTATATTCACATTCTATGTGATGGGTGTTATTGAAGTTGAGATATGCAACCAGTAGTGATCCTAAGCCTTTCCTTAAATATAAACATTGATACACAGGCCAAGGGATGCTTGAGGGAGATATATACCTTGTAACATTCAAATAATATCCCCAAAAGGAGAACGTGTAGTAAACACTAATAATACTACTCCTGAGAGTGACACAAAATCTGAATCAACTTATCTAGAATAGCTTGCAAAATTGGGAGATAATGGAGATGATGATGAAAGACCCTTTGGTAGAACCTTTACCTACCCCATTGTCTTAAATGAGGATGAGGAAGCACCTATTAAAATCACTTCCCCGTCTATTCTACCTATCTTTAGAGGAATTTCCATAAAATATCCAAACCAATTATTGTTTTAAGTCAAAGTCCTCTACTAGACATATGAATACAAAAAAAATAACCAAAACCTCAATCTCTTTCCTTCCACCCTCAAGGACTCTGTCATGAGGTGGTTTATGGGATTTACCTATAACTCCATTCATTCACGGGAACATATGGAAACTTATTTTTTAGAAAAATACCAAGACTATTGAAGGGGATTATATAGGAGGGAATATTTCTTCTAGATGGGACAAAAAGAAGATGAAAATTTGGAAGATTACCCAGATATATTCATTTTTGTCCATAGGAGAAGTGGTTATGAGTTGAATGCATAAATAACCAATATAATCTTACTTAAAGGACTTGATGATAAAACCAAATAATTCCTCAATCTCATGGGAGGAGGTGATGTACACAAACTTACCATGGAATAGATTTTTGAGTTATGTAGGAGCTAATCTAGAACAAGAGTGGGTATCAGAAAAATGAAAATATCAAAACATTCATTTGGTGCCTTAGAAATTTTAGAAGAGATGGCCAATATGAAAATAGAGATCTTGACATAGTTAACTTCAACCATGGATGGGCTCAAAGCTAAGAAGAATGCTACAAAAGAACCTTTAGAAATATATTTTCCCAGATGCAGGAAAAGACATCCATTGAAAGAAGGTCCTTTAGATATCAAAAAAATGTGTCTGATTTATGATGTCCCTAACCATGACACTAACCATTGTACTCTCCTACCTCATCTAAAAGAAATATTAAATTCCATGGCTCAAACAAATAGAGAAATAAAATTTGTTCAAAGATCAAATAATCAATCTGTTTATTCTCCTAAACTTGCTTAGAACCCTTGGATGATGCCATGGACCAATAAAATTCCTCCACCAACTTGGGGACAACCTTATTGAACACCACCAAACTAGATGGCTTACCCAAATCCATAACCATGGATGCCTCCATACAATAAGGAAGCTTGGAAACCACCAACCAATGCAAATCTATGGCCAAACTAACAATGGTCACCCCAACAGATCTATAATCAGCCAAGGAGGTTTACACAACAAAAATCTTTAATGCCTCTACCAAAACAAAATTACCAGTAAGGGCATGCAAAAAAAACTCAACTTCTAGCCCATCCTATCTCAAACCCCAAAAATCAAAAAATAGCTTCAATTAATGAAGAAATATAGGGTGAGACAATGTAATTTAATGCCATTAATAACTTACAACTGTAATCCGAAAAAGCAATGAACAATCCTCCAATAGTTATTACTGAGGCACCTAAGGAAAGTGAGAGAACTAAACATGTTCCACAAACAAGAGAAACAAGGGATGACTAGGAGAAAGAAAAGAATGTGCATATAGTTCATTTCCCATAGATATTAAAATAAATTTATCATGGGGAAGATACATCATTGGTTCAAGAGCTGAAAAATTTGAATATTGACATTCTTGAGAGAAATAAGGGACATTCCTCAATTAAACCAAACCATTAGGAAACATTGCATAAAGACACATGGAAGGAAGAATAAATACCTAAAAATAGTTAAAGTAGAAGGAAATATAGTTGACCTTGTAGCTGGAAAAATTCTTTCACCAAAATATGGGGACCCTGGGAGTATAGTCATCACTATTTTGTAAATGGTCAGTCAATATCTACCGTTTTAGCAAATCACGGTGTTTCCATCAATGTCATAACAATATATACATTTAATTTGTTTTCCTTGACATGATTATAGCCAAGCAATATGGTCCTCTAGTTAGCAGATCAATCTATTTATGTACTAGATGGAGTAATTGAGAATGTTATGGTTATGGTTGAATCCTAGGAGTATCTTGTAGATTTTATGATATTACAGCTTAAAGCTCGAAATATGGGACATCTAGTCATCTTAGGAAGACCCTGGCTAGCTACTATTGTTGCATACATTGACTGTAGGTCAGGAAACATGACTATTTCAAATAGACAAAAAAAAAAGAATATTTCTCGTTATCCTCTTGTCTAGCCATATGTGGATGTTTCTGAATGTGTTTGGGTAGATTTTATGGATACTAACAATATGAGTCCTACTTATCTAGCCACCATTGTAGTGAAAAATCATGTGGAAGAAATTACTAAGACATACCAAGTGTTTACTAAAGACGATATTGTGGATATGGAAACAAAAACTTGTGTATAGAGATAAATTTAAAATCATGCTTATAACTTATTTCAAGAGAAAGAAAACAAAACTCCTTTTTCAATCTCTCTTTGCTAGAGGATCTTGCTACAATCCCAAAAAGGCTTAATCTGTGCTATCAATACTAAGAGGTTTTAATAATGACTTCATTCAATTCAAACATTTTCCTACCATTCTTAATGCCATCATCCTTTTCCCATTCAATCATAAAACTCATCGATATTCATAAAAGTTCTCTAATCACTTACTTTATTGTTCTTACATAACCTCTTGCTTGAAAAGTCCTTGCTAAAGGATGTAAATCTTGAACCTTTTCCTCCTTTATTCTTCTTATATAACTTTCTCTATTCCACCACTAAAATCACTATTATATTCAATAAATAAATGAACTAAAACAATCAAAACTTTGTCCTTTCATTGCCATTATCAAAATTGTCTTGATGTGTCCTTAAAACAATGAAGCTTGCAACAACCATGCATATAGGTTTATAAATCTACCTAGAAGGTTATTAAATATTCATTATCTCAATTTTTACATCAATAATATGCTCCCAAAATTTCATATTCCAACTCTCTCTCTCTCTAACTCCTTATATCCCACTTTTTCCATTTTCACACTTTCCTAGCCTTAAATTGTGTTTTAGGACCTGCTCCCAGACTGTCATAAATATCTCAAAATTTATATATGGAAAATAAAATTTTATTTTTTCATATAAAAATATACTACGCTACTATTATATCTTCCTAATTTCAGGTCTTAACTCCTAAAAACCCATGAGATATACTATTTTTAACAAGGCAAACATTTTCTCAAACAAGTATCATGAAACCTCAAACTAGAAGGTAAAACAAGTCATATCTTAAAAAAAATAATTTATAAAATTAATCTTTTATATCCCCAGTTTAAAAATTATCTTATACTCCTATGTTCAAAATTTTAGATTGTTTTGAGCTCATATGCAAAAGTTATGAACATTGTCCCAAGACTGGTTTGCACACATCATATTTTACAGTTTGCTCTTTGTAATACATACAAGTTTTCTGTCTTCAACTTAACACAAGGAGCTTTCACCATTGTTCACACCCCCTTATAAATAAATAAAACATATTCACATATCTCTCCATGTTCTCATAGTCCTAAATTTTTCTCTTGCAAGGAATATAGTTATCAAGAAGCATCTAATATGGCACACGACCATCAAGGAAAACAAATATGTAAATGAACTACTTAAACAATCATGTAAACAGTTGCTAAAAATCAGCTCAAACCCGAGTATGATAAAAATAAATATTTATCCATAGCCCAAACAAACTCATCCTTATGTTAATACCTTTGACAATGAACTACAAGGCCAATCCACTCATGGTTTTTCATACAAAAATGCAGTCTTCTTCATAAAGATGTCTCCAAATACAACTTACATGATATGTTCTTCCTCTCTACAAGGAATTATTTTTCAAAAACTAAAATCATCCTCTATTCTTATGAATATGATCTTACACGGCCTGATTTATATGCTAAAATAAAATATTTTCCTCAATCATGCCTACTAGAGGCTTATTACACTAGAACTGAACTCTATTTTTCTCCCTATCTACATTTTTTATCCTCTATGAAATTTGATCTTCATCTCTTGGTATTTTTTATCTCCTTTTGATTAGATCAATTTTCTCAAGTTAGGAGTGTTTTTAACAACTTCCTATTTTCTCTCAACAACCCCCTCACTTGGTCAATCTTTATATTTAGTATATAGTTATATAGCTCTAATGAAATCTCCCTCATATCCAATGATCATCCCAATCTTATTCCAATATAGCCTAATCATGAAACTATTCAAATTCACCTAATATAACCAAAATTTGACCTTTACTCTCGTGGTAAAGAGTATTTACATTCATGATTTCAAATATTCAAGCATCAACATTTTGGAGGGAAACTATGAAACTCCTAATACATGCTAAGAATTCCTTGAGAAGGTTTATTTAGACTTATTAATTCTCTTCAAGTCTCATGGAGGATGCTCCTGCATCAAACTTCCCCACTAGAAAGGATTTTAACTCCAATTCAAATGAGATGTCTTCTTCATTTTCTGATTCTCAAAGTATTCTTGGATCCCAAGTTATTGTTTCCAATGCTTGTTCTTATGTTTTCTTGAAATTCCCTTTGCCTCTTATCTTTCTTTTCTTTCTCTTCTTGTATGTTCCTCTCCTTAGTTCTTTTCCATCTTCACAAGTCTATTCCTCAGCTTCATACATTCCTTCTATATCTTCTGGTTCTTCTTCAGTCATGGAATTTATCAATAGATTAGGTGCTTGAATCATATTAACACCTTCCAAACATGTATCCACAACAATAAATGAAATGTTGGATGTAAAAATATGAGTTCATTCAGCCTATTGAGTGCCTTCAGAATGCTCTTCATCTTAATTTCTTTTCATTTTTTCACTGACCATGTTCAAATTGGTATTTTTCATTCTTCCTCTCCCTCTTCTTTGCCTCTTCCTCAATGGTGATCAACTGAAAAATCACAGTTTGATCCGAGCTTAAAAACATCCCCTTAGAAGGATTAAACAATTCTTCTATCATCCTCAACTTTTCATTCAATACTCCATTATCTATCTCATCATTGATTTCGTCAAATTGGGGTGCTAGACCATTATTTTCATCCTCTAATCTCTAATTTACAACAACATACTCACTCCATTACCTCATGTCTTCATGAAGCTATCACTTACTTTCATTCAACTTATTTTCACTTTGCATCCTTCTTTCATCATAACTATGACCTTCACTAGTAAATCTAGAACTTTCACCCTATTGCATATTAGTATTATTAGAACAAACTTTCCACATTTCATCATTAAAGCTGATTTGAGAAGATAATTTAGAATTACACTCATGATCATTATCATACAAATCATAAATAATAATATCTTTACCTTTCATCTCCCTGATATGCCTCTTATTCTCTTTGTCTTCATGGAATACCTCTTCCGTGCTCTTCATTTCAGCTTCATGCTCTTGCTTGCTTGAACCTACTTCAACATTTCTCCACAAAATTCTAGGTGAAATCAACATCCTTTCTTGTTCACCATCATCTGCATCTTCTTTAGATGTTTCTCCACCATTTTTTATGCTCTTAAGCATCCAAACCTTTGTCTTTTATCTTATCATATGACTTCTTGAGCCATTTATGTACTATGTACCCATGTTCTTTTTCTAATACTGAAAGATCAATTTTATTTTCCTTTTTATCATCTTGTACATTTGTATGCTTATCAAAAGTATGAGAAAAATCAAACTTATCAACCAAACCTGCCCTCTCAATCACATGTTGCTTAGGTGTAAGCTTCACTCTCCACTTTGGAACTATGCATCCATGATTAATTAGTCTATTTGATGTCTTTGTCATGCTCATTTCCTCTCTAACATGTACATCAAAAGCCATTTGTTTATGAGAAAGATTCACATTTTCATTCATTTGTACCTTCTTGATAGGTTGCTTCATGGATTCATTGGTTTTCTTTGCTTCTTATTTTTTTACACCATATTTTTCTTGCATGTTTGGATGTTCATTTACTTCATCTGAATGTTCCATGGCTTCATATAACTCGTCTTCATATTTTTTGGTTCAAGGTCTTCAAGACAATCCTCATGCATTGGGAAATGCACCTTTTCCTCTTGGTAGATAACAATAATCTCCTCTTTCATCCTTCTTTAACATTCACTTGTGTGCTTGGTGACTTCTCCTAAACCACTCTTCTCATTTCTCATGGCCTTCCTCTTGACCTTCTTTACAAATTTTCTCATACCTACATGTACCCATTCAAAGAAAACATTAGATATAAAAAAAAGATACCAAAAGGTTCTCATGAATTCCTCTTTCATGGACATTTTCATATTTTCAAGTGCTCCTCTTGGCACTTCACCTTCTCTTTTCACTTCTTCATTTTTCTTATTCTCCACAATGAGAATTTTATTTATCACCTCTTAATATTCACATGGTGATTCAATCTCTCTCTTCCTCATGGAAATCATCTCATGCCTTATTTTCTTTATAAGTAGATTCAATGGCCACTTTAATATCTTCCTCATCCTCCATCCAAATCCTTGGATTGGTATCTTCATTATGGTTTCCATCATCATCTCTATTTATTCAATTCTCTCTCTAATCTTCTTGATTTCTTCCACCTCTTTTTTTTGTTTCTCTTCTCACTACTTTATATTTTTCTCTTTTTCTTTAGAGAGTTATCTAATCACTCTCTATACTATCTCTATCTCCATTTTCTCTAGGTGAGTCTCTTTCTCCTCAAATTAGTAGATCGTAGCTTCTTCTTCTTTTACTTGAGCTTCACTAGCACTTCTATAGCCTCTCTTGGCTTCTCTTTTTCTTCACAAACCTCCAAGTTCTATTTAGTAGCAGTCATCAACCCTTTATTAAAAACAACATGCACTAAAATTATTATTAATCATGAATATCATATATTTATTAGTAAAATAATAATAACATACAATTGTATCAGCTTCTCTGATACCAAAATGGTGTAGAGAAAGAAATTTAAAATCATGCTTATAACTGATTTAAAGAGAACAAAAAAAAACTCCTTTTTCAGCCTCTCTCTGTTGGAGGATCTTGCTACAATCCCAAAAAGGATTAATTTATGATATCACTAATAAGAGGCTATTATAATGACTTCATTCAATGAAAAAAATTTCCTACCATTCTTAATACCATCATCCTTTTCCCATTCAATCATAAAACTCATTGAAGTTCTCTAATCACTTACTTTATTGTTCTTACACAACCTCTTGCTTGACAAGTCCTTAATAAAGGATGTAAATATTCAACCTTTCCCTCCTTGATGCTTCTTAGATAAATTTATTTTTTCCACCACTCAAATCACTATCATATTCACTAAATAAATGAACTCCAACAATCAAAATATTGTCCTTTCATTTCCTTTATCAAAATTGTCTTGATGTATTCTTAAGACAAGGAATCTTGAAACAACCATGCATATAGGTTTATAAATAAACCCATAATTAGTTCAATTTTTACATTAATAATATTATCCCAAAATTTCATATTCCAACTCTCTCTCTCTAACTTCTTATCCCACTTTTTCCATTTTTACACTTTCCTAGCCTTAAACTGTGTTTCAGGAGCTGCTCCCGAAATGTCATAAATATCTCAAAATTTATACATGGAAAATCAAATTTTAGTTTTTTCATATCCAAATATACTAACCTACCATGATAGCTTCCAAATTTCAGGTCGTAACTCCTAAAAACCCATGAGATATACTCTTTTTAACATGACATAGACTTTGTCAAACAAGTAGCATACAACCTCAAACCAACGGGTAAAACAAGTAATATCTCAAAAAAAAATTATCCAAGAAAATAAAATTATACCTAATTTCCAAATTATCTTATACTCCTACGGTCAAAATTTCAGCTTGTTTTGAGCTCATATGCAAAATTTATGAACGTTGTCCCGAGACTGGTTTGCACAAATCATATTTTACAATTTGCTCTTTGTAATGCATAAATTTTTTATGCCTTCATCTTAACACAAGGATATTTCACCATTGTTAACACAAAATTATAAATAAATAAAACATATTCACACAGATCTCCATGTTCTCACAATCCCAATTTTTTCTCTTGCAAGGAATATAGTTATCAAGAAGCATCTAATATGGCACACAGTCATGAAGGAAAACAAAGATGTAAATGAACTACTTGAACATTCATGTAAACAGTTGCTAACAATCAGATCAAACCTAAGTATGATGAAAATAAATCATGCTTATGTTATTTCCTATTACAATGAACTATAGGGCCAATCCACTCACGGTTTTTCATACCAAAATGTAGTCGTCTTCATAAAGATGTCTCCAAATACAAATTGCATGATATCGTCTTGCTCTCCATGAGGAATGATTTTTCAAAAAATGAAAGAAAACTCCATTTTTATGAATATGATATTACACGTCCTGATTTATATGCTAAAATACAGTCTTTTCCTCAATCATGCCTACTAGAGGCTTATTACATTGTAGCAAAACTCTATTTTTCTCCCTGTCTAGATTTTTTATCCTCTATGAAATTTGATCTCCATCTCTCAGTATATTTGAAATCCTTTTGATTAGATGAATTTTCTCAAGTTAAGTGTTGTTTTAAAAAAATTCTATATTCTCTCAACAACCCCCTCACTTGTTCAATCTTTATATTTAGTATATAGTTATACAGCTCTAATGAAATCTCCCTCATATCCTATGATCATCCTAATCTTCTTCTAACATAGCCTAATCTTGAAATAGATCACATTCACCTAAGATAGATAATATTTGACCTTTATTCTCATGGTAAAGAGTATCTAGATTCATGATTTCAAATATTCAAAAATCAACATTTTAGAGGTGTTGGTACCCAAATTGATTCTCCCTTTGCGACTAAGAAACACCATAGATCAAACAAGATGCTTAGAGGCAAATAAATTGGAGTGTGATTCATTTTGTAGCCATCGAGGGATTTATTGACTCCTCATTTAATTAGGCATGGGAGAATTGGATAGCACCATGTATAGGGTTTGAACTTACCTTGACTACTTTAGGTTGTGCCTTCAACCAGGGTGAGAGGACCCATTTTGTAACCCATATTGGTGGATGACATCTACATATTCATAGTATTTTTCTTTCCTTTCACAAAATTTATAGGAGATATTTAGAAGGTATGGTCAATACAACGTAGTCTGACTCTTACAAGTTTTCACTTTATAGGATGAAGAAACCTTATAGATAAGATCTGGGTTACTAAAGGCAGTGGTAAAAAATGATTGCTCTTGCATATTGAGGCAAGGGATGAATAAATCAATGAATTTCCTTAGCATTTACGAACAGGAAGTACAAGCAGGGGTAGTTCATGTATGGTTCGTTTTTGGATGTGTATTTTATGGTTGGGATGTTAAGCTGGATAAATTTTATTATACCAAATATCTAAGAACTTTAAACAAATGTTAACAGATCCACAAGACAAGAAGATGAATAGCTTAAAATAGTAAAGACGAACCTTCAAACAAAAAATTGTGCATCTATGAAAGCTCAAAGACACACAGCTTCACACATTATTCAAGTTTTTAACACAAGAACTCGTGTTAAAGACTCAACTAAAATTTAGAAAAACCCCTGCTATATCATGCTCATGATATACTTGTAAACTGATAAACGATCTATAACACTGAAATGAATTTAAAGTGAATTTAAATCTCTTATTGCATTATGAAATGAAATCTCTCTTCATAATGTAATTGCAAATGCCACAATACTTGTCATGAGGACAAGATTTTTTGTGATTTCAAAGGATTTCTAATGTAAGACTACAATATGCACATACATAGCTATTTGAAAATATCTCAAGATGAAAATGGACATAACACATTTTATTGATCTACATGAATTACTCAAGGTTTCCATAATTTGATCAACAAGGGAATGTTTTTTTACAATCTCAAAGTTTGTTCAATGGTTATACATCTGCAACCAACTTGACATGATCAATTTTGAAAGGCACACAAGAAATAATTTTTTTCTTAAAAAATCCTAGAAAAATGGCTTCTCTTGGGTCTTCTCTCCTTTTTTCTCTCTGAGTAAATTTCAGAAAAAATTAACCCCCCTTTTTCCATGGCCTTTTCATAATTTTTATATTACTCACTTTACTTCAAATCTTTCCCCAAAAAAACAATTATATTCCAAGGGATACTTCGTTTGTTACAAAAAATGATATTTATGAACTTCATCTCATACTGCCAGGTGTATGAAATGTGAGTCTTTTAGATGTATTTCACCTACATCTGACTGGGACATCTGGTCTTCACTTTTGGTAGGTTATCTAAAACATTTCCTTCTAATTTTGATTAACAATCATTTCAGATTGAGCACCGAGCATCTCCACTCAGTCTTCAGTCATCATCTCGGATGGAGAATAAGACCAATCTATTTCTTCTCGCTGCTCAAGGGAAGCACTTTCTTCATCTCGGGATAGCAGAGGAAGGTTTGCAACTTGGCTATTCACATGTTTGATGCATTGTGACCCTTGTTCTGAGTGGGAATTTCAAGTACCTCATCTAATTCCTTCTCCCAGGGAAAACCCACCTTTCTCTAGGACATGGGAAGTAGGAACTAGTTCTAAGCTTCACATTTCAACCAGTCACCAACAAGCAGTATTTGTCCCTCTTGTCATTCCAAACACCCCCCCTGACTATGGAATTTTTTGGGATTCCCCATTGTTTATTTGTGCTGCAAGTTTTCAGAAAAGGCCACGATGGCTGAAATCGATCGCCACCATCTCTCTGAAGTCTTCTAATACTTGTCCCTCCTTGAAACTGAAGCCCTTATTTATTCACTCAAGGCCCAAATCAGCTAAGTATAAAAATGCCATTGGATGCCTCCATGTGTCTCTTTGACACAACTTCAAAGGTAAAATCAAGGGGCATGTCTCCAAACAAGCACAAGCTCTCCATGTGCTTAGGGTCTAAGAAAGTTACACCGCCCGTTGAAAAGTCTAAGCATGGGAAGAGCCAGTGGAAACCTCCACATGTCTCTTCAGTGCACTTTTGGTATGAATCTTAAAAGAAAGAATCCCAGACAAGTGCAGGCTCTCCACGTGTTTAGGGTCCAAGAAACTTGCACCGATCGTTGAAAATTCCAAGCATGGGAAGATATAGAAGAAGCCTCCATGTGTCTCTTCGGCACAACTTCAAAATTAAAATCTAGAGGCAAGTCCCCAAATGAACGCAGGCTCTTGAAGTGCTTAGGGTTTGAGAAAGTTGCATTAGACGTTGAAAATTCCAAGCATGGGAAGAGCCAGAAGAAGCCTCCACATGTCTCTTCAGTACAATTGCAAAGGTAAAATTTAGGGGCAGGTCCCCAAATGAGCACAGGATCTCCACGTGTCTAGGGTATGAGAAAGTTGCATCGGCCGTTGAAAATTCTAAGCATGGGAAGAGCTAGCAGAAGCCTCCACGTGTCTCTTCGGTGTAACTTCAAAGGTATAATTCAAGGGCAGGTCCCCAAACAAGTGCAATCCCTCCACGTGGTCAAATTTTAACTGAACTGGGCCTGGAGGTATGTACTTTTAGACACTTTTGTCTTCCCATCTGCTTTTGGTGCTAGCTCAACATGTGGCTTTACCTGGGCGTCGATAGGGTAGTGGCTTACTTTACAAATTTTCTGTCGACTAAACTGTGACAACATTTCCCCCAAGATCTTTATTATTTTTTCCTCAAATAGTTCCACCATGGACCTATTGGCTAGGATTTCTTCATATTTGGATCAAATACTAGTGAACTTAGGACATTGGAGAATAATTCGTGCTTCTGTCTCAATTGTGCATATTTTGTACAGTACACAAGTTCTCTCTTCCCACTGCTCCTTGGGTATTTTCCACCTCCCTGTATTTGTTTCATCTTGCATATGTTCCACTTGATCTTTCTATGAAAATCAGGGCCTAGATATTTTTACTCTGACACTATCTCTAAAGGCTCACCTTCGAACTAAAATTCGGGATCTTGGCTTGTCTTCTTTACAAAAAAAAATTGGATAGAAAACTATAAATAATACTAAGACTCAGTGTGATCCATGACCTAAGGAAAGGACTGACAATGACACCCTAGTGAAGGAAAAAAATATGCATCCATATAAGAAGACAAAAATTACATCAAACCAGGTGGGCTGAAAATTTTAAATGAAAAGGGAAACATTATAATTGAGCACCAACACTGGATTTGACTCATAGATGGGCACTCCCATCGAGTTTCACAAGAACAAAACATAATGCAAAAACAACAGAGCATGTGCAAAAAAATCCATTGGGCCACGGATTCAAGAACCATCATCCAAAGGAAAGAAACAAAGAAACCAACAAAAACCATTCACCAAGGATCAAGACAAACTGAAATAGAAAAAATGCAAAAAATAAAACAAAACCAAACACTATACACTGTACAATGATGTGTACCTTAGTTCTAAGAAATCAATAAAGGAAATGTTTCAAGTGCTTTTCATTAACAGACAACTCAAGCATTTCTCCATCTAAGTCTTTTAGGAAAAATTTATCCTCACCAATTCGAATGTCAATAAAATAAGGGCCCATCCATAATGCTTCAAAATTTCCATGTTTTCCTATCCTCATGTCTACTATCCCACAATAGCACAAGATATCCCACATTGAAAACTCTTGGGGTTACCTTTTTATCAAACAATTTCTTCATTTTTTCCCTAACCTTCACAATTCTTTGATGGTATTCTCTTCTTTCTTCATCTAATTCAACAATTTGATTTACACGAGCATCATAGGGACTAATCTCTTGATCCTCCAATTATTGGATAAATTGATAAGAAGATATATGCATATGCAGGGGGAGGAGAGCCTGAGTTCCATATACCAATTCAAATGGGCTCTTTCCAGTAGCTCTTTTAATAGTAATTCTTTCAGCCCAAACAAAAAACTTCGACTGCTCACCCCACTTCTATTTATTTAATTCCAAGGTACTCCTAATTATCTTCAACATATTTTTGTTACTTAATTCTTCTTTTCCATTACCTTGGGGATTGTAGCTATAAGAATATGCTAATTTTATCCCATACTCCTAACACATGGATACCAAAGGTTTATCTCAAAAACTCATAGTATTATTAGCAACTATTTTAGCAGGTACTCCAAACCTACAAATTATATGATTTAAAATGAAGTCCATGACAATTTGGTGGGTTACTTTCTTAGTGGGGTTTTCCTCTACCCATTTGGTAAAGTAGTCAGTGGCCAGCAATATCTAATTATGGCTAGCACTTGAAGAATATGAAATCTCCCTAATGAATTCCATCCCCCATTGATTAAAAGGGTCTTCAATTGATATAGGTTATAAGGGGAGGGATCCTGAAGATTTTAATCTTCCTAAGAAATGTTGGCAGCTCTCACATTTTCTTACCAATAAAGTTATATCCTTAAAATGTTTTGGCCACTAGTAACCATTCCTTAATATCTTATGGGTTATTACTCTTCCAATGAAATGCCCCCCAAAAACTCCTCCATGGAAGTCAACAATTAATTTCAGGGCTTCATCCTCAGTGATACACCTTAAGAGAACTCCCTTAGGGTTTTTCCAAGCTAACCCATAAGCAGTGATGATATATTTTTGGGAAGCCAATCTAAGTGTTCTCTTTAATTTTTTCTTGAATACTCATGGCATTGCAGATGCTTGAGATAAAAAATAATATCCCTGTACCAGTCAAATTTATTAATTTCTCAAGAATATTCATCCTTTCTTCATCAAAATCTTTTATATCAACTGTCTGCAGATTGCTTTCTATCATTAACTTTGTCAAGCCCAAACCTCTAACCAATTTTATAGTTTGGATTTCCATATCATATTCCTGTAACTTATTTTCCCATCAGTATCTCGTACTAGAAATTTCCATTTATGACAGGATATATTTGACCATAATATGAGGGACATAAGCTATGACTTTAGAACTTAAAATATATGGCCTAAAGATTTTTGTGAATCTAACCAAAACAACGGCATGTTTCTCCATAATAGTATACTCCAACTATTCCCCTTATAATGATTTACTAAAGAAATTAATTGGCCTTTCAGCTCCTTCATCATCCTTTTGTAGTAGCACAGATGCAATGGTATTCTCAGAAGCAAAGGAAAATGTTCAGAAAGCCGTTTTGTAATCATGAGTTGTTAAAACAGGGGAACTTTTCAATGCTTCCTTGATCCCAATAAAGGCTTGAATAGCTACTTCTTCCCATTTGATACTCTGATCTTTTTTCAACATACTAGTGATTGGGATAGTCAATTCAACAAATTTGGAAATAAATATCCTAATAAAATTTACCTTCCTAAAAAAGGATTGAATTCCTTTTTGGTTTTTGGAATAGAAACTTTTATAATGGCTTCCACCCTCTCAAGATCAATCATGACCCCTTATTTTGATATAATATTTTTGAGAAACTTAGCATTTTGAACCCCAAAATGACATTTCTTAGGGTTCAAGGAGATACCATATTCCCTGTATCTTAACAACATCTTTTCTAAATGTTGCAGGTGATCACTTCTCTTCCTTGAAAAAAAATCACATCATCCTGATACACAACAATGAAGTCATTTATATATCCTGAGAATGCTACATCCATTTCTCTTTGAAATGTTGCTCCATCATTCATCAAGCCAAATGACATTCTCATGTACATGTAGGTACCCCATGGAGTAGTGAAAGTAGTTTTGATTCTCTCTTATTTCTTCACAACCACTTGGTTATACCTAGAAAAACCATCTAAAGTAGATAACAATTCTGAACTTGTAGCCAATTGCAACATGTTATCCATATTTATTAATGGGTAGTTTTCTTTAATTGATTCCTTATTTAAATTTCTAAAGTCAACACACAATATTATGTCTCTGGTCTTCTTTTGAATAGGTACCAAGTTTACCACCCATGAAGAGTACCTCGTAGGTTGTATGATTCCTCCATCCCTTAAATTTTTCAACTCTTCCTACATTTTTAGGGAAAGGAGTGGATTAATTGGTCTTTATTTTTTCCTAAATGGCTTGGCATTAGCCTCCAAGGGTATCTTGTGCTTAAAAATGTCTTCCCTATATGCTTTCAATTCTGAATATGACCATGCAAAGTAGTCCTGGTACTTTTTTAACAACTAGACATATGATTTCTTTTTCCTCTATATCCAAGTTGCTACCTAACCATATTTTCTAAGGTTTGTTGTTTGTGCCTAGGTTATGTTCTTCAACATCTCTTGAGGCTGACATGTGTCTATTAACAATGTGGTCAACTTTATCAAAATTTGATTCTAGTGCAACCAAAGCTCTAGGAATAGTACTGGTTTTCAATTGAATAATGTCTTTATGAAATAGGGTCTCTTTTTCATCATTTGCAGAAACCATTGGTTCCTAGTCCATACTTTGATTGGTAAATTCTCCTTTATTTTACAAAAACCTTTAGACCCAGGCATCATCTTCAAAAACTTTCTAATGCTTGATATTATCAGGGATAGACTGCCTAGTCAATATTTCAATATCATATTCACAATAGGGGATATTGTACAATTCTCAAAATTTGATCCCAACACTTCTAGTTTTTCTTCTACAGTATTGTATTTCCTATCATGGTGTATTATATTGAAAGAATAAAAAATTTCAATTCAGTCCCAAACTGCATGCTTATATTACTTCATTCTTTGAATTTTTGTTGCATAAAACTTTCTAACTTGTTTGACTATCAACTCTAAATCCCCTTTAACAATAATGTCTCTAACACCATACTTCCAAACAATCCTTAAACCCAAGAGCAGTGCTTCGTACTCTATAAAGTTATTTGTGCACTCAAAATTAAGTTTAAAAGAAACTTTAAACTTCTCATGGATTGGAGATATTAGGACAACACCAACACCATTACCAGATCTAGAACAAGCCCCATCAAACATCAGAGTCCAGGGACAACCAACTTGCTCAGGATACTTGCACTCATTAATTTTATGCTCCTTAAAATCAGCATAACCCTCAAAGTTATCAACATCAACGTCTATGTACAATACTTCATAAGAAGCATTGTTAGGGTCCTCAATGAGGTGTAACATTTTCTTCTCACCGTACAACTTCACAAGGTTTCCCTCAACTGGTATGGTTGTAAATGACATGTCCATTATTACGCTTCCACCCACACTGGCTGCCCATTTTCTGGATAATAACATTCCCCACTTAGCAAGACAATCCACAATAACTACATTCATGGTTAAGAATTTTCTTGGATAAGTTATTAGTTTCACTACCAATCCTTTGACATATCCAATTACTAGAACTTCTCTTGAATCCATAGCAGTACACTTACCAAAATCTATTGTTACTTTGATATTTAACTCATTCATAACCTCAAGAGGCATTACATTACATGAGGATCCTGAATCAAACATACAGTTATGCACCAACCTATCCTTAATAATTAAAGTGGTATAAAATGGATCCACATCAAGTTGAGATTCAAATAGAGATGTGCCCAAATATATCTTAGGTGATTCACCTAGTTCCTCCAATGCTTGTGGTACTTCTAATTCTACAATAATAGGAGGAATCCCTACATTTTTTACACTTTTTCCTTTGGTAATATTTTCTTTCTTAAATACCAAATATTTGAATGCCCTTTTCCTATGCTCAGGGATCTTGAGTAACTCAAAAATTGGAATAGTAACCTTGATCTGACTCAAGATTTGGGCTATGTCACAAGGAATATATTTGGGTAGGAAGCTATTCAGAGGAAGATTCACAATTTCATCTAATATTATAGGATTTTTCAGAGTCTAGGCATGGGTAGGAGCACAAGTTTTATTTGGGGTAATTAGGCCTTTCCTAGATGTATCTTTCTTAGGGGTTTCCTTGGTGATATTGGTAAGAACTTGAATTTTTGGCTTAGTTTACGGCCCTCCCCCTTTGACAACCTTACTTATAGTGTTATATTCTTTCTCCTGAGCAACTACTACATTCATCAATAGTTTCCTGTCCTCTTCAGAAGGGATTCCTCCATCATAATTTTTTAATCATGAAAGCCCTTAAGTATTCAAAATCATGATTAGGTAAATCAAATTCTTACACCATATCAATTTCAAAAGTATTAATAGGAGGAAGAGGTAATACCTGGTGAACACAATCCCAAAAAATTCAATAGTTCTGACACTTATCAATTCAGTTGATGCTGCCCATTATTATGAGTTCCTAGGGCACTCCATCATACACACGTCACCATATGCCTCATCATCATCTATTTCCTCAACTTCCATATCTACATCACATGGGGAATGTGGTAAGAAACACCTATGACATCACTCAATAACATTGGCCTCTTCTATGGTAGCAATCGCAATAGTCAAAGGATCAGGAACCAATCTATTATCCCTGGGTTGAGTCTTTCTATTTCTTGATCCCATGGGCCCCTTCCCTTCGTCATCTGGTTTGTGATCACCTCTGGGATGATTTCCAAATCTCTCCTGACCATGTGGCTTGTGCTGACCCATCCCTTTTTCTCCTCTGGCCAATTTGTAGGATATCTCTTTAACCGCTTTCGCCAACATCTTCACAACCTCTTCTAGATCCAAAAATCTGTTTGACTGAGGCCTCTCAGGATTGATCAACTTGACACCCTCTCTCTTAGGAGGCTTTCCAACTACTTTGATGTTATTTTCTATTTGTAAGGCCATGGTGAAATCCTGCCTCAACGTTCCCGGGTTCTTATCTCTCAAGTAATAAGAAGCCTTTTTATAAAAAGCATCATAATATTTTATCAAACAGGACTCATCACTTGGCCTTAGGATTATAGGTAACCTATTCAAGGTCTTGTTGAACCTAGTATTAAAATCCTAGATAGATTCATTTGGGTTCTTATTTATATTTTCAAACTCATATAGAAGGAACCTAGGATCAGTCTTATCCCCATATTGCAGTCTAAAAGCATTTTTCATCTCAGTCCATGAATCTATTGAATTATCCGGTAAAGCCTTGTACCAATCACATGCATCCTCTTGAAGAGTATAAATGAACAACTTTATATACATGTATTCAAACTCAATTTCAAAATATTCCATCATATTGACAAAGAGTCTTAAATTTTGGTCACCAGTGATAGCGTTATTCCCTTGAAATTTTGGTAACCTATTTCTAACATCTTGTGGCACCATATTAGGATATCCAACCATACCTCTAAAATTTATTGGTCCAAAAATATTAACAATAAAAGAAGGTCTAGGTGGAGGCTGAGCCATCTTGTCTTGAGGAGGTGATCTTGTAGGAGAATCAAAAAGATAAGGGACGAGGGGTCTCTAGGGAACAAGAGTATAACTCTCAAAGTAAATATCCTCTAATGACTCAGTTTCTTGGAAAACCCTATCAACCTCGAAAGAAGCAAGGAAAAACTGAGAGACATGATTTTTAGACACAAATGATGGCCCCTCTCCAGTAGGGGAATTTAAATTTACACGAGGACTAATTAGTTCTGAATCACTTGAAGATGTATGGTAATATTCAACCACAGATTGATCACCTTTCAAAACTGATATCTCCTTTTTTTATTCTTGTTTTCCCACCACTTTCCAAACTTGTTTTCCTTCTAAATTTTCTTTTCTTAGTTCTAGAAATAACTTTCTAGTAGAATCCCTAGTGAAGAAAGACCTTCTTCCCTCCATATTTGCAAATATTAATGACATATTTCACTTGACATAGGTTAAGACACTGGTAATCATCAAATTTTTAAACCAATTCAAAGTCGCCACCAAGGATTCTCACCTTAGATGTGCAAATACACTGTAATTAGTTTGTCAAATGTTTATCAATACTTAATTTCTGCAAAGCTTAGCAGATCTCACCTTCCTTTACCCACATTTATCATTATTGATGAAAATTTAGGACAATAACCGCTAGAAACTGGAAATACTACACAATGAACTTGTGATCTTGAACAAATCTTACAAATCTCAGCAAAGGATAATGTTTAAACAACTTAATTGTACTTAAATCATGTAATAAACATTACCAGGGTTGTTATGTGTATGCATTTGTAAAAATAGTCCCCAACAATGGCACCAGATTGGTTTTGGTACCCAAATTGATTCTCCCTTTGTGACTGAGCAGCACCGTAGATCGACCAAGATGCTTGGAGGTAGATAAATCAGAGTGTGAGTAATTTTGTACCTAGGAGGGATTTAACTGAATCTTCATTTACTCAGACATAGGAGAAGTGGATAGCACTGTCAACAAGGTTTGACCTTACCCTGACTACTTTAGGTTATGCCTTCAACCAGGGTGAGAGGACCCATTTTTTAACCCATATTGGTGGATGACATCTATAGATTCATAGTATTTTTATTTCCTTTCACAAAATTGATAGGAGATCTTTAGAAGGTATGGTTAATACAACATAGTCTAACTCTTATGATTTGTCACTTTAGAGGATGAATAAACCTTCTAGACAAGATCTGGGTTACTAAAGGCAGTGGTAAAAACTGACTGCTCCTGCATATTGAGGTAAGGGATGGGTAAATCAACGAATTCCCTCAGAATTTATGAACAGGCAGTGCAAGCAGGGGTAGTTCATGTATGGTTCATTTCTGGATGTCTACTTTATGGTTGAGAAGTTAAGAAGGATAAATTTGATTATACCAAATATCTGAGAACTTCAAACAAATGTTAACAGATCCACAAGACAACAAGATGAATAGCTTCAAATAGTAAAGACAGACGTTCAACTAGAAAATTGTACATCTATGAAAGCTCAAAGACACACAGCTTCACACATTCTTTAAGGTTTTAACATAAGAACTCATGTTAAAGACTCAATTAAAATTTAGAAAACCCATGATAAATCACGCTCATGATACACTCATAAACTAACAAATAATCTATATCACTAAAATGAAATTAAAGTGAATTTAAATCACTTATTGCATTATGAAATGAAATCTCTCGTCATAATGTAATTGCAAATGCCACAATACTTGTCATGAGGACGAGATTTTGTGTGATTTTACAGGATTTCTAATGTAAGACTGCAACAAGCTCATTGATAACTATTTGAAAATATCTCAAGATGAAAATAGACATAACATAGTTCATTGATCTACATGAATTACTCAAGGTTTCTATAATTTGATCAACAAGGGAAAGCTTTTTTACAATCTCAAATTTTTGTCAATGGCTATACATCTACAACCAACTTGACATGATCAATTTTGAAAAGCACATAAGAAATAACTAGTTTCTCAAAAAAAATTCCAAGAAAAATGGCTTCTCTTGGATCTTCTCTCATTTTTTCTCTCTGAGTAAATTTCAAAAAAAATAACCCCCCTTTTTCCATGGCCTTTTCATACTTTTATATTACTCACTTTACTTCAAAAGCTTTTCCCCCAAAAAAAAGAATATTCCAAGGGATACTTTGTTCATTACAAAATGTTCTAGAAAATGATATTTATGAACTTCATCTCATACTGCCAGGTGTATGAAATGTGATTCTTTTAGATGTATTTCACCTGTGTCTGATTGGGACATCCAGTCTTCACTTTTGGCAGGTTAACTGAAAAAATTCCTTCTGATTTTGATTAACAATAATTTCAGATTGATCACTAAGCATCTCCACTTAGTCTTTGGTTATCATCTTAGATGGAGAATAAGACCAATCTATTTCTTCTCGCTGCTCAAGGGTAACACTATCTTCAGCTCAAGATAGTAGAGGAAGGTTTGTAACTCATCTATTCGCATGTTTGATGCATTGTGCCCCTCGTTCTGAGTGGGAATTTCAATTACCTCAGCCAAATCATTCTCCCACGGAAAACCCACATTTCTCAAGGACATGGTAAGTAGGAACTAGTTCCAGGCTTCACATTTCATCCAATCACCAACAAGTCATATTTTCCCCTCCTATCATTCCAAACATCCCTTAACTATGGTGTTTTTTTGGCTTCCCCTTTGTTTATCTGCACAACAAGTTTTTACAAGAGGCCACGATGGTTGAAATTAATTGCCACTATCTCTCTGAAGTCATCTGATACTTGTCCCTCCTCAAAACTTAAGCACTTATTTGTTCACTTGAGACCCAAATCAGCTAATTATAAAAAGGCCATCGGATTCTTCTACGTGTCTCTCTGACATAATTTCAAAGGTAAAATTTAGGGGCAAGTCCCCAAATAAGCACAGGATCTCCACGTGTTTAGGGTCCAAGAAATTTTCCACAGCCATTGCAAATTCTAAGCATGAGAAGAGCCAACGGAAACCTCCATGTGTCTCTTTAGTGCACTTTTGTTATGAAGCTTAAAATGAAGACTCCCAAATAAGCACAGGCTCTCCATGTGTATAGGGTCCGATAAATTTTCACTGGTCATTGAAAATTCCAAGCATAGGAAGAGCTAGCGGAATCCTCCACGTATCTATTTAGCGTAACTTCAAAAGTAAAATCTAGAGGTAGGTCCCCAAATGAGCACAACCTCTCCACGTGCCTAGGGTTTGAGAAATTTTCATCGGCCATTAAAAATTCCAAGCATGGAAAGAGCCAACGGAAGCCTCCACGTGTCTCTTCGGTGCAACTGCAAAGGTAAAATTCAGGGGTAGTTCTCCAAATGAGCGTAGGCTCTCCACATGCCTAGGGTCTGAGAAATTTGCATCGGTCATTAAAAATTCTAAGCATGGGCAGAGCTAGCGGAAGCCTCCACATGTCTCTTTGGTGAAACTTCAAAGGTAAAATTCAGGGGTAGGTCCCCAAATAAGTGCAATCCCTTCACATGGTCAAATTTTAACTGAAGCGGGCATGGGGTTATGTAATTTTAGACACTTTGGTCCACCCATCTACTTTTGGTACTGACCCAACACGTGGCTTTACCTGGGTGTCGGCGGGCTAGTGACTTACTTTACAACTTTTCTGTCGACTGAATTGTGACAACATTTCCACCAAGCTCTTTATTATTTTTTCCTCAAATAGTTCCACCATGGACCCGCTAGCTAGGATTTCTTCGTATTTGGATTGAATACCAGTGAACTTAGAACATTGGAGAATAAAGTGTGCTTCTGTCTCAATTTCCCCTGTTTTGCATAGTACACAAGTTATCTCTTCCCACTTATCCTTGGGTATTTTCAACCTCCCTGTATTTGTTTCATCCTACATATGTCCCACTTGAGATTGCTATGAAAATCAAGGCCTAGATATTTATACTCTGACACTATCTCTAAAGGCTCGCCTTTGAACTAAAATTCAGGCTATTGGCATGTCTTATTTATAGAAAAAACAAAATTTTGGATAGAAAACTATAAATAATACCAATAATCAGCGTGATCCACAACCCAAGGAAATGAGTGACAATGACACCCTAGTGAAGGGAAAAAATTATGCATCCATATAGGAAGACAGAAAGTACATCAAACCAAGCGGGCTAAAAATTTTAAACAAAAAAGGTGAGATTATAATCAAGCACCAACAGGGGGGAAAGTATAAAAATCCTAATACATGTTGAGAATGCCTTGAGAAGATTTACTTAGACTTATTCATCCTCTTCAAGTCTCATGGAGGATTCTTCTGCATCACAAACTATGGCTATGAAAACTAAATTTGTGGCTATAGAAATGGTTGTTCTAAACTCAGAAGAGAACAACATCACCTTGATAAGTGAAATGTCTATAGAAGGACGTGAAGAGACTGATGGTTACCATGAAGGCCAAACATCACTTGATTTTCATTTTCCTTTAGCCAAGATTGGATATTTTGAGAGCATGACTATTTTTCACATGTTACATCCTCATGCTTGTCCATTAAATTTTTTGATTATTGATATAGAACTGGATATTTTGAAAGACACTAAACAAGTTATTATTGAGGTACGAAAATAATTGACCATTGGTAATAACTTAGAATATATCCAAGATACTAGGGTCATAAAGATATTGAGAAATCATTTGAAGGCTTTCGCTTGGGATTATACTGATATGAAAGGGATTCATCCAAGAATCTACACTCATCATATCTACATTGAGTATTCCAAACTAATCAGATAACCACAATGAAGGATTAACCCAGCACTAAGATACATTTTCAAAAATGAAATAGAGAAATTTTTGAGGGTAGGATTCATCTATCCAATATCTGATAGTCAGTGGGTATCACCGCTTGTTATAGTTCCCAAGAAAAATGCTAAGTGGAAAATATATATAGATTATAGGGAGATTAGTAAATCCACCAAGAAATATTACTTTTCCCTTCCATTTATAAATAAGGTTTTAGGAAATTTGGTAGGTAAAAAATACTTCTCCTTCTTGGATGGGTTTAGAAGATACAACCAAATTAGTATAGCACCTACTGATCAAGATAAGACCACCTTCACTTGTCCCTAGGATACATTTGCATACAAATTTCTACCGTTTGAACTTTGTAATGCACCTGCCACATTTCAGAGAGTAGTTTTAGTTATTTTTTAGAGCTCACCAATGACTATGTTGAAGTTTATCTAGAATATTTCACTGTCCATGGGTCTATCTTTGAGGAATCTTTGAGTAATCTTGAAAAAGTGTTAGCCAGATGTGAGCAACACCAAATTTCCTTAAGTCATGAAAAATACTTGATAATGGTTAATCAGGGAGTTATCTTAGGTCATAATATATCTTCTAATAGTATCCAAGTTGATCCTAAAAAGATAGAAGTTATTACTAAGTTTCCCACACCAAGAAATCAAACAGACATCAAAATTTTCCTTGGACATACAAGTTATTACATACGGTTTATAAAATATTTTAGTAATCTCATTGCACCATTGTTATCTCTACTAAAAAAATACTATTTTTTTAATGGACTCCTCAATGTCAACAATATTTTTAATTTATAAAGGAGAAATTGACCATTTCCCCAGTCTTAAGAGGACCCAATTGGGGAAAGCCTTTTCATATTCACACTGATTTTTTCCAACATGGAAATGGGAGCTATTCTTGGACAAAAAGATGAAGAAGACAAAATTTATTCCATCTATTCATCATTTAAAACCTGACCCCTACGGAGAAAAACTACACCACTACTAAAAAGGAATTTCTAGCTATTTTTCACTCTCTAAACAAATTCAGCCACTATATTACTAGTTATAAGATTTTTGTATATACAGACCATTCATCCATGAGATACTTAATGAAAAAACTAGTAGTAGGGGGAGAATTATCAAGTGGTTTCTTTGTTTGCAAGTATTTAACTTGACCATTATTAATAAGCCTAGAAAGGCTAATGTTTTTGTTGACTTCCTTTTGAGATTGAATGTTTTAGGAGGAGATGATGTAGTTCAAGATCACATTTTGAATGAACACTTATTTGCAATATCATAACTCCCTCCATGGTTTTCTGGTCTTATCAATTATCTAACTATAGGGAAGTTTCCAGATTACTTTACCAGTAAAAAACACAAATGTTTAGTTAGAAATAGTGCTACATATAAGTGGTGCAATGAAATTTTGTTTAAATTTTGTCCTGGCATGATTCTTCACATTTTTTTTTGAGAAGATGAAGTATATGACATACTGAGAGCATGAAATGATGAACATAGAGGAGTTTACTACTCAGTAAAGAGGACAATTCATAAGGTCCTTGGAGTGGGGTACTATTGGGCCTCACTCCACAAAGTTGTCAAGAAATACATATGGAAATGTGATGCATGTCAAATAATGGGGAAGCTTAATTTGTCTTCTGAAATTCTCCTCAATCCTCAACTTGTCTTAGGGCCATTTGAGAAATGGGGGATTGATTTTCTTGGACCTATAGACCCATCATCTTATGGAAAAGAGTAACTACTGGTGTGCACCAACTATGTCACAAAATGGGATGAGGTTCAAGCACTGACATCTGTCAATGAGGATGTTATAGCTGAATTTTTGTACGACAGGATCATGCTAAGGTTTGGATCTCTTAGAGCTCAAGTATCTGATCAAGGACCTTATTTTGTGTCTAGCATGATTAAGGCCTTTTTAAAAATTTACTAGATAAAGCATAGGAAATCATCACCATACCACCCCTAATCCAATGGGCAGGTGGAAGTCACCAATAGATAACTGGAAAACATCTTAACTAAATTTTTCAATATGGATAGAAAGAATTGGGTGCCAAGACTTCCTGAAGAAGTTTGGGCATACAACTTAACCTGGAAAACCACCACTGATTTATCCCCATATGAACTAGTATATGGAAATAATTCATTGCTTATAGTAGAATTTCAATCACATGCTTAGAGCAAAACACTGAAGATAAGAATTAATTTAGATGAATCTCAGTGAGATAGAGTGATGTAGTTGAATGATATGGATGAGATAAAAATGGAGGCACAACAAAAATTTGATATCCTTCATCAAAGGAAGGTCTAGCATGAATCTCATATCAATACAAAGAGATTCAAAATACTAGAAATTCAAAGAGAAAGTGAGAAAAATATGGCTAGGACTGTACCAAATTAAAAATATATATGATAATGAATCTGTGAAACTATTACCAATTAATGGTGACAAGATAAATTTGTTAGTGAATGGCTATAGATTGAGGCTATATCAACGGCCCCGGGATAAAAAAATAACCTTCAATAAGGACATGTAGCTAGGCCAAGAATTCAATTCATTAGAATATTTCAACTCTTCCATACATGAGTAGTTTGTTAGGAATCTGTAAATAAAGGAAGAAGAGTATAGTTTTGATTATCATCCACTTACCCCCTATATCTAAAAAACACAAAAATATGTTATGTTTCATGCATGAAAATATAGTTTAGAGATGCAATTTATCAAAATGTGTATTAACCATGATCATTTTTTAAATGTAGGAGGTGGAGCACCAATGGTCAAGAGGACATTGAGCTGGTAAGGTGATGTGTATGTACTTTTTGCTATGTATATTAACTATGTTTGAACTTCCCAATGTATTTATTAAAACCAAAAAAATAAATATAATGGAGTAATTGGAGAGATAAGGGGTAATGATGATGATTAAAGGCATGTTGTCACTCTTTTTGAGGAATGACATGCAGTATGAATGATAAGGATGAAAATATGGGAACCATGCAAATGAATTAAAATATTGCCACCTCAAACAATCCCATCGACCTTTCTGCCACCATTTAATGCCAACTTGACGTCATTATAAACTCATGAGTAGTTCAGATTTAAGCTACTGACATTACATACAACTAATTTGTCCTTCTCATGAAACCATTTCCATTGTTCTAAAAATACCCCCTCACTTCCTTTTTCATTTCTGTTGCAAACCAGTTTGTGCTATGGGGAAGAAGAAGTCCAAGCCAAAATCTATAGAGCCACTACTACAGAATGTTTTTATCTCTCAAGTCTTCCATGATACAGGTTGGTTGGATTTTATTTGAAAATTTGAGGGGTTTTATGAGGATTTAATTGAATAATTTCTATCAAATTTTGAAGCAACTTGTTCTAAAATAGGATGGAAAATAATTGAAGTAGACAACTAAATTATTAGCAAAATATTTTGTCTTCCATATTTTCGGATTAAGGTTATCAATAACTCCCCCCTTAAAGATTTGATATTCCTTTTTCATGAGGAAGGGGAAACTCTGTCTGAGATAATCATTAATCCCCAAGGAATTCAAAAGGGTATTAAGAGGGATAGCTTACCAGGACATTGGAGGGAGCTTGCTTCTTAGGTAACAATGCATTTCATTTGTGATGGGAAAACATCAGTATTAGATGGTGGCACACTAAATATTTATACCTATTTAAATAAAGGTAGAAAAAATCCTGAGCTTAAGGTGAATCTTCATGAATACCTCATAGATGTTGTCATAAAGGTGGCATAGAAGTATAAGAGTGGGGGTGGTGACGCTGCAATTAAGCACCCAGGGTTTATTCAGTTGATTTGAATTCACCAATCCTCTAGGAAACCCAAGAGAAAAATAGAAAAGGCTACTGCACGAGAGATTTCTATGAAGAATAAGGTCATGTGGGATCCTACACCAATTTCTTCCAAACTAACCAACAACTCGCAACCTAATCTTTAATCTGCTCCTCAGCCTTCCCCTATGTTTATAGAAGACCTTGAAAATGAAGGTGAGAAGCCCTCTGATCCTCTAGATTTAAATAAAAATACTATCCTATCAACCTCCACTCGGAATTTGTTGAGAAAAATAAGGTTTGGTCCCGTAAGGAAAGATGAAGTTTATCGTCCTACATTGTCTAATGAAGGTGTAGTCCAGATTTTGGAAGAGTTTACTAGAAATGAGACTTCATCTTCCCTTAAAATCTTCATGATATTTTGATTTTACTCCATCCATTCTTGAAGAACAAATACATGCAGGTGAGGCACCAAAAACTCCTTTGGAAGCTCCAGAAAGTATGCCTGCAACTCTAGTAATCCATATAGAAGCTACATAAATTGTTGCACAAGAGGTTGGTCAAGATAAATCACAAGGAGATGAATTTTTGAGGCAACACCAAGATGAAATTGTTATCTCTAATAACAACTAAATGGTATGGAAACCACTTGTTTGTCTCTTCAAATCGAGTTTGTACAAAAGAGTGTAGAAAAATATAAAGAAATAGCTACTTTGAGAATGAAAGGTGATAGTTTAAAGAGACAGAAAAATATTGGTTTGAAAGCATGGGATGATTTGTCCTCTCATTGTGCCCAACTATCTCTTATAAATAAAGAGTTTTTATGAGAAAATATAAAACTTAAAGAATAGGTTGAGTCAAGTTCTAATGCAAAGAGAAAATTGGAAACAATTGTTGGGTTTTTCTGTCCTTTGGCTTGTAAACTTCTGGCTTGCAGAAAACCATCTTTGGTTTATAGTTTATTTCTTCAAGAATTTTTTTTTTCATGGAATTTGCATAGAATTATTTTTGGAGAGTCTCATGAGGCTCCTGATGGAAAAAAATTGTTATAGATTTATCAAGGTTATACTCTAGAAATTCAAAACTTATTATGTGAATTTTTATCTCCACAATATTTTGGTTTCAAATGTCCCTTGTTTATTTATAAATATGTCAGTGGGAGAGTTTTAGTTGAAATCCTTTCAATCATTGGTAAGGAATAAAATTATGTGGGAATAAAAAACTGATCTCTTTACTCAGTAGACAAAAACTATTGGTTTTTACATTCGGCCTCAACACCATAATGATGTTTCTATGAAAAAATATTTTAGATCTCTTTATTATCATGATGGAATTGGTAGAAACACATTTGAGATCTTGGCCAAATGTGTACAAGAATTTGAAAATTGATGTCAGTAAAAATTTGGCAAGGCTATGGCAGCCTATATTAAGATATGGGACACTCTAAATTTTCTATCAAAATTAAGAGAACTTATCTCTCCTTAGAATCTCAGCTAGAGTAGGTAAAGGGTAAAATGCATTTGTGGAGATCATTCAGCAATTAGCATAGAAAGGGAACAATACTATAGCATAAAAGGGGTTGATATGTAGGTAATTCCTCCTCTGGTCCTTAACCCAATGACCACTTGGAAAAATAGTGCTCCTCAATCACATGAGAGCTTTAAGGCATGGTCTGAGGTTATGTTGGAAACCCAAGGATGTAAAGTCAAAAGGAAGTAATAAGCAGATCAATTAAAAGAGTATGACATGGCATAATAGCTTGGGTAGAGATAGGGTCAGAGATAGTTTACACAAGGACTTGAAAAAAGTAAAAAGTGCATGAGAAATTATGAGTCCATAACTTGACTCATCATAGCATCTATATAACTATAAATTTTTCTCTTAAAAAAGTTAATCTATGCATGGGAATGTTCTAAATAGTTATATCTAAAGTAGAAATTGATGCATTTCCCCTTATTTTGTCTTAGATAAACTAATGGTCCATGGAAATTTCACCAACTACTTTGTAGATTGATTTGGTGACATATGTAGGTTGGTTAGGTGCATTTTCTGCCATTTTGAGCAGTTGCAGTCAAGGAAACTGAGTCCACAACCACTACACCAATTTGGAGGATTGACCCACAATCAGCTATAAATGAGGGCGTCAAGGAAATTTTATTAAATTTGTATCATTTAATATATTGCCTACATTTTTGGCATTTTTTGTAATCAAATGTGTCTATAAGACATCTCCTTTGAATTGTTACTTAGTTTTACTAGTATTACAGTAGTTTATAGAAGAATTTATTTTCAGTTACACTCTGGAGTATGTGATGAACTTATTTCGATCAATATAATACATGTTATTTTGAGTATATTTTTTTGTTGAGAGCATCAATTCCAAAGTAGAGCAAGGTCACACTTGACTGAGAAGATTGGAGGATTGGTATTTCATACAATATCTTTATACTTGATTAGTTTTAGTTTCAGTATCTTGGTTTGATGATTATCTAAATGTATTTCATTTCTTTATTTCATCACATTCCATTTACTACCATTTTATTTAATCATGTTTTTCATTTCAAAAAACATTTCTTTTAACAAACATTTAATTTCAGCAAGTTTTTTTCAATAGAAATAAATGCAGTTCATATACTTTGTTTTTCATAAATTAGAAGATTTGACATTCAGTAGTTTATATCTTTTACCTTCTTTATGTAGTTAAGTAGTGTAGACAATAAAAAGGACACTAAACAAAATCCCCCCAAAAAGAGAGCCACCATAATATTGAGATGCATATCAACTTCTCTGCATATAACCTTGAACACAGCCCCAATCTTTAATGACATAAAATTTTAAATAATTTGATTAAATGATTGGAAGTTACAATGACCCATCACATGGTGATGGTGTAAATGACATGTTTGATGAGTTTTAGGTCCTATCTCAGAGGTTTAGTGATGTTTCATGGTCCTTGGGAATTAAGGAGGTGAAGACAGGCTAGGAAAGCATAGGTAAGTCATTTTGGTTGGAGAGTTCCAAAAATATTCAAGTATGGTGGATAGTTTGAGTAGCTAGAAGATTTTTTCATGATGCTTCATGATAAGTTTCAGGTCAAAGTGAATAATATTTTTTAAGATATGAGGATTTTCATAAAATTGGGTTTATAAAGGTGAGAATTTAAGGTAAATATTGATTATCAGATGCTAGTTCTAAGATGATGTTTTATATGGGGACCCAGTCTCTTTGGCATAGCTTTTTATGCTGGTGAAGAATATTTTCTGAGTGGAACAAAGTTGTTTGATCATCGGGTTTTTTATGAATGATCATTAGGAGGATAAGTTTGTTCAAAACCCTCCCAAAACCCTAGTAGCAGAGTGAGCTGGAATATTTTATTTGGTTCAACATATAAATGACCTATAAATGCAAATTTCATGATTTGGGTTTGCATATTATCCATCAGGGCTCACTTTGGTGGTGGTTTGGTATTCTAGCTATTTTTAGAAGAGAGAAAAATCATAGTTTATGGATTTTCACAATTTTAGGGTTGACATGGTGGTTCCAGGATGAAAACAAAAGTGTTCAAAAATCCTTTCAAGATGATATAAGTATCCATGAAAATTTTCAAGTAGGTAGAGTGGAGAAAATGGAATATAAAAATTTTCAAATTCAGCCTACCGATTTTGGCCTTAAGTGCTAAAATGGCAATCTCTTGGTTTGAGGTGAGTTTAATGAAATTACTCAATGGAGCTGATTTTTTTGGTCATGGAAATTTGTTAGAAACATGATATTATGTTTTGATTTTTTTTTTCTGAAGATGTGGTATTCAATTGAAGACCTATTGGCCTTGTAAGCCCTAGTTGGATTCTCAAAAAGGTGTGAACGAACAAGTGTGTTGGGTAATATTTCTCCATGTGAGCTATGCATGTTAGTTTTTTTACATGTTTATACAAGTTACAATGAAGTTTTATAGGTTTTGGCTGATCTCAGAAGTTGATTTGGATGTATTTTTTCATGTTCCTCTCAAGACTTGTTCTTCAGTACTTACAGACTGAAAGAGCAATTTCAGATATTTGCTTGGTTGAATGCATTCCATTATGAGATGGAATATAACATAAGATTTTATGAAAATTAAATTCATATACCTTTACATTTATATTTTTTTTTTCTTGATGAGGTGTTTTGGTGCATGAACCAACTCAGTTTTGAAGACCTAATTCTAGGGTTTTGAAGCCAGTCTGGAGCAGTTGTAGAGTTTGATTTGTTTGGAGGTCTTCCACTTAGATTTAGATAAAAATGTGAGTTTTTATGGAAATTATTCTTACATACCTTTTCAATGGTATAATACTTGAGTACCAGTGATGGGTTTTTATATGACAATTTGGTCACTCTTCAGGACTCAAATTATTGGCCTTGAAGACCTAGCAGGGTTTGCATACTTCTTGGTGAGTTTGATTATGAAGATGGATATTTTAGTGATTCTTGAGGGTTTTTATTATTTTGAGGACATGTGTATGGATTTTTGTATTTTATGGAGTCTTTACAAAGTTGTTTGAAGACCTTGGAGTTGTTTTAGGATTTAATCATGCTTGGAGACATTGTTTTAAGCTTGTGTGTGCATCTTGGTGCTTGTTCACGATGAATATAGACTTGTCAACCCTTGTGGTCATTTTTAGAGGTTTATATGATGTTATTAATATATTTTTTATTCATGGTGAATGAACTTTTTTTTTCATGGCTTACCCAGGTGTTTTTTTGATTTGATATTGCTATATAAACATGTTTTAGTGGTCATTTGCGACTAATAGTTGGCATAGTCAAAAAGTGTGACCTAGAGGGTAGAGTTTGGAGCTTTAAGGAGGTATTAGTAACCATCATGAGGAGGAGAATTTAATGCTATAATATTCCATATTGAGGTCAGGTAATGGCGAGCTAGGGAAGGTATGAGATAAGCTAGAAGGAAAGGAATATTTTGAGTAAAGAAAAAGCATATGTATTGGTTCATTTGTGAGTAGTTGAGCCTATGGGATTATGACTGAAATATAGGAGGTTAAAAGAGAGTTTTAAGGGGTTAAGAACATAGATAATAAGATCCATCAATACATAATGAATATTTAAGACTAGATGTGCAAGGAAAATTGATATATTCAACCCTTGAAGGAGATAGATTGAGTGAGTTTGGAGAGAGTTTGTTTACATGAGGATTTTGTGTGTTTGGAGCTAAACTTGGATCACCATTAGTTGTGTGAGCTACATATTTTATGTGATAATTCATTATAAAATATTTTATGATGATTCATATTCATAGGAGTCCTTTTTTGTGCGTAATATGAGCAAAGGTTTAGGGTTTGGTGCTCCTTTTGGGGTTGGTGCTTCACTAAACAAATCTTGTAGGATTTGTACTATTCTTAAAATTCCTTACTTTGAGTAATATAAGCAATGGTTTAAGTGAGTTTTCTTCCCCTTTAGGTTTTCCCACTTATATCTGGTGTCTTATGTTCTCTCCTTTTATTATTTTACATGTGATTGTTTATTGGACACATAATAAGTTTACATGGTTTATGGATATTGAATGGTTAAGTTGAATGATGAATCTAAGAAATGGAAAATGAAGTTGTAATTTTTGCATGATTGATTCACCCCCCTCTCAGTAATTTAATATGAATTAAAGTGGATATATTCTCAAGGGAGATGATTTGAGGCTCATTACAGGTCCATGAATCATTCATTGTTGAAGTTGAGGTCAGATAAAAGAAAGTACAGTTTAAGGGGGGGTCTTATGTTTGAGTTGTCTTTTTCCATGTTGATTCATAATTTTATCCTTTGACATAGATGTCAAAGGGGGAGAGAAGAATCAAAAACATGGAAATAAGTGCATGTAGGTGTTTTGTCTTGTTGGTTGCCATCAATGACAAAAGGGGTGATTATTGGCGATTGTGTCTAGGTGTTGTCATTGCTATCAAATCCAAGGATATAAAATGGTGTGTAGAGGTCATATGAAATATTATGAGGTGTTATTAAAGTTTAAACATGATGTATTTCAATGGTGAGTGATGCATGGGTGAAGCAACATGGTGTTTAGGTGTGTTTGGTGCATGGTCTAATGGACATGGTCATAGTTTAAGATATCCTAAGTTTTTTGAAGGTACTAATGAGGTACATCATAGTTGGTATGAGGTTTTATAGGTGTATATGTATCTACATTGAGTCATCATGGTCATTTAATGGGTTTTCATGGGTTACATAAGAAATTTTAGGCCTATTCCTAGTCCTAGAGCATGTGGTTTAGTATGGAGGTATGAGTTTTTAATCAAGGGATTCATGGTGATGATGTACATGACATGTTTGATGAGATTTTGGTCATATCTCAAAGGTTTTTTGATGTTTCATTTTCCTTGGGAAGTAAGAAGGTGAAGATAGGCCAGGAAAGAATAGGTTAGTCACTATGTTTGGAGAGTTTCATGCATATTTCAGCATAGTGGTGAGTTTTGGCCATTAGAGGATGTTGTCATGATACTTCATGACAAGTTTCAGGTCAAAGTGAAGAATATTTTTCAAGATATGACTTTTTTGGTAAAACTGGGTTTATAAAGGTGAGAATTTAAGGTAAATATTGAATTTCATATGCTCATTCTGAGTTTTATGTTTTGCATGGGGACCTGATCTAATTGGAATATTTTTTTTAGGTTAGTTAATAATATTTTCCAAGTGGAATTAAGTTGTTTGATTGCGATATTTTTTATGAACGATCGTTAAGAAAATAAGTTGGTTCAAAACCCTCCTAAAACCCTAGCAACAGTGACTTGGAATATTTTATTGGTATGGAATTAAAATTACCTATAAATGTAAATTTCATGATTTGGTATTGCATATAATTCATCAGGGATCACTTTGGTGGTGGTTTGAGTTGTTAGCTATTTTTGGAAGAGAGAGAAAAATTATATTTTTATGGTTTTTTTCAGTTTCAGGGCTGAGATGGTGGTTCCAGGATGAAATTTTCTTTTTATCAAAATCCTTGGGAGATGATATAATTATCCATGAAAATTTTTAGGTAGGTACAATGGAGAAAATGGAATATACAGGTGTTGAAATTCAGCCTTCCGATTTTGGCGTCAAGGGTTAAAATGACAGTCTCTTGGTTTAAGGTGATTTTGATGAAATTCCTTGATGGAGTTGATGTTATTAGTCATGGAATTTTTTTATAAACCTTATATGATGTGTTGAAGTATTTTATTTGAACTGAAATTTAGTTTTAATTTGAAGACCTATTGGCCTTGTAAGCCCTAGTTAGCTTCTCAAGAAGGTGTGAAGGAGCAAGTGTGTTGGGTAAGATTTCTCCATGTGAGCTATGCATGTTAGTGTTTATACATGTTGGTAAAAAAATTATTGAAGTTTTCCATGTATTTTTTGAGCACATAAGTTTATTTGGAATTATTTGTGCATGTTCCTTTCAAGACTTGTTCTTAAGTCCTTAGATCTTGAAAGAGAAGTTTTAGAGATTGGCTTTGTTGAAGGAATTCCACTATGAGTTGGAAGATAGCATAAGATGATATGGAAACTATATTTATATACATTTCAAGTGATATATGGTTTTTTTCTTGATTACATGTTTTGGTTCATGAACCATCTCAGGTTTAAAGACCTAATTATGGGGTCTTGAAGTTAGTCTGGACTAGTTGCAAAGTTTGAGTTGTTTGGAGGCCTTCCACTTAGACTTAGATGAAAAAATTAGTTGTTATGGAAATTAGACTCGGATAAATTTATAATCATATACTAATTGATTATTTATGATGATTTTTTCTATGTAAATTTGGTCACTTTTCATGACTAAAATTTTGGGCCTTGAAGACCTAGTGGGGTTTGCATGCTTCTTGGTGAGTTTGATGATGGAGATTAATGTTTCTATGCTTCTTGAGGTTGTTGATATTTTGAGGACCTATGTATGAATTTTATGGAGCTTATGGAGTTTTATAAAAAAAAAATTAAGACCTTGGATTTGTTTGAGGATTCACTAGTGCTTGGAGACATTGTTTTGAGCTTGTGTGTGCATCTTGGTGCTTGTTCATGATTATTTGACCATTTCTGACACTTTTGGTCATTTTTAGATGTTTTATATGATTTTATTAATCTATTTTTGAGTTGGTTTGATTTACCTAGTTTTTCATGGCCTACCCAAGTGTGATTTGGAGTTGAGATTACTATATAAGCATGTTTTAGTGGTTGTTTGTTACTAGTAGTTGGCATAGCGAAAAAGTGTGACCTAGAGTGTACAGTTTGGAGCTTGAAGGAGGTATTAGTGACAATAAATAGGAGGAGAATTTTATGTTGTAATATTACATATTTAGGTCAAGTAACAAGGAACTAGGGCAGGTATGAGATCAGCTAGAAGGAGTGGATGATTTTCAGTAAAGTAGAAGAATATGTATTGGTTCATTTGTGAGTAGTTGATCTTATGGGATTATGAGAGACCTATGGGAGGTTGAAGGATTTTTTAAGGGGTTAATAAATATCTAATAAGATCCATTAATACCTAAGGAATATTGAAGACTAGATGAGCAAGGAAAATTGATATATTCAGCCCTTGAAGGAGAGAGATTAAGTGAGTTTGGAGAGAGATTGTTTGGATGAGAATTTGGTGTGTTTGGAGATGAACTTAGATCACCATAATCTGTGTGAGTAGAATATTTTATGTGATAATTCATTTTCAAATCTCTTATGATGATTCAAATTCATAGGATTCCTTTGTTGTGTGTAATATCAACAAAGGTTTAAGGGTTTGTTCTCCTTGTGGGGTTGGTGCCTCGGTAAAAAAATCTTATAGGATGTGTAATATTATTGCAAGTCCTTGATTTGAGTAATATAAGTAATGGATTCAGATTTTTTTCTTCCCCTTGATGGTTTCCCACTTATATCTAGTGTCTTGTGTTCTCTCCTTTGATTATTGCACATGTGATTTTTTATTGCACACATAACAAGTTTACATGGTTTATGGATATTGAATGGTTAAGTTGAATGATAAATCTAAGAAATGGAAAATTAAGTTATAATTTTTGTATGATGGTTTACCCCACCTCTTAGTCATTGTGATTCCAAAAGTTTGTGCATGTATTAGTTCTTTTTCATCAATACACATTTGTAGCAGAGTATTTTCAAGAACAATTTTAACAAAATATTATATTTTGGGAAAATGTGTATATGATCAAATTTAGGTTTCTAAAAAAAAGTTAGATAATAGAAAAATATAACTTTAATATTTATAATGAGGTTATAAAACCCTTATTTTCTCAAGTTATGATTTTTTCTTTCTCATAGCCTGCACCAGTTTCTACTTAGGGTTTGGTTCACTAAGAATTTTCTAAAACGTCAACAAACTATCAAAAAATTGATTAAATTTAGTATTTATTTGTAATAATACTTCCTTCACATGATCCAAGTGGTTTCAGTCTTTAGGTCCTCCAAAATTTTATATATAAAGGACTGTATTTTTCAGCAGGCTTAACTAGGGCTAAATTGAGGCTTTGGAATATTAAATAATGCCATATATTAAAAATTATACATCAGATATTCATGAAACTTAGTGGGTAGGATTAACATGTATGATGATGTAATTAAAAATATAAAAAATATTATAATTATTAAAGAGATAAAATCTGAGATATACTTATTTATGTTTCTGTAGAGCTATTAGGCCTAGTAGTCTTTCAATGGAACTTAAAAGATGAATATGAGTCTATATAAGATAAACCTATTATTTGTGTTAATACGCTTTAATAACACTATAGGACACATTATAAATTTATTTGAGGGAATAGCTTGGTATCAATATCTCTAAAACTTGGTTTAATTCTTGTGGCCTATAGTAGTCTCATATAACCAAAAGAGACGTTTGAATGTCGAAGAGTGTTCGTATCCTATTAAGGATTTTAATTCATATTGAATATGATATTAGTATCCCTAAGAAATATCATAATGATAAAATTAAACTTAGGTCCTTATATAGCTTATGGTTCTAGTAAGAGCATAGAGAAAGGTAGTCTTGTTTAGTGATATAAGTCAAGAAGTATAGATAAGAAAGCATTGTAATTTGTCTATCAGTTATTTATTATAACAAGTGTTTAAGTATCCATTCAAATTATTGAATTATTATATTGTATAGTATTTGTTCCATCTCAAGTCAATATCTTTCTTAGTTATAAGAGTATGAGGCTAAGCTAGTAAGTCATACATCAATCATCCATGAGGGAAAGAGAAAAATCTCCATCAAAATGAAATAATCATGAAAATTCTAATTGAAAGATATAAATATCCATCTTCATTGAGATAATATATTTTTAAAAATTGGAACCTCTAAAAAATAGATTTCATGTAACATATAAGAATAAAAATGAGAATATAAAAAGATGAGGATCCCTATTTAGCACTTTTACATATTTTATAATATTGGTTGATCTGGTTGACATCAATTATGGGATGCACACAAAATTTCCTTGAAATATCCATCCTGGAAGTGAAATAATTGATCATTATCATTAAAACTTCATCTATTTCTTTAGCTCTCTCTATATTTTTTGATGCATCTAAAATTATCTTATGTGTCACAATGTTCCCTTCTCCTTGTGACTTGATTTACTATAAGCATCTCTACATGGTTTGTTGAATGATATTGGAGAAATAAGATACTAAGAATAGATTTTTGGATTGGTCAACCACTATATGAATTCCAACTTAAGAAAAAAAATGATTTATTGTATTGTATAATGCACTTAATTATGTAATAGATATTTTTAGCAAAGATAACAAATCATTTTCTTTACTCCTAGACTTTAAAATCAAGTCCTCTATCATTAAAAGCTCAAAGAAAGTCATAAAAGCTACATTTGGTAGGAAATTTAACCTAACCATATCAATTAATGCATTTATCTTGGAATTCATATTTTCTAGCCCTTGAATAAAAGAGTTTAATAAATGTTAGATTTGGTCTCCCTTTGCTCTCAAACTTGCAACTGTGATGCAATTATTGAATAATTGTTCTATAGTCAATTTCAATTCATTGATCAATACATGAGAAATGGTTATTTTCCATATTGTTGGATAGTTTACTCTTTCATCTGTAGGCCAGATGACTTAATTGCCTCATGTGAATTTTAAAAAGTGTTTTGGGTCTATTATAAGGGATAAACCATGAGATTACTTTGATCTAATGTTATTGAGAGGTCTTCCTCTTTCTTTATAATATTTGGTTATCTTGTAAGCCTAACATGGTGAGTTATCACCTTCTTCAACATTTTACTTGCCATGTCAAAACTTTCTTAAAGGTGGGTGGTTGGTATTCAATTTGATTTGTAACCTTAATTATTTTATTTTGGATCCATGCATCTCTTATTGATGGATCACTAACCATAATAACAACCTGAGAAAGAGCTTGAGATGAAGTTTTTGAAGTGGGAGAGGAAGTATCTAGATTATTTATTATGTAATTGTGACTAGTGGAATTGGAATAAAAGGAAGGTACAAGAGGAGAAGAGATCAAGAAAGGGTCAAAATTTTGGGAAAGTTTTTCCTCTGCTATAAGTAGTTCAATGAAATTTTGATGCTTCATCATATTAAATGAGGAAGGAATTCTAAAAATATATATAAATAAAATTTAGATATAAATAATGATGATACCAAGATGGGAGATATAGTTGGCCTTGGATCCATAATCATCCTTATCATTTATTGCATGGGGATAACATAAGAGAGTTTAACATCCCCTTTTTAGAATTTTGTCAAGGGAATAGTAGAAAGGGAAGAATGTGTTAGGGAAATGGTAGAATAAGGAGAAGAAGTTGTGAGGGTAATTTTAGAAAAAGGGGAAGAAGTTGTGAGGGAAATTATGGGAAAACTGGCATGCTCGTCCTCAAGATTGGAGGGATGGTCAACTATGCATGAAGCTTGTATATAAAATTCCTTCATTGGTATTATTTTAGTACATATTTAAATTGTTGTGGAAGAACTAAAATAAATAGTTGAATATATAATAACACCTTAGTTCTGTATACACTAATAAGAAAAAAGTAAAAATGATCCAGAGGAAGATGTTACTTGTGGTATTGGAGGTGTATTGGTGGAAGATCTAATTGGGGCTTTCACATTTCTGTATGTGGAAAATTGGACTTCTTAGGTTGATGGCTGGGAGGATTAGATGAAAAAACCAATTAAAACCCATAATGATGGGTCTTATAAATAAGTGGGAGGATTACCCTTTAAAATATGCCTTTAAATTTGTGGTGAAGTGATTTCATTAGGATCCCTCTCTTCCTACTTCTCCTTTCTCATTCTTAATGTATCCCTTATATCTTCTTCATCACAAGGGTTTAGGTAGGTATCATCATCCATATTATATTCATGTCTATATGTATGATTAATTATCCCTCTTATTGGTAACAAATAGTTTGTCACACTTCCATGTGGGTAACAACCCCTGAAGTTGGATTTAGTCCCCAACATGAAATGGGACCACTCCCTTGACAACTCAATAAGCTAGGGAAAGGTTTGGAATTCATTTATGCTAATCTTAAATGGTAAAAATGATATGGATTTTTATTTTCCCTTTTTATCCATCCTCCTACTTCATGGACATATATATTTTACACTTTCATGGTTGTAATGTCATCAAGTATGTGTAATGAGATTTTTCATGGTCCAGTGAGGTAACCCTCAACCCTTATTAATATGCCTTGTGGATAGAACCAATATGCACCAACATCCATGACATAATTTCTGATATGATCAAGAATTCTTGGAATTTTTCTATCATACAAAAATTTATAAACAATAGGGTAGATAATGTCATGCACCTCCCACAAATTTTTTTATAATTGTGTTTCAAAATATTATAAAATGACACATAGATTGGTTGAGGTGACAGAGGGTTCCAATTGGGTAGAAGTTCACTTTTGAATTTCATGATATCACAAACATTGTCAAGCAAGTAGGATGTTGTTGTCCAAAATAACCACCCTAGTTATTTTTGCAACTAGTAATTCCATTTTGGCTCTAGTTTAAGTTTTCGGGTTGTGCATGCCACTAGTTTTCTTCCTTGGTGCATTTCCTTGGTTACAGTTCTTCGTAAAAACCCTTGTGTGATTCCCTTAATCTTCCCCTTTCCTTTTCCTTATTTTATGAATATTCTATATTCTCTCTATTCCTTCCTTATATTCTAATATATCCTTCCATTTCCACTTTATGCACACCATTTACACATTTGCTTCCCTTTCATGGTTTTGCATATTCCCTCGCGCACATGTATAGAATTGTCTTATATTTTTGAAATTCCTTAACCTAATTTTCTCATAAATGTATTTCTTCCTCAAATATCATGCATTAATCTATGTGCACTCATTAATACTTGCATTTTTCCCTCATGCATCTATTCTCGCATTTCCTTTCGTGCATCCTTGCACTATACACTTCCTTCTTCCAAGCTCTCGTGTGCTTTTTTTTTGGAAGACCCATGATTTCCTTGCATACTTGCATGCCTTAGAAAATATACAACCCCTTCCTCTTCCTAAAACACCCTCTTGTGCATGTTTTAGTATTTCTCCTTCCTCACCCTTGCACATGCACCCAAGGTTGCAAACCTCCCTACCATTCATAGTGCGCTATGTATCTAATTCTATGAACTTGTAAGATAAAGTGCACATCAAAAACAAATAGAAAAAATATAGGTGCACACTAAATATTAATATAAAATGAGTGTGACACATGGCAGATACAAAACCAACATAAAATCAGGTGACTCTCATGACCAACCAGGTCGCTTCACGTGTCTTGTGTGTTCCTCTTGCATTCCATTACTTCAAATTGCCATAAATTCTTCCATACAGCTTGAAATCATGTGTGTCTGGTCTCGTAAAAAAAAATTGACATGGGCTACAATCTAGGCTATTCAAAATCATATTTTGGTAGGATTTGGTAGGTGAAAATGGAAAAACATGACTTTGTTCATTAATGCACATTTCCAGTTTACTCAACCACCCATAGTTCATGGGATTTGTTTGCTTTCCTTCTTCCACAATAAAAATAATGTGGGTAGGTGGATCCAACATAGCTACTTGTGGATTTTCAGGAATTTATTACATGTTATTTGTGATCATGATAAAAAATATGAGTTTTCCCTCTCTTTTCCCTCCTCTTCTCTCCCATTATTCTATATATTCTTGAGTAATTCTCATTTGAAAAGTTTGGATCCTCTTGGATTGTAATAGCATTACTCAAAGTAGTGTTCGTTTGCATTTTAATTTGTAGGCCTTAGATCTAGCTCATTGTATGACCATTGTAATCAATTGTACTTAATTCGGAAGAAATAAACTATTTTACAGATATCTATTTCCCTAGCTCATGGTTTATTGCATCTACTTGCCTTTCCTTTGCAGTAATTATATGTTGTGCATGTTTTATTTCTCTTATAGTGTCCCTTTTCTGTTTTTCTACATGGAAATGAGAGTATGAATGTTGTTTTAGACTGTGGCACGCATGCATGCCCTTAATTACTCCATTTTTCCTCATTTTCACTCATTTGGGAGTGTTCATCCCCTTTTTATAGTTGAATCACCTCCGCTTAGAGTAGGATTTCATTTCATGCATCTCCTCTTAACCTTGGTCCCTTGGAATCATAGAGTAGAGTTATATAATTACATTTCCCTTACTAGGAGTAGTTGTAGATGTATAAATAAAAAGATAAATATAACATTCTCTAGAAGTATCTCTCAAGCACAAGGTCCCATTACTTGGATACAATCCCATGTTGCCTGAAATCCCCATATCATCCTTATTTAGGATGGGTGTAATTTTGAGCTCCAGCAATTTTGGCAATCCTGGTGGGATGAGTATGGAAAGCTCACCTTTAATCTATGTTAAGTTCTGGTGTGTGACTTGATGATTTACATCCTTTGAAGTATTTTTTTAACTCATCTAGTGACTCTAAGGATCAAGATCCATTGATTTCAAGAGTCAGTGCACAAACCTTGGTGATTCCTTTGAATATTTTTAATTGTCTCTAAGAAGAATAATAATTAGATCCATGTTTATATCTCCATATCCCATGCATAGAGTAGTTTCAACTCCTCCTCCTAGTATACCCTTCGCATTCTCATCCAAAATATTAAGACTCGTCATCTTCATTGCACAACAGAGAAATGTTACCTTTTTCATCTTCAATAGTGGTAGTCCTTTAGATCTTCCTGCACAACATGATATATTAGTGGTTGCACTCAAAAGTATTCCATTTTTCATTAGTGAGAATCATACTACCCCTACATATCACATTCAAGACATTGCAAATGTCTGCTCAGTTCATCTAGTTACAAAAGATGATGTAATTGCAAGGCTAATAGCTTCTTCACTTAAAGGAAAAGTACTTCAATGGTATAGAATCCGAAGACTTTCCTCTATTCAAAACTGGGATGAGTTTGAAACTAAAATTTTTAATCAGTTAGATGAGAAGTCAAATAACATCTCCTTACTAGAACAAATCACAACCATCAAGAGAGATCTCAATGAGCTCATGGTTGATTTTAAATTCATATTTTAGGATACATGGGGAAAAATTCCTCTCATCGTAAGACCAACAATACAAGGTAATTTTATTTACTTACTAAGTGCATTGAATTGTGATATTATAATTATGATACAATAGATGGGAGTTGCATAGATTTTTAATGCCTATCCTATAGCCATTAGGGCAGAAAATTATTTGATCCAAGCTGGTAAAATAGCTCCTAGATTACCTATGCCCTTGTTTTCTGAATTTCCTCATGCACCTCAACCCTCCACATCCTATTCCTAAATAGAGTTCCCTACACATTGCTTCCACCTCCTACTCTCACCAAAATCAAAAATAAGATGAAGAAATAAAATCCTTAATTAGAAATTTGTCCAATAAGTCATACCATTAAAAAAGTAGCAGGTGTAAGCCTTTATTAATAACCATAATCAAGGATTCAATCAAATCCATCATCCTTATAGAAACCAATATCCAAATGAGAATTATGCACAGAATCAATAAAATGATAGATGGTAGGGTCATAATGTGCACCTTCCTCTTCAGAAAATTCCTCCTACGTAACCCCTTCCTACATCTATCTCAAACAAGGCATTGGTTCTAGTATATAAAAACATGATTCAAGAATCAAAGTGGTGCTTTCCTTTCAATTTTTCATAAAATCAGTTTAACTACAAAAATTTATTGCATGTGCAAGCCTTCATGATCTAGAATACTTCCAACTATGATCCATTCATGAGCACATGCATTCCTAACAGTGTATAAGTGTCAAAGTTATTCCTAAGAATAACCTTCTGTTCTTTAGGGTTGATGACTTTTGCACAATAAACCAAGCCATGGATAGATCAAGAAGACTACACATGTAATTTTTTGACAACACAAGATAAAAGAAGAGAATGTTGGAAGCTAATGCATGGCTTTCATATTTTTCTAGTCAGATTGAGTCACTTCATAAGGATAGTCCTAATCCACCCAATAGTTTTGGTGTACATGTTGATGCATGCAAGGTTCCACACATAGTTAGAAGTTAAGTTGCATGTGCACCTCCTACTTCTATAAATCAAGTTGGCGTACGACCTTAGGCCTCTATCTTAGCACCTGAAGAATCAAGAAAAGAGAATGTTACACCTTAAATGCATAAGACTATGGTAATTTCATTAAAAATTGTTGATCATATGAAGAAGACAAATGTAAATTTCATAATGTGGGATGCCTTGGCTATTCCATCTCAGTGTGACCTGTTACATGAAGCTCTTTTGCTTCTCCCTCAAGTTGATTTAGTCATCCAAAGAAATCAAGTTTTTGTAAATCCATGTAAGCAGAGAAGAAACAAGTAATCAAATTTGTTAAAACCCCACCCTTTTATATGTCCTTGATAGTAGGAAAACTTCTTGTTTATAATTTTGTGATTTACTTAGGGGCTAGTACTAAGAAAATTGTTGATATCTTAGGTATTAAGTATAGCCCCATCTCTAAAGGAGTCTTGCAACTTGATTGCTCAACTGTAAACATCCTATGATTCATCAAATATATTGATTTAATCCTTCATGTTTGTCCTAGTTTAATTATAACTAAAGATGTGTCAGTCATTGAATTGCCTCCTTTGTTTTTCATTTACTTATTAAGAGACTTTACTACCAAAGTGGGTGGTTACTTGTCATCATATTGGTCCCATACGCTCCTTAAAATAGGGTATGGTACCAAATTTACCATATAAGATGAACCTATATTTTCCTATAATGTTGAATCATATGACCCTTCTCCTCCCCTATCAAACTAACTAATCCAAGAAAGCCAAGAATAAGAATTAATTTCAGAAGAACAACTTGTAGAATTATTTTTGTATAAAACTCTTTTGATCACCATACTTTGTTTCCTCAACCCTTGTTTCTTTTTTACACTCAATATTGAAATTGACTAAGTATAAAGTGAATGTGGAAGGTGTCCATGTGTCACCTAGACACACTTTTAAATAAAAAAAGAGGAAGAATCCCCAAACTAGCATGTCCCCACCACATGTCTCTCAAGCACAGATTGGAGAACCAAGTCCCAGAAAAGACTCTTAAAAGAGCACCCACCCTCCACGTGGTAGAAAAGATCATCATCGACTCAAAGAGTGCCAGTTGGGTGAATTAAAGACAAACACAAATATCTCAATATTTAGTTGAGATATTGACCCAGAAAGAAAGGATCATGTAAGAGAATTGAAGGTTATCAGTAGAAGCTCAAATTCTAGACATCAAAGAAAGAGCCACAAACATCTATAAAAGGACATATGATCTAGAAAGAGAAAAAGGAGGAGGATATTTTGAAGAAAAGAAAACAGTTTGCAAAGTAGATTGAATGTTCATTTTTATAATAGCTAGCCTTAGCAAGACTCTGTTATACAAGGGAGTTGTAATATGTACCACTTCAGTCTTATATATCATTTTCGCTATAAATAAGAGTCCTTTTTCTATGCACTTTGGCTTTCATGTTATGATTCTTTATTTTCTGCTAAGTAGTTCTAGATAATTTAAGAAAAATATCTTGTCATGCGTCCTTGGGTTTTTGACTTATATTTTTTTTTTTTGTTTCATCTCCTTAGACTCTGATAAATATAAGGTATTTCTAAAATAGGTGGATCATGTTATAATGCTCTTCAAACTATTTTAGATAATCTCTTTGGGTATCTCTCTGTCTCTTTAGGATCTAAACTAGCACATCACCTTATTTAGTTTTACATTTCTTTTAAATATTTCTCCTAACCCTATCCCACACTAGAGAAGAGCCAATTTATTTAAAATCTAGAGGTTACCTTAGGGCATAGGTTCCACTAAACTAAGGTATCCAATGACTTTGACATTTCATCTGCAAAGATAATTGTCAACACAACCTATTCCTCCTTCCAATCCTGACCTTTTATTACATGAGTGGTCTAATGAGAACTATGAATTTGATCCTTGTGATACATCTGTTGAGGACGATCTTGGAACCTATTGCATTATTGAAGAAGAGGTCACTCTACCTACCCTGCTCAAGCAAGAAAAATATGCTTCTGGTCTATGGAAGATGTTATTTTATGGTTCTAGAAGCAAAAATGGCACATGCATAGGTGTTTTCCTCATCTCTTTTAATGATAACAAGTTATTCTTCACGCATAGGTTGTGGTTTGCATGCTCCAACAATGTAGTAGAGTATGAATAATTGAAGCATGGTATTTTTATTGTTGAAATAGACAGATTAATACATTACATGTCTTTGTGGATACTAAATTTTTCATCCACTATGTAACAAAAAAGTGTGCAAAAAATAATAATATTTTGAAAGATTATAAACATAGAGCTTGGGACCTCTTTGAGAGCTTTGATTCTCTCAACCTATATGTGGTGCCAAGAAAATTGAACAAAGAAACATATCATATGGTAGAATTTGGTTCACGATTCCCACCACATGAGGATTTTATCCAAGGAAATGTGTAGCACATCAAGATGGTGGTTAGGCCATCCATTCCAGATAATGAAACTTGTTAGCAAGTGTTTGAAAATGATGTGTAAATTGTGCAATTCATCTATAATGAAGCTAAATTTTATTCAAATATGTAATCTAATTTACGTGACAGCTATGGTGTTCAAGCTATTCAATTGAAAAGGATTAGTCACCTTAGAGCACATTTTCATTCTTGATGATGAGTTCAAGGGTGAAGAAAATAACATGTGCCTAGTACAAGAATAATTCTAGCCATTCACTATTGTGTACGGTAGAGAGATGCTACTTGGAAAAGAATGCATGTAGGAAAAAAAATCTTCGTCTCATTGTGTCAAATGTATGATGAAATCTTCTCATGAGATTATAAATACCTTACAGGATTTGATCGAAGTGTTTCTCAACACTCCATTGACCTTGATCCTAACATCAATCCTATCAGACAAAAGAAAAGGAATTTTATTTCTAAGATAGAGTCCCTCATGAGGAAGAAATTATCTAAACATATTGAGGCAAAGATTATTTTTCCTATCAAGTACTCTAATTGGTTGGAAAATATTATTCCTATGCATAAGAAGAATTGTGAAATCGTACTTTGTGTTGTTTTCAAATATTTGAGAAAGGAATCATTGAAGGATCTTTATAATTTTCCTTCTATGGAGAAAATTTTATAGATCGTGGCTTACATGAAAATATTTTCCATTCTTGATGGATATTCAGGTTTCAATCAAATCATGGTAAAAGAAGAGGATCAATTCAATACTGCATTCACAACCAAATGGGAAATGTATGCTTATCAAAAAATTCCTTTTGGTTTTTCAAGTGAAATTGTAACCTTCCAAAGATAAATGTACATTGTCTTCAAAGGATATATCAATGATTTCATCCTAGTTTACTTGGATGACATAATTATATTCTCAAAGTAGATCACAGCACATCAATCATCTAGAGAAAGTCTTTGAGAGATGCAGACAATTTGAGGTGTCTCTTAACCCCAAGAAGTGTAACTTTTTTGGTGCACAAGGAGAATTTTTGGGACATGTTGTCTTAAAGGATGGCATTGACATTGATCCTGAATGAATATCAGCCATCATGTCACTCTCTCTTCTATCTCACAATAAGGGCTTACAATCATTCCTAGGAAAGATCATTTTTGTTAGGAAATTTATCCCTAACTTTCTAGATTGGATTAGGCCTATCACTCTCATGCTCATGAAAGATACAGTATTCAAGTGGATAGTAAAAGGAAAATAAATATTCAAAAAGATCAAACAAGAAATTACTCACACTCCAACACTTATCAATCAATATTTCTCTAAGTATTTCATTATTTATGCATATGTGGTTGATACTAGTGTTGTTTTCTTTACACAAGAAAATTACCAAGGACTGGAGAAGCCAGTGGATTTCTTCATTCAAACACTGAAGTATTATGAATTTAAATATAGTCACACAAAAAAATAGGTCTTCACCATCATGCGCATGATGAATAAATTCACCAAAAATCATGTCAAATTTCTAGCTTCACATTATATTTTGAGGGACTTCATCATGGAGTATAAATTAGTATGAAGAGAGCCAAATGGGTAATACAAATCATGGAATATGATGTTCCTATCAAAGCCACTAAGTTGGTTAGAGGTGATGCATTTTGTAAATAGATTGTTGAGGATGCATAGAATGATCAAGACACCTATTTGTTCCTAGATAAGGAGACTTTACACACTAAAGATGAGCAGGATAAGTAGTTATCTAGCGTGTGCAGCCAGATTTATATAATGAATACATTCCTATCTTATAGTGCATACCCTCCTAGCCTAATAAAAGTAAAGAGAAGACATATGAGGTTGCAGTTTATTCCATATGATCTCATTGATGAAGTTATTCTCAAAAGAAATATTTATGGTGTGCTAATGAGATGTATTGATGACATCCAGGTTAAAAAATTGTTGGCAAAATTTCATGATGGATTCTTTGGCAGACATTTCTCTTTCAAGGCAATAGGAATGAAATTCATAAAGGTAGGATACTTTTTTCCTATGTTATTTGCATATGCACACAAGTGGGTTAGGAAATGTAGAGAATATGCTTTCTTTGTAGATAAAAAGAAACTTACAATGCTTCCCCTCTATCCAATCTAAGAGAATCAGTCATTCTCCCAATGGGGTCTTCACTTCATTGTCATGATCAATCCTCCTTCAAGCACTAGTCATAAGTGGGTGTTAATGGCAATAAATTATTTCACTAGATGGATAGAAATTTTGGCACTCAAGGAAGTAACTAAGGCAGTCATCCTTGACTTCCTTAAAGGTATCGTGACAAGGTTTAGCATTCCTCAAACCATTATCTTTGGTAATACAAGTGCCATCATTGGTAAAATATTTTTTGATTGGGATATTAGTCTTGTAATATACTTGAAGACTTTTTATAACTATTACCCACAAGCTAATGGCCTAGCTGAGTCAACTAACAAGAACTTGGTTAGAATCATGAAATGAAAAATGAATATCAACCATAGGTAGTGTCATACAAAGATCTCGTGCATGCTCTGGGAAGACATAATCACAGTGAAAAAGGCAATTGGAACTTCACCTTATAAACTAATTTATGGAAAGGAAGCCAATATTATTTTATCATTAGAATTTCTTTTATTAGAGATAGTTGAGAAGCTAGAATTTGAGAGTACATATCAGAGAGAAATCATAATGGTAGAGTTGGTTAAGCTTGAATAAATAAGGAACATTTCCATGATCAAGTTATAACAACATTGGGAATCAACCAAGTAATGGTTTGATAGCAAGGATAGAGCTCAGGTCTTTAGAGAGGGTGATCTGGTCTTAAAATGGGATGCTAAAAAAGCCAAACTAGGGTGTCATTAAAAGTTTGATGCACTTTGGAGTGTCCCATATATCATTAGTTATTGTAAAGAGGCCAACTCTTTTGAGTTATCTCATCTTGATGGAGATGTACTACATATCCTAGTTAATGGAATTTATCTCAATCACTTCTATTAGGATTGCTCCACCACAACATTTATATATCAGAGTAGTTTCAATTCCTCTAAGTTCTTTCTTGTGCTTAGTGTTTTTCTGGTAGTATATGTTTATTTCCTTTCATGTTCTCTTACGCACACACTTTTTTTCTTCTCAATGGTAGTTCCTATCCAAAAGTTTTTAAATTCTAGAGGAGGAAATATATAATAGTTTCCCACTCTCATAAATTCAAATCATAATATCTTCATAATTGGGAGAAAAATTTCAATGCAGAGTCTAGGAAGTTTTTCATGTGACTTTAAGGGGCATTATTTAAGTTGCATATCAAAATTTCACGTTTTTAGGATTAATCCATGCCTAATGAATTCTTGAAGGCCATTGATCTACTTCATCTTGCAATTAGATGGCCCCAAAATTTTCCAAATTGTTGTCCAAAATAACCCCTTGGTTATTTTCACAATTTACAATTCCATTCTAGTTGTGGTTCAAGATTTTAGGTTGTGTGTGCTACTAGTTTTCTTCCTTGGTGCATTTTCTTAGTTGTATTTCTTCGTGCATGCCCTTGCACACTTCCCTTTATCTTCCCCTTTCCTTTTCCTTCTCCTACGCATATTTTTTGTGGTCCTTCTTTCCTTCCTTGTATTCTATTATATCCTTCCATTTCCTCTTTACACACATCATTTACACATTTGCATCACTTTCCTGATTATTGTGCATTCCCTTACACACACATATGGACTTGTCTTCTATTTTTCCAAGCCCCCAACATAATTTTCTTGTGCATGTCTTTCTTCCATGAATCTCACACATTATAGCACTTGTAATCATTCATCCTTTTGTTGTTCCCTCATGCATATATTCTCATGTTTCCTTGTGTGCATCCTTACACTACGCACTTCCTTCTTCTAAGATCTTGTGTGCTTCCTTTTTGGAATGCATTTTATTTCCATGCATACTTGTATGCCTTCACAAATATATATCCTATTCCTCTTCCCCGTGCACCCTCTCATGTGTGCTGGAGGATTTTCCCTTCCTCACCCTTACACATGAACCCAAGGTTTCAACCCTCCACGCTAATCACAATGTGCCACATATCCAATTCTAGGAACTTGTCAGATAAATTACACATCATATAAAAATAGAAGAGCATCAATTGTGCTCTGAATCTTAATAGTCAATGAGACTATGATATGTGGAAAATAAAAAATCAATAAGACAATCAACTGAATCTTGCAACCAATCAATTTGTGCCACGTGTCTTGTGTGTTCCTCATGCATTGCAAAACTTTAAACTTCCTTAACTTCCTCCATATATCTTGAAATCATGTGTTCCTTGTCTCATTGAAATATATTGGTGTGGGCTACACTCTAGGCTCTTCAAAATCAGATTTTGGTGGGATTTGGTAGGTAAAAATGGTAAAACATGACTCTAGTCATTAATCCACACTTAGTGTCATCTCAACTAATGGTTCATTGTAACTTCCAATCATTTAATAAAAATTTTCAAACATTTATGTCATTATAAACCAGGGTTGTGTTCAAGGTTGTATGCAGAGAAGTGATATTCAACTCAGTACTATGGTGGTTCTCTTTTTTGGGGGGGTTTTGTTTAGTATTGGTTTCTTGTTCTATACTAATCATCTATCGAAAGTAAATACAATTCTAAGCTACTGAAATGGAAAATAGGATATAGAAAGTGTGTCTAATCTACGAAAACAAAATTTCTAGAACAAAATTATTTCAAAAGGAAATTCTTAATTAATTGAAATACTTTATCAAAGGAAATAACATTAAGGAAATTTCCTAAAACAAGGAAATACAAGATTGCATTTAGATAATCATCCAAAGCAAGATACTAAAACTGAAACTTAGCTAATATAAAGATCATGCATGATATACCAATCCTCCAATATCCTCATTCAAGTGGGCACATGATATACTTTGGGATTATGGATCTTAACATGAGTAGATACTCAAAATAGCATAGATTATATTGATCCAAATAAGTTCGTCCCATATTCTAGAAATTGAAAATAACTATTAACTGATATAGCACTGTATCAAAATATCTCTAAGTAAAAATTCAAGGAGGTGTCTTATAGACACAACTAATTACAACAAATTCCATAAATGTAAGCAACGTATTTAGTTGATAACAACCTCATAAAGGTTCCATGACACCCTATAATTTTGCCAAAAAAAGGGGTCCCCATTTATAGATTGTTTTGAGTAAATCCTCCAAAATGGTGTAGTGGAAAAGGACTCGGTCTCCTTGATTATAACTAGTCAAAAGTGGTAGAAAACGTTCCTTATCAACCTATACATGTCATCAAATCACTCAAAAAGGTAGTTAGTTGAAGTTCCAATGATCATTAGTTCACATGAGATAGAATAAAGAGAAATGCATAAGTTTTACTTTGGATACAACTATTTAGAACATCCACATGTATTAATTAATGTGATTAGGAGAAAATTCTATATCTATATGGATGTTATAACAAACCAATTCATGGACTCATCATCTCCCCTGCACTTTACCTTTTGCATTTCCTTATGCAAACTATCTTTGAATGGATCTCTGACCAAGTTGTTGTGCTATATCATATTCCTCAAACTGATCTACATATTGTTTTCTTGTACATTTGTATCCATGGGTTTCCAATATAACCTCATCCCATAACTTAAAACTTTCATGTGACTGGGGAGCACTATTTTTCCAAGTGGTCATGGGGCTTAGGACCAAAGGAGTGCCTAACCTTCATACCAAACCCATTCCTTATTATATTCATTGTTTCCCTTCTCTGCTAATTGTCGAATAATCTCTACAAGTGCATCCCCTCTTCACATACTCCAATAGAGATTATGCGCAAAAATAACTTATCTTATTTTTAATGGTAAACTCAAAGTGTCCTACCTCTTATCACATGCTGTCATAGCCTTACCAAATTTCTTCTAACAATAATTTTCAAATTCCTGGACACATTGTGCCAATATTTTTGAAGTATTTTTACCAATCCCAGCTTGATAATATAAAGATCTAAAATATTTCTTCATGGAAACATCATTATGGTGGGTAGGTCTAATATAAAAACCAATAGTTCTAGCCTCTTGATTAAAAATACCTAATTTTTTTTCCCACACAATTTGATTCCTCACTAATGAATGACAAATATTTCAATTGAAACTCTCATATCGACAAGTTTATAAAGAAATCAGGAACATTTGAAACCAACATATTATGGAGATAAAATTCACATAATAAATTTTGTACTTTAGGAGTACAACCTTGATGAATCTAAAAAAAAATCCCATCTAGAGCCTCATGAGGTTCCCCACAACACATTGTTTGTAACTATCAAGAATAAAATTGTTCTTGAAGAAATAAACAGACAGAAGATGGTTTTCTATAGGCTAAAATTTTGCAAGCCAAAGGACAAACAGATGCAACAATTGTTTCCAATTTCTTCTTGGCATTAGAACTTGACTCAACTTATTCTTTAAGTTTCCTATATTATTTGACCAAATCTTTATTTCTAAGAGACATTTGGGCATAATGAGAGGAAAAATCATTCCATGCTTACAAACCAATATTCTTCTACCTCTTTGAAGTATCAACTTCTACTCTTAAAACAATTATTTATTTAACTTTATCCACAGTCCTTTTGTACAAATTCATTTTGCAAGGAAAGATGGGTTTCTTCCAGGTACCTTTCAGTTTCTCCCAAAAATCATCAATTTCATTTCGGTATTGCCTAAGGACCTCATCTCTTTATGATTCTATGCATCCAACTTCCTGTGCAACGGTTTCCGTAGCTTCAATCTGGATTTCTGGAGCTACAGAGATATTTTTCAGAACTTCCATAGGAACCTCCGGCACCTCAGTGGCATGGAATTTCTCTACAGGAATGGCTGATGTGAACTCATAATATTTCAATTTTCTCAAGGGTGAAGAAGTACTTACAATTTTTGGCAAACTCTTCCAAAATTGGGGTTGAACCTTCATTAGACAATGTAGGCTAAGAAACTTCAATTTTTCTTAAGGGATCATACCTTCTTGTTCTCAATGAACTAGTAACATGGGCTGAGATAGGTAATATTTTCTTTAAAAGTTCAAGGCATAGAGGGTTTCTCATCCTTACCTAAATATTCGTCTATAACCACATTGGAAGGATGAGGAGTCAATTCAAGCTTAGGTAGAGAACTGGGAGGTGGTTTTGTAGAAACTAGTGTAGGAGCCCTTTTGATTTTCTTCTCCTTAGAAATCTCCCCTACAATTTGTCTTTTCTACCTTTCTCTTGGGTCTACTAGAATCCTAATGTGCAAAAATTAGTTGGATAAGCACTGGGTGCTTTATGGCAGCATTACTACCTCCACTTTTGTATTTCTGGCCTACCTTCATGACAATAACATCTGCAAGGTACTCGGGAAGATTCACCTTAAGCTCAGGTTTTTCTGGACCTTTCTTCAAATGAGTTAGAATCTTCAATGTTTAACCCCTTAATACCGATGGTTTCCCATCACAAAAAAAATGCATGTTCACCCAAGTAGCAATTTCCTTCTAATGGCCATAAAAATTCTCCGTCCTAATTCCCTTTTGAATTCCATGGGGATTAATGATTATCTCGGGAAGAGCTTCCCCTTCCTCATGAAACAGAGATATCAAATCCTTAAGTGGGGAGTTAGTTACAACCTTAAGCCCAAAATTTGGGAGGCTAGAGATTATGGCCATAATGTGGTTTTTTATTTCAATTCTTTTCCCTCCTATTCAAGATAAAGTTTCCTAAAAAATTCAACAAAAATACTCCAACTAAATTCTCATCAAATCCTTCAAATTTGTGAATAAAATCTAACCAACCTACATCATGGGAAACTTGGGATATGATGAAATTCTATAGAAGAGGCTCCGTTGATTCTGGCTTTGATTTCTTCTTTTTGCCCATAGCACAGACTAGTTTGGGTGGAGTTGCAAAAAAATATGGTGATGGTTGTATGAGAGAGATGGAGTACTTGTATGTAATGTTAGTGGAAAAATTTTGAACTACACTTTGAGTTTATAATGGCATTAAGTTGGCACCAAATGACGGTAGAAAAAAATAATGGTACCAATTAAGGTGGCAAGATTTCAATTTCTTCGTATGGTTCCCATACATTTATTGTGACTACTCATGCCATTTTTCATTCCTCAAGAAAGGTGACACATGCCTTACTCATCCATTATTACTCCTTATCCCTCCACTTTACTCCATGAGATTTGATTTTACATTTTAATAAATGCATTGGGAAGTTCTTTAAAAATATTTAATATCTGTAATAAAAATGAGTACACGTCACCTTACCAGCTCAACATTCTTCTGACCATTGGCACTCCACCTCCTACATTTGAAAAGTAATTATGATCAATGCACATTTCGATAATTGAAATTTCCAACCTTTATTTTCATGCAAAAAGGAAAACATATTTTTTATTTTTAGATATAGGGGGAAGAGGAATGAAACTATGATCTTCTTTATTTATTTAAATTTTCCTAACAAACAACTCATGGCAGGAAGAGCAATAGTCTTCCACTGAATCAAATTATTCACACAACAACATGTCCTTAGTGAAAGTTTCCTTATCTTGGGGGTGTTGATACAGCCTCGGTCTATGTCCATTCACTAACAAATTTATTCTATCACCATCAATTGGTAATAGTCTCACAGATCCATTATCATAAATCATTTCAATTTGATAGGGTCCCAACCAAGTTGTTCACAATTTCCCTTTGAATTGTTGGTATTTTGAGTCAAACAGTAAAACCCAATCTCCTTCATTGAACCTATTCTAGTCTTGATATGAGCATCATGACAGAATTTCCTCTGTTGTTGAAGGATTTAAGTTTGTTGGTGTGCCTCCATCCACATCTTATCAAGTTCATTCAAATGCATCACTCTTTCACGTTGAGCTTCATCCAGCTAAATTCTGATCTTTAGTTTTTTCCTCTAGGTTTGTAATTCAAATTCTACCGAGAGAAATGACTTCTTCCCATATAATAGTTCATATGGGGAGAAACCATTGGTGGTTTTCTAGGTTTTTTTGTATGCCCAGACTACTTCAGGCAGTCTTGGCACCCAATTCTTTCTATTTGCGTTGAAAAATTTAGTCAAGATGTTCTCCGGCTCCTTATTTGTGACTTCCACCTGTCCATTGGATTGGGGGTGGTATGGTGATGATTTCTTATGCTTGATATGGTAAATATTCAAAAAGGCCTCAATCATGTTGGACACAAACTGAGGTCCTTGATTATATACTATGGCATTGGGAGCTTTGAACCTTATCATGATCTTGTTGTAAAAAACTTCAGCTACATCATCCTCATTGGAAGATATCAGTGCTTGGAACCTCGGCCCATTTTATAACATATCGGTGCACACCAGCAGGTACTCTTTTCTATAGGATGGGGGGTCGAAAGGTCAAATGAAATTAATTCCCCATTTCTCAAATGGCCCTAAGACCAAGCTGAGGATTGGGGATAATTTTAGAAGACAAAGTAGGCTTCCCCATTCTTTGACATGCATCACATTGCCATACATATTTCTTGATAGCTTTATGGAGAGAGGGCCAGTAGTACCCAGCTCCAAGGACCTTATGAATTTTCCTCTTTACTAAGTAGTGTCCTCCTTCAGGTTCATCATGGACATGCTCTTAATATGTCATACACTTCATCTTCTCGAACACACCTACAAATAATCATGTCAAGGAAAATATTTAAACAAAATTCCATTACACAATTTGTATGTAGCATTGTTTCTGATTAATCTTTTGCATTCTTTACTAGTAATGTAAGCTGGAAAATTCCTTGTAGTTAGATAATTAAGAAGATTAAAAAACCATGGATGGCATGTAATATATTGCAAACAAGTGCTCATCTAGAAAGCTATCTTGAACTACCTCCTCTTCTCCTTAAACATTCAATCTTGAAAGGAAGTTAGCAACGACATTGGCCTTTCCAAGGATTATCAATAATAGTCAATTTAAACTCTTGCCAAAGAAGTAACCACCTAATAATTATGCCCCCTACTACTAGGTTTGTTCATTAAATATCTTATGGTTGAATGGTTTGTATACACAAATATTTTATATCCATTAATGTAGTGTCTAAATTTGTTTAAAGAGCATAAACAACAAATAGAAATTCCTTGTTCCGTACGTTGTGTAGTTTCTCTCTATGGGGGTCAGGTTTTTGCTGATAAAATAGCTATGGCATATATTTGGTCTTTTTCATCTTTCTACACAAGAACAATATCCCATTTCAGTGTTGGAAGCATTAGTGTGAATATGAAAAGGCTAGCCCCAATTGGGTCCTCTCATAATTGGGGCAGTGGTCATTTTCTCTTTTATAACTTCAAAATCTTGTTGACATTGAGGAGACCATTTTAAAATGACATATTTTGTTAGAAAAGATAACATTGGTGCATCAATATTAATAAAATATTTTATGAACCATCGGTAATAACCTGCATGTCCAAGGAAACTTTTGATTTCTAATGTATTTTTTGGTGTGGGAAATTTAGTAATGACTTCTATCTTTTTAGGATCAACTTGGATACCTTTAGCAGAGATATGATGACCTAAGACAACTCCCTGATAAACAATTATCAAACATTTTTCATGACTTAAGGAGAGTTGGTGTTTCTCACATCTAGTTAATACTTTTTCAAGATTAGTCAAATATTCTTCAAATGTAGACCCATGGATAGTAAAATCATCCAGATAAACTTCAACATAGTCATTGGTGAGGTCTGCAAAAATATCTAAAACTGTTCTATGAAAGGTGGTAGGTGCATTAAAAAGTCCTAATGGTAGAACTATGTATGCAAATGTACCTTAGGGACAGGTGAAGGTGGTTTTATCCTGATCAATAGGTGTTATACTATTTTTTTTATATCCACTAAAACCATCCAAGAAGGATAAGTATTTCTTACATGCCAAATTGTCTAAAACCTTATCGATAAAGTGTATGGGAAAGTAATCTTTATTTGTGGATTTATTAAGATCCCTATAATCTACACATATTCTCCACTTACCATTTTTATTGTGAAATAAAACAAATGGTGATACCCATTGACTATTAGATATTGGATAGATGAATCCTACCCTCAACATTTTATTTATTACATTATTGACAAAGTCTATAAGTGTTGGATTAATCCTTTGTTGTGGATATCTGACTAGTTTTACATTCTCAATGTAAATATCATGAGTGAAAATTCTTGGATGAATCCCTTTCATGTCATTGTAGTCCCAAGAAAAATATTTTGAATGATCCCTCAGGATATATATGACCCTAGTCTCTTGGTTGCCCCCTAAGTTGTTACCAATGGTCAGTTTTTTTCCTTCCTCAATAGTTACTTGTTTAGTGTCTTTCAATATAGGAATTTATATCTCAGTAATTAGAGAGTTTAAGGGACAAGCATGAGGTTGTAACATGTGAAAAATAGTCATGTTCTCAAAGGATGAAATCTTGGCGAAAGGAAAATGAAAATCAGTGGATGTGTGGACTTCATAGTAATCATAGGTCTCTTCACAACCTCCTATATAAATCTCGCTTACCAAGGAGGTGTTCTCTTTTGAGTTTAAAACAGTTATTTATGTAACCATAGTTTGGGATTCCCTAGCCACATTTCTCATTTCTGTAGCCATAGTATCATCTTCATTAAACATAGGGTATGTCTCAGAAATTTATTTCATATGATTTTTCACTGCAATGGTGGTCAGATAAGAATAAATCGTGTTGTTAGTATCCAAAAAATCTACCCACACATTCACAAACATCCACATATGGCTGAGTAGGGGTATAAAGAGAAATATTCTTTACTTTTTTCCCATCTGAAATAGTCATTTTCCCTTACCTACTATAGACACCAAAATTGGGTCACACTCCCCTTAGTGCCCCATCGAATAACCAACCCAAACATACTCACCTAACCACACCCCCCTTCCACCCCAAAACACTATTAATTTAATTTATTTAATTAAATTAATATATATCCTCACAATATTTATCTATCTAATTATCATTAATTTCTACCCAATTTCCACCTCACCTAGACACCTCATCCAACCACCTTATCCTAGACCTATTCTTGGCATGTTTCCATAACTAACAATAACTATGTCTTACTTGCCTTAAAGAGCTAAGATTTGGTCTAAACCCTAAAATGAATCCCTAAATTTTTTCTAACCACATTCCCTTGCCCATTAGAAGAGAAGTATTCCATTCTAATCCGCGGGAACAAAACTAACTGGGCCCAAGAAATTATAAATATCTTTCCATGGTTTAGTAAACCTAGGGAATCCTCACCTTAACCAACGTCTGTCACCCCTAAACCGATGTCAGATCAACTAGAAACCGTCGTCGGTTACCATTTATTCACCTAGGTAACCTTATTTTTGGGTTGGCACATTCTAATAGCAAGAAGGATGAGAGGAGAGCTGCATGCAAGAAGAACCAGAGTATTTTCACGCACCCAAACATCCATAGCTAGTACCAGGATAGATTCAGAAGAATTGGCACTCACGGTAACATTTCAAGAAGCATCACTACTGCACCAAGCTCCATTACATCAACTGATCATCACCACCACCCAACCATTGGACCTACAACATTGGTAAGTGTTTTATCGTTAATCATTTCCATTCTTACTCTATGTACATATAGTTGTTATCATTCATGTTATTATTCTTCTATTAACATTCCCATCCATTCCATAGCCTTCTTTCTAAAAAACCCAAAAATCTCATCCACCGGTTTATCAGATCACTTATCCTAGCCCTTCCACCTCTCTAAGTGTCCTCAGCATCCCCACTAGACCTCTTCATCTCCTTCTTTTTCCCCATACTAACCTCACCTAGCCTCTACAATAAGGTTTTTTTTGAATAACTGTCACCATACTGTACGGACGCCAGTTACCCATAACCTTCATCAGTCTCTCTTAACCATTTCATTAGTTATACCTATCAGACATCAGTCTCTATGTTTTATACCCTGCCCAAGAACAAGAGCCAAACAAACCTTCTACCAGTTGACCTAAACAATCCAGAATCAGACCCTGACCAGTCCCAGTACCTTGACAAAAACCTCATCTTTTAGATCCAACTATATCCTAGCCTATTGTGATTGTATTTTCTTATTATACTTGAATGAGACACCTAAATCATATCAACTACATTAGGAATTTACTTATTTCTCACATTAATTTGTTTTAAACAGTGGATTGACAGCCTCTCTAGGAAGTATTACACTTCCCAGAACTCGCATACATGCTAGGCAATCCACTGTCATATATCATTTAACTTCTCTTTTGTGGTCTCGTTTTCTATTAAAGGTATTTCCTCCTAGCCAAAAGGAAGCTCTCACAATCAGCATTGTGTTGAGAATTCTAAACTTATGCACATCAACCTCCAACCAACCTATTTAACAAGTTTTTCCTCCTAACCCTTACCCTTATCTATTTCTGTCATTAAAAAAAAGGTAAAGAAAATAGTGAAACATTTTTGCATGCACCCGGTGGGACCCATCAGGGGTTCTATTACATTTTATTTATTTCTAGGAAAAATTTGGGTGTTTGTTTCCCTTTTAAAAAGCTTACAAATTAATTTTATTCCCTATTAATCCTCTCTTCTTTCTAATTTCTCTAAATAAAACACTTCTCTTGGTGAATTTTAAAAAGAATCATTCTTCCTTCTTGCTTTCTGCATTTAATGAAAGAGCATACCCTCTCCTATTCACCATTTGATTCATCGAACATAATCTTTTTGATTTGGGATCTTAAAATTGATTTCACTACATTCTAATTTTCTGCATTTAGCTCACACTAAAATGATGGCAACCTATATGCTGGAATTCATGTCCTAGCTGATGGTTGACATAAAGAATCATAGAAAGCACATTCTCTCTCTCTCTCTCTCTCTCTCTCTCTCTCTCTCTCTCTCTCTCTCTCTCTCTCTCTCTCTCTTTCTCTCTCTCTCTCGCTCTGTGTGTCTTACAAAACTTTCACAAAATTGAAATATACACATATTTCTTAAACAACATCTTACCTAGGAACACCTGTCCATGATCACATGATCAAATTGGCAGGTACTCCCCATCTCATTACTTCTGTCAAGTCATTATCTCAGAAGACGAGCCCGCCCTCACCATAACATACCTAAAACCTCTCCTTTTAGATATCCTTCTTCGTAGGAAGCCTTCCTCACCAAAATATCTATTCTAAAGTTCATGAGTCAGTCCTCTAAATAGCGTAATCTAAACACACATAAAGAAATATCACTTCTTACGATCGTATGTGTTTTTAGTGTTCTGGATTGACATTTCCATTTTGAGCTGTGAGGACATGATTCTCACATCTTTCCATTTTTTTTGTTAGCACACTCCACCATCATAGTTGGAGTATTCTGAATTTATTCTGAGTGTTCTAGGGTCTTCAACTTGCATCATCTCACAAATTTTTGAGTTTGATTCTTCACTCTGATTTAAATTCTTAACAACCCAACTTTTTCTAACATTTATGTCTCAATTTTCACAGTACCCGGCATCGGTTACCAGCTAACCGTTTTCTATTTTGTCTTATCTGACCATCGATCGGTGAAAGCTAACTAGTTTCGGCTCCTAAATTTCTCCATACTTTGTCCTGGGACAGTCTTCGTTCATCATTCTATTCTCATTTTTGGCCCTTTGGGCACTAACATATTTTATGTGAGTCCCTCTATTCTACTCTGCTTTGATATTACCAGTCATCATATAAAACATGCTCCTCTATACTATCTATCAATCCTTGTTTCATTTTCTGAAACTGGGGATTTTTCACAGTAACTAGCATCAGTTTGTGTAACGGATGTCTTTTTCCTGCAACCGTCACTCAGTTAAGATGTATTAATCGTCGGTGTCTATATTTGGTTTTCCAAATCCAAATCTTGACCAAATTCACTCTCCCAATCTTATTCTTTTTTGTTATGCAAATTTTTGTGTCATCTACATAATACAGTCTTACTAGGTTAGAACTTGTTCACATGGTGCTAACTCACATTCTAGACTAATGCTCTCATATTCCATGCTAGTCATCAACCACTCCCAGCCTAGTCCCTCACCTCCCTCTGTCCTGTCAACCATGGATCCAACCCTACCTACCACCATTGTCCGTAGGTGACGATGAATTTTCACGATCTCCTTGATCCAGAATCCCATGGCCTTACAGTTCTATCTCTTCCCATTCTTCTACACTCAGGATTCTTCAAGGCCAAGTTGATATATGGACATGCCTGTATTTATCTCTCATGCCCTTATTCCCACTTCTGCATCAGACCACTAATAATACAGTGCCTTACCTTCACCTTCTTCACCCCCATTAGTTTCACAACTAGGACCCATATCCACCATGACTACTGCATCTGCAATATCACTCGCACCTATCATATCTAGTTGTCCTCTCATTGACCACCCAGGCCATAACCACCGTCCGCACCTATGGTCTGATAAATTACCCATTGCAACATAACTCACCTGTGGTGCTGGTGACCCCTACTCCATTTCATAATCTTGTCCTCTCCATCCCACAAACACTTCCTCCGATCGCTACTAGAGTCACTAGGGCCATCCTGCCTACATACACATACTAATCAACAGCCCCCTATCTCATCTATCCCCCATTCGGGATACATACCTGCTATATCATTCCCCTATTCTCAACCTCCTTATTCAGCATTACCTTAAAATGGAATGCCCACCGCATCACGTGTTCAATACCAACCCTCCTACACCACAGGAGGAGCCTTTCCATCACAACCTACCAATGACCTCATCAAGTTGATGATGGAGAAGATGTAGACATTGAGAAGCATCAGTTTCCATGGCTCATGAAATTCTCTCACCTGTGATTTAATATGTAATGAGCCCATTCATCCATCCATCTAGTCCCATTTACCCATATCCTGCACATTGGGAAATGAAAAAATTTAACCGCTTCAATAGTAAAGAGGACCCATAACAACATTTGCAGTCCTTTAAACATGGGTGCTAGCTGATTGCCCCCATGATGACACTTTACTCCTGACAAACCTTCCCGATGTCCCTGATAGGACCTACATTAGATTGGTATAGTGGGCTACCAAGACATTCTATCTACTCGTTTAATCAAGGAGCCCAATCCTTCCTATATCACTTCTCCATCAACATTGTTAAGAAGGTTACCATGAATGATCTTTATTCCAGACAAAATTATGATGATGAGTCTATCGTTGAATTTGTTCACTCACTGGAGCAGTCTGATTAACCAACTCACATTTCAATTACCTAAAACTGAACTCATAGAGATTTATTTACTTGGGCCTGTGTAAGCCACATCTCACCAACCTTCTACAGGTGTAAACCTTTCATACTTTTAACAAGGCATTCACCATGGCATGGAAATTGGAAATTCATGCTATCAAAGAAAAGAAGATTCAACTTTGTAACAAGAACATCACATTAAAATAAAATGATGACTTCTTCATCTTCGAAACCCCAAAACAACTATTCAAAACCCAAATGGTCTTCCAATGCTATAGTTATCAAGGCTGGTCCCCCCTCATAAATCATAGCCTTGGTAAACCTCCTTCTAATCTCTCTCCCGTCCAAGCTTTCTAGTTTAGACGAGAACAACGAAAGTACACTTTCATAGGAGAATCTTATTCTTCTGTTTTGGAAAATCTTGTTAAGGTTGGTGCCATTACCCTCCCACCTATAAAACCACATACTAGTTTTGACCCTGAGCGACCCATGCCCTCATGGTATAAGGAACATGAATTTTGCAACTATCATCATGTTCAAAGGTCATAGTGACAATAACTGCATCACCTTTAAGAATATCATTCAAGAAATGTTAGACAACGGAAATCTATTCTTGGATAGCCTGAATGCACCTACTAACCAAATCCTACACATCTTCAAGAAGTCCATTCCCTAATCATGCCCCATCTTCCAACCAAGTTAGTGATACCTCAAAAAATGATAGCAATGTCTGCTAGAGTTCCATGCTATTTTTGATGACATACCAGTTGCTTCCCAATTGCCTCATGTTCCTTCCATAGATGAAATATTAGCCCGAGCTACCCTAACTTCACAAGATCCTATTTCATTTCCACTCATTCATCCACAAAGGAACCCTCTTAAATTTATCCTTTACCCGTGGAAGATCCTAGAATTAGCACACTCACCTTTGACCCCTCAAATTTCCAAACAATTGTTAGTTGACACCTACTCATGCTCATAGAAGATGCAGGTCCACCACCTATACCAACACAAGGAGATTCCACTTCATCTAGCTCATCCTCTCCTCTACCCATAGTGAAGATTCTATAGAAGTGCTAGTGTCTTTTAATGACCCTTCACCATTAGACCTTCAAGATCCTGCTAGTCTGACTTTCGGCTCTCTTACCCACAGAGTCCGAGGCTAGCCATTTCCCTATATCTCAAACACATTTTACGGGGATTTCCACTCAATCCACGTCGGCCCTTCCTACGTCAGTACCATTCTCATGCTTGGCCGATCACCTGGACTATGTCGATAGAGCCTTACTTTGGGGACACCTTCTACTTCCTATTTCAACACAAATGCAACTGTCACTCGCTGACACCTCCACTATCTATCCAAAAGTGTTTCAAGCAACCAAACCAAACAAAACCACAACTATTACAATACCTTCCATGTCAACTTCCCATGGACCAAATCACACCTCTTGCCCATAACCCAATGTATATCTACACCCAAACACCTACCCACACCTATATCATCTCCCTTACCTAAACCTATCACTACCTTAGGGTTAATATCGACAACTAGCGTCACTCACCCACCTATCAAATTAGATTAAGCCACATCTTCCAAAACTACCGCTAAACTTAAACCTTGGCCCCTAAAAAGAGGATCCAATCTCTTAGACCTCATACACAAACCTCACCTACCATTCCATTATCACCTTTACCCCTTCCGTTCATCCTATGACCTCACCCCTCGACCCTGGGTAAGACAACCCCCATCCATCAGGTAAACCAAGAACCCAATAACTCATTTCCTCATCATAGGTCTCTAATATACCCAAGTGACCCCCGCAACCTCCGCACTCACCCATAACCATCTTACCACCCATACCACCACTACCATCCATAACGGTTTCACTACCCATAACATTTTCTTCTCTTCCACTCACCCCTTCTTCCCAACTTCTACCAACCACCTCCACAGGCATTCAATTACCCCCATGGGTAACCCTTCCTCTTCCACCATCTTCTTTTCCCTCTAAATATCTTACACGCATGTCACATTTTCCCAAAAAGGTGCAACCTAAAGCTAAGAATTTGCTACCTTCCAATAAGGAAGTTAAACCAATAGAGCCTTTTGTTTTTATCTCTTCTACCACGAATGTACCTAAACATATGTCTACAAGACTTAAAACCATTCCACACACCAAACTAGTCGACCAGACCATTCCCCCTCCTACAAAGCCTTTTCCCCCATAATCAGCCACACCTGTACCCACACCCACATTCACCTCCCATTATGATCCACTAGTAGGATCCTATGCCAAAATCTTAACCAATCTCCTTGAAACTTATTTCATCACATTACCACCTCTTAGACCTTACGACCCACTCAAACCCAAACCAAAAGGGTTTGAAGAAACTAAAAATTGCACCTACCATCATGTGCCAGGACATGATGTCAAGAACTGTAAGGATTTGAAAATTGCTCTTGTCCAATTGTTCCCTCCTGAAGAAAATTTTGATGATGACGAAATTCTTGATGAGGACCCCATTTCACCACCACCAATTTCCCCAGATCTTCTTTCTCTACCTACTCAGCAACCAATATCTCCACCCGCACAACTCTTTGATCCACCCCCAAGATTCGAGATTAACATGTTTCATATAAGAGAGTTGGCCAAACCACCACCAAAATGCCAATGTTTCCTAATAATTTCGCAAGGATCATATCCCCCATTAGGGTTCTTTCCCACATGTCGCTATACCTTTCATGACACAACTTCTTCATCCACCTCCTCTCAAATTAATATGGTTCACATTACCACCTGTGCCTAGAAAGACAAGGGCAAGGAAAAAGAAACTGACCCATCAACCAACCATGTACCCAACATACCATCTGCACCCATACCCAAAGTCATCATTCAAGGTCTTACATATCCTATTTCTAATGGGGTCATACATTGCACAATGCTAAAACAACTACACCAATCCCCCTCAAAATGTCTTTATATGACCTTGTCCAAACCTCAGAGTCATATCGTCAAGCCCTCATGGAGGTCCTTCAATGTATTGAAGTCTTACCAAATGACCCCACACCCATCACCTCCATCATTACCCCTCACCACATAGCCTCTCTCACTAGGTCTTTGTCTTCCTCTACACCTCCACCTACTCACCAAGTGGCCGCCCTTAGTTTTTCAAATGAAGATATTGCTCCCTTCCAGTCCATTGACCTCGACCCCACTCTTTTCATCTCCATCTTTATTAATAATATACGCATACAATGTGTTATGATTGATGGTGGTGCTAGAATTAATATCATCTCCTCCCATGCATACGACCAAATGTGGATACATGCCAATTACATGCATGGTAACCCAGTTATGTTGCACTCCTTCAATGACGCCATGACCTCTACCCTGGGTAACATTTTTCTCCATGTCCCTATGGGCCCCCACACTGTCTCAGAATTTTTCTATGTTCTAGAAGGAGAGTTCTAATATAACTTGCTACTCGGCTGACCTTGGATTTGTTCCATGGGTTGTGTCCCTTCGACTTTACATCGATACCTCAAATTCAAACATGAAGGACATAATTACACCATCCCTATTGACCTGTCACCTTTCAAACCTGTAACATGCTATATCATCCCAATGATGTGCTTGTACTAGTTAAGGCATCTACCACTATCACCACTTCACCTTCATCCACAAGCCCATCCACCAAAAATGCCACTACTTTTGTGGCATCTACCCTTGTTATCTCCACTACATCTGTAACCCCCACTGCTAACGTACTTATTTCCCCAACATCTAGTGAGCCATCTATACCCGCTACCCACATACCAAATACTGATCCCTTAGAAGGTGTTTTTGAATGCCTCACTCTGGTGGAATACCACCTATACAATATTGATACCTTCCTCACCCCACAAGAGTATGGGAATCTACGTCAACATCCCAGCTACAAAATCTACATCGTTGATGTTTTTCCTTATGGCCCTCCCCACCTTTGCACAAACCTAACGTATGGGGGACTTGATGTTGCCACCTATAAACCCGAACCTCCATCCCAAGACCAACCATTTTTGTCTGACCTACACTCCCTCACTAACTACCACTTTGCTCAAACTTTCCTCCACTGATGTGCGTGGAAAGGATTTGACATTGGTTTTTACAAACAAGGCCACCACACTATCATTTCATGTACCTCTCATAAACACAATGACCGTAGTGGCATTGGTTTTGATGCTTCACCCTCCAAGATGATAAATATTTCCTCTCTCATTCACCCACATTACCATCTTCACCCATGGAGTCCATAGATCCCGAATCTATTCCTCCTAACTTTTTTTTTGTAAACACCACTTCCTTGGGACTGCTGACCTATCAACGTGATGGTGAGGCTCCCTCTTCTCTCTCATTCCTGCATCCTGATATGATCAATGATGATACACCTTATATTAACGTTGTTCAATGTCAAGATGATGAATCCATCCTCACTTAGCTTGGTGCGGAAGATTCCTATATTCAGTGGTCATTACCTTCTGAGATGCAAACCATGTTGAATGAATCAACCATCAAAATCAACATTAACACTCAGGACGACCTGAACATTCTAAAGATTGGCCAATCCTTAGATGCTACTAAACAAGAAGCCTTCACCTCTTTGCTTTAGGACCATAGTAATGTGTTTTCCTGGTCCTATGCCAATATGCCTAGTATTGACCCAAAAATCGTAGTCCACAATATTGTAATCATTCTTGATGCCAAACCCATCAAAAAAAGCTGCGGAAAATACATCCTCACATTTCTCTTCTGGTCAAAGTTGACCTTCAGTTCCTTCTCTCAGTTTCCTTCATTCCACCCATTGACTATCCCCAATATATTTATAACATTGTTCCTATCACAAAGGTGATAAGGGGACTCCACATTTGCATGGACTTCCATGACCTCAACCTTTCTTGTCCCAAAGACGACTTCCCCTTACCGAGCATTGACCAATTAGTTGATATCACCACTAGCCATGAAATGCTATCACTCATGGACATTTTCTCGGGCTACATTCAAATAATTAACTCCAGAGGATCAACATGAGACTTCCTTCATCACCCCTTGGAGGAATTTCTACTATCGAGTCATGACTTTTGGCCTAAAAAATGTTGGTGCTACATATCAGCGAGCCATGACTTACATCTTCCATGACATCATGCATCACATATTGGAAGATTATGTCGATGATTTTCTTGCCAAATCTAAGCACAAACACCTGCCTGTTCTTAAAATCATCTTCGACCACCTCATCAAGTATTGTGTTTGTCTTCAACCAAAGAAGTGTGTCTTTGTGGTACTTTCCAGAAAAATCCTAGGTTTCATCATTTATTTGTGTGGCATAGAAGTTGATCACGTTAAATTCAAGGTTATTCTTGAAATTCCACCACCCACTAATCTCCGTCAACTTCGCAGCCTACTAGGAAAGTTACAATCAATTCATCATTTTATCTCACAGCTTTCCGACTACTATCAACCATTCCATCATCTTCTCAAGAAATATGTTTCATTCAAATGGGATGCTAAATGCCATAAAGCCTTCGAAGCCTTGAAAAAATACCTTCTTCAACCACTGATGCTCATTCCTCCTAAGGATGACCAGCCCTCCTACCTATATATTTCCGCCACTAACCATTCTCTAGGTGCCATGCTCACTCATTGTGACAACCAACACCGAGAGCAAGTCGTTTATTACATAAGTCATACCCTTCTTAACTATGAAACTAGATATACCCACACCAAAAAACTTTTCCTATCCTTAGTTTTTGTTACCACAAAACTCCACCATTACCTACTCAACCACAAAACCTTCATCATTACTAATATTGACCCATTACACTATATGTATGTCAAACCTTATCAACATCAACTTGCCACACATTGGCTTATGATTTTGGCCGACCTTGACCTTGAATTCATCCATGAGAAGTCCATAAAGGGCTAGGCTATCGCTGACCAATTGGCTAATGCACCTATTTCTAGGAATCAATCCTCTAACTTTGACTTCCCAAATGAGTCTATAGCTACCCTTTCCCTAGACAAACCCGCTTACCAAATGACACTCTTCTTCGATGGCTCTAAGTTTCAGTGTGGGGATGGGGCTGGTGTTATCCTCATTGTGCTTGATGTTGAACCTATGCTTTTGTCTTTAAAAATCAATTTTTATCGTACAAACAATATTGCTGAATACGAAGCACTCGTATTGGGTCTCCAGACTGCTTATGCCTTAGATCTTAAGTCAATCAACATCTTTGGTGATTCTCATTTGTTCATAAACCAAGTCAATGGTATATACTAGTGCCATAATGAGATAATTCAAAATTATAAGCATCACGTATACATACTTTTGACCACCTTTGACCGTTACGCACTTTAAACCACCCCACATTCTACCAATAAATTTGCAAATACCATGGCCTGCTTGGCTTCTCAGATACCTGCTTCACCCGCTGAATCTAAATTCTTTGTCACCATATAAAGGCTACAATCACCCTCTTATTTACCTCATGAAGTTTACTTCATCGGAACTATTTCCCTTGACCCATGTGACCTTTGTTATAAGCAATATGCAGACTAACTTTCCCTTTCCATTCTACCTGCTGATCTCACTCGTAATGGATAGCGTGCCTTTCTTAAAAGTGTCTCCCGTTATGTTATCATGGGTGGTATTCTTTACAAATGCGATTTTGATAGCATTCTCTTGTGATGCCTTACAAGTTCTAAAACTCCCTACACCATTAAGGAATTCCATGATGGAATTTTTGGAGGTCACGTTAGTGGTCTCATTGTCACAAAATGCATTTTTCACCTAGGCTATTATTGGCCAACCCTAAATCATGACTGTTGTGATTATGTCAAATGTTGCATGAAATGCCAGAAAAATGATGATCTCCATCACACACCTAGTCATGCCTTACATGTCATATGAGACCTTTGGCCTTTCTCTAAATGGGGTTTGGATATTGTCGGTCAGATCAACCCACATTCTTCACAATGCCACCAATGGATCATAACTGCTACCAAATATTACACTAAATGGGTAGAAGCCATTCCCCTCATTTCTACCAAAGTTGAGAAGATATGTGAATTCATCAACCATCACATCATTTTTCATTTTGGTGTTCCTCACTGCATTATCACTAATAACTGAAAACAATTCAAAAACAAAACCCTACACAAACTATGTGATGCTTTTGGCATCCAACTCATTTTTTCATCACCTTATTACCCGCAAACCAATGGTAAAGCCGAATCAACCAATAAAACCTTAAACAAAATTCTTATGAAGGTATTCAACAATACTGGGAAATATTGGCATTCACACATTCCTTTCACCTTGTGAGCTTATCGCACTAGTATTCACACTTCAACTTCTTCCACACCCTTTTCTCTGGTCTATGGTACCGAGGCTTTCTTACCTCTCGAAGTCTAGATTCCATCTCACTACAAGACATGCTCGATGATGATGACTTTCGCCAAGATCATTTGGCACAAATTGAGTCATTAGATGAGTGTCATCTCAATGCTCTTGACCATATCTAAATTTTCCAAAAAACGTATCAAATGTGCATATGAAAAACACATTCACAAATGAACCTTCCAACTTGGTGACCTCATCCTAAAGGAAAATCAACATGTAACCAAAGAGGATAAAAGTAAACGGGGAAAATTTGATGCTAATTAGCTTGGACCCTATATTGTTACCCATGCTTATGGATCAGGTGCATATGGTTTGTCTTCACTTGAAGGTAAACCTAAACTTGATCCCCTCAATGTCTTGCATCTTCAACCATTTTATTGTTGACATTAAGTCCTATATCACCTTCTTCCTATTGATCACTTGTCCCTTGAGCATTGTTCACTTTCCATGTTTCCCACTTTCAGGATCCATGACTCAAAAAGAATCATGTGATTCCTATCACCTTTCAGCCTTATCTTCAATATGAGTACCTCGACTCTACTCATAGCATTATTCTCATGGATACTTTTCATCTTCTTCAAGATGGGATCCCATGGTCATCCATCACTCAAAACCACCTCTTTCATAGTTAATCTTTGTGTGCTATGGTCTTGTCTTCTAAATAAGAACCTAATTTTCCTTTATAGTCTTGTTCATGACTTAAATGTCTAACAACAATAAGGGATACAACTCCTTGAGTCAAACTTCCAGCAAAATATGACTCCCTCAAATGGGACATCTCTTTATGCTACTTCCACCATTATAAATAGACTGCTCCCTTGAAGGATGACTATATAATGTCATTACAAAAATGTAATAAATATCCACAAGCTTCCCACATCGATCAACTTCATGAACACATCAAGGATATAATATATTCAGCCCATATAGACTTCCTGCATTGATCAGTCTATCAAAAAAAAGATGAAATTTTTTTCATGGACTTTCCTATTCTTAATCCTGACTTTCTTGTTCTGAAAGACACTCCGTCATACACTAAGTTATGCTAAACCTACCATTCCCACCTCTTTTCCTTTTTATCATAATTTATTCTTTACTCAAGGGACTTTCTGCAAATGCAACATTTCGTGATCATGTGACTTTATTCACCCTTAGAATGGTCCATTATGCAATGCCTTTAGGGTCTTATGTTCATAAGCCCTTCTTAGGTATGGATTGACTCATTAAGGTTCTTATCAAATTAAGTGGCTCTTTTACCACCTATTACCATTCATTTTCCTCATTACTTATTGATTATCCTATACAGGACCCGATCCTCAACACCTATCTTTAAAAATCACTCAACCATGCCTATGACCTAAACTCAACCATGCCTATGACCTAAACTCAGTCATGCCTATGATCTACATTCAACCATGCTTGTGACCTACACTCAATCATGCATATGACCTATATTCACCCAAGCCTAAACACCTATCAATCCATTCCTTTCCCTCATCACAATTGTCCCTAGCTTATGGGAGACCTACATCGAATTGAGGTCTCTTTTCATCGGGACTATATAGGTAGAACTTCGAGGGCATGGGGCCCTTGGAGGTTAGCTTGGCCACTCTCTACCCTAACAAATTCCCCTTTTCCCTTTCCTTTTCCTGTTCACATTATACCCTAGTTAATTTCCTTTCTATATCGATACCTAGAAATTAAACCACACAAGAAACAATTTCTAAACATCCTTACTATCATAATTTACACATTCATTTCATCACATCTACCATTTCTCTACCATAATCATACATTTTCCTACAAATCATATTAACACGATCCATACCATCACAAATTCCACACATTAATGAATTAGAAATTCAATCAACGACACAACCTAACTCAATCCATGCCTATAACCTGACTCGATCCAGGCATAAACCAACCTAACTCAATCCATGTCTAGGACCTGACTCGATCCATGCCTATGACCTGACTCCATCCATGCCTATGACCTAACTCTATCATGCCTAACTTACCTTGTTTTCATCACATGTACTATATCATTATCGAAAGTACATCTACACATCATGCCATAAACATCATCATCACCATATCCAAATATACAAATATCTCCCATATATAATGTCTCTAATACTAATGTCTCAAGATCATCGGTGTATAGGCTGGTATCATATACAAAACATCATCAGCACACAGGATGGTATCATATAAAAACATCATCATCACGCAGGCCAGTATCATATACAAAAATTCATCAGCACGCAAGCATGTCTATATCACAAATAATCCCTATACTATCCAAAATAGCGATATCCCTCGCATGTCCCTTGGATATTTGTGTCTGTCTCTCTCGACTCCTCTACCACTCCTATATGGTGCCCCCCAATTGCCTCACCACATGTTGTGGGCCCTTATCTAGCAGTCGATAGCCCCTCATCTAGATCTGGCCTCCATACACTTGTGGTCTCACCCTGCTCCTGCCTTTGGGCTCGTCGGCCCCCTATGCTCTCCACAATGTGAGTGTGGGATTGGGTCCTCTCACTTAAGGTATTCTGTGCTTAGTACTCCACATAGGAAGGGATATCTATCCCTTCTGCTACCAAATGATCCTCATAATACCTTGCCTCACCCATGGCATCCCTAAATCTCGCCATGGTCACCATCTGAGAAGGTTTCATACGTCTCACCGCAATCTGTGTCCTCTAACCTATCAATAAGGGTCTCTAACCCTATACCTATACCTGTACCATGGGACCCGGTCCCTGAACCTGTCCTGTTGCTTGTGCTAGTGCCGGTGCCTACGTAGCACTCTAGGCCTATAAGACCACAATTTGTGCCTATGTAGTGGCCAACTGACCCTGCAACCTTGTCACCTATGCCTCTAGGGTGGCCACCTACTCCCCCTCTCTGGCCCCACCCTGTGCAGGTACATGCCCATGCAATGCTATGACCTGGGCTTGAAGGGCCACCACCTATGCCTATAACGTGGCCACCTCTACCTATGACCCCATCAACTGTCCCTGTAAACCTATAACCTAGCCTTGTAAGGAAGCCACTTGTCCCTATAACATGTCCCTCTGGACTGTGAGGGTGGCCACGTCTAGCTATCCTAGTCTAGGTGACACTGCTCGCAACTAAGCTACCCACCATGGTCTATATCTGTTAGTGCACCCAGCGTCATCAATGTTTCTATCCACTAGTGCTTCCTCCCACCCAATTGGCATGGTAGGTCGTGTAGGGTACATCGGCCTCTCCACATCATCCCTCTTTTACTGAGGGAATGGTGGGGGTACATCCTGTGGCAACCCAAACTGATGTCTGACCCTGTCTACGGGTATCATCTCATGCTCTCATGCGTAGTGCTCCTCTATCCATAAATCCAGCTATATTTGGTCTAACTAAGTGGTCATCCTCCCATATGATGGAAACCCCACGTAGGGCCTCTAAATAATGTCCACGTCAGACAACCCCTCTAGCAAGCACGTGTAATAGGCTACATCGTGTGTAGCCCTAGAAGCTTTGTGCACTCCAGTAACTGGCACCCAGCACCTATAACCCACTCAAATAAAACCCAAATCGAATGCATCAGCCTGAGGCATACCTAGGGGCCTCACACATACAATGTTCTCATGTGCCCAACAGTGGAGAAAAAAGATGCAGCATAGGTTTAATCATCATAATCTCTTGTATAACCAAAACTCCCTGTACAACTGTCCAAGTATGTTAGTGCCTAAGAAAAGAGGGTCCTCTCCTCCATCATGTCATGAAGGACCCCCATGAACACCCATGGGAATATCCCCCCCTCTGCATCTAGTAGTGAAAAACAGCACACTGCCTCCATAATCAAAACTACTAATCTCATCTCCTCTAGATGGGCTACATACATCTCATCATAGCTCACCATAGCTCAAACTGGTGCTATATAACCTCATCTCTACCATACCCTTGTCAAAAATGGCCAGCATCAACTTCTTGGAGGCCTCTGAGGAGATAGAATACACATGTTTCCCCACTATTGGTAGGCGCAGGATCCGATAGACATCCTTTAGGGTGAATGTCAACTCACCTATTGGAAAATGGAACATGTTGGTCGTTGCATCCCATCTATCGATGAGTGTGACCATAAGGCTAGGCTTCTGTACTATATGCCTATAACATATCATTCCTATCAAGCTGACATTCATCACATGCCTCCACTCATCAGAAGTGACACTCGATCTTATCGAAAACAATAAATGAGGTACATGGTCCCTCATCTGTAGCTAATCTTTGGCCTACATCTACCATAATACAAAAATTATTCAACTTTCCCATCAACCAACACCCCCAACATTACCTCACTCTAAACATAAAACCCTTCCTACCTAAACCCTAAACCCAAAACCCCAACATTACCCACTCTGAACCTAAAACCCTTCCTACCTAAGCTCTAAACCCCAACATTACCCCAATCTGAACCTCAAACCCTTCCTACCTAAACCATAAACCCCAAACCCCAACATTACCCCACTTTGAACCTCAAACACTTCCTATATAAACCTTAAACCCCAATCCCCCAACCCTAAAAACATACACCCTACATTCACTAACTGACATAGGTCCATGTTAAACCAACATCGGTTCCCAATACCTTATCGATGTCAGTATATTCAGAATGACATCAGCCATACATTGACCAGTGTTGGTCACTATTCCCATGCCCAAAGACTGAAACCGTAATTTTCTTCCCCCCATTTCTTTTCCATTTCCCCTCCAAACCTACCCAAACCTACCCAAAATCCATCCCCAACCCTATTTCCTCTACCTATGACCTTTCCCTCCACATCATTCCTCAAACTTTTAACCACACATTTCAAATTCTCTATCCTTCCAAAAATAACCTACCCATTCCATTCTTCTTATATCAAACAACAATGAATGGATCAGATCTTACCTCATCTTGACGTCACCTCTGTGGGGGCACATCTGACCGTTGTGTTGGTGGTCCACCTGAGCCCTCCCCTACCTCTTCCATGTCAAATTCTCCCTCTAACCTCTCCACCAATCTAATCACTATGCCTGATCTCATGGGCCCATCCACCTGACTCCTTTCCCCACCTAGATCTCTCCACCTCACCTCAGTACGGTCCCACGTACTTTCCTCTCACTAAGCCACATAAGTCTTGTACTCTTGTCATTTTCCCAAAAGCCAAAATGTACAAATGAATCCATATTATTTGGTTTTTTATTTTTATATACACATGTTGACCTGACTGATTTCAATTATACCTAAATCGACATCGGTCATGTGCCCTAGCAAATCATGGTTAGTTGTTCCCAAACCGACATCGGTCCTTTACCCTAATAAACCATGATCACCTTACATAGACCGTCACTGGTTACATATGACCGGCATCAGTTACCTTTCATACTCTTGCCCATACCCTTTACCCATTTCAGACCAAATCTTAACCAACCCAGCCACGGTTTGACCTTTCCCACCCTTCTCGCAACCTACCACCAAACCAACATTACCTATATTTGTCCTTAATTGTGTTTAGGGACTTTTTATTTTACTCATACCTTGGCCCTACCCATTCCATGACCTCACTACCTAGACCTAGAACATTGTTAATGGCCTATAAACTCATGTGCTTGTTATACCTTGCGATATTGTTACCCGTGTTGTTAGACCTAATGACCTTACCTTGCCTATTGTCATGTTGTTTATCCTGACCCAACCTTTGGTGTACCAGAACATACCTAAACATTCCTGCACCTGACCTGTGATGTGCTTCTCCACCATATCCTATATCTTGGATACCAAAATCATTTCAACCTTGTTCAGATAAACCTATCAACCTAGGACGATGTAGAGTTTGCAAGCTCTTCAACCTAGAACCGTGTCATAATTTATAATTTTTGTGTGCATTTGAATTCCAATAGCTTTGAACCTCACTCATTTACCTGTTTTCCTATCTTTGACCTCTACCCTTTCCAACATTCACCCACATCTACACTCCTTTTTAGCCATATCCACCTTTTATCAAACCACTAACCACTTTTTTCTTCTACCTCACCAGTTCTTGGTTTGAGGGGGATCACCTTCACCCATGCTTGGGGTAAAATCACCTTTACCCACACATGGGGAAACCACATCTTACTTTTTCATTGTTGCTTACCAATACAAGCAACACAACAAAAAGGGTCAAAATGTAGATGCCAAAATTGGGTCACACTCCCCTTAGTGCCCCATCAAATAAACAACCCAAACATTCTCACCTAACCAAACCACCCTACATACAATATTAATGTTAATTTAAATAATTTAATTAAATTAATACCCATCCTCACAATATTCATCATTTAATTACATTAATTGACCTAATTCCACCTCACCTAGACATCTCATCCAACCACCTCACCCTAGACCTATTCTTGGCATGTTTCCATAACTAACAATAACTAAGTCTTACTTACCTTAATGAGCTAAGATTTGGTCTAACCCTAAAATAAGTCCCTAAAATCTCTCGAACCAAATTCCGACCCATTAGAAGGTAAGATTCTATTTTGATACGCGGGAATAAAACTAACTGGGCCCAAGAAATTAGAAAGATCTTCCCATTTTAGTAAACCTATGGAATCCCGCCTTAACCGATGTTGGTTACCCCTAAACTGACGTTGGTCAACCCAGAACCATCATCGGTTACCATTTATTCACCTAAGCAACCTTGTTTTTGGGTGGGCACATTTTGAGAGTAAGAAGGACAAGAGGAGAGCTGCATGTAAGTAGAACTAGAGTCTTTTCACGCACCCAGGCATCCATAGCTAGCACCAAGATAGATCCAGAATCATTGGCACTCATGGTAACATTTTGGGAAGTTTCACTATTGCACCAAGCTCCGTTACATCAACCGATCATCACCACCACCCAACCATTAGACTTTCATCAATTGTAAGTGTTTTATCATTAATAATTTCCATTCATATTCTATTCAAAGAGTTATTATCATTCCTATTATTATTCTTCTATTAACATTCCAATCCCTCCATAGCCTTCTTTCTGACAAACCCAAAAATATCACCCACCCATTTATTAGATCACTTATCCTGGCCCTTCCACCTCTCTGAGTGTTCTCAATACCCCCAAAGACCTCACCATCTCCTTCTTTAGCCCCATCCAATCTCACCTAGCCTCTACAATAAGGTTTTCACTAAATTACTGTCACCCTACTGTATCGACACCAGTTTCCCATAACCATCATCAATTATACCCAATAGACATCGGTCTCTATGTTTTATACCCTATCCAAGAACTGAGCCAAACAACCTCCTACCAGTTGACCTAAACAACCCAGAATCAGACCCTGACCAATCCCAGTACCTTGACAGACACCTCATCTTTTAGATCCAACTATAGCCTAGCCTGTTGTGATTGGATTTTCTTATTGTAATTGAATGAGATACCTAAATCATATACACTACAGTAGGATTTTACTTATTTCTCACATTAATTTGTTTTAAATAATAGATTTATAACCTCTCTAGGAAGTATCACACTTCCCAGAACTAACATACCCTAGGTAATCCACTATCATATATCAATTAACTTCTCTTTTGTAGTCTTGTTTTCTATTACAAGTAGTTCCTCCTAGCCAAAAGGAAGCTCTCACAATCAAAATTGGGTTGAGAAGTCTAAAAACACACATCATCCTCCAACCAACCCATTTAACAGGTATTCCTCCTAGCCCTTACCCTTATCTGTTTCATCATTCAAAAAAAAGTAAAGAAAACGGTGAAACACCTACAGTCAATGTATGCAGAAAAAGTAGCTAACCAGGGTCTTCATAAGATAACTGGGTATCCCAAGTTTTGAGCTTTAGGTTATATGACCATAAAATCTACTGGATACTCCCAGGATTCAACCATAACCATAACATCCTTGACTACTCCATCTGGTACAACAATATATTGATATGCTAACTGGAGGACAATTAGTTGGATGTAATCCTGTCAAGGATAACAAATTGAATGTATATGTTGTTATGACATTGATCACATAACCAAGATCCACCAGAACATTAGATATTGACTAACCATTTACAAAAATAGTAATGACTGGACTCCCAAGGTCCCCATATTTTGGTGAAATAAGTTTTCTAGCTACAAGGTTAGCTAGATTTCCTTCTACTTTGACTATTTTTGGATATTTCTTATTTATTCCCGGAGTCTTTATGCAATTATTTCTAATGATATGGTTTAATTTGGGGATGTCCCTTATTTCTCACAAAAGTGGGACCTCAATATTCATCTTTTTAAACTCCTGAACTAGTTTTGTTTCTTCCTCATTATGTGTTTCTTTTAATATCTCTAGGAAAGGGGATGCATGCACATTATTGTCTTTCTCCTAGTCATCCTTAGTGGCTCGTGTTTGTGGAGCATGTCTAGTTCTCTCACTTTTTTTGGGTACTCTCTCTCTTTCCTAAAGTATTTTAGTGATAACTACTAGAGGATTTTTCACTATTTTTAAAGATATCAGTTGTAAGTTATCAATGGCATTAACATGCAATATCTCGCCATGTCCTACTTCATTAATTGAAGTTTTTTTGTTAATTTTTGGGGTTTGAGATAGGTTGGGCTGGAAGTTGATTTTTTGTTACTTTCCCTTGCTTGTAATTTTTTTATGGTGGAGGCATTAAAGATTATTATTTTTGTATAAACCTTATTGGTTGATTAGAGTTCTGTTGGGGTGCCCATTATTGGTTTGGCCATGGATGTACATTGGCTAGTGGTGTCCAACATTATTGATTGTGTAGAGGCATCCGAGGTGATGGAATTGGGTAAACCATATAGTTTGGTGGTGGCTAATTAGGTTGTCCCTAAGTTGGTAGAGGATTCAAATTGGGCCATGGCATCATCCAAGGGTTTTGAGCAGGTCTACAAGCATAAGAAAACTAATTATTTGACCTTTGAATGAAGTTTACCTCTACATTTTTTTGAGTCATGGCATTTAATATTTATTTTATCTTAGGTAGGAGAGTACAGTGGTTGGTGTCATGGTCAGGGACATCATAGATCAGACACATTTCTTTTATATCTAAAGGACATTCTTTCAAAGGATGCATTTTCTTACATGTAGGACAGTATATTTCTAAAGGTTATTTTGTAGCATTGTTATTAGCTTTGAGCCCATCCATGGTTGAAGTTAATTGTGTCAAGATTTTTTTTTTCATATTGGCCATTTCTTATAGAACTTATGAGGTACCAAAGGCATATTTTGATGTTTTCCTTCATCTAAGGCTTCCTCGTTTTCTAGAATAAATCCTACATAACTTAGTAATATGTGCCATGGAGAGATTGTGTACATCACCTCCTCCCATGAGATGGAGAGATTCTTTAGTTTCATCATTAAGTCCTTTAAGAAAAACTATCTTGGTTATTTCTGCATTCAACACAACCATTTCTCCTATGGACAAAAAGAAATATGTCCAAGTAATCTTCCATATTTTCATCTTCTTTTTGTTTCATCTGAAAGAACTCTTCCCTCATAACTCTTCCCCTACAATAGTCTTGGTTTTTGTCTAAAAATGAAGTCTCCATATATTCTCATGAATGAATGTATTTGAGGGAAATCCCATAAACCACCTCAAGACAGAGTCTTTGAGGGTGGAAGGAAAGAGCTAGAGTTTCTAGTTATCTGTTTTGTAGTCATGTGTTTGGCAAAGGACTTTGAATTCAAACAAGAATTGGTCTGGGTATTCTGTGGACATTCCTTGAAAGATAGGTAGAATGGATGGGGAAATGTTCTACATAGGTGCATCCTCATCCTCATTTATGACAATGGGGTAAGTAAAAATTCTACCTAAGGGTCTCTCATCATCATCATTTCCATTTTCTCCCATTTTTGAAAGTTTTTCAGGTTCTAAATAAGATGATGTAAACTATTTAGTATCACTCTCAAGTGTGGTATTAGATTCAATGTCACTTACAAGAGTAGTATTATCATTTTTTACTACACGTTCTCCAGTTAGAGATATTCTTTGAATGTTGCAAGGTATAAATCTCCCTTGAGAGTCCCGTGGCCTATGCATTAATATTTATTAAGAAGGTGAGGCTTAGGATTGCTACTGGTTACATAACTCAACTTCACTAACAACCATGTCATATAATATGAATAGAATGACATGTTTTTCTTATGGAATCCCCATAAATGATGCCAAAAATGATGGTTCATTATAACTTCTAATCATTTAATCAGCTTGGTAAAATGTTGATGTCATTATAAACCAGGGTTGTGTTCAAGGTTGTACATAGAGAAGTGATATGAAACTCAGTACTATGGTGGTTCTCTTTTTTGGAGGGGTTTGTTTAGTATCAATTTCTTATCCTACACTACTTAGATATGGAACTTAAATACATTCCTAAGCTACTAAAATGGAAAACATAATATAGAAAGTGCATATAATCTTTGAAAACAACATTACTCAAATGAAATTATTTCAAAAGGAAATGCTTGATTAATTGAAATAATTTCTCAAAGGAAATAATAGTAAGGAAATCTATTAAAACAAGGAAATACAATATTTCATTTAGATAATCATTCAAAGAAATATATTGAAACTAAAACTTAGCAAATATAAATATTATGCATGAAATACCAATCCTCCAATTTCCTCATTCAAGTGGGCCCTTGCTCTACTTTGAGATTGTGGCTCTTAACATGAATAGATACTCAAAATAGCATAGATTATATTTATCCAAATAATTTCGTCACATATTCCATAAACTGAAAATAACTATTAACATATATAGCATTGTATAAAATTATCTCTAAGTAACAATTCAAGGGGGTGTCTTATAGACACAACTAATTACAACAAATGCCACAAATGTAGGAAACATATTTAACTAATAACAACCTCATAAATGTTCCATGACACCCTATAATTCTACCAAAAACAGGGGTCCCCGTTTGTAGATTGTTATGAGTAAATCCTCCAAAATGGCGTAGTGGAAAAGGACTTAGTATCCTTGGCTGCAACTAGTCAAAATTGGTAGAAAACATGCCTTATCAACCTGCACGTGTCATCAAATCACTCAACAAGGTGTTAGTGGAAGTTCCAATGATCGTTAGCTCACATGAGATAGAATAAGGAGACTTACATCATTTTTAATTTGGATACAACTATTTATAACATCCCCATGCATTAATTAACATGTTTAGGAGAAAGGTCTAAATTTATATTGTTATAAAAAGAAAATTCATGGACTCATCATCAACCACATAGATTTCATGGGATTTGGCTCTTTTCTTTCTTCCACAAGAAAACTAATGTGGGTAAGTAGATATGATAGAGCTGCATATGGTTTTGCAGGCATTTATTGCATGTTATTAGTGGTTTTGATGGGAATTATGAGTTATCCCTCTCTTTTCCCTCCTCTTCTCTCACATTCTTTTATATGTTGAATAATTCTTATTTGGAAAGGTTAGACCTTCTTAGATTGAAAGAGCGTTATTCAGAGTAATGTTCCTTTAAATTTTGAGTTACAAACCTTAGATATGGCTCACTACATGTATACTCTTTCCTCCTTTCACCATTATAATCAAATTTTCATCATTCAGAAGCAATAAAAATTTGTTTTGTGGCTATCTTTTTCCCTATCTCATGTTTTATTGCATTTACTTTCCTTTCCTTTGCAATATTGGTATGTTGTGCATGTTTTATGTCTCTTGCAGGGTCCCTTTTCTATTTTGCTCCATGGAAATGAGAGTGTGAATTTTTTTTTGGACTATGGCATGTCTTTCTACCTTTCCTTGGCCCATTTTCCCTCATTTTCACTCATTTGAGAGTGTTCATACCTTTTTTGGTACTATCACCTCCCCTTAGCATAGGATTTCATTTCATGTGTCTCCATTTCACCCTAGTCCCTAGGAATCACAAAGTAGAGTTAGATAGTTTCATTTCCCTTCCTAGGATTAGTTGTGGCAATATAAATAAGAAGAAGTCATCCTTCTTTGGAGGTCTGTCTCAAGCGGAAGGTCCCACAACTTGGAGATAATCCCATATTACTTAAAATCCCTAGATCATCCACATTTGGGATGGGTGTAATTTTGAGCTCAAACAAATTCCATATAAAAACATGAAGTTCATGTTCTTAATCTTTAAGTAGACACCCTCAACTCATATGCTACAATCTAGTTTTTCCCCTTCTATAATGTGGGCTAACAAAAAAACCCATTTTTTATCAACATGAATATCATTTTCATTACCATATAAGTGATTAAAAAGGATCATTTCCACTCTTATTCCATTTCTAAAGGAGCCAATTGTATTTTTTTCCTTCCTTTTGAGTTAAATGGATTTCATCTACTTCCATTTCATAGATTACATCCATAAATTTGACTCTATAAAGTCATGCCTTGGATTCTTCCAGTGTATAAGTATATTATAGAGATGGGAGCTTGTACATTTATTGGTATGAATCACTTTCTATAATGGAAAAAATTTCTCAGTTGCTAATATTTTTAGTTTCGCTTTATCAAACAAGAAATTGGTGAGGATCTAGTTAAGAAAATCATAACATGGAAAAGCTTTGGGCCTGACAACAACAAAATAAAGGCCAAAAATTTTAATAGCCTTCAAATCCTCCAAGTGATCATTTGAATATTCATCACAATCACATTGAAGGGGACCATGATTTCATTTTTTAATCTCCCAAAATATGTAACTTTAGTTCTTTAACCTACTACCTAGGAACTTAGTGTACTGAGTATATCTTATTACAGAGGAAAATTTCACAAATTTTTGGTTTCAAATTGTTTGATTTATGGTTTCTAACTTTCTATTTCCTTTATCACAACTCATGTTCCTTATTAATCTAAGTCTTTAACACCAGAACAATAAAAAACTTGAGAAAATATTATGTGAATATCTTGTTCAAACTCCTTTCTCTTCTCTCTTTTATTTTATGTGTTAATGACTCAATGGCTTCGCATTTTTAGTTTTTTATTATAATAGATTACTTCTAAATATTTGGGGATTTTATCTCTTATTTTCATGTGACTATGTTTGGAAAGGTTTTAATCTTTTACTTGAAAACTAGAAATATTTAATGATGTGTACCTATCCAATCTAACTTTTACTTCAAAAACATCCAATGGTAACATTTAATATGCTAACTCATTCATCACTCATGTGGCACAATCATGTTCATTTGCATTCACCATAAATATAACTCATGATTCAAAAACATCTAACACTGACAACTATGATTCTACATTTAATGTTGCCCTTAAGTTTGAATGTTGAGTCAATGGCCGCACATGTGACACTAACACATTTGTATGCATCTTCATGCTTTATACCCTTTGGAAAATGTGATGTGTTAAAATTTTAATTATCGAGATGATGCCACAAGTTGAAATCCTTCTTCCCTCCACTACACACCTTTGTGCATTAAGCCTAGATGGTGTGGTGGAAGTTTTAGTAATGGGATCCCACCATGTGTCATCATCTCACATGATCATGTATCTCATACATGTACATTGATTTCCATCAATGTTCTATAAGTCAAATAGATGTGATGAATCCATGTAAGCTACGTTTCTTAATATTATTTACCTGTGCTTGGGATACTCGAATATTAGATTAAAATTTAAATTTTTGAGGTGTATTTATAAACATCGAGATGTTTCCATGTATAGATATATATGGATACATGATAGGAAGCATGTTTATTAAATTATATGTAAATATCTTGTGTCATTTTATATATGACTATCAATGGCGTGGGATCTATTTTGGGATAAAGGTTTGATAGACCCAAATTTTAAATGGAAGTCCCCAAAATAGGATTGGTTAAATGACAAGTGTCATCCACTAAATGGAATTTTAAAAGTGACTAAAGTTTTTGTTTACATTGAAAGACATGATCATGATGTGTTACTACTTGTTAGGTTATGTTTAACATCCATTACATTATGGAAGGAATACTGCACCCTAAAAGATGTATAGATTCATAGAAGTTATGGGCCGTGAAAAACTCAAAATATTCATTTTTTTAATAAGTGTCATCCTATATCTTGATTATTTTTATAAGTAGCATTAAATAATCGTTCGATTTACAAAATTTCAATATTAGGATTAGGGGTATGGGTTTCTAGAATTCAAAATTCGAAGCATGTTTACTTCAACACAAGCCAAAACTACAACCCCAATCCCATACATCAAACTATGTAAAACCCCTAGTTTTACTGATGAATATCATGATATTTATGATCATGTAGTTTGCTTAAGAACATTTCAAATTAGATACATGTATGATAATAAGGAAAATAATCCTAGGAATCTGTTAGGTTGGATAACATGGGGGTTGGATTGGGATGCATGATGCTCATTTAGTTTTTCCCCTACCCTAAATTTCCGTGCTTTGTGCCCAAAATTATGATGAAAAATAGTAATTGTTGCAAATGGAACCTAATAAGAAATGTTGTCTTTTACAGAGGAAAATATTGACCATGCATTGGGGTTTGAAAGTAAAGAATTATGAAATGTCTACATAAACCTATAAATAATTGGTAATGATTATCATGTTACCAATCAAAATGCAACTGATTTGCTTTTACAAAAATTAACACATTATGGAATAGTACCAAAAGGGAGGCTTCATTATCCAATTGTGATATTTAGACTATGGGTAAGGGAAACCATTTCTATGCTATCATTTTTCCTTGGATTTGATAACGATGAGAAAGTATATTGAAACACCAATTTTTAGTGTTGATACCCCTCATCTCGTATTCTCCCCCTTACATCATCATTTTCACATATACATACCTCTTTTCCCCATTCAAATCCTCTTTTCCCTCCTAAAATATATTTATCCCTTTAATCATTATTTCTCACTATAGACACCTAAATTCTCCTTTTGCAATCTTATTGCCAAAAACACACGCAAATCACTCTCATTCTCACCAATTCTGTTATAATTAGTGATTTATGCTAATTAACTAACGTTTCTTACCACTTTTTTCAATTATAAATAACTTCATTGATCACCAAACCTCTTTCACATTTAGGATGCCAATTTACGATGAATCGTAAGTCAAAATCCTCTTCAAAATAGATAATTAGCATTTATTGGCTAATTAATCCAATTTTTCCCTTGATTTGGTCAGTATGTCTTAATATTGGCTCAAACCCCTCTTATGACCACTCAAAATCACCCCACTTTCCTCCACAACATCTCCACAATCTTCAAAATCTTATCCTAGCCTCCTAGTTGACCCTAAGCGGTTGATTAAGGCTCCACACCTCCTAATCACTTAGTAATTCACTAATTAAGATTAACAAAGCTTAATCATGATAAGAAATTCTAAATCTTATTTATACTTTTAGTCCCACATGCACCAAGATGTAATTTTTCCTCAAAGGAAAAACTTTAAATAAGACTATGTGATGCCTGCTAAAACAACCCACTTGAGACATAAGAAACAACCTAGGATAAGTTAGGAAAATTATGGAATAGTTTTTTTTATTAGAAGTGTCTACAACCAGGTTGTAAGACAATAGTTGTCACTAATAGGTTCTGGAACAAGTTTAATCTATTAGAACATACCTTTCTTTTATTAGCAATTATCAGAGGTCACAAAGTCCAAATTTTAGGGTTAGAAGTTTTATTTAGGTTCAGGGGGTAATTTATCGTCATACCCACTCTCTAACATGCTCAGAGTTTCAACTTGATTTTTCTCACACTTAATGTAATTAAAATTTCCCTAAATCATTACCATTGGATAGGAAATATTTTCACCTTTCTGATGATATAAAGAAGTCCTCCTAACTCCTTATAAAACTCAAGTTATGGGCCGGCGGGCCCTGGGGTGAAAATTTTTCCAAAAGGGACACGTGTCGAGTGGGGGCAAAAAGCACTTTTTCAGGTTGGCAGGTCACATGACAGTGTTTTAAATTTTTCCCCATGTAGGGAAAAAGTCCATATTTCTCCCGCACCTCTGCTATGCTACCAAGGACACGTGATGCTCAACAAACCAATGCGGGGGAGAAAGAGAGGGACCGGCGGGGCAGCGGAGGTAGTTGGGGAATTTCAAAAAAGGGGAGTGGAAAGGGAAAGGTTTGACACACGGACCTACACGTCCATGGAAGGGAATTCTCCAAGGCAAGGTGGGAGTGTGGGGCTGTGGGAAAATTAAGAAAAAAATTCCAAACAAAATTTCAAACAAGATAAGGTTGCGAAGGTTTTCCCCCACTCCGTTGTCACCCCATGCTACCACGTGGTAGTCTCTGGTAGGCTGCGGGCTGGTGGGTGGTGGAGAAAATTTAAAAAAAATCCCCAAAAAATTTTCAAACTTTTTCTAAGTTTTCTAAGGGAAATTTTTGGGGCCACGGGCCCACCAGGGAATTTTTCCCCAAATTTTCCCACCAAGGAAGGAAATCTTCACAGGGCAATAAATTTTGTTAGGAAGCTCAGTTTTGGGCAAACGAGGACTTTCTGGAAATATCTCAATTCCCTCTTTGCACAAGACACATAATTTTAGATTTTGATAAATTTTAAGGGGTCAATTTTAAGAAAATTTTCTGCAGGCTTTTAAAAAGCCAACTGGTAAATTTTAACATATAAAATTTATTCAATTTGGTATTCTCCTTCACTCCACATGCCAAAAATACATGGAGAATTGTTCTAGGATGAATTTAGGATGTTTCAGGAAGGTAAATTTTCTCAATTGATTTCCAATTTTATTTTTTCCAACAATTGACAGAAAAAGGCTACAAAATGACTGTGAAAGGTTTAGGCCCAATTTTTGCAATGTTTTAAATGATTTCCTTGAGGTTTTTTGTCAAATTTTGGTTCCTTGATATTATAGCATGCTAGATTTAAATATTTCAATGTTGATTATTAATTACAAGTTCAAACTGTGCATTTTAATTAAATTATTTTCCAGTTTTAAAATTTACAATGAGATCAAATTAAAAGGGGTCCATCTAACTTTTCATCGTTCAAGTATGGAAATTAATTTCTCATCTAGTCTAATACATTCAGTTGTTCTAATCAAACCATTATAAATCAAAATGCAATACTGAATTCAATTTTTATGCATTACCAAAAGAGACAGAGGACTATATTACTCTCACATAAATTTCTTCCTTTCAAACGAGAGATTCCAAAACATTGATACAATTGGATTTAACTTAACAATACAGTTTGCAAAGAACATTTCATTCATTAATAGATTTCCAAAGACAATTTTTACAACTCCTTTCTTTATTTCCTTCCAAAATCATTTATCGATTACAGAGCATAGTGTTGCATTTTCTTCCACATTCTTTCAAGCAAAACAGAGTCTAGAAGTTTTTCACATTTCAAATTTACAACTTTCATTTCTTTCTTTCAAAATCCATAAACAAATTATGTCTCTTTCACAATTCAAATTACATCTTTCACATCTAAATAAAAACATCTTTCCTTCACAAAAATATATTACAATTTTCATCCACTTAAAAGTGGGAAAGGTTACAAAAGAAAATTATTTCACAAGGGACAATCAAATGTGTTTCTCCTCTGCTCTAGAACAGTAACATGCAAGTTTCCTTTTTATTCCAATTTGATCACAACAAAAGTGGGGTAAAGGTAATGCTCTCCACCCAACCAAGAAATCCAATGAAAGGAGAATCCATTCTTCATCATTGGCCCCTGAACCCTAACCACAATGTAATAAAAGGTGTGATTCAACCCATGGCAACAACTAGCTTCCAAAAAACACACAACATTCTTTCAACATGCACATATCAAATTCAAACACAATTCAACACAAGACAACAGTTTACAACTGCATTTTAAAACATTGAAATAGAACTCAGGCTTTATCATGCAAGCCAAAGGAGCAAGGACTATGGGGGAAGCTACTTATGCCTCCCAATGGGAATTGGGCATCCACCTGTAACAAACTGAAAAAATAATTCATCACACATATCCTTATGCCCCCCACAATCCCTCCTTATGCCCCCCACAGATTTTCCTTATGCCCCCCACAAAGTAAGAAATATAAGCTATTTATTTTCCATGGTGGATCCCAAACCCAAACTCCCTCCACAAGAATTTTGATGCCAATAGCATTCCCTTATGCCCCCCCACGTGAATTCCCCATATCCTTATCCTACACCATTCATATAGCAGTCTACCCAAAGAGCCAACAAATAAACAAAACATACACCATTCACACAAACACAACAAGAATTAACAACATAAGAGAAGAGCTAAGATCCTACCTCTCCATGGTAGATTTTTTTTCCAAACAACAAGCTTTCAATGCCAAAAACATAGTCCCAAAATCAGCAACCAACAAGCATGCAAAGTTCTCCAAATATTCTCTAAGCAAGAGCTCCCAAGCAGCAAGAAAATACACCCCAAAAGGAAGTATGCAAAAGTTCAACAACCCAAAACAAGGAAATGAGTTTGAATTTTATAGAAGAGGGAAAGGAAGAGGATGAGGTGGATCCATGTAGGATGCCACTTCACACATCTTCAATTCCAACACAAAGTTCAAATTCCATTCTCCAAAGCACAATAAAGAGGTGGGTGAAAATATGACAATTTAACTTACACACTCCAAAAGCCCACACCCCAAAGGACTTAATTAAATAAAATGTAAGAAGAGTGCAATCAAAACATGCAACATGATTGATAAAAATGCATTAAAAAGGGCTAAAATCAACCCTCCAACCATAGGTATGGTTTGTAAATTAAATTAAGAGGTATGGAACAAGTTTTAATTGTCCCACAAGCCTCTAAAAACATCCCCCAAGGACAAATTCGAATTTCCAAGGAGGTGGAGTGTTTCATACTCCAAAATATGACTTACACAGCTCTTACACATACTTACACATCCCTTACATATTTAATACAAAGAACCAACAACTTCCATTATTACTTTCTTATATCTAAATTTGATTTATTTAACTTTTAACCATATGTTTTCTCACATTAATCCCCACAACTTAATTAAATAAAAGAAAGGGACACATCACTAATAAAATACATACAACAATAATAAAAAGGAGCCACATTAAAAAAATATATAAAATCTCATGGTCACATTCAAAGGTGATTCCCCCCATGGGAATCCATAACAAAACGACACATACACACACACAACATGTTGCCATGGTGACCGTGTTGAATTCATCTAGAATTCCAATGTGGTTGGTCTCCAATCCCTCGATGTTTGTTGTGATATTTAACCTACAAAACACAAATACCTCCTTCAGCCTCGTGTCCATATCAGAACATCCAAAATGAATATAAATGTAATTCTAAAATCATATATATAAATTGTTGGTACCCAGATTTAATCTTCTTCACAACTTGAGTAGCATCATGGATTTTGCAAGACACTCAGAGGTAGATAGATGATTTATATGTCGTTTTGTAGCTGGATGAGCAATTTATCTAACTTTTTGGCACTCAGACTCTGAAGGAGTGGGTAGCACCTTGAAAGGATTTTGATCTAACCCTCACTATATTAGGTTGTACCTTTCAACCAAGGTAAGAGAACCTATATTACAGCCTCTGTTTTATGAAGGAGGTGGAGATATCCTTATACTGTGCATATTGTATGGAGATGGCCTTGGGAAAACATGATCAATCTTCCATTATTCAAACTCAGAAAAGTTGTCACTACTAAATGATGGAAATGCTTTAAAGACAAGGCTGAGGCTGCTAAAGACATGGTATGATCCTGATTTGCTTTGTGCATTTTTGTAAATGGATTGTATTATTTTTTTGACACACAATGTAGATGAAGGGGTAGTATCGGTAAAATGGGTTGTTTAGAATGATTTTTTGGTGGGGTATTGATGAGACAAACTGGGATATATAAAATCTTTTACAACCTCTACAATACTTGAAACAACTATCAGATAAAATGCTTCAAATAATTAGGACATTCTTTCAACCAAAAGAGGCATAAATGGAAGCACAGGAAACACTCTTCACACAATCTTTGAGAACTCACCAAAAAATATTGAAATAAATAACTCAATTAAACACAAAAATCCTTGATCAAACCATGCATAAGGTGCCCCCAAAGGCTTACAAGTAATCTCTGCAGTCAAGGAAGGTAAAGTGCTTTTAAATTTGTTTATCTCCTTATCAGATGAAAACTCTTCTAAATATGAGATTGAAAATGCCACTAAACTATCAACCAAAAATGGAGATCCTGTGTGATTTCTATAGACTTTCAATGCAATATTGCAACAAGAACAATGAAAACTATTTGCAGGCATTTAAAAATGATAACAGACACCATATTGCCCAAAAAAACATAGATTAACTCAAAAGCTTGTTAGATTCATCAACAGGGGAGAGTTTCATGAACAATATTAGAGATATGTGGTGGTTATACACTTGTAACCAAATCACATACATGAATATCCAACACAAAAGAAATTATCCTAGTTCTTTGGTGTGTTTCTCAAAAGATGAGCTTTCTCTCATAATTTTCTCATGATTTTAAATTGTTTACCAACCTCTTGCATGTCTCAAAACATGCATTATATATCTCTTGCCATATTGGAGCCTTCTTTCCAAAGAAAATAATATGCCAAGGGATCAATTCTGTTACAACCATTTCTCATGATTCACTGAAAATGACATTTAACAAATTTACAACCAGAGTTTCCAGGTGTTTCTAAAATGGCGAATCATTACAAATATTTAGATCATTATCCTTCTTGGAGGCACGTTTTTCATCATCAAGGCATGTAGATGTCTTTCCTCTCATCATTTCACCCTCTCACCTTTTAAAACTACCTCTGAAACTTTCAATTTGACATTCCATGTGTTTTCTCAGGCTGAGTAAAAATTTATTACAAAAAAACCTCAAATCTGCAAATTGAGTCATGAAACCGATTCCAATGATCCTAGAAGGCCAAAACGACATGGAATCACCAAAAATTTGATGCAAAATTTGTGATTCCAAGCTTCCTGGAGGAAAAATGGTGGCCAAAAATGAAAATGCATAGTTTCCCTTGATCTGCTCTTTCTCCTTCAATCTAGGCCCTCCACGTGTCAAACTATGATTGGGAACAAATTCGGGCTCATTTTTTTACTTTTCAACCTTTTGGAAAAAATGCAAAATTTGAATTTTTCCCCCACCCCTCCGCCTTTGAATTTTGGAGCTGAAATGTGGCACATGGTGGGTCCCATTGGGATCACGCTTCAATTCTATGCATTTTGACCTTTTTTGGAAAATTGGAAAGTTTTCATTTTTTTCCCCACGAGCCCATACCTCTGATTTCTCCCTCACCACATGTCTCCTTGTGATTCGTCATGGGCTAGCGCTCCAAATTTTGATTATGAGCCATTTTTGCAAAAGGGAAAAATTCCCTCCTACCTCCGCCAGCCCACCGACCCACTCTACCCACCACGTATCGCTCATTGATTTGCTTGAAGGCCCACAGCTTAAACTTTTTCCTTAACTCCTTTTACCGAAAAGTGGGAAAATTCCCCATTTCCCTACACACCCCACACTTCCCTCTAACCCTTCATGGACACGTGACCAATTTTGAATTCATCCAAGGAGGCATGCGAAAAGTGTTTCATACTCCAAAATCTTATTGTGACACAAAGGGAACACATCCCTTACATATTTACCTACAAAACCCCGGCCCAACAACTCGCTATACCTGCCACGTGTTCTCATATCCCAATTTGATTTACTTGTAAATTTTACACCATATGACTTTCTCACATTAATCTACCACAATTTAATTAAATAAAAGAAAGGAACACATTCACTAATAAAATACATACACGGCAATAATAAAAAGGGACCACATCTGTAAAATACACAAAACCCATGGCTCACATTTGCAGACCCACAGGCCTGATGCCTCACCTATGGGAATCCCTTTAACAAAAAACAAACACAACACAATAAAACTAAGTTCCCCATCGGCCTACTCGTGTTGAATTCGCATCTAGAACATTCCACGTGTCCCCTTGCAGAGGTATGCGGGGACAAGTTTTGAAACTTGTCCCGCAAGCCTCCAAAAATGGCTAAGTTTTTCAAGGACAATCCACGAATCCTTGTCCAAGGAGGTGGAGTGTTTCATACTCCAGGAGACATCTTACTTACACAAACTTACACATCCCTTGACGGTCATTTAATGACAAAATCCGTACAACTCATCTATAATGTAGACTTTACTCGAGATACCTGAATTTGATTTATTTAAATTCGTTAACCATGGTTGATTTGCTCACATTAATCTACCACAATTTAATTAAATAAAAGAAATGAACACATCACTAATAAAATACATGACAAACATATTAATATAAAAGGGACCACATAGTAAAATACACAAAACCCATGGTCACATTTAAAGGTGATCCCCCCTATGGGATATCCCTAACAAATTTGGAAGGATTAGGGCACAACACAAGGCAAACATGGGTGCTTCTTCATGAATGAGGCGTGTTGAAAATTCATCTAGAATTCCAATGTGGTTGGTGCATCCAATCAGAGGCATGTTTGTTGTGATATTTTAACCATGCAAAATTGTAGAATACCTCCTTCAGCCTCATGAAACCATAGTGAAAGGAACATTAGGGCAACATGATAGAGGAAAAAAATGGACAAAATCATCTATATATATATGAATCACAACAACATCCAGGAACTCAACAATTATCAGCAATTACAATCTATATCCACAACTATATCATCATCATATAATGTCCATTTTCTAGATCTACTTACAATATCCAAAATCACATGTCTAAACAACATTCATAAAACATCCATGTCAAATAGTATATCATCATCCACATATGAGTGTCTCTAATAATCATCATGCATCATAACCAAATCAAGACCACAATAATCCATGATAAAATATCTAACATCATACTAAATCAAAATCATAATAATGTCCGTAATGTAATCAACAGTATCAAAATTACTATCAAAAGGTGTCAAAGGGAAGTGAGCACTACAGACTAAGTACTACCTTCTAACTTTACACCATGATTTTATTAGTAGCCTCATATAATACATATGTTAAAGAGCCTAATCTCCTTTAAGGATTAATATGTTCATCTTTTCCTAAAGCCTTCATTATGGTTAGTAGGTTGGTATCTAACATGACATTGCAGTCTTTTGTTAGAGATATCTCCTCACCATTTGTGGAGTAGCAACCATTCCCAATTGGATTACTCCTAGATCTATTTAGATCTATGTTAGTTAATCAAACATACTAGTAGGCATGCTTAGATGTTAGATGTTAGTTTTATTTAATCTCCATTGTTACGCTATTAATATTTTATCATTGATTTTTCATTCTTTAGCTTTGCATTTAACTTTAGATCATTAAGGTGTTGATCTTACTTTAAACTAGTTAATTTTTTCTAAAAGTTTGGGTTGTTATCATTTGGCATGCCCGATGGGACTCAAACCCATTTTGCATTCATTCTCAAGATTTTTAACATAGTTTTAAAAATTTTATATTTCAAGTTTTCTTAGATTAACTTCCAATTCTTAGATTAGATTCAAGTTTTTCTAGATTAACTTCAAAGCTTTCTAGCTTACTTTCAAAGTTCTTAGATTAAATTCAAAGTTTTTAAGATTTTTAAAGTAGTTTTCAAGTTTTGTAGATTGATTTTGTAGCTAGGTAGTTGTTTCAAATAGATTAGTGGTAGATTTTTTGTTCTCATGTTCCTTACAAGATATAAGGAGGCGAATCCCTATCAAAATTGCCTCAAAACACCAAAGATTGAATCTTTTTGAAGAAATTCTTCTCAAAAATTTGATATTGGTCACCTGTAGGAAAGGTCCATTCCTATGCATTGAAGATTGTGTTTTTGAATCAATAAGTTTTCCTATGCATTGATACCTATGCATGTGTATCAAGAAGTGCACATGTCTCTCTCTAGACACACCTATGCAACACTGTAGTTTTGGTATATGAGTCAAACCCACGCCTTTGCATTAAGGTTTGTGCCTACACCTCTCTAGCCACACCTGTGCACTATTGACTGTGAAAATTTGATAGAGGTGCACCTTTTCTTTCAATCTTGTGCATGTGTGTGCTCCAAAGGGTGTGCCCATGCTTCAAAACCCATTCATGTGCACTAAAAGTCACGCCTATGCGCTCAAGTAATTTTCCTTCAAAGTTCATGATTTTAATTTCTAGTTTTTAGGATTTATGTCATTTTTAGAGGATTTTAGTTGTTTTTTTGTTTCAATTTACTGATTTTTATATCTATGTTCCTAACAAAATTCACTGAGGGATTGATAAGTAATCTTTGTTAAAAATTACTTAGGGTTTGATAAGTGATTTTTCATGCTTTATTTGAGTTTGGATTAGGGTGTTTATGTTCTTCCCTTGCACTTAGTGTGATATTAGGAATCAAAAGAACTTCTAAAACACTTTTTGCTATTTTAGAGTAAGTAAGAAAAATCATCATTCATTTATATTCTTGATCTTTTAGTTTAGAAGCTTTTTCACTTGATAAAAAACCAAGGCTAAAATTTGTGTATGTTCTTCCCTTACACCTAGTGTCATCTTGGGAGCCAAAATTAATTTTAGTCTTTCATTAATAATCACTTGGATTAATTGGGAATAAACCTTTTTTTACAAATTTTTATGGTAGTTAGTTGGTTAACAAGTTGTTCATCTAGTTTGGTTATTTGTTGCGTATGTTCTTCTCTTGCACCTAGTGCGATCTTGAGAAACAAAAGTAACATTTAATCCTCTTTATATGATATTGTGAATCTTTTTGAACTACTAACCATTTCTGTGAAGGCCCTAAAAATATTTTCAAAGAAATAAGATCTCTCTTCAAACCAAAATCTAACATTCACATGTGATTGTAGGTTGCCAAAAGGAGTACATAAAAAACCACATTAAGTCTACAAGATAAAAAATGCACCACAATCATCAGATTATATTTACAGGTTCCGGTTAAGAGCTATGGCTCATCCACTTAACTAGGACATAACCCCTTTAGCATAAGACTTAAGCTATAATAATGGGGGTGATCCTAGGAACCCTAAAGTAATTCACACAAGAGGGAACCTTGTGAATGAAATAGGAAAATGGTCCACACTAGCAACTTGATTAGTACACCTTGGTGAGATTAGAGTCAAAGTTACTTCCATTGCAACCCTAGTGATAATACAATTAAACGCACTAGTTTCTAATTGTATTAGAATGGGGTAAAGTAAATATGAGATACTCCTTGGTAAAGTAAATATGAGATACTCAGACGTAGTTTTTACACCCTAGTTTTGTCTTGAGTTTTGTGATTGTTGAGGTTACTTTGTTAGCATCACTATAATGCCATTTTGATACTAAAATATTACTTTATCACAAAGTTTGATTACGTGCCCAAATAGCATTGTTACGTTGCTCGCACTTGTATCATCCATTTTACAAAGCTTATACTTCGTTATTGTTTAGAAACTGGATTTTAGTATATCTTGTTAGAAGATCGCGTCAACATTATCTTATCAATAAGGCCTTGCTTGTTACAAACTTGACCTAACTGGTGATATTGTGTTATCATTATTTGGTTACAAACCTATCTAGATGAATCTTAGAGAGTAAATTATTTGGTGTGACTAACTTTTGAGCATTGTACATCATTGTATTTTTCTAAGGAAAACTTGTGTCATTCTATAACCTTGCTAGGGTATCTTGTTTGTTGTTATTTATTTCACACGTTTTCTTTGACCTATCAATTTTGTGGCTATTCTATAATCACTTTGTTTTGACAATTTAGTGTCATTACGATGCAAAATTTGACTAAGGTCCCTATTTAGTATACCTTAATGGAAATATTTCATGTTGTATCTCATATCTCGAGTATGCCTACTAGGAGGATTGGATCTCAAAGATTAGGAACCGATATATTTTGAGGTGAAAACCCTCTCTTAGAGGAAAATCTCATGGTTGACCATAGTGGTGGAGAGGAATATTCTCCTCCTATGAATATAGAGTGTCCTCCTGCTAATTTTGATGATTACATTTTTCAAAACAAACGTGAGGTTATTATGCATGTTATGAAACTAGGAGATAATTTACCTTCCACAGTGGACCCTTATCTCATTGTTGTAATGGTTTGAGGAGAAGAAGAAGTGGAACATCCTCTTCACCCTATAGATGACATATTAAACTCATGTCACACCTCTACTTCTGCATGACAAAATAATGAGGAAGTACCTTTCAAAAATGACAGATACTATTGTTTACCTCCTCTTAGAATTCATCATGAAGACCATGAAGCACATGCTTACCATTAGAAACCTCCCCCTAATGAATATTTTAACAAAATACATGTTCAAGAGGTGACGTTAGAACAACAAGTCCAATCCCTCACTCACCAATTGGTAATTTTGGCTTCGCATATACAAAAGGAAAAACCAAAAGTTTTGAAACAAACTATACTAAAGGAAAAACCAAAAACTTCACTTCACGAGTTCCCAATAAACAATCCTCAACAGGAGACACGAAAGGATCCTTATGAGGAATTTTTCACCAAGAATAGGGGTAGACATACACCTAGGCTTAACACTTTGTATAGATCTACGACGCCACCCACACAAGACCATATCTTCCACCAAGAATGGTCAACTATGAAGAACTCCCTGTAAGCATTACAATAGGGCCAAACTAGTAACAATAACAAGAAGTACTAATTTGATATGTTATGTCCTTACTCATTTGAAAAAACCATGTTATAGGTACTGTTGGTCATCAAACTTGCACCCAAATCTTGGATCTAGAAGAACCAAGTTATTTGTGAAAACAATGGAACCATCCCCAAGTTGTGGGACCTTGTGTGCTCGGGATGGATCTCTGGAGAAGGTCGGTTCCTATACCTTCCTCTAATGCTATTGTTACTCCTAATGCTGAAAGAAAATCCTGGACTAAACATGCCAAGGGACCAGGGATAGAAGGATGTGTAGAAAGGGGAAATCCTAAGATAAGGAAGGTGATAATGCCAGGGAAAGGGTCAATCTCTCTCCATGAGTGGCGAGGGAAACAAAGAAGGTGCATGAGAAGAGGGAGGATGGTGCATGCTATAGATCAACACACGAGCTCAGCCTTCCAGCACACGCAACACATGAACACAGGGACTGCAAGCACAAGAGTATGTACAACATGCCAAAAAATGCAAACATAGAGGTGAGATGCAATGGAAATGAGAAAGGGAAGACAAGAGTTCCACAAAACATGATTTTATTACTTAAGGGATGCACAATCATTTACATTCATGGAAAGAGGTGAGAATACATTGTAGAGACCATGCCAAGGTTTGAGACCCATGGGAATTCATCCACTATTTTGGCATAGTGTCATTACAACAGAGAGGTATCCTTTTTTACAAAGTAGAACTATGTTATTTATAGAAGGAGAAGGAGAGAAGAGAAGGAGAAAGAGAGGGAAACTTAGATTCAAATATTCAACTGTAGTTCCCACATTCCTTGGACACTATTCAGATACTGATCCTGACACTATTGATCACATTTTGGATATTATTATGTTTTGATGTAGAATGATGTATCAGGGATTATTATGGACATTATTATGTTTTGATTAGTATGATGGTTAGATGTTAGATCTTGGATTAATATTGATCTGGATTTAGATATTTTACTTGATGATCATCGAGACATTAGTATTGTTATGTGGATGATGACATACTAGTTGACATGGACAGGTTATTGCTTTTGATTGTAGACATGTGACATTGATATTATGAATAGCTATAGTATAGAGATCTATTGGATGATAATATAGTTGTAGTTGAATTTAAATAATAAATGTTAAATCCTTGATATTATTGTGATTTGGATTGATAATTATATGTTTATTTTATATCACTTGGATATTCTTATATGGTCATGAGGCCGAAGGAGGTGTTTTTATTTTGCAGGTTAAAAATCACAACAATGTCGGGGGACTGGAGGGACTGGAGACTAACCATATTGGAATTCAGTGTGAAATCAACAAGGTCACCATGGCAACTGTGTTTGAGTTGTATGTTGTGTTTTGTTAGGTTTTCCTATGGGGGGGTGGAGATTTCCATTATTGTGACTAGGGGACATGTATGTGTTTTGATTATGTGTTCCCTTTTAATTATTGTTGTGTGTATTTTATTTGTAATGTGCTCTTTATTTTAATTATTCTAATGAGATAGTTAAATGTGTGAAGTCATATAGTTAAATTTTAATTAAATTAATTGGGAGGTGGAATGTAAGGAAATAATATTATTGTCTTGATTAATAATTAAATTTGATTTATATTATGTATAACCATATGATAGATAAATAAATCTTTATGTCAAAATATTGTAATAAAGAAATGTCATAAATATAAATGCATGTGTAAGAAATTGTAAGAGGATGTAAGAGTTGTGTAAGTGAAATGATAGATTGTGTAAGGCATATTTTGGAGTGTAGAACACTCCATCCTCTTTGAAACTCGGATTTGGTCTTGGGAGCCTGAATTGGAGGCTTATGGGACAAGTTAAACTTGTCCCACACATCTCAAAAACCTCCACCAACCATGATTATTATTTTTGAGTCAAAATCAATCTATTTTATTGTATTCTGATATAAATTTGGGTAAGTATTGATTACACTTGTCTTACAAATTTTAAATGCATTCTTTTTTTTGAGTATGGGTTGAGTTTGTGTATGTCATTAATTTTTTCATTCACATTTATTTTGATTTAATTGTATTTGATGTTGATTACATTTTGGGATGAGGAAAAATGATGTGGCATCCCACTTGGAATCCACATCATCCTCTTCCACCTTCTCCTTTAAAAATTCGATTTGCCTCCTCATTTGAGGTTGTTGAAAGTTTGTGATTTCACTCTTCGAGGAAAATTCCTCTTGGATTTTGGAGCTTACTTTGTGGAAGAAGTGGATTTTCTTGTGCATACATTTACCTTGCTGATTTGGGACTGGTTTTTGGTGAAATAAAGACTGTTGTTTTGGAAACAAGTCTCCATTATAGAGAGGTAGGCTCTCACTCTTTTAAAATTGTTGTTTTTCCCTCTTTTAGCATGAATTTTGAATGTGTTTCTATTTGAAATTCTTAGAGGGATGGGTAGAATGCTTAGGGAATGGTGTGGAGAGAAGACTGTGAGGTTTATCAAAGGAGGGATAAGGGATTTTCCATTTTTATTTGTTCTTGGGAGGGAATGTTGGTTTGGAATTCACCTAGGAAAGGAAATTGCTTGCATTTCCTACTTTGGGGGAGGTATAAGGGATAAATTTGGAGGAGGGATAAAGAGGGGTTAAGAAGGGATAAGGTTTATGGGATTGCTATGATTTTGGTGGTTTTCTTTTGGTGGATGCCCAAAATTCAACTTGGGAGGCACAAGGAGACCTCCATAGTTCTTGCTCTTGCTTCGCTTGCTTGCTTGGAGAATGAGCCTTTCTTTTGATTGAAGTTGTTTGTTGTAGTTGAGAACTACATCTTTTTGTTTGTGCATGTGAATGTATGTTAAATGTGGAAGAAACTATGTTGCCATGTGTTATTTTATCATATTCCATTCCAATATGGTTGGGGCTCGGGGGATAATGGGAAAATATGGCTTCTCCTTTCCCATTGGATGTCTTGGTTAGGTGGAGAGCGTTTCCTTTCCCCCTTCCTTGTTGTGAATAGAAGAATTAAGATGAAGAACTCAGCTTGCTCTTGTTTAGAGAAGAAAGACAACAATTTGACAGTCATCCTTTTTGTAAATTTTAAATGTAATCCTTCCCACTTCAAGTGGATGATTGTAATTGATATTGAAATGTGAAGTGTTCATCTTATAGTTGGAATATGAAATTGATTGAGAAATGTAAGGAAGAATTATACTTCTCTATTTTATTTGGAAAAGAAAATGTGAATGATACTTTGTTTTAAAAGAGGTTAAGAAATAGCATTGCCAGTAAATGTACTATGTTTGAAATAAAATAGGAGTTAAATTGTATATTTTTATTAGAAATCAAAGAAATAATAGTTTTCTTGCTCAATTAAATTGTTGTATTAGAAAAGGAATGATTTTTATATCTTAGGAAATTTTGTTTTGGAAAAGAGAAACAATTAAAGGAAATGAAAGAAAATTGATCTTTTGAAACAAGCTATAAAAAAAAAAATAGGAATTAACATTACATACTATGTGTGTGTGTGTGTGTGTGTATGTTGTTGGATCAATGGAGTGTTTGAGAAAGGAATTTGGCATGTTTTACATACTTGAATGTTGCACATTAATTATGTAACTCGTGAAAGGAAGAATTCTATTATTTGTATAACTCTGACATTTGAAAATAATGCAATTAATGTACAGTTCAGATTTATGAATAAAATTAATAAGGGAGACAAAGTATTTTAGATGTATTGGGTCCTATTGAAGCCACATTGAACTTCACATTTAAGAAAATATCTCTAAAACTCTATCAAACCCAATTTAAACTTCTCAACCCAGCTCCATGTCATAGGACTGTAAAGTCATATCAATTCCAACTTAATCTCCCAATTAGACCTTCAAAATATACTTAAACTTACCCAAGACCATTTCTCCATGCTCAATTTACATGCGTAGAAGAAGAAATATCAAAATTGAATTAAATCTTATAAGTTGAAAATTGCTAGTTTTAAAATTATAAACCTTGCTGATCAATTTCTTGAAATTGACCCTTGAAAATTCACAAAATTCCAAAATTGATGATTTTTGTGCAAATAGGACTCCAAGAGATTTTCGGAAAGTCTTCGTTTTCCTAAAATGGAGCTTCCTATCAAAAGTTATGGCCATTTGAAGTTTTACTTCAAAATGGCCATCCCAAACCAAAAATGAAATAACTCAACCTTAGAAAAATTTAAATTTTGAACTTTAGAAAAATTTCTTAAAAAGTTCCATGGCCCCCACCACCCTCTCATCCAATCATAAGTCACCACGTGGCACCTTGGAGGGGCAGACCCTTAGTAAAACTTAACATTTTGAAAATTTTGTCGGGGGAAAATTTTCCCAATTTTCCCCGCAACCCCACGGCCCACAGCCAATCACATGCTGACATGTGGCAGGGAGGTGCACGGATCAAAATGGAAAACTTAACCATTTTTTCCTTTGGAAAATTTTCATTTTTCTCCCCAAAACCCCGCATCCCCGCACCAATAACATGTTAACACGTGGCAGGGAGGGCCCGAAGATTTAGAATTGAAAACTTAACATTTTACACTTTTGGAAAAATTTCACTTTTTCCTCTGCCGACCCGCATCCCCACAGCCAATAGGGTTTTGACACATGTCCCCATGAGTTTTTGGGTCCATGAAATTCTTTTAACCTTTTAACCCCTTGGGCAAAAAATCAAAATTTTCTCTGTCGGCCCGCGGCCAATCACAAAGCGCCACATGGCCATTTGGGCAAGCACAGAGGCACAGAGGATAATTTTCCTTCGAAAAATTGAAAACTTGGTTTTGGGAAAAATTTCATGTTTTTCCCCTATGACCCACCAGCTTGGACCAATCATGTTATGACACATGGCATTTGGGGGCGTCGGCGGGGGCGCTCATGCATTTTCTCCCTAACCCCGTGGACCTCCAAGGGAAAATTTTCCCCTAAAACTCCGCTCGGCCATAACTTGAGATTTACAAGGAGTTAGGAGGACTTCTTTATATGGTTGGAAAGGTGAGAAAATTTCCTATCAAATGATCCTAGTTTAGGAAATTTTTTATGAATCAAAGTGTGTGAAAAATCTAGTTGAATTTTAGGGCTTGTTAGAGAGCAGGCCTGGGGATAAATCTCTCCCTGAACCTTAGTAAAACTTGTAACCTCAAAATTGGAACCTTGTAAACTTGTTATAAGATAAGAATGGAAATATTGTGTTTGGTTAATTAGAATCTATTTCAGAACCTATTTCATTTTCAAACTAGTGTCATGCAACTTGTTTGTAGACTCTTCCTATAAAAAAAAAAATTATTCCATAATTTTCCTAGTTTGTTTCTTGGTCTCAAGTGGTAGTTAAAGTGGGCATTACATCGACCACCAACAGCTAGTGATAAATTCATACAAAATTTCCTACAGGGCTATTAGATGCACTCCCCCATGTCTGTTTAGCATGTAGAAAAAGGAAGAAGGAAATATATGATGAAATCTGGTGGTTGAGGTTAATTAGATGTGTGCATTGATGAGATGAGATACATTTCCCTAATTTCCACCTACCAAATCCCACCTAAATTTGAATTTGAATGGTCCAACATGTAGCTGATGTTAGTAGCTCTCTAAAAATTCTAGGCAGACCCCAATCAGATCTCTGTAGCAAAAGGTACATTTGTCAAAATATGTCAAAACCATCTAGGCATGTAAGACATGTGGAGCACGTGGATTGACAGAGGAAATCAGCCAACTATTCATTTTGTTTATCTTTTCTGCCATGTGTCATGCACTAGTTAGTTGTTATGATTAAGTTCCTTTTTAACATCTTTTGATAGGATGCGTATTACACACTCAAGTTTGAAAGATGATGTGGCACAATGACAGGCGTAGAATAAATTGCAAGGCATGGAAGAAAAAATCATGAGACTGTAAAAGTTAGGCACACGAAGGGGAAATATAGGGAAGGTCTATGTGTAACGTGCATGGAAGGATAAAAGGTATACTTTTAGAAGGCAAGTATGGAATCAGGGCACAAGTATTCAACCGAGGAAGGGTGCGTGGTGGTAGAAGAAAAAGCAACATGAAAGGGAGCTTGGTGTATACAGGTGCACAAGAGGAATGTCAAGGACTTATCCATTTTGGTAGGAAATTTTGAAAGGGTGCACACAAGGATTACATGACAGGATAGGAAAGAAAGTGGGCACATAGGAGGAAGGAGCATAGGGAAATGGAAAAGGAGATAGTAGAATGTAGAGGGAGAAACAAAAATATGTGCAAGGGTGCGTAAAGGAATTGAAACCAAGAAATTTTTCCAAGGGAGCAAGCTTGAGAGCACGAAACCTGAAATGTGAAACATCAGAGTCAAAATGAAAATATATAAGTTTTTTAGATAACTAGGAGAGATATTAGGATAATAGTTTTGGTGACTTTCGGGGGCCATCTTCCTACTAAATGAAGAGACCACTAGCCTTAGAATTCCATTGGGCATGGAGTCAAGTGTTGAATTTGAAGATCTGATTTGCAACTTGAAGAACATCCCTGAAGTCACTTATAGCTATGTCCAAACTCTGAACTAAATTGCTACTCTTATGAGGATATTCTGAATTGGATTGATGAGAGTGAAAGCTATGCATTGATCGTTAGAACTACCTCTTCCAAAATTGAACTGTTATCCCAAGAAGAGAAAAAAAGGGACATGCAGGTGTAACAAGAAAGGAAAGACACCATAGGGATCATGCTAAAATAGAAGCACAACACTATGTATAGAAGTTAAAAATCATACATGTCCCAAAGGGGACATGCAGAGTGTGAACGATCACTTATATTACTGAAAGAAAACCTAATCTACCCTACACTAACCAGAGGTAAAGGGTGCTCAAGTAAAACACCTCCAACAAGTAGGGAGAAGTAGCTTCCCTTCCTCACAAATTGTGACCATGTAACTAATTTGGTGCTAAACATGGTCAGAAACAAGAGTGAGAAATTGATTTGTAATTTTTTTCTCACCCTTCTCCAAGTATCAAAAAATAGAATATACACCTCCTAGAGTTGTTTTGCACTTGGATATGGGAGGCGCTACTGCTTACCTTTCACATGTTGAAGCTCTACCTCATGCTATGAAGTGATCATGATCGAAGAAAACTCTATCTTTGGCTCTACAATAGCCAGATATCTGATTGGGCACAGTCTGATCCTTGTGATTTTTCCATTGCTTTGAAGCCCAATCCCACATATGGGATTTTCTTATAGACTCTCCTTCTGAAGGTGACTCCTTGCAGGCTGAGTCGTGAAAATTTGGGGCATGCATGGTTCTACATCTATAAGAAACTCAGTCTCCTTCAATAGCGCACCCTCTGGGGCTAACTAATTTTCTTCTTAAATAGCGCTCGTTTGATCTCCTCTTCCCAATCGAAGTCACATGAGTCATGTAATTCTTCAACTATTATGTAGTCATCGAACATGATGAATTTGGTTTGGAAAAAGGCATGTTGGAAGGGGGTTGTTCATTTATGGTACAGTTAGGTAGAGGGGACTTGGAAAAAAATGAGAGGATGGGTGCAAAAGGCATGGAAGGCACATACAAGAGAAGTGGAAGCACATGCGGGAGGGATGAAAAGTGCATGTACTAAAAGAAAAGAGAAGTGCGTGAAAGGTGGAATGGATGATAACTGAAGGTGGGATGGAAGGGAAGAAGGAGAAGGGATGGAATTATTAGTGGGAGTAGTGCCCAGGAAACTAGGAACACATATAACAAGATGAGATGATGTAATTTGGAGTGGAGGAGTAGGAGGGATGTAAAATGGTAGTGTAGGGTTACCCCATTGACAGTGTTTCCACGTGCTATATTGTTGAGCCTCCATTTCTTCTACCCACTTGTAATCTGGGGAAGCATCTCAATGATAAATTATAACCTCTTCTGGGTGCTAAACCAACCTGGTATAGATCCGACCCATGGACAAGGGAGTTTGCAGCCAACTTTAGTTACCTTTATGGAGCACTAGACTCTGAGCTATATCATATCCATCTCCATATTTTTCACCTTCCTCTCAAAATCGGCTTTAGCCAAGGAGTTACCACCATCATCTACATAAACATGTTCTTTATAAACATTTTGGTTAGAAAAAAATGGGTTATATGCATTCTCATGATAATGGGGATTATAAAATTGATTTGGAGGAGAATGTTGGAATTGTGAGAATGGAGAAAATTAGCTCTACTGCTACAAATGAGAATTACAAGAAGGCATAAAATTCATGATTGCACAACTTCAAAAGAGGAAGGTGGAACAATATAAAAAGGAGAAATGAATGGAAGAAGGAACAGAGAAAACAGGTCTGCACATGAGATAATGGGTGCGTTTGGATCAATGGATTCACCAGATGCATTAAAAATTTACCTCCAAAGGCTGGATCTCAGTAATAGCACATCAAACTTGCTGAGATGAAGATGTAAATATCTACAATCTTGTCTCAATGGGCGTGCCAAAAAAAATTTGTCATCAAACTTGCACCCACATCTCGTACCTAGAAGAACTAAGTTATTTGTGACAAAAATGGAACCGTCCCCAAGTTGTGGGACCTTGCGCACTTGGGACGGATCTCTAGAGAAGGTTGGTTCCTCTATCTACCTCTAACACTACTACTACTACTAATGCTGAAATAAAATCCTAGAATAAACATGCCAAGGGACTAGGGATAAAAGGATGTGTAGAAAGGGGAAATCCTCAGCTAAGGAAGGAGATAGCACCAGGGAAAGGGTCAATCTCTCTCCACTAGCAGCAAGGGAAATAGAGAGGGCACGGGAGAAGAGGGTAGACAATGCACACCATAGATCAACACACAGGCTCAGCCTTCCAGTGCACGCAACACATGAACACGGGGATTGCAAGCACAAGAGTATGCATAACATGCCAAAAAATGCAAACAGAGAAGCGAGATGCAATGAAATAGATAAAGGGAATACAAGAGTTCCACAAAACATGATTTAATTGCTTAAGGGATGCACGTTCATTTACATTCATGGCAAGAGGTGAGAATACATTTTAGAGACCATGCTAAGGTATGATACCCATGGGAAGTCGGCCACCATTTTGACATGGTGTCATTACAACAAAGAGGGATCCTTTTTAACAAAGCAGAACTCTGTTATTAATAGAAGAAGGAGAGAAGAGAAGGAGAAAGAGAGGGAAACTTGGATTCAAATCTTTAACCACCAATAGCTAGTGATAAATGCCTACAAAAATTCTTGTAGGGATATCAGATGCACTTCCCTATTTCTGGTTGGTGTGTAGAAATAGGAAGAAGGAAATATATGATGAAGTCTGGTGGTTGAGGTTAATTAGATGTGTGCATTGATGAGTTAAGAGACGTTTCCCTAATTTCTACCTACCAAATCCTACCTAAATTTGAATTTTAATGGTCCAACATGTAGTTGATGTCAACAGATCTCTGACAAGTATAGATGCACACTGATTAGAGCTCTGTACTAGAAGATATAGTTGTCAGAAGATGTCAGAGTTGTCTAGGCATGTAAGATATGTGGCACATGTGGATTTACTGAGGAAATCAGCCAATTGTTCAATTTTTTTGTCTTTTCTGCCACATGTCATGCATTGGTTGTTAAAATTTGGTGCCTTTTTGGCACACTTTTATAGGCTACGTATTTCACACTCAAGTCTAAAAGATGACATGGCACGATGACATGTGTAGAAGAAATCACAAGTCATGGAAGAAAAAGGTGTAAGACTACAAAAGGAAGGCATGCAGAGGGGAAACAGAGGGAATTTACACTCGTAATGCACGTGGAAAGAAAGAAGGCATACTTCCAAAAGGAAAGTATGGAAGCAGGGAATGAGAATTCAATTGAGGAAGGGGGTGCGGTGGCAGAATAAAAATTGGTGTGTGAGGGAGCTTAGTGTATGTAGGTGTGCAAGAGGAGTGTCAGGGACTTAGCCATTTTGGTAGGCAAGTTTGTATGGGTGTGCGCAAGGAGTGTTTGACACGATAGGAAAGAAAGTGGATGCTCAGGAGGAAGGTGCAAAGGGAAATGGAAAAGGAGATAATAGAATGTAGAGAGAGAAATAGGAAGGTGTGAAGCATGTGCAGAGGAATTGTAACCAAGAAATTATGCTAAGGGAGCAAGCTTGAGAGAGCACAACTTGAAATGTAAAACATCAAAGTCAATGAAAATATATAAGTTATCTAGATAACTAGGAGAGTTATTTGGATAATAGGTACCTTTCCCAAGACACTTTGATTTTCCAAAATTTTACAAGTATAAGGGAAAAGTGACCCTCGTGACCATATTAAATATTTTTATATGGCATGCCAAGAGGTTACATTTAGTGACAATTATCTTATGCACCTTTTTCCACAAATTTTAGGAGCAATGACACTAGAATGGTTTGTACACATCCCTAACGTATCCATATCAACATGGCAATAACTAGTATAAATTTTTGTATGACACATCTCTTTTAATATAGGGAATGATTTCACCATGTTGGATCTCTGCAATGCTAAACAATGAAATAACAAAAACTTCGTTGCATTTTTATAACAATGGAGAGGACTAACTAGTCACTCTCCTTTCTTCATACCCGAAAAATAGTTAATAGGAAAATCTATTCCCAACCTCCATCCAAAAATTACGTTCCACTTACAAATGCATTGTGGCAACACATTCGAAGAGGTAATATAAAAAGTGACTCAAATTGTAAAAACATTGTTAGCTAGGGGGACTCTAAAACTCTTCTCCCACAATCAAAAAAATTCCAAGTCTAACAAAAAACCAAATTTTTCTCATAATAAGAACAAAAATGTCATTGGTGATGGGATAGTAGAATCTTAGTGAGTACAAGTCATTTAGAACCACACACCTTTGAAGCTCTCAAAGGGAAATCCATGTACAGAGTATAAATGTCATACTTTCACACCTCTATCTGAATCAATATCATCCATTCTAAAGCAGTTAGAGACCATTAACATGGTTAAATATCCTGAAACACAACCCTATGGGGACGATGCACCTAAACCGTCATAGTTTAGGGAGAATTAATTTTGTGGGTTTCACCGTGTAAAGGGTCATAAAATGGATAAGTGTTTAAGATTAAAACACTATATTCAAGACCTATTCAACAATGGTGATATTGAATAAGACTTTCCTACTACTACAAAATATCCAAATGCAAACTTAGGGATCTTCAAAGATCCTTTTCCCAATCACAAAGAAAGGAAAAATTCAGATAAGGGACAATCATCTCAGAATAAGAATTCCATCTATATGTCAAAAAAAGACCATTTTTATGCCTTGATAGGCTGTGTTGATCCACTCATTGAGTAAATCAATAGAATTATAATTAAAACAAGAGAGTGTTTCATGGAAAAGTGACGAGGTCTCCTTGTTATAAATTTTGAAAGTACTCCCCATGCTCCTCAAGAGATTCATTATGATGTGTTAGATCAACTAGAGAAGACTACATCTAATATTTCAATCTTAGACCTTCTAAAGATTTCTAACATCCATAAAGATATACTTTTTAAAACCTTACAAGGATCAGGAGTATCTATTGATGTTGACCCTACAAATTTACAAGCCATGGTAGCATAAATCACTCATGTAAGACACATAACCTTCATACCAACAGAAGTGTTAACTAAAAATACCTCCCATATCCTACCCTTACATATTGAGGTAATAATCAAGCATAATAAGGTCAAGAGAGTGCTTTTGGATGGTGGATCAAGTCTTTACATTTATACGCTTAAACTATTTTTTCAACAAGGCAACATAGAATCTAATTTAGAGACAAAATTCATCACCATAAAGACGTACGACAATGAAGGAAGACAATCAGCTGGAATGATCACTTTCTCATTATAATTTGGTCCCATCACCCATGATACTAAGTTCCATGTCTTGTACCTAGAGCTCCCTTATAACATCTTTCTCATTTTTCCATGGATTCATGCCATGCTCACCATGCCATAAACATATCATCAATGTCTAAAATTGTAATATGAAGGAAAAACACTTACTATACAAGGGAATCCCCAACCATTTTCTCATTACAGAGCATTATTGGGCTATTTCCTTACCATTTACAAGAGTTCCTATATGGAAATTTTTATCCCTATTTAGTCAGAGACCCTTGCTTCATGAGTGGATTCAAACACCCTGACTCGCAGTGACAATAGTGCATATATATCGAAGTATCATTTTTGTACGTGGTAGATGAAGGTCATAAATAACAGATGTAGAGAGTATAATCTTCAACAATCCCTTATGATTCAAAACCTTCAACTATAATCCCAAGCACATGGTTTACCATGTTATAAATTCTAGAGATCAAGATATAATTTCACCTTTGATAATTTCATTTTAGGTGGATTGTTAGAAGAAATAATTTTCAACGATATTATATTTCATCCTAAAGATGATGAAATGGCTTTGTGTTACAAGGCATCTAGGTATGTTATTCCTAACAAAATCATGCTTACTATGAGATACCAAGGACATGGTTGCGGCCGCCATGAACAAGGTTCATTAGAATATCTTTCAATACCTTGTTGCATATTGGGTAAATTGGGTATCAACATCCATTTTTATGAATCTCACCCTTTAGATGATGAGTACGTTTCTTCTAAGAGTGAGGATAGTTTGTCTGAAAATGAAAACAAAAAATATTCATGGTGTATTATTTACAAATAGCTCACCTCTACGAACCTATTCTCTAACATAGATATCCTTACCATAACCCATGTTACACCCACTCTATCCCTTATAACTCAAACCTTAAACCTCATCTACCAATCACTCGTGAATTGGGATCAACAACAACACGTACCTATTGATTTTCTTTAGAATGATGAGGCTATTGGTGAGTTCCTTATCATCATAGATAAAATTCCAAGAAATGATCACAAGAAAGGCTTCTCCATTCAGCTTAATGCATGTGCATACTTTGGAGAGGAGGTAGCATTATGTGTACACTTAAGTAAAAAAGTGAGCAAGGGAAATAGTCCTATAGAAAATCCTTGTGGAAATAAAAATGGGAAGTCCTATAGCAAAAACATCTTTGAGGCTCTTGTGGAAAAACAAGAAGAACAACCTATGGAAAAGATAGTGTACCCATATAAATATGAAGACCTCCCCGAACCACATTTGGTAGAATATTATCTCAATCTCAGTCCTGATCCTACACGCATGGTGGACGATTCAAAGCTAATAGTGGAAGATATAATATATGTTAACATCAGCACAGAGGAGTTTCCTAGAATAGTTAAGCTGGGAGCTTCACTCTCAGCTCAAGAGCATAAAGCATTTACAATATTTTTGAGATAGTATTCATACATCTTCACTTGGTATTATGTCAACATACTAAGACTTGATCCTGTATTAGTGATACACAATATTTTTTTGCACCTAGATACCAAGCCCATTAAAAAAAAATTTGAAAGATGCATCCTCATGTAACTTTATTGGTAAAGGAAGAGCTATAAATTTTATTAGAAGTAGGCTTCATCAGGCCTATCGACTACTCATAGTGGATTTCTAATGTGGTACTAGTTCATAAAAATCCAATCGATATCAAAGTGTGTACTAATTTTAGAGATATTAACAAAGTTTTTCCCAAGGATTAATTTCCTATCCCTAACATCGACATGATCATCAATTCTACTTGTAGTTATGAGATGTTATCACTCATGGATGGCTTCTCAGGTTATAATCAAATAAATATTGCAGAGGAAGATCAACACAAGATGGATTTCACAACCCCATGGGGAATTTTATGTTACCAAGTTATGCCCATTGGCCTTAAGAATACAGGTGCTACATATCAAAGGTAAATGACTATAATCTTTCATGACATGATAAGCGACATCATGGAAGATTACATAGATGATATAATAGCTAAATTTATAACTTGGGAGGAGCACCCAAAGATTTTACAACATATCTTTCAGTGCCTAAGAGACTACAAATTCCACCTTAACCCAAATAAGTGTGTCTTTGGTGTGCTATCTGGGAAATTACTAGGATTCATTATGTTAAGGAGAGGAATAGAGGTGGACCCCAAAAAGGTCATGGCCATCATAGATATTCCCCCTCCTAATAATATTAGACAAGTGTGTAGCTTACAAGGGAAAATTGAGGCCATCAGAAGGTTAATTTCACAGCTAATATAAATGTGTCATACATTCACACATCTTCTTAAGAAGGATGTTAATTTCACTTGTGGGCCAACACAACAACAAGTTTTTTCTTTGTTAAAAGAATAATTAGCTAAACCTCCCATTCTCATGCCACCCAAAGTAAGAGAACCCTTGTTGCTTTACATTTCTATTATGCATTTTACAATCAAGGCACTGTTGGCCAAGTATGATCAAGAGCAAAGAGAAAAATTTGTATACTACTTGATCAGAACATTGATAGCATATGACCTCGATTATCCACACATCGAAGGTTTTTCTAGCCATAGCTTTTTCTTTCCAGAAGCTATGCCATTATTTTCTTAATAATAAGGTCAAACTTATTTCGAAGGTTGATCCACTAAAATACTTATTGTCAATACTTGCACTCACACCCAAGATGGCTAATTGGATCATCTTGTTAAGTGAATTCAACATTGATTATGTGCATCAAAATTCAATAAAGGGACAAGTCTTAGAATATTAGCATAGATCAGAAGCTCCACTACTAGGTATCAAAACCTTGAGTCTGGAGCTACCAGATGCATCCATCACGTACCTTAAAGAATTTATCATTTGGAAATCATAATTTTATGGATCCTTTACCTTTCATGGTTTAGGTGTTGGAGTTATGTTAATAACTCCTACAAGAGAATTGATCCCCGAATGATTTTGACTTGGGTTCCCTTACATAAATAATATAGAAAAGTATGAATCTCTCATCATAGGGATGAAGCTAGTGATCAAGTGGGATATCAGATGAGTTAATTACATTGATGATTTAATGTTTGTTATCAAACAGGTCACATATGAATACAAGGTTAATGATGAAAATTGATTCGATATAAAAGAATGGTTGATTCCTTGAAATAATTATTCGAGAAGATACCAAGAGCCTAGAATAGAGTATTAGATGTTATGGATACAGTAGGATCCATGTTAAGGATTCCTTCAGGGAAAAATGACATGTCAACCTTCATTGAAAACCTAAGAACAACATCATATGACATAACAAAATCTTGTTTGGTGTGCAAATTTGTTGTTCCCTTTTCACTGTGGTATGCTGAAATATTTAATTACCTGCATGATGGAACATTTACCACTAATATTTCTCATGCTGAAAAACACACCCTTATCCAGTGTATAGCCTATTATACCCTACTTAGGGGCACCCTCTTCCGCCAAGGCTACAATGATAATCTGTTGCAATGTTTAAGTTTGGATGAATCTATCTAAGTAATCAAATAGGTGCACAAAGGAATCTACAGGGCTCATACTAATGGGATCATCCTTGCGAAGAAAATTCTTACGGTATGTTATTATTGGCCTACCATAGAGTATGAATGTTGTAACCATGTGAATAAATGCATGGATTGTCAAAATTATGGCAACTTGATATATGCACCGACACAATCCTTGTAACCTATCACAACCCCTTGGTCATTCTCAAATTGGGGTCTCGATCTAATAGGGAAGCTTAACCTTGTCTCTTTAGATGGTCATAAATTCATCATTACTGCAACTAAGTACTGTATGAAGTGGGTAGAGGTTGTTCCTCCCACCTATGTTGAAGGTTCCCAAATCCCTAAATTCATTATGAACCATATCATCTATTGATATGATATCCCCTCTATTATTATCATTGATAATGGTAATACATTTAAGAATAAAAATATGAAAGCACTCTGTAAACACTTTCAAATCTCCCTCAAGTTCTCGACCCCATATTACCCTCAAGGTAATGGGAAAGTCAAGGATTCCAATAAAAACTTAACTCACATTATGGAGAAGATGGTGAACAAGATAGGTCGTGACTGTCATCTACAAATTCACCCTTCTCTCTGGGAATTTAGAACTTCTATCTACATCCCCACATGCACCACTCCATACTCCTTAGTATTTTTCATAGAGGTCATATTGCCTTTAGAGATCAAGATCCCTTCTTTGCATATCGAGCTAAGGGATTACCTGAATGAAGAGGAAGACTACATAGTAGCTCGACTAGTAGAGTTGGAGCTATTTGATGAGAAAATACTTCATGCTCTCAATAACCTTAAAATGTATCAGGATCGAGTGTGGAGAAGCTATAATAAAATATGCATTCCTTGTTAATTTGAGGTAGGGGATTTGGTACTAAAATTAAATCATAAGAACACCAATAAGGACCATGAAAAGAAAGGGAAATTTAATCCCAATTGGATAGGACCATATGTTTTGGTTACCAAGTTCGTTTCAGGTGCCTATAAGCTAGCCCATGTAGATGGTCAAGATCTTAAAGAACCCATGAATGCAATGCATATTAAGTGTTTATATGCCTGAGTATGGGGTCTCTAGCATATCAGAAAAGAAAAAAAAAGTATATAAATAGAAAAAGATAAAGATAAATTAATAAGTGCATTCAATAGTTAAAACCACACAATGGTAGCACTTTGGACAAGTCCTTTGGTCAAAACCGGTTTCTGGCACCAAGGGAGGGTTTGTTTTTCACAAGAATTTTAGGTTTAGAAGCACAACATTTGTTTCCTAATCTGGTCTTTTCCTTCATCTCAATCCCTTGTGATCCTATCCTTATTTTCCCTGGTCTGGCTAATCTTACCTTATGAATGTGGAGAATTTAAATTTGAATGAAACCATATCATGCTAGGGGAACCTTCACAGCATCACTTCTAGCATATACCATTTGGCATTATGCCCTTGTACATCCCATATAATGCTAGGGATATCTGCATTTCTTCATTTCCTTACACATTCACTTCAGAAAACTGTTGAGAAAATAAATAAATAAATTTGCATTAAATTTTAAAAATCCCAAAACATGTAGATATGTTAGTTGAGAAAATCAAAAACATTCAAATATGATTCATAAAAAACTCTAAAATAATACAAATTGTCTTAATATAAGACCAAAACAAAGAAAAATGTTTCAAAACTATCCCACAAAAATAAGTTAAGTAGTTTGCTTACTTTTTAGTTGTTGGTTTTTATGGTTTTTAGTTACATTCATTTTTCGTATTGTGTACTTTAAGATGGATTCACCTACTTACTTATATTGAATGTTATTTTAATCTGTGGTGCATTACATTGAGTTCATTTTATCTTGCATACTTGTAAATAAATGTGTTGCTTTGATTAGGTTTGTTAACTTGTGCTTGTTACTTTTACTTGTAGGTTTTGTTATCATTTCATCATCATAACACATAAAATCAACACATATATACATCATATACAAATAAAACACTAAGTATACATCATGTATGTATGATAAAGCTAATCATCAAATATTTTATGATAAATGGGGCAAGAAGGGTTACACATGATCAAAAATCTATCCCCCCCACACCAATATCAAAATATAAACATGTTTTACTCAAAATATCTCATTAACATGCAATATGACATGAGATAAGGCTATCTCATAAATTCACAAACATATGATAAAAACATATAACATACTTATTAAGCATGATATCTCATAAACAAAATGTAATACATCAGTAATCCATCTATCATCATACATCATCAAATATAAATTTCCACGTACAAAACAACATGTCTCAAAAGTACATCTGATACAATGAGCCATCATGGGCATCTATACAAATATATATTTTTGTGTGTTTGTGTCTTGATCACGATCTATAGATAAAAATAATACATATCGTACATCCGTACAAAAAGTTCCTTCATCACAAGGCATGATAAAAAATAGTACATATACATCCGTACAAAATTATTCCTTCATATCGAGGCAATACACCAAAAATGTGCATCTAGTACATTAATAAGTGGAGTCACCCATGACTCGAGCCCTCTCCAAGACTGTGTAGAAGGTATCTGACATGTTGGATGTGTAGAAGGTGTTGTGCCATGTTGTATAGACCAGTGTTTCTCTAAAGCCTACTATCCAGAAGGACCATGTACATATCACTTTGATTGTGTTGATCGCGACTGCCTCTGAGATCTAGAATGAGACGAGGTACCTACTATCTGGCTATACTCAGGAACTCTCTGATTAGCTAGTAAGGTCACGTAATACTACATCTTTTAGTATGTAGACTCACCTGCTATAGTGGCATTGTGCCCAATAAACTACTATAAACCTAAAATAGTGGCAGCTTACTACAGAACATTGCGCTCTACTCTCGTACTAGAAAACTATATTTGTAGCTGCTTTTGCTCTACAATAGCCTGGTCTCACTCTAAAACAAATTGGTTTCTCTCATACTGCAATTTTAATCCATCTGTGACCGCTTGGTCTCACTCTATCAGGTTATGTAACCTCTCTTCCCTGGCTTGGTCTCATTTGGTAATGATTTTATCTCTCTCAGTGATCACCAAGTCCCTCTCATCTATGGCCTGAAGTTTTAAGGCTACTACCTATTGTAATTGTTGTTGCAAAGTAGCCACCTATCCACTAGCTAGTATATCCTAAGTATCATCATCCATCTGTTGCTTATCCACCTACTCACCAATGGGCATATCCTCCTCCATCTGCTTCTCTCCACCCCCACCATATCCTCCATCTCTTGGTGGAATTTTTGGTGTACTCACATGGGGGTGATGGAGGTTCCTGTAAACATGCCCATAATGGACCCTATTGGGGCATTTGTGGTGCGAATACCTATTTTTTCTCTACTACCTACTGTTGCACTAAAACCTATTGTTGAATGAGCACCTACGGTACTAGTACCTACTATTTTCCTCCCTGTGGATCTTCCTGGTCCTGTACTTATGGTCTAGGAGGTGGGACCTAAAATATTTGTTCCACTACATCTAGTACCTCTTTTAGAATGGTCAAATGTTGAGGTAACACTATAGCATACCAACCTGTATAGTCTTTTGTAGTAACAAGATCCACTATCTGTACACTTTGTGCCCAAGGATGAAAAACCACCTATAAAAATTTGGGTGGAGCTCAGCCCAGCATAATCTAAGGCCCCATATGAAATACCTCTATTTATCTCTGAGCATATAGCATCTCATCCCCAGGTATCGCTTGAATAATTCCAAACTGGAATTAAACCTGGTCTACTATGTACCACTCCATAATGTGTCTCCTGCTCCTAAGAAGGAAGTGATCTACTAATCATTGTATAAAGCTCAACAGCATCCTCAAACCATTGATATAACATATATGGTCACTATGTAATCATATGGTGTTATAGCTCATCAAACTCATAGTTATAGTAGTTAGTGTATCCTGCGTGACTATGTACATCCTCTCCAACTGGAACCCAACTCATAACATAAGGCTCTCTAAAAACTTGAGCTCTCAAATATCCCATAGGGTGGCTAATCGCAATATGGTCCCAAGACCATATCTACAGAAAAGTAGCAGGACCCACAGACTTCTGTTCATGGAAAGATATCAAATGGAGATCCATGTATAAGTGGGCCAGTATGCACTGACCCTAATAGTAAACCTCTCCCTTTAGAAAGCCATGAATAACTATAATAAGGCTAAGGTGAAAATGAGCACCAATCTTGTCAAGAAATAGTATACCATTGACAAGAGATAATAAGAACATGGGGACTTGGCCTAGCTGCTGATCAGCCATGCACCTCCTAACAAAAATTGTCATACCCTAGCGGGGTATATCTGTCACTCCAAATGTCACAGCTATGTATCACTAAATCTAGTCCTAGTAACCATTATAAGTGATTAAATGACGCTAAATAGGAACTCACAATATCCACCACACATCCTCTAAGGTAATACTCATCTCACCATTACATATATAGAATGTCTATCTCTCACTCTTCCATCTCTCATCTATCATCTCTTCTCATTTTTGTCTCATGGATTTCCCAACCTAAACCACTCGACAAAATAAGGAAATCTTAGACACCAATTTTTGGTCTCAATTCCCATCATCCCACTTTCACTCCCTTTCATCATCATTTTCATACATACATACCTCTCTTCCCCATTTAAATCCTTATTTCCCTCCTAAAATCTATTTATCCCTTTAGTCATTATTTCTCACTGTAGACACCTAAATTCCACTTTTGCAATCTGATTGCCAAAAGGCACACAAATCACTCTCATTCTCACTAGTTCTATTATAATTAGTGATTTTTGATAATTAAATAACATTTCTTACCACTTTGGTCAATTATAAATTACTTTGTTGATCACCAAACCTCTTTCACATTTAGGATGTCACTTTACGATGAATCGTAAGTCAAAATCCTCTTCAAAATAGATAATTAGCATTTATTGGCTAATTAATCCTATTTTTCCCTTGATTTGGTCAATATGTCCTAATATTGGCTCAAACCCCTCTTATGACCACTCAAAATCACCCCAATTTCCTCCACATATCCTCCTAGTTGACCCTAAGTGGTTGATTAAGGCTCCACACCTCTTAATCACTTGGTAATTCACTAATTAAGATTAGAAAATCTTAATCATGATTAGAAATTCTAAATCTTATTTGTAATTTTAGTCCCACATGCACCAACATGTATGTTTTCCTCAAAGGAAAAACTATAAATAAGACTAAGTACTACCTTCCAACTTTACACCATTGTTGGGCCCCTCAAATATTGACTAATTGTGAAGGTGCGTGGGTGCACGGGACCCCAATTATAGAAGGGTGTGCAAGGATAAAAGCACACAAGACAAAAGGCTTAAGGAAGAAAATAACATGTGCAGCACGCGAAAGGAGACTCGGGACTTAGCTGATTTAAGCAACATAGGCAGAACGCGTGAAAAGGGTGATCGGTTGCACATGGATAAGATGTCAACCTAGTAACAGGTGGCCCAGGAAAGAGTATGCCAGTAAAGGAATCTTCTAGAAGACCATCATGAGATGGAGTGGAGAGCTCAGGCCTGAGGAAACATGCTCTTTGAAGGACCATGTTCGACACTTGGCGACAAATATCAGGGCGCGGAAAGACGAGTTGGTAGCACAGGAAGGTGATAAATACAAGTGCCTACAGTGGGAAAAGAGAGACAGAGATAAGGAGACTAGGATAATATACACATAGAGAGAGATAACATGGGTGAAGCTCTGTAGGATTACTGCGAGTGGAACTTTGGTGTAGAAAGGAATGTACTAAGCTTAGCATTGTAATTTCTTTTTCTTTTTGGCTTAGTTATACAAGCCTAGGGATGTGCATGACTGCGGTCTGCCCTCTATGGCTCTTTATAATAAAATGATGAATACAATAAGGTTACCTATTGCAATTAGATATGAATATCATTGGGTTTTATGTATATTTCATTCATAGAAGTTCTCTTTCCTTTCATACTATGAATGAATGATTGTATCTTTCCTTCTATTACAATATATGTTATGGAGTCTATTAAAACACTTAGTCTAAAGGAACTACAAGGATCTGGAGGCCATTATGAGCCCCATGATTCTTATATGTCTAAAATTCTTTACTGAACACTCTTATACTACTCATACATGAATTCTTCCCACTAAAAATCACATAAAAGAGAGACTTGGCACCCGCGCATGCCTTGGGTGAGTGCTCAGCTTCTGTTGGGTAATAGACCGGCGCGCATGGGATACCTTCCTTTTATAGTGGGAGTAAAATTGACTACATCTTGGTTTTGTTTCCAAGACCTCTTTTCAAAGTTGTAGTGGGATATAACATGCATCATGATCTATGTGAAGAGTAATGATGGATCGGTTAACATTGGAAAATGTTGAGTCATGGTTAAAGAGCACGGAAGATGAATTTTCCCAAAGATTCAGCACTGGACCTGAGTTTGATACACGTAGATGGGTAGAGGAGAATCTCTACCATGATTTGTATGAGATTTTTTTCTTTTTCTTCCCAGTAGAGTTATTTGGGTGGCTTTCAGCTTATGCATCTAGATCAAGTTGGCATTATGGATCACAGATATGGACCAAAGAAGACTACCAAAGGTTGCAGGATGTAGATCTGACATGGACCCATGTTGTAGATCACTGGTGGGGAGGGGTACTAGCTAGCTACACTTTGGAATATGCCATTTTCATGTATTCTTGCCCAAAGATTACTGAGTTTGAGTTTCTACAAGAACCTAGAGGATCATATCTACGTGTTATTCCTCTAGCTATGAAGATATTAATGGTTTCCATGATTTTAGAAGTGCTCCCCATGGCTAGCTAAACCATTCTATGCAGTAGGTAAGCAAGCTTGGGTGGAGGAATATGGAAGATGAGATGACGAAAAAGGAGAGGGAGGAAAGACAGCTCAAGTATGGTGAAGCATGTGAAAGGGACATTACTAGATGACGTGAAGTTGCTAGTGTGATGGATCTATGGAGACAGATGTTACGGGAAGGAGTTGAGGTTCATGCGGAGGACCTAGAAATTGAGTATTCTGTGCCACCCCATCTTAGCAATCACATGAGGGATACCCTTTAGCTTCTAGTGAGAGTTCGTCGCATGGAGAAAGGAGATTCATTGGCACATATCTAAACCCGCCTAGTGATCGAGACCTGGCGCTTGGTTTTCCCAATCCAAGAAGAAGTATTGATCCAATTGAAGCCAGTGGAAGAGATAGATACATGCCTAGGAGGTATACTTTTTTAGTTCCTTCTTCTATGGCTACACATATTCCAGTATTTGGAGGATTTTTTAGACAAGGAGCAAGTGTACAAGATTTTGGTCTAGCATCAGGGGGTGGCGCAAGACAAAGTAGTGGTAGTGGGGTGCTGTCATAGACCATCATTACATAGTTCAGTGGGACCATGGGGGTGCTTGGCACAGCTCCTACAGGCCCTATTGGACCCAGTGGTTCTGGAGGTACAAGACCTAGTGGACTCAGTGGATTAGGTGGTGGAGGAAACACTGGAGGGAACCAAGGCTTTGGTTCAGGACAAGAACCCTAGCCACCACCTCAAGTTTTCTTTGAAATATCTTTACACTTACTAGACTACAAGGGCATTGATGATACTTTGGAACATGTTCACAAGTTTGAACTGCTATGGCACGAGAAAGGTATCACAACCCTAGAATGAAAGGCTATTCAATTTACAACCACGTTTCAAGGGCGTGCGCATAGCTAATATAGAAAGTATGATCCTCATCAAATAGTGGTGGATTACATTGCCTTAAAGAATGCATTCCTAGTAGAGTTCCACATTCCTGAGTTCGAGTAAAAAAGCATTAGCACTTTGAAGGAGATACAACAAGGAATGGCAGAGAGTGTGCGGGAGTATGATGCACGCTTTAAGATTCTCCTATCGAAATTATCATATGATATACATCCTTCTCAGCATGCACAGTGCTTTGTTGGAGGATTAATCACCCCTTTTAGAAGGGCCCTATCTCATAAGAATTTTATAGATACGTGTGAAGCATTGGAGGCTGCCTTGCATGTCAAATCCATTGGTAGTATTGATACTGGCATTAGCCCATTCTTGGAGGGTCAGATTGTTGCTATGGCTAAGTAGTTGGAAAAGCTATCTACAAAATCGGTCCATGAGACTCATAGTGGTTTGTGGTGCATAGATTTTGAGATAGAGGGGCACGTTAAGGATAATTTCCCCTGGAGGACAGTATGCACAGTGACATTAGATTGTGAAATATGTCATGAGGATCATGATGCCAATAGATTTCCCTTTCTATAGCACGCAATCAGGAAGAATGTATCTTTTTATTGCAATATTTGCACTTCCATGACCCATGATACTAAGGACTATAGGCTCATTGATAAGATACATGAGGCCATTGATCATGGGGTGTGCCAAACCAGCATTTCTAGTGGTTCTAAAAATGATGATCACTGTTATGAGGAGCGCTTAGGTGGAGGTGTGCGAGGAAGAGGTTTCGAGGAGGATACCATGGATGAGGTAACCATGGAGGAAGGAGTGAGTTCCCATGAGGGACATGTTTCCACTATGGATCTACAAAACATTACAAGCGTAAGTGCCCAGACTTATTGTAGTGCTCATCATGCGGAAAGAAGCATAAGTATGAGGAGTGCCCGGAGTTATATGAGCATATGAATCAGCAACACCATAAGGAAAAAGGCATTGCAATGGTCAGCATCAAGAAGGTAGACATACAATGGATGCCTTGGGTAACACGGGATGAAGGTTTGGAGCCTGTATTGGTAAAAGCAAGGGTATAATCCACGCGCACAAGGGAGATACCAAGACAGAAGATCTTGGTTTCAAGGGAAGAGGTCATTCATGGAAAGTAACCAGACCCTACACATTAGAAGGAGATATATCAAGACACCATGGATGTTATTCAAAGCTTGGAAGGGGAGATCTAGTGTCTCAAGGAGCAATCCAAGAGGGAGGAACAAGGAAGGAGGATCGAGGTGTAGAAATATGGCCTAGATAAGGTCAAGGAGGTGTGTAAAATGCTAAGGTAGGAGAACATCATCCTTTTTCTAGGATCCTGGTTAAGAGAGAAGGTACCACACACCGGAGAAGAGCACAAGAGACAAGTCTTGCATGCAAACCTTCCCCCTCAAAGCCTCGACTATGACAAAGAGATTGCATTAAATGCAGTTGTGGATGGATGGATCCTCAGCAATATACTCATTGACACTGACACGGAGGTTAATGTTTTGACTTTGGATGCCTGACATCAAATGGGGAGACCTGCATTACAACCATCTTCAAATGTTCAGTATATGGCAAACAAGACTAAGGAAATGCCCATCAGTGTCTTGAAAGATGAAGCTATTACTATCTCGGGAGCCAATATTACTGGGGACTTTGAAGTCTTGGTGCTTGCTAAGGTGGATAATTTCCCAACACTACTTGGGTGCCCTATGTGTTACAAGAACAATGCGTACCTCTGGTTCAACAAAGGGTGCATCAGTTTTGAGAACAAAGAGGAGATGGTCATTATACCTCTGGTTGATGGGAAGTCAGTGCCCTACATTGAAATATTAGGAGAAGAGGTTCTAGACAAGATTTATGTGTGCTCAATCAAAGACCCTTAGATGGTACACCCTATTAACGGGGTTATCAAATTTGAAGATGCTCAGTCAGTGAGTGATACCACCAGTCTAGCATGTGACAATTGGTCACATGGGACATACAAATTAATGGGATGGTAGTTGAGAGGATCAGTGACCAAGGTAACAAAGGCGTGCATGGTTCGGTGCCTTGGAGGAAAAGAACTACCCAAGTACTCAGGAGGAGCCTTCCCTAAGATCTTTTTGTAGGAGATAGAAGCTCAGTGGAGGAACGAGAAGGAATGAAGGGAGATGTTGAGTTATGTCTTGCTCAGCACAGTAGCACATTGGTGGGCCATGTATCAGGAGAGCCTTTTATAGTGGCATGAGGTAAGAATTTCTCTCTCTGTCATATTTTCTAGAAGTAATATACCCATCATCATCAAGGATTGCCATGGGAAGGAGCCTACCTCTTTCCATATCTAGGAGTGTGAACGGGTCTAGAGAGAAGGCACAGAATCCTTGTCACCATCCCTCTAGGTGTATAAGTTGTACTCTACATTACAGGGTTGTGCGTGTGCATGGTACATTCATTCGAAGACACACTGCTAGACAAGGAATTGGCAAGAGCTCACGGATGATCTTATTCAAGCCTTTGAGTATCGGAGTACCAAGCCATCGGTTAATAAGGCCTTGCAAGATATCAAGTGCCTTACCATGTGGGATAGTGCTAGAATGGAAGATAGGCTATTGGAATTACTAGGTGAACCAGGAACGGAGGCACACTTTGAGGATATTGAAGAAACAGAAGAGTTACAGCTTGAGCGCACATGTTTGGAGAAGGAGAAGGGAAAGTTAGTAAATGTGATTGATGGAGAGGAATTAGAGAGTTTATATGTTAGCCATATTGTAGGAATGCGTGAGGTAGTGGACAATGCAGATGCTCGTGTGTGGGCCTATCATGAGCCTTTAAAGATGAAGAAAGTTAACATCAGTTCAGAAGAAGAACCTAAGGAAGCTATTATTGGAGATTATTTGAAAGAGAAGGAAGTGTTAAAGATCATTGATTTGTTGCGCAAATTCAAGGATTTATTTCCGCGTGGGTACCATGTGCTAAAAGGCATCAACCATTCCTTAGGGGAGATGAGGATAAAACTAAAGGAAGGTGCACTCCTGGTTAGAAAAATGCCCTAATGAATGAATCTAAACTTACGCGTGAAGGTTAAGGAGGAGATAGAAAAGATGATAACGTCTAGGATCATTGAGGCAGTAGAAGAATAAGAATGGATAAGTTCAATGGTAATTAGCAACAATAAATATGGGTGGATTAGAGTTTGTGTGGATTATAGGGAATTGAATGTAGTTTGTGTCATGGATCCATTTCCAACCCCCTTCACTGAAGAATTTTTGGAAGGATTCGTTGGGCATGAAATCTATTCCTTTATGGATGGATTTCCACGATACCACCAAGTCCAGATTGCAAAGGAGGACAAAGAGAAGACAACTTTCACCACAGAGTGGGGAATTTTTTTATATACGGTCATGCCCTTTGGGTTGAAAAATGTGTGTGCTGTCTTTTCGTGCATAGTTGTGCAAGAATTCTAGGACTTCATTCATAAGTTTCTTCAGGTTTACTTGGATGATCAGATAGTATATGGTATAGTTAAGGACCATTATGAAAACTTGAGATTAATGTTTGAAAGGTGTAGGGTGTTTAGGATATCCCTCAACATTAAGAAGTGTGTGTTTGCTACACCCTTTGGGACTTTATTAGGGGCATATCATATGTAAGGAGGACTTGCTGGTAGATCCCACTAAGGTTGGATTTATTTGGGGTGAAGGGAACCTACTATCTACAGCGCAGTATGTGGATTCTTTAGGCATACAGGATATTACAGAAAATTCATTAAGGGGTATGCCAAGATCGCCGCATCTTTAGAGGAGCTGCTTAGACACAAAGTACCTTCCATTGGGGAAAGGTGAAGCAGAGGGTGTTTGATACTTTAAAAGATAGGCTTATTACTATGCCTATTTTGTGATTTACCTCTTGGGACAAGCCCTTCCATGTCCATGTAGATGCCTCCGGAACCGCCATTGGAGTAGTACTTACACAACTAAGTGAGGGGATTGTTGATCATCCTCTCTATTTTGCGAGCAAGAAGTTAACACTAGCAGAGCAAAATTATACCACAACTGAGTATAATGCATTGTCGATGATCTATGCACTTTTTAAATTTTGACAGTATCTGCTGGTAACACCCTTTGTATTCTACACTAAACACATGGCATTAAAGTATTTAGTGAACAATCCCATTCTTCAAGGGTGCATATATCAATGGGCGTTGTTGTTTCAAGATTTTGAGTTCACCATTGTAGTGAATCCCAAAAAAATCATTTTTGGACCTGATCATCTATCAAGAATTGATTCAGGAGAGGATGCTCAAAGTATTGAGGAAACAATGTCAGACACACAACTATTTAGATTGCAGCGCGCACCCTTAGATTTGGAAGAGATTGCTGTATTTTTAAAAGAAGGTGTGGCACCAGATGGAATGAGGGCATTAGAAAAGAAGCAGTTGGCCATATGTGTCATGCCCTATATGTTGATTAGTGGAGACTTATACAAATTAGGACATGATGAAGTTTTGCACATATGTGTGTTAGAACATGAGCACCTGGCCATCATGGAGGAAGCACAAGGAGGAAGTGTTGGTGGGCATTACGCAGTTGATTCCACTACGCATAAGATTTTAATGGCAGGTTTATGGTGGGAAACCTTGTATAGGGATTGTAGAGATTATTGTAAATCATGTGACCACTATCAGCACATTGGCAAACCAGGAAGGGGAGATGAAATGCCTTTGCGTCCTATTCCTAGCACGGAGCCTTTTGAAAATTGGGTCATAGACTTTGTAGGACCTATTACACTAGAAGTGCATAGGACTGGCTCACATTATGTCATCACTTGCATGGATTATCTCACAAGTTGGGAGGAAGCAGCCCCAACTAAAGATTACATGGTAGCAACAATGGTAAGGTTCCTATGGGAGAATATTATCACTAGGTATGGATGCCCTTTGAGTTTGACCAATGATAGGGGTACACATTTTCTAGATGAGACCATGAGGATCCTACTATTTGAGTTCATGATGGCTCATCATAAGGCTACTCCCTATCACCCACAAGAAAATGAAACCATGGAAGCATTCAACAAAATACTTAGTCATACCTTGACAAAAATCTGTGATGTTGGAAGACAGGATTGGGATGACAAGGTATCAGTAGTTTTATGGGCTTATATGACTATGTATAAAATACTAAATAAAGCCACACCTTTCCAATTGGTGTTTGGCATGGAAGCTATTTTTCTGGTTGAATTTATGTTACCTTCTTTGTGAATAGCATGCACAGGAGGATTAGCTGATGAACAAGCGCTGGAAGAAAGAATTGATGAACTAATGAAACTGGATGAAATACAATCACTTGCACATTGGAGCCAAATAGTAGAAAATTCAAAGCAAAAGGCTTGGCATGATCACCATATTAGGAACAAGAAATTTGAAGTTGGGTAGATGGTGTTACTGTATGATTCTAAATTTTTGTGTCATCTTGGGAAGTTGAAATTCGATTGGTTAGGTCCCTACACAATCTCGTACATCCTTGATTCAAGTGCGTGCTAGTTACAAGCACTGTATGGGATGAAGCTACCTGGACACTTTAATTGCAATAGGCTAAAGCCCTACTATAAATAAGTCTTCTTGGTGTTTGTAAATAAGGCAGTTTTGCCAGTTACTTTAGTATTTTCCTTTATGCATTTTTCCTTTCCTTGTGTTTCCCTTTCGTTTTGTTGTTTTGTTTTTCACCTTGGGTGTCAGTAACCTTATTTCTATTTTTGGAGAATTTATGAGTACGTAGAGGATCACGCATCTTTTAAGTGTGGGGTGGAGAACAGTGAAGAAGCACGTGATAAAAAGTACCAAGGAAGTTGTGTTGAAGATCCTTGTTGAGTAGCCCAGTTAAAAGAGAGATTAAATGGTTGGTGTCAAGGTAAAGGTACTTGTAGATCCCACGTACAAAGGAAAAAGAAGAACATTTAAAGAAACATGAGGTAGGTGAAAGCAAGAATCTGGATAGAAGAAGTTCCTTCGGCACAGGTTGAGCACGCGTAGGAGTCTCCTGTCATGTTGGTTTGGTTGCACATCAGAAGGTTGGAGGAGTTTTCACACAAGAGGGATATATGAGTGAAGGTACTGAAGATGGGATTTGTTTTAAAAATATGCATTAAATGAGTAAATTATAAGGTAGGTAAAGTAGTATTTAATGACCAAAAAAGGAAAAACTATAAATAGAAGGTCGGGGCACTCTCATTTTACTTTGCGAAAAATGAAGAGTTGGAGATATAAGTGAAAGATATAAGCTAGGGTTTTTTAGATTCAATCAAGGAGAAGATCTGTCTGATTAAAAGCATAAGGATCCAGTTTGAGATTTTGAACCAGAAGGAAGGAATTACACGAGAGTGGAACGAAGTGAAGAGATGTTGTCTTGTGAAGAATTTATCGAAGTTAGGGTTCAACAAAATAGGGCACAGGTTTAGGAGAATTGTATCTCGAATCTGAGATTGAAGGTTAGGAGAAGGAAAATAGAGTAGCAAGGAGAGGATTGGAGTGACATAAGTACCTCACCTATGGAACCAAAGAAAGGGAAGGGAAAAGCAAAGGCTAAACAACAGGAAACCAAGGTAGATACAAACGAAGAATGGTACGCAGAAATGTAGTACCCTGATGGAGTGATGATGGGGAAGGAATGGGAATCCCATTTGAGAAGCATACCAGTCAGTGATTATAATCACCACACCAGCACTATATAAAAAGAGATGGCATTAGAATTGGTACACCCAACCAAAAAGTGAACACCTGAAGGGTTACCTATCTACAATGATGACGTGAAGGTCAAGCTGGCGAAGGCAGGGTTGCTATAAATTTATGAGTTTCCTTATTTTTGGAATCCGGATCGCTTGTACAAGTGGTTGAAATCTCAAGTACATGAGGACTACTTCCAATTTGTTAGGCGCAAGATGTGCATAACTCCCCAGTTGATTGCATAGTTTACAGGCCTCATATGTGAGGGAGATAGCCTGGAAGATGACCTTGGTGACAAGGAGGTTATTCAAGAGACCATCATAGAGTATGCCTGCAAGAAAGGGTCACGGTATTATGACATCTCAGACATCAAGGAACCATTTATGAAGATGGTCGTGCACCTGGTAACAAAGCCGAATGGCCAAGAAAGCTAGACACAAGTTGATAAGCCATGGCTACATGTCTACAGGAAGATTGTAGAGGGGACTATTTACAACTTTTCTGCATACATTACCGAGGAAATTGTAAAGTGTACGAAGGAAGGGGACAGGATCCTCTTTAGCAATGTCCTACTGACCATATTATTTGCATAAATTGGAGTGTTGGATGCACCAGATAAGTTTGTGTGGGAGTACCCATCTAAAGACCCTTTTCCCGTGAAGAGGTTTGAAAAGTATGTGTGTGATAAAATTATGGCTCACCATAAAGAGTAGCTCAAAAAATGGTATACGCGCTTAAGAAATGCATTCCGGGTGGAGTGGAGGATCCCTAAACAAATCCCAGTAGGCACACAAGGAGAAGTTGAGTTTGCGGTATACCAGCACTACTGCTTGGGTAGGTTGGAACTTTTTGACGAATCATGGAGCCCTTGGTACAAGCTCCCTTTCACGTTCACTTCCCATTACTTCCAAGTGGGAGTGAATAGATTTAAAGGATCGAAAAAGCTAAGGCTGGAGCTAGGAAAGTTAGACTGGGAGCACAAGGATATGAGGAAGAAACTAAACTATCCCAGAGGTAAGCGTGCATACATGGAGAAGTGTCACATGAGATCCACATGACTATACCAATAACACTTCCTATTGTTGGAGGATCTGTGGCATGCGTATACATGCGCATAAGGCTGAAATTTGAAAATGGTGCATACTTAGTGGATGAGATCTCCATACCTGAAGACCCATTGGGAAATAATAATCTAGTGTCTAAGAAGAGGGTCAAATGAGAGGAAGGAGGACCAAGTTTACCAACTACTCAGACAATGAGCATGCCTTCTAAGAGCACAAATCCAAGCACCTATGTTCAGAGGAAGAAGTCTCTAGTAAAGGAGAAGATGCCAGAAGTAGAGGTGTATGAACAACCCACCACCTTGGAGGAGTCACAAGAGGAAGAAGAAAAGGAAGAATATCCTGACCAAAAGAAACCTCTCATGAAGAAGCATAGGGTGGATGAAGAGGCTGACTCAGAGGTGACCAATAACTTGGAAAGATACCTAGGAGAAGGAGGGGATGAGAGTGAAGAAGGTGGTGATGAGAAGGAAGAGCTAGAAAAAGAAAAGGAACCTTTGGAACCTCACATATTTAGTGTTTATGACTCGGAGGAGGAGAGTGGGGATGAAAAGAAAGAGTTTGTATTCGCACGACAAAAAGGTACACAAGGTGATGAAGGCCCTAAGGATACAAAGGCAGATGAGAGGGATGTTGAGGGATAGAGAGCCATTGATTTTACAAAGGAGTAGATAAATGAAGTGGCAGAGTGAGAAGCCAAGAAGATGCTCAAGATCCTTGTAGACTAGGAGTTAGAGTGGAGCGCAGACATAGTTCTAAAATAAGGGAGGGAAGAGAGCAGTGAAAAGGGACATGACAGCCTAGGAGGCCCCACTCTGACAGTCAGCTTCCCCAAAGGCATGTGCTCGAGTAGAAGACCTCTGTATGAATAATAAAGGTAGATAATGGGCTACGTGGATGATTCAAGGAAGGTGCTACATGCACGATTCTAGAGAACGATACCCACTAAAATACTTATAGCCATGGGATCATTCAAGAAGGAGGGCGTGTACCCTAGGACCAAGAATACACTTTCTTGGGCATTTGAATCCCACGTCGACAAGCCAGACTTTGAAGTCTTCCAGAAGGTGCTTATCACACTGTCAGATTCTAAGGGAGACAACCCCTTAGTGAATGCCCAGGAGCTCTCAAACAATCAAGTGTGTAATGCTCTAAAAAAGGTCATGATGGAAACAGAGGCGAGACTATTTGTGTGGAATGATAACATAAGGGCCCCAGAGGGAAAGCTAGCCAAAAAGGAGGAAGAGTTGGCTAAGGTGTCCAGAAGCTTAAAATAGGAGGAATTAATCAGTGCACAACTAAGGTGTGAGCTCAAGGAGGAAAAGGCAAAGGTGTAGGAGGTCTATAAGAAATTAGACTCAATAAAAATTGCCATCATTTTGAAACACCTAGATCTAATGCCTATCCCTCATAGGTATGCATCGACGCTGGAATGCCTAGAATACTTAACATGCATCCTCACCAAGGAGAGGCAACCCTTGGCATTGGAATCTATGAAGAAAGTAGCCGTGCACCTGAAGGAGGAGGACCAGTTAAAGCTAATAGCACTTGTTGCTAAGTATAGCAAGGTGCTCACATATGTAAAGGTTTCTTCCCAATCTGCTGAGGGCGCATATGACACATGCGTAGATAGAGATAAGGTGACAAGATCCATGGTCACCACACTCGAAGTAGGGCTTAAATAGTTCCATGAGAGGAATAAAGGAAACATGGCGGAGCGGGATAAAGTCTTGGCGGAAGTAGAAAGAAGATCCGAGAAGATTGAGGCACTAAGGGGTTCAACCAAGACACAACTGACGGAACTATATCCTCAAATTACCAAAATAATGGACAAGCTTACAGACCTGGGTAAGGATGTGGAACAAATTGTGGACACTTTGGGCACCTAGGAAGCTAGCCTAAGTTTTGATAAGGTAAACCTCCTGGTTGGCGACCTCTGCTAGAAGGCACAGAACGAGGTCGATACATGGAGTAAGTTGGAGGAATACTTATAGAAGGACTTCCCTAATATTTTGATTTAATTTTCCCCCCCCGTTCTTCATTCTTTCCCCTATTATTTCATTCCTTATTCATTTTTGTAATATTTGTCTACATCTTGGCTCCATTGAACCAACTTGCACCTTGGTCAAGTAGAATATTTCCAAGGGCAGAGAATAGGCATAGTGTGGGGTGATGTTGGGCCCCTGAAATATTGACTAAGTGTGAAGGCACATGGGCGCATCAGACCCTAGTTATAGAATGGCGCGCAAGGAAAAAATGTGTAAGAGAAAAGGCTTAAGGAAGCAAATAATGCGCGCAATGCACGAAAGGAGATTCGGGACTTAGATAATTTAAGCAACATAGGCAGAAAACATGAAAAGTGTGATCGGTTGCACACGGATAAGATGCCATCCTAGTAATAGGTGGCCTAGGAAAGAGCATGTCAATAAAGGAATCTTCTAGAATACCATCATGAGATGGAGTGGAGAGCTTAGGCTTGAGGAAACATGCTCATTGAAGGACCACGCTTGACACTTGGTGATGGATCTGAGGGCATGGAAAGTTGAGTTGGCAGCACAGGAAGGTGATAAATACAAGTGCCTACAGCAGGAAAAGAGAGACAGAGATAAGGAGACCGGAATAATATATACACACAGAGAGAGATAACATGGGTGAAGCTCTGTAGGATTACTGCAAGTGGAACTTTGGTGCAGAAAAGAATGTACTAAGCTTAGCATTGTAATTTCTTTTTCTTTTTGGATTAGTTATACAAGCTTAGGGATGTGCATGACTGCGGTCTACCCTCTATGGCTCTTTGTAATAAAATGATTAATACAATAAGGTTACCTATTGCAATTAGATATGAATATCAGTGGGTTTTATGTATATTTCATTCATAGAAGTTCTCTTTCCTTTCATACTATGAATGAATGATTGTATCCTTCCTTTTGTTACAATATATGTTATGGATTCTATTAAAGCACTCGGTCTGAAGGAAATACAAGGATCTGGAGGCTGTTCTGAGCCCCATGATTCTTTTATGTCTAAACTTCTTTCCTGAACACTCTTATGCTACTCATAGATGAATGTTTCCCACTAAAACTCACATAAAAGAGATACTTGGCACCCGGGTGTGACTCAGGTGAGTGCTCAGCTTCTGTTAGGTGATAGGCCGACGCACATGGGATACCTTCCTTTTATAGTGGAATTAAAATTGACTACAAAAGGAACTAAGATTTATGTGCACTCAATCAGAGACCCTGAGATGGTACACCCTATTAACGGGGTTATCTAGTTTTAAGATGATCAGTCAATTAGTGATACCACTAGTCTGACATGTGACAATTGGGTGCATGGGACATATGAATTAATGGGACGGTAGTTAAGAGGATCGGTGACCAAGGTAACAAAGGTGCACATGGTTTAGTTCCTTGGAGGAAAAGAACTACCCAAGTACTCAGGAGGAGCCTTCCCTGAGATATTTTTGTAGGAGATAGAAGCTCAGTGGAGGAATGAGAAGGAATGAAGGGAGATGTTGAGTTACGTCTTTCTCGACACAGTAGCTCGTTGGTGGACCATGCATCAGGAGAGCCTTTTAGAGTGGCGTGAGGTAAGAATTTCTCTCTCTATAAAATTTTATAGAAGTAATATACCTACCATCATCAAGGAATACCATGGGAAGGAGCCTGCCTCTTTCCATATCCAAGAGTGTGAACGGGTCTGGAGAGAAGGCACAAAAACCTTACCATCATCCATCTGGGTGCACAAGTTTTATTCTATGTTGCAGGTTTGTGGGCACACATGTTACATTCATTTAGAGACATGCTACCAGACAAGGAGTTGGCAAGAGCTCACGGCTGATCTTATTCAAGCCTTTGAGTATCGGAATACCAAGCCATCGGTTGATAAGGCCTTGTAAGGTATCAAGTGCCTTACCATGGGGGATAGTGTCAGAATGGAAGATAGGCTATTGGAATTACTAGGTGAATAAGGATTGGAGGCACACTTCAAAGAGATTGAAGAAATATAAGAGTTATAGCTTGAGCACGTGTGTTTGGAAAAGGAGAAGGGAAAGTTAGTATATGTGATCTATGGAGAGGAATCAGAGAGTTTATATTTTATCTATTCTGTAGGGACACATGAAGTAGTGGATAGTGCAGATGCTCCCGTGCATGCTTACCATGAGCCGTTAAAGACAAAGAAGGTTAACATCAATTCAGGAGAAAAACCTAAGGAAGCTATTATTGGGGATTATTGGACGAAGAAGGAAGTATCAAAGATCATTGATCTGTTGCATGAATTCGAGGATTTATTCCCACATGGGTACCATGAGCTAAAAGGCATCCACCATTCCTTAGGGGAGATGAAGATAAAACTAAAGGAAGGTGTGCACCCGGGTAGAAAAATGCCCTACTGGATGAATTCCAACTTACGCGTAAAGGTTAAGGAGGAGATAGACAAGATGATAGCTTCTTGGATCATTGAGGCAGTGGAAGAATTTGAATGGATAAGTTTAATGGTAATCTACATCAAGAAATATGGGCAGATTAGGATCTGTGTGGATTATACGGAATTGAATGCAGTTTGTGTCATTGATCCATTTCCAGCCCCCTTCACTGAATAATTTTTGGAAGGAGTCACTGGGTATGAAATCTATTCCTTTACGGATGGATTTTCACGATACCACCAAGTTCGGATTGTAAAGAAGGACCAAGAGAAGAAAACTTTCACCACCAAGTGGGGAAGTTTTGCATATACGGTCATGCCCTTTGGATTGAAGAATGTGACTGTTGTCTTTTCATGTATAGTGGTGCAAGCATTCCAAGACTTCGTTCATAAGTTTCTTTAGGTTTACTTGGATGATTGGACAGTATATGGTCTAGTTAAGGACCATTGTGACAACTTGAGATTAATGTTTGAAATGTGTAGGTAGTTGAGAATATCCCTCAACATTAAGAAGTGTGTGTTTTCTACACCCTTTGGGACTTTATTGGGGTATATCATATGTAAGGAGGGCTTGCTGGTAGATCCTGCCAAAGTTGCAATTATTGTGGGGTTAAGGGAGCCTACTATTAAGAGCGCAGTGCACGCATTCCTTGGGCATATGGGATATTATAGAAAAATCATTAAGGGGTATGCCAAGATCGTCACGCCTTTAGAGGAGTTGCTTAGACACAAAAGTACCTTCCATTGTGGAAAGGCGCAATAGAGGGCATTTGACACCTTAAAAGATAGGCTTATTATAGTGCCTATTTTATGATTTCACTCTTGAGACAAGCCCTTCCATGTCCATGTATATGTCTCAAGAAACGCCATTCAGGTAGTACTTGCACAACCAGGTGAGGGGATTGTTGATCATCCTCTCTGTTTAGTGAGTAGGAAGTTAACACCAGTAGAGCAGAATTATACCGCAACCGAGTGTGAGGCATTTTCAATGATCTACGCACTTTTCAAATTTTGATACTATCTGTTGGCAACACCCTTTGTATTCTACACCGACCACATGGCATTAAAGTATTTAGTGAAAAATCCCATTCTTCAAGGGCGCATATGTCGATGGGTGTTGTTTTTTCAAGCATTTGAGTTCACCATTGTAGTGAATCCTGGAAAAAACAATTATGGACCTGATCATCTATCAAGAATTGATTCAGGAGAGGACTACAAAGTATTGAAGAAACAATGTCAGAAGCATAAATATTTAGATTACAGCATGTGCCCTCATATTTGGAAGAGATTGCTGTATTTTTAAAAGAAGGTGTGGCACCAGATGGAATGAGGGCATTGAAAAAGAAGCAGTTGGCCATATGTGCCATGCCCTACATGTTTATTAGTGGAGAGTTATACAAATTGGGATGTGATGAAATTTTACGTAGATGTGTGTTAGAGCATGAGTGCCTGGCCATCATGGAGGAAGCACATGGAGTAAGTGCGGGTGGGCATTACGCAGGTGATGCCACCGTGCACAAGATTTTAATAGTAGGTTTATGGTGGGAAACCTTGTATATGGGTTGTAGAGATTATTGTAAAGCATGTGACCACTATCAGCGCATTGGTAAACTAGGAAGGAGAGATGAAATGCCTTTACGTCCTATTCCTAGCACTGAGCCTTTTGAAAACTGGGCGATAGACTTTGTAGGACCTATTACACTGGCAGCACGTAGGACTAGGTCACGTTATGTCATCACTTATATGGATTATCTCACAAGGTGGGCGGAAGAAGCCCCGAGTAAAGATTTCACAACAGCAACAGTGGCAAGGTTCCTATGGGAGAACATTATCACAAGGTATGGATGCCCTTTGAGTTTGACCAGTAATAGGGGTATGCATTTTCTAAATGAGACTGCGAGGATCCTACTATCTAAGTTCATGGTGGCTCATCATAAAACTACACCCTATCACCCATAAGCAAATGGAACCGCAGAAGCATTCAATAAAATACTGAGTCATACCTTCACCAAAATTTGTGATGTTGGAAGACAGGATTGGGATGACAAGGTATCAGTAGTTTTATGGGCTTACAGGACTACATATAAAAGACTAAATAAAGCCACACATTTCCAATTGGTGTTTGGTGTGGAAGCTATTTTTCCAGTTGAGTTTATGTTACCTTCTCTGCGAATAGCGCGTGCAGGAGGATTAGCCGATGAACAAGTGCTAGAAGAAAGAATTGATGAACTATTTAAACTAGATGAAAGATGATCACTTGCTTGTTAGCCAAATAGTGGAAAAGGCAAAGTAAAAGGCTTGGCATGATCACCATATTAGGAACAAGAAATTTGAGGTTGGGGAGATGGTGTTACTATATGATTTTAAATTTCTGGGCCATCCTAAGAAGTTGAAAGTTCATTGGTTAGGTCCCTACACAATATCATACATCCTTGATTCAGGCACGTGCTAGTTACAATTGCTGGATGGGACGAAGCTTCCTTGACACTTGAATGGTAGTAGGCTAAAACCCTACTATAAATAAGTCTTCTTAGTTTTTGTAAATAAGGCAGTTTTTCTAGTTAGTTTAGAATTTTCCTTTATGCATTTTCCTTTCCTTGTGTTTCCCTTTCGCATTGTTGTTTTGTTTTGTGCCTTGGGCGCCGGTAACCTTATTGCTATTTTTGGAGAATTTATGAGTGCACAGAGGACCACGCATCATTTAAGTTTGGGGTGGAGAAAAGTGAAGAAGCGCATGATTAAAAGTACCAAGGAAGCTATGTTGAAGAGCCTTGTTGAGTAGCCTAGTAGAAAGAGAGATGAAGAGAAAAGATAGAATGGTTAGTGTCAGGGTAAAGCTACTTGTAGATCCCACATACAAAGGAAAAAGAAATGCATTTAAAGTAACACAAGGTAGGTGAAAGCAAGAATCTAGACAGAAGAAGTGCCTTTGGTGCAGGTTGAGCGCTCGTAAGAGTCTCCTGTCAGGTTGGTTTGGTTACGCGCCAGAAGGTTGGAGGATTTTTTGCGCAAGAAGGGTACATGAGTGAAGGCATTGAAGATGGGATTTGTTTTAAAAATCCACATTAAATGAGAAAATTACAGGGTAGTTAAAGTAGAATTTAATAACCATAAAAAGGAAAAACTATAAATAGAAGGTCGGGGCACTCTCATTTTACTTTGTGAAAATGAAGAGTTGGAGATATAATCGAAATATATAAGCTAGGGATTTTTCAGATTTGATCAAGGAGAAGATATATGTGATTAAAAATGTAAGGATCCAGTTTGAGATTATGAACCAGAAGAAAGGAATTACACAGGCATGGAATGAGGTGAAAAGACGTTATCTTGTGAAGAATTTATCAAAGTTAGGGTTCAGCAAACTAGGGCACGGGTTTAGGAGAATTGTATCACGAATCTGAGATTGAATGTTGGGAGAATGAAAATAGAGTAACAAGGAGAGTATTAGAGTGACACAACTACCTCGACCATGGAACCAAAGAAAGGGAAGGGCAAAGTGAAGGCTAAACAACAGGAAACTGAGGTAGATACAAACAAAGAATGGTACGTAGAAATGCAGTACCCTGATGGAGTGATGATGGGGAAGGAATGGGAATCCCATTTTAGAAGCATACCAGTCAATGATTATAATCACCACATCAGCACTATATAAAATGAGATGGCATTAGAATTGGTATGCCTAACCAACAAGTGAATAGCTGAAGGGTTACCTATCTACAATGATGATGTAAAGGTCAAGCTGGTGAAGGTAGGGTTGCTGCAACTTTATGAGTTGCCTTATTTTTGGAAGCTAGATCACTTGTATCAGTTGTTGACATCTCGAGTACACGACGACTACTTCCACTTTTTTGGGCACAAGATGCATGTAACTCCCCAATTGATTACACATTTTACAGGCCTCATATGTGAGGGAGATAGCCTGGAAGATGACCTTGGTGACAAGGACGCTATTCAAGAGACCATCACAAAGTATGCCTACAACAAAGGGTCATAGTATTATGACATCTCAGACATCAAGGACCTAGTTATGAAGATGGCCATGCACCTGGTAATGAAGCTGAATGGCTAAGAAATTTGGACACAAGTTAACAAGCCATGGCTACATGTCTGCAGGAAGATTGTAGAGGGGACTATTTACAAGTTGTTCGCATACATTGCCAAGGAAATTGTAAAGTGCGTGAAGGAAGGGGATAGGATCCTCTTTGGCAATGTCCTACTCACCATAGTTTTTATAGAAATTGGTGTGTCGGATGCACTAGACAAGGTTGTGTGGGAGTACCCAGCTAAAGACCCTTCACCCACAAAGAGGTTTGAAAATTATGCATGTGATACAATGATGGATCCCCATAAGGCATGGCTTGAAAAATGGTATACGAGATTGAGAAATGCATTCGAGGAAGAGTGGAGGATCCCTGAACAACTCCCAGCAGCCACTCAAGGAGAAGCTGAGTTCACGGTATACCAACACTACTACTTGGGTAGGTTCAAACTTGTTGAAAAATCATGGAGCCCTTGGTGCAAGCTCCCTTTCACATTCACTACCTAGTACATCCAAGTGGAAGTGAATAGATTTAAAGAATTGAAAAAGCTAAGGCTGGAGCTAGGAAAGTTAGACTAGGAGCACAAGGAAATGAGGAAGAAATTGAACTATCCTGGATGTAAGCACACATACATGGAGAAGTACGTGTCACACAAGATCCACATGACTAGACCAATAACACTTCCTATTGATGGAGGATCCGTGGCGTGCGTATACGTGTGCATAAGGCTAAAATTCAAAAATGACATGTACTTGGTGGATGATATCTCCATACCTAAATACCCCTTGGGAAAGAAGAAGCCAGTGTCTAAGAAGAGGGGTAGAGGTGTAACGTCCCCATTTTAGTACATTAGAACAAGTAATTTTTTTTTGATAAATGCTTCCTAGTTCTAAATACATAATTTAGAACTCACAAATAAAAAACAACCATTCTTATAAAAGATAACCATATGTAGCTGTAATGACTCGGAGTACCTCCGATCTATTCATTCCATGACTCGTTAATCTACCGATCTATTCATGAGTATCAAGAGTTGGCGTTTTTATTTTAACACATCACTCTTGTGGTTCTCTTCCCTAATCTGGGATTCAAAATGCTCTATCCAAGGAACCTATCTGAATAATTGTTACCATTATTCATCGACATCTCGTCCCTTAGACTAGGTGACATAGGACAACGCAATCAGCAGCTTGCGATACTTTGGCCAAAGATTTGAAACATACTGCTTATGTCTCGTATTCCTTGACGGCATACTCGTCATTCTGGAATACGTCCTTCACCCCATTCCTATGTTATGTAGAATGTCTTATACTGACTTCTGTCAATCTCTCCTGCCCCAAGTTATTCACTCAGGAATGGATAAATAATATGACAACATTATAGGGATGCTCCTGAGGACTAGGGATACGCTGACATACTGGTTCAACCCTAGTTTAACCTAGTGTGTCAAGATACCCCAAGTCTCTAGGGGCAGCCTTATAACATGACCACATTCCTAACCAATCCCAGAGTAAAACTTGTTCGAGTTTAAGGTGTAAATCTTAACGATCAATGTAAAGGGTGTCCCCATAAGTCACCTGCATTGTTGTATCTTCAAGAAGATCCTAATCTTCTCTAAGGTACAACCCTACAGTTGACTTGTGCCATCAACCTTCCAAAACCACCTCGAAAAGATCTACTTAACTTTAAGGTGTTACCTACGTTGAGATAAAGTTATACTTAAAAACGCTCCTTTTTGGGTAGTCTTTTCCCAACCCCTGGGTTCCTTACCTTAGAATTTCCTTTCTCAATAAAACCCATTACGCAAAGAGAAGTTATTAAGAATCGAGGTCTCATCAAGGAGTTCATCGAAAAGCAGTAATCTAAATCAATGAAACTGGGCAATAGCCCTAAATCTTCACATAAGGTTGCTAACCATACCCTTTTAGGTTTATATCAGTTCTCATAACTGAAATATATCTTACTTATTAGAATTGAGATATAGTGGTTAAAAATCCAATTAAACGTTGTCTTGACTTAGATCAACACTAGGAAGTAATAATTTATTCAGCCTGTTTAGCTTCCTGTTGAGGTTTATTTTAACCTTAGCTTCTTGAAAGACAGTGATCTAATTTCCAATTTAGCTTTAGATAGAACATAACAGATCTACTAAACATTCACAAGTATTCAGTCACATAATCTTTTCAAAGCTTACTTAGAGAATCCCAAATGTCTCCAAGGTATACAATAATAACAATGCTCTTTAAAATCATTCGAACCGAAGAAGTTCAATCCATCAAGATACGAATACAAACACATAAGTAACAAATACCTCATTTCATTCATTTCTAAGCTAATCAAATACATTTTATGCATTCATCATATTGGATACAATACTCAATAGCAAAAGAACATCTTTCTTCAAGTAGTCCATTTAGAGAATCAAATTGGAATTCATCATAAAACCAAATTAAACGATCTGAACATCATATCAAATCTGCGTGTCTTTACCACTTACGGAAACCATCTGTAAAAATTGTCAACACGGGTCAGCTCGGTGAACTGAGCATGATAATCACTAATTCTTAAAACAATTGCAATCCACCAATTGTTCTCATTAAACAACCTATTTAAATGAAATCATTTATTCAAATTCCAAACATAAATCAGGCTATTCATCTTATATGTTAGAGACTAAGAACAAATGAATACAACCAATCTAAAGACAGCAAAACTCCTACAAAAAATTTTCTATCAATTTCTCAAGGTAGTTAAAACATTCAACAAGCTCACTATCTTAATTCTTTTATCATCATAACACATTTCAATGTTATTGACAAGTATACCTATTTAAACAGCAGCTCACATTTTATACCAGTCTCTCCATATAATACCTCAGTTTATTCTTGTTATGCCCTTACCGTAGAGATTGCAAAAGGATGCAAGAAGAAAGCACACAAGGTTTCCTGACTAGGAGAGAGAAAATTTTCCTGTTCAACTTATTATACATCAACATATAAATTATAGTCTAGAAGAAAGAAACAGGGTCAATTAGATTCCTGAATCAACAATGTTCTGGATTGTACTGACTCCTTGAATAATGATAATACATTTACGCATGCGACTAAACAGTCGAGATTACAGGAAGAACTACAGCATCATCAAAATTCCAAATATAAAAAATCACCTGTAGCTTATTGAGTAATACAAGATTTTACGCGACAAGCAATAATGAATAATCCAACTCCAATAGGCTCAAAAAAACTTTCCATATTATTCAACAAACATGAAAAATATCCAACGCCATCACCTGTCATGGCACAGCTAGTAACTCTTTACCCTAGTCAAGCACAAGACTAGATAACACAATAACAGAAGAGGTAACCATGTGCAAACACATCGACATTCCCACTGAGTCAAAACACTCAGCAACATACAGCTGAATCTAATCCCTACTAAAATATAGCCAGGACTTAAATCAGAATCCGAAATAAAGAAAGAATAACCACTACAAGGACTTCATAGAAGACGTCATCGTATCATTAATTTCATCAAAGTTTCATCCAAAATCGAGCTAATACGAATACAGCAGGGACTCATACAGAGTTGAGTTTGTAAAGAAGACCAATCCCTTAATTCCTCATAAATGAATTGAACATAAACACAATAATATTAAGAAGAGTCAATTTCAATATGCATGCACAGTGAAGACTTAAATCAGGAATCGAGCCAACACGCAACATATCAAGGACTTTATCAGGAGTCGTGTTTAAATGGGAATACCGCAAGGACTCCGATAGTGTCAAATCCAACCAGTAATCACAACCAGGGTTCGATTGGAGTTGAATTCATACGACAACAATTCAAGGACTCCCACAGAGTCAAAACCATTAAGCATTCACAGCAAAACTTCTTCAGAAGTCAAAAACATACTATACATTACAAGGATTCCAACGAAATTCACAACAAAACTTCTTACCAAAGTCGAAACATTAATTACGTTTCAAGGACTCAAAAGGAGTCGAACCCATATAGTATTCTCAATTAAACTTCTATAGAAGTCGAAAATACTATCTATTTCAAGAATTCCAACAATATCAATAACATATAGTATTCATGACTAAACTTCTACAGAAGCCAAAACACACTATCATTTGAAGGATTCCAACATCAACAATAACATATAGTATTCACGACTAAACTTCTACAAAATTCGAAACATACTATACATTTCAAGAATTCCAACAGTATCAGTTTCAACAAGTGTAAACAGCAAGGCTTCGACTGAAGTTGATATCAAACAAGAAAACATTTCATGGACTCCAACAGAGTCAGTTTCATACATTATCCTTGCAAGCATTTCTTCGGAATCTACCAAAATGCAAAACACAGCAAGATAATTCAACAACACGAAACCAAATGTACACCCAGCAAGGAATCAACTGAATAGTCGAACCAGCATGAAAACACAACAAGATAATTCATACATTGCTACCATTAAAACCAACTGAACCAAAAATCATCTGAACAGAGTTGTTCTAATGAAATAATTTGAAGGAAAGCAATATTTTTAAAAGTTAGGGCCTAACATGCCTGGTAATGTTGCTTAAAAAATATGAAGAAGACCTCTGAATGTGCTCAAGCCTTCTTCTCCTCTTCCATGATAGATTCAAAAATAATAATTTGTTACTACCATGTCTTATAAACTTTCCCCGATAGAGAAAAGAGATAGATAATCTCATAGTTGCCATGCAACACATAGTAGACTGGTTTGAAGAACCAGTGATCAAACAGAGAGAAAAATGGAGCGAATGGAAAACAAAAATACCAAAAAAAATTCCATTTGCATGCCTTCCCAAGAAATCCACGCTCGGGAACCGAAGTTCATCAATGACATTAACTCCAAAATTCCCGCCTAACCTCCATTGCCACCGACCACCATAGTTGGCGATGGAAAAAAGCAAACCAAAGACCATTTCCAGATTTGGCGACTCTGCCACGTCAATCTCAATGGCCATTTGAAATCTCTGCTAAATCCCTTGTCCTTCATGCTTATCCACTTCATTTAATGCCATAGAAACTACTTCCCATGGCTCACACCCCTACATAGGTCCCCCTTCATCCACTATCATTAGTTAGGTTAGAAACATAGGTTAGATCATAAGGTATTACTTTAGCCTTAATTTCCATAGTGCTAGGTGGCTAACCTTAGGAAAAATTAGCTTATAGTTTAGGGATAGTTTAGATTACTAATAATTTAACCAATAGGTTATAGTTTAGGTTTAGGTTATTAACCTTAATAAATCCAAACTAGGTCTCCAAAGTAGGATCGTTCAGTATAAGAATCAACAGGTATAACATTCCTGAAATGGATTCCATCCGGCATTGATAAAAAGTTTGCAGTATACACCCGAATTTATTACCTAGCTCAAGGTCTAGACCTTCCTGATATTACAATATCGGGAACCAATTCATTTAATAAGATCAGCCTGAGTTAACTCCTGAATTTCTCACTCAACACATTCAGACCTTGCAACCTTCGTAAGGTCTATAATTTTTGTTCATCTAGAATAAACTTAAAACATCTCTTGGATCAATGCAACTGATCCAAGGCTGAGTCATAAAGATGGGTAAATCCACAATTCATCCTGAAATCAGATTAAACTCAGGTGCTAAAAATGAAAGAAATAAAAGAGTCCAAGCATATCCTGACTCAGTCAAAGATCTTGAAGAGCAAAGAAGATACAATCCATATCAAGCATGACTTCATAATCAAAGGAACACATCCTTTTACAGAAGAAATCATATATCAACACTTGAATGCTCAGGAGGAAGTAACAATAGTTCAGGGTGTTACAAGAGGAGAGGAAGAAGGACCAAGTGTACTAATTGCTCAAATAATGAGCATGCCTTCTACTAGCACAAAGCCAAGCACCTATGTTCGAAGGAAGAAGTCTCTAGTAAAGAAGAAGACACCAGAAGTAGAGGTTCCCGAACAACCCACCACCTTAAAGGAGTCACAAGAGGAAGAAGAAAAGGTAGAATCTCCTGACCAGAAATAACCTCTCAAGAAGAAGTAGAGGGTGGATGAAGAGGCTGACTCGGAGGCAACCAACAACTTGGAAAGATACCTGGGAGAAGGAGGGGATGAGAGTGAAGAAGGTGGCGATGAGGAGGAAGAGCCAGAAAAATACAAGGAACCTTTGGAACCTCACGTATTTAGTGTTTATGACTCAAACGAGGAGAGTGGGGATGAAAAGCAAGAGTTCATATTTGTGTGATGAAAAGGCACACAAGGTGATGGAGGCACTAAAGATACAAAGGCAGATGAGAGGGATTCCAAGGGACAGAGAGCTAAAAATTTTACAAAGGAGTAGATAACTAAAGTAGCAGAGTGAGAAGTGAAGAAGATGCTCGAGATCCTTTTAGACCAAGATTTAGAGCAAAGCGCAGACATAGTGCTAAAGGAAGGGAGGGAAGAGAGTGGTGAAAAGGGACACTACAACCTAAGAGGCCCCACTCTGACAGTCAGCTTCCCCAAAGGCATGCACTCAGGTAGAATACCTTTAGATGTAGAATAGAGGTAGATAATGGGCTATGTGGATGATTCAAGGAAGTTGCTACACACATGATTCCAAAGCATGGTACCCACCGAAAGACTTATAGACATGGGATCGGTCGAGAAGGAGGGCATGTACCCTGGGACCAAGAAGATGCTTTCTTGGGCATTTGAATCCCACGTCAACAAGCCAGACTTTGAATTCTGCCAAAAGGTGCTTATCACCCTGCCAGATTCTAAGGGAGATAACCCCTTAGTGAATGCCCAAGAGCTCTTAGATGAGAAAGTGTGTAATGCTCTAAACAAGGTCACGGTAGAAATAGAGGCGAGACTATTCACGCAGAATGACAACATAAGGGCCCTAGAGGGAAATATGGCCAAGAAGGAGGAAGAGTTGGCTAAGGTTTCCAAAAGCTTTAAAAAGGAGTAATTAATCAGCACACAGCTAAGGCACAAGCTCAAGGAGGAAAAGGCATAGGTGTAGGAGGTTTACAAGAAAGTAGACTCAATAAAAAGTGTCATCATTTTGAAACACCTAGATCTAATGCCTATCCCTCAGAGGTATGCATCGACGTTGGAATGCCTAGAAGAATTAACGTGCATCCTCACCATAGAGAGGTTACCCTTAGCATTAGAATCTGCAGAGGAAGTAGCTACACGCCTGAACGAGGAGGACCGGTTAAATGTGATAGCACTTGTTGCCAAGTATAACAAGGTGCTCACAGATGTAAAGGTTGCTTCCCAATCTGTTGAGGCCACATATGACACATGCGTGGATAGAGATAAGGTGGAAAAATACTTGGTCACCACACTTGAAGCAGAGCTGAAAGATTTCCAGGAGAAGAATAAAGGAAACAGGGCAGAGCGGGATAAACTCCTGAAGGAAGTAGAAAGAAGATCTGAGGAGATTGAGGAACTAAGGGGCTCAACTAAGACAATAGAACCAAGATGTAGTCAATTTTACTCCCACTATAAAAGGATGGTATCCCATGCATGTTGGTCTATCACCCAGCAGAAGTTGAGCTCTCACCTGAGGCATGCACGGGTGTCGAGTCTCTCTTTTATGTGATTTTTACTGGGAAGCATTCATCTATAATTAGTATAAGAGTATTCAGGAAATAATTTTAGACATACAAGAGTCATGGGGCTTAGAGAAACCTCTAGATCCTTGTAGATCCTTCAGATCGAGTGCTTTAATAGACTCCATAACATATATTGTAACAGAAGGAAAGATACAATCATTCATTCATAGTATGAAAGGAAAGAGAACTTCTATGAACTAAATATACATAAAACCCACTGATATTCATATCTAATTGCAATAGGTAACCTCTTTCACATTTAGGATGTCACTTTATGATGAATCGTAATTCAAAATCCTCTTTAAAATAGATCATTAGCTTAGATGTTAGATATTAGTTTCATTTAATCTCCATTGTTATTATATTAAGCTTTTATCATTGATGTTTCATTCCGTAGCTTTACATTTAACTTTAGCTCATTATGGTGTTGATCTTGCTTTAAACTAGTTAATTTGTGTCAAAAGTTTGGGGTGTTATCACTCACCTTAACCATACCCTTAATTAATCTCCCCTAATCATCCTTAATCATCATTACTTAATCCTAAACCTCTATTTAATTCATGTGTTCTCCCTAAATTCTCCATTTTATCCTTCATAGGCCCTCATTTAATGATTTCACCTCCCCTTTTCCTTTATTTAATATTTTTCACTTCCCACCTACCCATGTATCCATCCTAAGCAACCCTAACTCATCCTTATCATCTAAAACCCTAATCCCACCTCAAAAGGGCTCATTACCTCAGGCTTTCCACTCTTCCACTGCCCAAATGGATGGATTCTTACAATTGGATGTAACCCATTTGGGTCATCATCGACCCTATAAATATGACCATACCCCTCTTTCTAGGAATGCAATCTTTGAGAGTTGGGGCTATCTTGAAATTTTCATTATGATTCTCAGTCTTCTTTGGAGTTGTTATTACCATCATAAAGATGATTTGGAACACTTGCATTGTTTCCACTAGAGATCTTGGATATTTGAAGCTTGTTGAATTATTTTGGACATCTCATTATCTTCGCATCCATTCTTTATAGGTCATCAATTGTCTCGGAACCCTTTCATTCTTCAATCAACCATTTAATGTGCTTCATCTTCTGTTTCCATCCCATTTCCTTTCATCAAACCCTCATTCCATTCCCAATCTCCATAGACCCTACCTATTTCCATCTTATTATCTAGCGCTTGACCATTCTACATTATGTTTTTCTGAGCCTACAGTCCTTCAAACCCTTTGATCTTTCCATTATGCACACATGTGGCTTCATATCCAAACTTCATCAGACCCAATTGTTGCCAATTGATTATAGTCATCACTAACCCTGTAAATAAGTTATTTTCTCTCGTTAATTTTCTTCCATGTTTTATGTCAGATATAGGTTCATATCTTTTTGTATATTTCTTGTTTTATTTCTTCATCATCTCAGTTCAATATCAGCTCCAGATTAAGATTTAGCAAGGATTTCATATCTATTTTTTTACATTTTCTTCCTACACTACCCCAGTTGTTGTCAATTGTGCTCTACATCCTTGGGTCACCATCGGACCACCCAAGTTTAATTTATTTTGTATTCTATTTATATCAAATCTACATATTTACTCTATCTAGCACATTTCAGACTTGTGTTTCAGTTCAATTCTCTACTACATCCAATTTATCAATCATTACTTTATTTTTCCTTTATCAAAATGTGGGTTGACATCTATCCTAGGAAGTTTTCACTTATTGGGACTGACATTGTCATGAAACTCACCCATCTATCTACTAATCTATTTTTTGTGTTGATTTCTCTTTTTTGTGTAGGTCATCTAACTCGTTACGAGGAGGAAATATATTTTTCACCTATATCCATCAACATCCTATCCAAAGTTACCTTAAACCCTCTCATATTTAAATTTTTTTTTCTTGTTACGATTTCACTAATCTAAAATAGGTATGAGAAAAAAAATTCAACATTTTGGCACACCCAGTGGGACCCACCCTTCTTTGGTGATTCTTTTCATTTGTCTTTCATTTTCATTTTCTTTTACATATCTTCTACTAACCTCGCAGTAATGAGTGTTGTTTATTTTCTTGCATGTGTAGGTTGTTTTTCTTTTATTTTCTTGCTTTCTTTTTAAAAAAATGAAAAGTGTTATCCAGTTATTCTCCATTTTTCTCTATTTTCTCCTTTTTCATCATTTTTCCCTTTCCTTTCTTGATTTTCTTCATCAAACATAACATTTAATTTTGCATTTAAAAATAACCTTCATATTTTCTTGGCGATCTAGTCTAATTAAGGGGTCAACTCTTTGAATACATCATCATCACACACATCTAAAACACACAAATCAAAACTACACATCTAAACATCTCCTTCCAGATGGAAATATTGATATTTCATCACCCAATAGAAAATTCCTCACGATGTTTGGGTTGTGTTACAAATTTTTTAGCTATCGATATATTGGCTAAGCACCCGACACCCTTATCACTGCAGAGCATGACATGATGGGGTTAGAAGAGGTGATAGTAATGTCAATTTGAGTTAATACTACTATCACCAATAAGAGTTAACACTACTATCACCTCTTTTATCCCCATCACCTCATCATCCACCATGGTTACTATCACTCTTATCCAATCATCACAGGAGTCTCATTTTCTTCTTCCTCCTCTACCCGAATAGGATTATCCAACTCTACCCCTTATTTCCACTTCCTGTTTTTATAAAAATGTGATCACTTCACAACCCTATCCTTCTCAATCAACCCAGACCAATTAACCTCCTCCTCGATGTGCTTTTCGATACATACTTCCTAATCAATCAACTGAGGCATCCCAACCACCCATTACTTACAACAAAACTCTCCCTATATCAAACCAATAAAATGTTCCTATCACTCAACAACCAACTTAATCCCATCAATCTTAGCATATCCCCATTTCCCAACAACAACTTCTATCTCAACCCACTCAATTACAACCCCTCAATTACATTCCCCCTTATCAACTCCTTCAACCAAAACCTACTCATCCTCAAACACATCCACCTTATCCCCAACTTAACCTATCTGCTTCATATGCATCATAATATCACACCCATCCATCTAATGATACCATGTAGGATTTATTGAGTAGAATGGTGAATAATGAAGCTGTTATCTTGGGATCCAAGACTACCTTCTCAGATAAACAAGTTTTTAATGAACCTTTCAATCCATAAATCCCTTTAAAACCTTATGCACCACATTAGGAGCTACCAAAGTTCTCTAGTTTTAATAGCAAGGAGGATCCACAATAACACATGTGTGCATTTAGGAATGCATGTTACCTCATTGCTCATGATCAATACCATATGCTTCGTACATTCTCCAATTCATTATCTATACCCACATTAATTGGTATAATGACATTCCTCAACATTCATTTTTTCCTTCACCCAACTCGCATAACTATTCCTAGAGCACTTTTCAATCAATATTACACATAATATCACTATCACAAACTTTTATGCCATTAGACATAATGATGACAAATTTATCACATATTTTGTCACACGATGGCATGGCATAATCAACCAATTATCATTCCATCTTCCACAAACTTAATTAATCAAAATTTTCTCATGGTCTTGTGTGAATCATATTTACTTTACTCTTCCAATACAATCATTCCAAACCTTTGAAGAGGAATTCACCATGGCTCGTAAACTTGAACTTTACACCCTTGAGAAGGGCCATCTCAAACTTCCATCAAATAAACCCAATCTCAAATTCACTAAGTCCTCCACACATGGTGAAATATAAGAATGTTGTTAATTCCATTTTGATTAAATCTTCATCCACATCCACTTCTCACACTGAGCCACCACAAAGAGCTCTTAGAATTCCTCTTAACTATACCCCTCTTGGGGAATATTATAGTGAAATATTCAACAAGTTAATTGAGGTACATCTTATTCAACTTGCTCCTATCTGAACCTTTGATGAATCCCAATAAAAAATAGCATGGTATCATAAGGATAATTATTTTAAGTATCATAAATTCCTTGGTCATGACATTAAGAAGTTTCACACTTTTAAATACCTTTTCTAAAAAAAATTAGATTTTGGTGACCTTCAAGTGGATAACCCTAATGTACCACCTAATCAGCCTCTCGACATTTTCAAACAACCTTTCCCCAATCATCCACCCAATAATCATTCCTCTACCCCCCACATCACAGACACCTAATGACCATAAAATAAAAACTATAAATCAAGAATCAACACTATCATCTATGCCCATCATCTCCTCATCCATTACACCCATGTCTATTTCAGACTCTTCTCCCATGCCCACAACTTCATCCACATATAACCTATTCCTACACCTATCATATCTACATCAACTATGTCTGTAACTACCACATCTACGTCAATTCCAATTACACCCACTTCCCCAACCATATCTACCACATATCCACCTATCACATCTAGTCCTTCACATATATCTACCTCAACACCCACCTTAACATATTCATCACATTTTCCTACATCCACACCCACTTCCACATCAATCACATCTACTACTATGACCATACCCACATCAACATCCAAATATATGTCCACATCCATAACATCTCTTGAAACATGTATTACGCAGATACCCAGACTAACATAACTACAAATGAGACTCTTACCTCACATTAAAGTTTAGTCATTCCTACACCAACAAATCCTAAACCTATGCAATCTAAAACCCCTTTGGATCTCGTCAATTGCATCATATAAAAACCACTTCCACCTTTAATATCCACCTCTACAACATAATATACATTACCTAGTTCTTTCTCCACAGATCCCCCAGTTTAGATCATCATCATTCCTGCCAAATTCAAATCCTCAAAAAAAAAATTATAAGAACCTTGGCATGCTCATCTAAAAATCCCTCACACACCTACAAAAAAAATTGGAACTCCATCCTCCCAAGACTAACCCTCCTAAGCAGTCTAATGTCACATCATCACTCTTAGGAGCATCTCCATCTATCTTAGGGACATGTTTTTCCTCCAAGACCCCCATTATTTAAAAATATATGACACAACAATCTAATCCTTCCTCCAAATTTAATCTCTCCTCAAAATCATCCACCACCCCAATTGTCAAATCAGAACCCAAGCCGTCTAAGTCGCCAATCATTATAACTGAAACCAAGACGCAATCACCTTCTTCTCATTTTAAGTCTAAGATAGAATTAAAGGATCCCATAAAGCCTCACCAAATTAAACCATCTCTATTACCTTCATTCACCATTCTTAAATCCAATCCATTTATGATATATTATTAAACAACCCCCATCGGTATTTACATAGAAATATAACAACTCTTACTCTAATCATTTGTAATAACCCTCCAACCTATCAAATACTTCGATCCACATAGCCCAATACCTTCATGGTTTGATTCTAACCTCATTTTTACATATCATTGTGCTCTATAACATGATATTGAACATTGTAATTCCCTCCAAACTATTATCCATAATATTATCGATGAGGATGATCTTCTCATTGAATGAGATCCCCCTCTTCCATCAACCAATCTTTCTTCTTCATCCACCAAGACTTCTAAATCCCCTCCTTCATCTAGAACCTTCGTTTCCATTCCTCCTCCAACCACAACCTCTCCCAAAGAAGGTCCTCCCCTCTTAACCAATGTTATACAGATCACGACCCATTCTCACCCTCATGACTTTTAATAACCTATTCAATTAAAATAAAAATTTGCTATCACCACTCCCTCCAGTGAGCATACTCCTCCCCCTTCTTCATTAAAACCTAGAATGTTTATCTTAGCCCCCCCTGGCCTACTTCTATCAAATAGAGTGTTATGAAAAAAAATCATCAATCCCTAATTAAGATGCCACTCTATGAGCTCATCCAAATCTCCCCTGGTCATAGGAAATCCCTCATTGAATATCTCAAATGTATCCCTACCCCTAGCAATGAGGCTTAGCCCTTTACATCTCTTGTTGGAGCACTTGCTACTTCTGCTACCATATCTTTTGATAATATTGAAATTCCTGACATATCACCTAAAGAACATGACCTTCCCCTTTTCATCATTGTGTGTATCAATGACACATTCATCTGTCATTCCATGATAGACAATGGAGATAGCATAAACATCATCTCATCCCACACCTTGATCATCTCAAGCTCCATAATTCCATCGTTACCCATTCACATGCGGTTCTTCATGCATTCAATTATGTTTTTCCCCCCACTTTGGGAATGGTTATCCTTCATATCCATGTTGGTTAAACAATCCTCCATGAGGTCTTCTATATCGTAGAAGGGAAATTCCAATTCAATATCCTACTTGGATGTCCATGGATTCGTGCCATCCATTTTCTTCCTTCTACCCTTCATCAAGGTATAAAATATGAACATGAGGGGAGGATCCTAACTCTCCCCAAAAACACTCCTCCATTCAAAGCATGTCACATGACTTATCGACCTAGTGACATGCTTCTTCCTAAACAAGATTTATCTAAAGCATCCACTAGTTCATTTGTTTCTACATCCAAACTTCCCAATGATGATTCCTTATGTTATTTGACTAAATCCCTAAAACATTATAAGAAATGAAGACTTTTTAAATTGTTAAAGACAAGTTTTTCTTAAAGATTAATTATACCAAATATATTGTAAAGAGCTATTGGAGCAATGTATATCCCAAGAAATTAACTAAAGATACTTAATTTATTTATGAAAGGGTGTGAAACTAGTGTGATGGTTCATAACTACCAATGAATTATTATAAAAGGCATGTAAATTATTATGAGATCAATAGGGAATTAAAATAATTCTTATGATCCTAAGAAAAAGAATATAGAGTCTTTGGAAGTAAATTCCAAGGTTGACTAGGTACAGACATGTGATGCGAAAGAGATTGGGGCACTAGCGGTGTCCTAACTAGGGGTTCATAGTACAACCTTGGATGGTACTAGACAGGGCAAGGTGAACACACACGGGGTTTATAACACAGTCCTGTCATAGTGTGGCCATTGTCTAGTGTCTGTTTCCTGAGTCTAGATTGGAATTTGGTACAAAAATTCATGTGAATTGTCTCAGATAAGTTTCCTCTCTGTAAAAAATCTGTAAATATTTGTATAATGCTAATAGAAATAATTTAACTCTTTTGTTTTACTTGATAAAAAAATACATGGATATATTATGTATAATTTTAAAAATATGTGTTTATGTTAGCATAAGAAGTGAATCATAGTAATTAGTTAATGAAATACATAAATTTTATATGAGTATATGTGTTTTCAAAGAAAAAAATATGTTAAATTTAATATAGAATAATATTACTTCTAGTGTATTTGATCATAATCCTACACTTTTTATGGTGTTTAAATCTAAATTATCTATCTTCTATATTTTATAGTCGTGTATGTTGTGTTTCTATTTATTCGCAATCATATTACTATATTTTATGCCTTGGACCTAAAATTCCCCTTCAAATTAATTAATTATATGTTCTAATTCCACCCCAACATAGTGTAATATACAAACATTTTGAATTCTTAGCCAATTAAATTATTCCATGTGTCATTCACTGTGTCAGATTTTTTTAGATCTCTTTACCTTTTGTGAATCTTTAGCCAATCAGAGAAGTGTGTGTCAACTTATTTACTATTTTGAAGGTTTAACCAATGATATAATGACCAATGACTTTGCAATGTCAAGACTGTGTCAATATCTTTTGAGTTTTGCAAGGTACAATCCAATTAGATCATTCAACATCCTTCACAGATTTAGACTTTCACTAATTCATCTCTATAAAATGTGAAACCCGAACCAATAGGATTGTTTCAAGTCCTGTTACATTTCACGTTGTCAGTCATTTTTCATTCTTGACAGTTGTTAACAGTCGTTTAGCCACTGATTTCATAAATTTTAGTTTCTATCAGAGTTTTCAATCCGTAAGCTAACAAAACGTGCCCACATTCCTTCGCATACCGTATTCCTTTAACAAATTTGTTTTAGTTGTGAAATAGCAAACCATTTAGTTAAAGCCATGTATGTTATTTTGTCAGTTATTCTGCATTGCGAAGTGCGATCGAATGATAAAGAAATATGTATAACTATTTTTCATAGTTTCAATCTTTAGTCATCTTAGCCAATGAATTATTGACAACTGTTTTTGATCTTGTCTTCACCAACTATCCCCACCCAAAATTATTTAGTCTTTAGTTTAATCTGGAAGTCTAGAATCCATAAGGAAAAGTTATCAAGAAAATACATGGATTCAAGCCACATGTCTACGGATCAATCCCAGTTAATTAATCATGTTTTTAAGCTTAATTAATCATGTTAACTATGGATGTAGGTTTATATAGTTCTCCTTAATTTTATTAAATAAAATGTGTTTATAATTTGATTTAGCTTATTAAATTAAGTAGAAACATATAGATCTTTTGTAATTTGACATATAACATTGTAAGAATGTTATAAAAACGTATCAAACTTCCACAGTTTATATTTCACCTTAGAAAAATTCATGGACCGTATCTCACTGGGGTAGTATCACCTTCTCACACTTAATGTTCTTCCCAAACCTCACAGACTTGGTAGATCTAATAAATCTCCAATGTATCAACCTAACATCAAGGATTTCATTCCCTTCATTCCACACCATATTTGCATCAATAACATTTATGCTGACATAGATCATCCTTCCTCCCATATTAATTCTCAACCACACACAAGACCACATACCAACGGCGTCGAATTTCTTTATAAAAAAAAAATTCCTATATCCATCTCCATCGATGCACATGGTAAGGATTTTAAATGGGGAATTATGAAAAAGGCATGCATTACCTCATCATTGATCAATCTAGTAATTCCCATGAAAATTTCAAATTGGGTTTTAAGGAACAATCTAACGACCCTCTCCCATCATCTTTAGCTCTCACAGACATATACCCTTCATCTTCTCCTTCCCACAAGGCTATAGATTTGGATGACACCATGTCCATCTCCTCTTGATTTTTTTAATCTCCACCATTACCTTGAGACCGGTCACTTATCAGTGTGAAGGTGAAACTATGTCCCTCCCTCTTCAATTTTCAGAAATGGTAGAGGAATATTTCCCTACCATTGACATTCTTTATTGCACTTATGATGATTCCATTCTTTCTTATATGGGGGCATAATATTCCTATCTTCATAAGACCTTACCACTCGACACATCCACCCTCCTTAATGAATCCATAATTGACATCAACATAGGGACTTTGTAAGATCCCCACATCTTGAAAGTGGTTCAATCCCTTGATCCATGGGAGATTGATTCTTTCACCACATTCCTCTCTCAACATAGTCAATCCTTCACATGGTCATACTCTGACATGTTGGGTCTTGATCCTTCCATCATTTTCCATAACATCATTACCTTTCCTAATGCTAAACTAGCTAAGTATAAGCTTCATTGCATGCACCCTTGAGTTTCCCTCATTGTTAAAGAGGAGATGAAACACCTTCTTTTAGATTATTTCATCATCCATATTGAATATCCACAATGGGTTTCCAATATCTTACCCATTCCCAAAGCCTCAAGCAAGCTTCGTATTTTTACCAACTTTCAAGATCTAAACATTGTTTGTCCTAAAGACGAATTTCCTCTTCCCAACATCGATCAACTCATGGACCTCACTATTGACCATGAGATGATTTCTCTTATGGATGGATTTTCTGGATATAATCTGATCATCATCGCACCAGAAGACCAACATAAGACTTCTTTCATCACTCCTTGGGGGACGTTTTGCTATTGTGTCATGCCCTTTGGTTTGAAAAATGTCGGAGCCACCTATTAGTGGAATATGGCTTAGATCTTTCATGATCTCATCTATAAAATAGTAGAGGACTATGTTGATGACCTCTTGGGTAAATCTAAGCATCGATGCAAACATCTTTATGTCCTTGAAGTCATTTTTTAGCACCTTATCCATTTCATTCTCCATATCAATCCATCCAGGTGTGTGTTTGGAGTGCTAACTATAAAATTCCTTGGATTTATCATTTCTATTAATGGTATTGAATTTGAACCCACCAAAATCAAACCCATCCTTGAGATACCCCCTCTTTCTAATATAAAGCATCTTTAAAATCTTCAAGACTTGCTTCAATCATTTCACCACTTCATATCACAATTCTCTGACTATTGTCAACCCTTTCACCATCTCCTTCACAAAGATATTAACTTTCATTGGGATGATAAATACCAAAAATCCTTTGAATATATCAATTAGTATCTTCTATATCCCCCTATATTTACACCTCCACGCTAGGGGGAGCCTTTCTACGTCTATGTTTCTAGCTATAATCATGCTCTAGGTGACATGTTATCCCATCGTAATGAGCAAGGTAAGGAGAACGTCATATAGTACATCAGTCATTCCCTTCACGATTATGATACCCACTACACGAAAGCTAAAAAAAATTGTTTCACTCTTTTCTTTGCTACCTCCAAGCTTTTCCATTATCTTTGCAATCATAAAACCTATGTCATAACTATCTTTCATCTTCTCAAGACCATGTATTCCAAGACTTATTATATTGACCACATCACTTGATGGCTCATGTTTATGACTACGTTTTACCTAGATTTCATCTCTCAGAAATCAATCAAGGTCTAGGATATCACTGACCAACTAGTTGATGCCTCTCTTCTTCACAATCACCTTTCTCACAATTAATTTCCATATGAATCTATTAACACTATTGATCATGAGTTCTCTCCTCTTAAGATGACTCTCTTCTTTGATGGATATAATTTTCGAAAAGGGGGAAGTATTAGTGTCATTATTATTCCTCCTTAGGACACTCTCATCCCCATTTCCTATAAGATTAATTTCAAATTCACAAACAATATGGATCAGTATGAAGCCCTCATCTTAGGTCTTCAAACTTATATTTTGATTAGCATCCAAATCCTTGACATCTATGGGGATTCATGGCTTATCATCAATCAATTCAAATGGGTTTATCAGTGTAAAAAGGAGTTCATAAATATAAGGATGTAGTTATATTTCTCCTCAAGGCATTTGATTTCTACACCCTTCAAACCATCCCTTGTTCATACAATCACTTTGCAGACACTATGGCATCTCTTACATCTCTTATCCCTTAGACTATGAAGGAATCTAAAATATATGTTATTTTTCATCACATTGATAAACCATCTCACCTCAGTGAGCTCCCTCACGTCAATCTTATCAAATCTAATCCTTCTGATCTTTAATATTCTCAAATATTCCACTATCTTTCTCAATCCATAATCCCATATGACCTATCCAAAAATGGTAGAAGGTCATTTCTTCAATGCACTAACCGTTATGTCATCCTTGGTGTCATCCTCTATAAATGTGGGTTTGACGATGTCCTTCTACGGTGCCTTAAATATCATGAATCCATCCATGCTATCCAATAATTTCATGATAGTATTTGTGGTTTCATTTTTAGCAATTTATTTTTTTCCAAGCATGTTCTTTACATGGGTTATTATTAGCTCTCTCTCAATCAAAATTGTTTATGTCAAGAAATGCATCAAATGCTAGTATCATTTCAATCTTATCCACATTCCTAGCTAGGATGTAACATCACCCTTTTTGTCACTTCATTATTAGGAAATCTTTTTTTTTTCTTTTTTTTTAATCTTACTTTATGCAGCTGATTTAAATACCCATATATTCAACTCCAACATAAACCTTAATCCAATCCATTTCTGATAACTATCATAAACCATGTGTAGCTACATGAGAGAATATTGAACCTACTCATTCTCCCTCAACACTTTGTACAAGCCAATACATCAAATGTATCCTTTAGTTTTCCTTTATCAAGATATGATATTTGAGTGAAGATATCTAAGTGCATGCCCAAGTTCCACCAAGGAATTCCATAGGCATCTCATAGCTTAGATCATAGTGAAATCATGACAGTGTAATCAACAGCTTACACTACTTTGTGCAAATTTTTAAAGTAATGTATGACATGCTCAATTCCATGACGGCACACTCGTCATTAGGAATTTTTCATCTCACCTTAATCACTTATTCTGTTATATGGATCAACTTACAATAATGGTGCTATAAACAGCTACAACTCTCATACAAGGTACAAATCTGGAATTACCAAAGGAACATGTGCCACAGTGACATCTTAGATTTCCCATGGGAAGGTAAGTGCCCATATAATGATTTTCAACATTACTAGACCACTTTCCTTCTCATGGACATTCTAATTTAGCATCAGGGTATGTATACATGAGGTACAGTCCTAACTTATAACTTTAACAAAGCTTTTACTTAATGTATTACCATGTCACAATTCAGGATCTTGATGAGGCAACTCAATACAATTGCAAAGAAGCAGTATCCAAATAACAACTATATTATTATATGGATATGACTACATAGCGACCATAGTAAGTTTACCTACCAAGGGTCCTAAATTGGAACATGGTACCTTAAATAATTTAGCACGACAGGATACTTTAGATTCCATGATTCTTTCTCCGCGAATGGAACGTACCTAGGATCTTATCTCCAGTTATCTCAGCATTTCGAATGTAATTCAATATTAGTTCTTACATCCCTTTTTCTACCTAGTTACAATTACAATTTACTTACTGCATCAACTATGCTAACCTTGCATGTCTATTTATTTAAGCGTATTAATATTCCCATGGAGTTACCTTATTTGATCCACATACTATCTAAGTAAGAAAGAAGTAACTAGTTTATAATCTTACCATAGCTGGTAATTACATCACATATTCCATACTCTGACCATCTAATATGTGGTATTCATTCACTCACCAATTATATCATATTACTCAACATATGATCCTTGCATCTATTTCATTACATAAAGTTCTCTTATTCTTCCTAATTGAATCCCTTACATTTGCATATTCTTGTTAGCCTTAACTTGGGTTTTGTTCTAGTTTACACCAAGGTACAATATTCTTCACCTGGTAAACCATTATAGTAAGACATTCATAACTCCATTTAATCATACAATATCCCGCTTAATGCCTTTATCCATGATTTACATATCTCAAGAAGGATATGGAGGAGTCTTGAAGCCATGTAAACATTCCCAGTTCATTCATCCCTAGACCATCATATGGTATTTAATGACTTGTTAGATTAATTTTCACTCCATATGATACTTATACAATTCATGTTATCCACCAACTTTTCCAAAATAAGTCACATACCTATTATATACGAGACTTAAGTCATTCAAGAATCTTATAATTTAATACTTACTCAAGCCAATAGAGTGGATATAAAATGGATAACACATACAAGGCTGATATACCCTTATCCATAACAAGGGTATCCTCCATAATTCATGAACTTCATATTTCAATTTGAATACTACGGTCAAATTAATCAGTATCTTATTTCCATTGTCAATTCATGACTTCCACATTACCTAAGTTGTTTACTCTAAGATTGATTTAACATTTTAAGTTAATAAATTTCTCATATCCATTAATAATAGAACTTTTATAGCTCCTATTTACATTAACCTCATGAAGATATTCAACGTTATAAATACGCATAACATCAAGTACCAAGTAAATAATAATAATTCTTGTGACTAAAAATAAATTTGGTTTGATCAGTCAATGTTATTCCTTCTATTACATATATATAAATATACAATGAAAAGAAATTTCCCATAACTACTGTTATTTATAGTATTTTAGATCATCATAATGATATGAGACTTTTATAAAATATGCTCCTCCTATTCATTCAATAGTAAGCTATATTTATCCCTACATAAGCTCCTCTTATAAATATGAAGTATATATATTCCCTTAAAAAAACTCCTTTAAATTGCATCCTTACTCTATTGATGCTGCATAATATCCTATCAAATTATATAAACATGAATATTATCTTATCCCTAAGTTACAAGCTCAGTGCCTTAATCATACATGGATATATTATCAATGTTTGATCTTTTATATCCCCCTCAACCTTTTAATTAATTAAATTATATACATTCTTTTTATTCAAGTAATATTCTGGTTTTCCAAAGGCAAATCCTTTCAAACCTTTTATGTTTATGGGACCATTAATAATACAAGTACACATTTATCCCCATTGAGTATATCACATAATATCATGGCATATTGTTAATACAAGTTGATTGACAATATATTGATAAATAAATTCTCAATTATGATTCATGTTACATCTCATCTCCTTACCTAAGTAATACAACTTAGGTTCATGTTTATATTTTCACAAATCAGGGTAACTTTGTAATGACTTAGCCCAATATGGCATATTAAATTATCATGAAACTAAGAAGTCCTTATTATAGGTTCATCTCTTATCCATTGCACCAATGAATAGATATGTTGGAAGTTTTAAACATATATATGTATGTATCCAACATTCAAATTCAATGTTAATTCACCCTTATTACGTATATGTCCTCATTTATTTGTATGAACAGAACTCAATTATATACCATAATAGTGTATTTTCATTTATTAAATCTCCTAACAGAAATTACAACTGGAATACTTTATAGATGTTCACTTAATAACATTCATATTCCTTAATTCTTGAAAACCTACAGACTATGTAATCAAGTAAGACTATGTAATCAAGTAAGATACGAGACCCATTTTTTAACAAATTTTTCCAATGTATAATAATAATTTAACCGAATAATGAACACCTCACATATATTCTTTTCATTTTTAGAGTAGATATAACATCTTAGGATTTTTCTTCCATTTTAATCAGTGTGATATCATTTCAAGAGGTTAAAATTCATTATACTTTACAATTATTTTTAACATCGAATATGAACAAGTAAGAACTTTCAAATTTATTCACCTTTTGAGCTTCAATACTCCATATACAACCATTTTTATCAACTATCAGTTCGAAATAATTGAGCATGATATGATCTAATCCCCCTTAACATTTATGTCACTTAATATTTGTATGAATAAAATGCTGCAATATCAATATCATGAAATATTTACAAGTTCAAAGAAATTATCCAATATCATTCATTTATCCTTCATCAAATAATCCAAAATATACTATTATAGTACCATACAAGAAGTTCCTTACTGATAGATTTAATTATAGAACAATTAATAGTAACCTTTGGAATAATATCAACAAGACATCTTTAACTAGATCAAATATCAAAATATATATATATATATATATATCTTTAATAGTCATTCATACAATAACCATGCAACTAAAAAAACAATGGTACAAAGTCAAGATGTTCATCTAAGTCTAGATAGTGTCTTGGAAAACAGACAGAATATTAATTACTCATTTGAGTTCCTGAGTCTCAGAATTTTCCTTCCCAATCATAGGTTACTACACAATCCCGCAACCAAGTAGTCACTATATCTAGATAACAGTAATGCACACTTATACGGATTCAAAAATTATAAGTAAATGCCTCACACCTTAACAAAGTAGCAAGACCCATTCATCCTTGCAATTCAATCATTAACACGTAGCCACAACCATTCACATAGAGGTTTAGTACTCTGAGGAATATTTATCTATCCTATAAAAGGTAACAGTTCTAACTGCAATCAAAGTACATAGCCCAGTGGTTACATTGAGAAAAATAGCTTCCAGGATCTGCATTTATTTATCAACAAATTATATTGGGTGATCCTCTCGACTTAAAATACTTGGGCTTTCAATAAACTTGTAGCACCAAAAATCCAAAGGTATAGTAACCAATCAAGTGTAGATCAACATTCCTAAGGTCAAGTTCCCCAATTAACTGAATTAAACACAGTTGGTCCATCCTAAGATGGACTATAATTACCTTAGGATACTCTTATTACAGCTACCCACATCCACCTCAAGGGAATGTAGATCATGTGAAATGAAATAACATAAACACTTTCGTGGTTCAACTATCACAGTAATAATTCCAATCTTAGCCTAAAATTATACTCTCCCATTTAAGAAAATTGCAGTCCAGAGATCAAACAAACTTAATCCACATACTCATCTTACCATAATATAAATAAGGGTATTACTAGCTTGCTCGACTATCAAACAAGAGGAATTACAAATTCCTTTGCAACTAGAGTTTTCCAAAACTAACCCAAGTATTTGAACTATGATACTTTGTTTCCCAAAAATACACTTGCAATTCCATGGATATATTCCTAACCAAGATTATTATAATATATACCTAAAAAACCCAAATGGGTTTCAAGAGAATAGTCCTTTCCCTTGTACCAGAAGTCAATCTACTACAATTCGGAAGACAACACACTTAACAGTTACTTAAGCGATTTAACAAGGATTCCCTCACTCAAACCTAGAAGATTCCATAAATAGACAATCCTTAAACCCCATATTTCTGGGTATCCACATTACGAGGAGCCACATATTTCACAAGATTTTACGTAAGGAGGAAAAATATAATCATAATATCCTTATTATGCAGTTATAGTAATACTACACATTTCTTTGAATAATAATGTATAAATAAGTAACAGGATTCAATATTCACCCAATACAACTGAGAGCATACTCAAACAAATACTTAAAAAGGACCAAAGCTTAAAGATTACACAATAAATTATAACATACATTTACTTCATATAAATAGTAAATGGAACAATCTTTTAAGGTGGGAATAGAGAAAATCATGCATGTTTAATAAGTCTGATTCCTTTTTCTTCTTTCGTTTCTAGACCTCTTCTAAAATCCTTAATTTGGAGTCAATTCGCCCACAAAGAATCTCCAGAGATACTTATAGAGCTATCAACTTACCATTAATTCACAAAGAAGATCACATGCAAGGCTTTATTAAAAATATCTTGCATGACTCCAAAATTATCTCAATGCACTCCATGTACAGCAGAGTTCAAAACAACTTGTCAAAAGAAAAATGACCAAATCCACTCATCTTACATGCAATGCCCAGTTTTAAGGAGAGATACAAAAATAACAAGGTTATTAATGCCTCATTAATTCCTGCTAGCCACTTAGTGGCGTATTGAACTCCACCCACCACCTTATCCTCAAATCCCACCATATTCAGTGTTTTATTTAAATTTAACAAAAATTTAACTTGTAATCTATGTAAGACTTTAAATACAACAACATTAGTAATAGTTAGCTAGTCCAAAATAGAAATACTTATTTTTTTATCACTTGTATCCTCTTTCTAGCAGTTGGTGGTGGCTCATTTGAAGATATTAATACTATCCAGAGAAACCAAGATTCTATGGGATTGGACTCATTTAAATCAACAACAATTACTTTTGGGTTTAAGGACTTGAATTCATATCCCACTTTATTAAGTTGGGATTAATTTGACCACATTAGCCTGAGATATTACCTCGCAACATGACTTATTATGTAGTCCAATATTGGTAACTTTATTCCCTAATATTTTGTTTAAGACTTTAGATGAGCCTTCACACTAAAAACATAGTCCAAGAACCTATTAAAACAACCACGATTATACATAATATGACATAGAATCATATATATATATATATATATATATATATATATAAACAATTATAATAAAGTTTATAACCAATCATTCTCATAACTTCCATGGTATTTACATTTGATAACATGAAATCAAGGATCAATAATGGACTGTCATATTAGCCTTTCGAGCTAACAACATTTTGACACCCTTATTGATATATTTCAGTAATGGTATAAAGCATTGCAAAATTGCAAGGTAAGATTCAAAGAAAGTTATAGTAATATATAAAAAGAATGAAGTTGGGTCGATGACCCATTTTATCTACGTTATAACATAATGTGATTCAAGGCTTAGGCATCTCATTACGATGCCCATGAACATATAATTCAAATGCAATTAATGTTGGTATGGTCTTCCTACCTTGTTCTGTTCAGATCCATTCTCGAATCTAAATTTCCTAAAGAAACAACATAATTCAACACTTAGAAGTTGTATGTCACTAATTAATAACCATAGACCAAGTTCATGAATTTAACTGTATTATAAGGTTATTATCTTCATCAAAGCAATGCTTTTGGGTCAAGATCACAAGTCGTAATCTATACCATGTATGATACACCATGAGTTCAATATTGGACCTATCAACTCAATGTAAGGAAACCTTATCAATAGAACATATTTATAGTTAGATTCCACAATAATCATTCATAATTAGATACTAAGAAAAATACATATATTTATTCCAAGAATGTAAACAAAATAATACTATCATCATCAATTTCCCATAGGCAGACAATCACTGTGATCATCAGTTACGACTTACCCCTTTTTAATCATGGACTAAGTTTTGTGGGGTGTGACACAGGCCTTGCAGCTGGCTTAGGATCTTCAGCCTTTCTCACAATGGGGGCTTGACCTCATTGGCTTCATCAATTTGTGTTATTCTCAATACCATCATTTTATCATTACTACTACTGATCATTTCACAAAATAGGTGGAATAAATTCTTCTCACATCAACTAAATCTAACCAAATCATTAACTTCATCTATCAATACATTATTTACAACCTTGGCATTCCTCATAAGATCATCACAGACAATGGAAATTCCTTCAAAAACAAATACCTCAAGAAGCTTTGTAACTCATTCAATATTAATCTTAGCTTCTCTTCTCCATATTATCCTCAAGATAACAAAGCCAAATCCACTAACAAAACTCGTCACAATATCCTTGCCAAGACTATTAGTAAATTAGGTTGAAATTGGCATATTCATATTCCCTTCACTCTTTGGGTCTATCAGACTAGAATCTTCACCTTTATGGGAACTACTCCCTTCTCTCTTGTCAAAATCTCCAAAGGAGTTCTTCCTCTTGAAGTCCAAATCCTATCCTTGCACGTTTCTCTTTGTTTTTTTTTATGAAGATTATTTTCAAGAGCATCTAGCACATCTCAAGTTGTTAGAAAAATATCACCTTCTTGCTCTTGAACATCAATGTGTCTATCAAGATTGCATCAAATGTGCTTATAACAAGAACCTCAAGGAACATGACTTTAATATCGGTGACCTTTTCCTTAAATAAAATCATAATGTCACTACTCTAGAAAGGATCCAACGTGGAAATTTTTCTCCCAAATGGATTGAACATTATATTATCACACATAAGTATGGGTTTGGAGCCTATCGTTTGGCTTCTCTCAATGGTAAATTAGAAATATGACCTCTTAATGTATTGCACTTACAGACTTTCTATTTTTAACATACCTACCAATGTGAACTTAGTCATCTCAGTGGTCATACATCCATCCTTCGCATCTTCCATCTTTCATTGTAATGATTTGGAATTATGTGGTCTACCATAACTTTTCGATCTATAACCTTGAATATAGGCACCACAGCTCTTCTCATAACATATTCCTTGTGGAAACGTTCCTATTTCTAGGTGGGAACCCTAGAATCATTACATACACCTCGTGTTTATGTACCTATTGGAACCATGAAAAGGGTCCATAGGTGTCACTAGGACATTTTTCATCCCCTCCTCAGTGTTCTACCTAGTTATCCCCAACTCTTCCATTAAAAACCATAATTCCTTAATGCTCATCTTAAAATATATCTTACCCAAAAGAAAATAGATTGCTCCCTCGAAGGAAATTTGCTCATATTGAAAAATATCAAAAGTATAGAATGATCCCTTGAAGGATAGTTAAAATGCATATTTTATCCTACCATATGGAAAAATAATAGTCAAAAAATCAAAAATAAAAATATAGACCACTCCCTCGAAGGATGGCTACCATCTCATATCATGGCAGTAAAGGCTTCCTTCATTTATCATCCTTTTATATATTTGTTGGCGAGGAAATTTGTCAGGTGGGAAAACTTGTGGACTCCTTGCCAACACTCTAGGAATCTAAGTCCATCTACTTGACCGGTGTAGCTACTGTATATGCATGCACAAGAAAATGTGGATTTCTGCGGTGGCCTTTCAGTTGAGGATCTAGCAAGGGCACTCGACTTACCCTATGGCAAAGCTTGCAGATACTTACAAGAGAGAAAAAAAATTGAAAGTAGGAAAGGGAGTGAGAAAAGAGGTAGGATAACTAATGTTTCAAGTAGGAAATTAGATTCCTAAACACACTAATTAGAAAATTCATCACATGCATTCATGGGAAGAAACAACCCTGCAAATGGAAACAAGACGAGATAAGATTGTGAACTCAAAGTTTCTAAAATTTCCTAATAAAAGAGGCTACGAAATCCCTCTTCTTATATTGATGCTTAATCAGAAGCTATATATAGTGGAGAAATGGAGGAAATTTAAATAAGGGGGAAAATAGAAGAAAAATGGCTAACTCCTTTTCTTTCTCCGAGTAAAATGCACTCGTGAGTTTACCAAGTCAATTGCCAATCATTACAATGAATTTTAGAGTCCATCATATAGCTCGTAAGAAACAGTTATAATCTACTCAGGTGAGAAAGAAACAGTTACAACCTATTCTAACTATTTATGCCCCTTCAATTTCTTGATTCATAGAGAAACACTTATGGCGAAAAGAAATAGTTTTTAAAAGATTTGGATGTTACATTATTTTTCTAGTTAAAACATGGTTTGTTCAATTTACTTTTACAACTTTAAATATGATCCGCCCACATGGAAGGAATTTATTGGAATGGGCCCACAGATGCTTTGATTGTTTACTTTTTATTTGGTGGGGCCGTATATCTGACCCTGAATGCGTGGCGGGCCAACGCTCATTTGGAACTTGCCCCTAGATTTTTTCTTTGAAGTTGTGCCAGGCTGACACGTGGAGAGCTCTATGGGTTCTTTCATACTTAGCCGATCCAAGTTTTGTTCTTGTTTGACTCATGTTGACCTGTTGGGCCCCTAGAATGTTGGCTAAGTACAAAAGGTACATATGCGCGTAGGTCCTAGTTGAAGAGAGGCGCGCAAGGACAAATCACATAGGGAAGGGTTTAAAAAAAGGGTTTAAGGAAGCTCGTGGCATGTGCAGCATGTGTGGACAGAACCAAGGGTTTAGGACTTAGCCAAATTGGGCGTTCGAGACAGAACACATGAAAATCATGACACGACTACACATGCTGAGTGGATAAGGTGCCATCCTGGTGACAGGTTGGCCCAGGAAGGAGCATGCCTATGGTAGAAGCTTATAGAAGCACATCATGGTGAAAAGTGGAAATCTTAGGCCTAGGAGAGCATGCTTGCATGGAGGACCACATTCATACACTTGGCATTGGATCTGAGGGCACTGGAGGATGATTTAGCAGCCCAGAAAGGCTATAAATACTAGCACCTACAGAGTAAACAAAGGGAGAACAACAAGAGGGCGAAGCTCTGTAGAAATACTGCAAGAACTCTGTTAGTGGATAATGGTATTTAGGAGAGAATGTATAATGGGTATGGGGATTACAAATTTTTCTTTGATAGCCTAGCTACATTAGTCCAGTTGAAAAGCATGACTGCGGTCTGTTTCTCTGTGACATTCTGTAATGGCTCCATGGATGTAATGAGGTTACCAATTATATGAATATGAATATCAATGATTCTAATGAATACGTCTTTCTCATAGGTTCTCTTTAATTTATGTTTATGTTAAGTATGGATGCTTATATGCTTCTTTTTATTATGGTGCAAGTTATATAATCTGTTAAGTGCTTTCTGTCTGTAATGATTGCAAGGATTTAGAGGCCGTTCTAAGATTTATCGTTCTTGAATGTCTTAACTCCATTTAAATCTCTTAAGCACAAATCATAGATGATGATATTTCCCACTAAATTCACATAAAAGAGATACTCGGCACCCGCACGTGCCTCGGGTGAGCACCCAACATCCTCTAGGTGATAGCTTGGCTCACGTGGGGTACCTTTCTTTTTTGATAAGAGTAAAAATGACTACATGACCCCTAGACACGTGGAGAGTCAGCACTGATTTGACTTTCCGCTTTGGAAGCACTTTCTGAAATTGTGCCAAGTTGACACATGGAGAGCTCCACGGGTTCTTTCATACTTAGCCAATCTAAGGTCTATTCCTGTTTGACTCATGTTGACCCCTAGACATGTGGAGAGCCGGTGCTGATTTGAGTTTCTACTTTGGAAGCGCCTTATGAAATTGCACCAAGTTGACGCATATTTCCTTCCATCGGGGTCAACTTTTCAACAGCCAACTCTGTCTCCTTAACTATGTGGTGAGCTAGCGCAACTTGGAGATTGAATCTTGGTTTTTACTTTTGAAATGGAACCTTTGCGACATGTGGAGACCTCTGTCGACCCGCCCATACTTAGCCAATTTTTAACAATTGGTTTTGTCCCTTTTGGACCTAGGACACGTGAAGGACTGGCGCAAGTCTAAGGACTACCCCCGGATTTGAATCTTGAAACTATGTCAATGAGGCACATGGATTCTTCCACTGATCCTTCCATACTTAAACAATTTAAGCCCATTTTACCTTCATTTTGTACCTGGGACACATGGAAGGCTTATGCCTAATTGAAGATTACCCCTTGGGCCCTGCCTCTGGAGTTGCATCACTTGGACGCGTGGAGGCTTTCATTAGACCTTTAAATATGACCAAACCACATCAAATCAAAGAGACCCATGTATTATCCATGGATGTTGAGGTAAAATTCAACGGGTAAAATTTTCCCCTCATTCCTGACTGTGGAAAAAATGCAGAGAAGAAGAAAACTCCATCATTTTGTGCCCAATTTTCAAATTTCTTTCTTGAGCTGAGGAATTAAAAAAATACAAGGTTTGATGATCCAGGGGCATTAAAATATTGAAAATTTCATTCAAATAAGGACAAAAATAAAATTTTCAAGCGTCCTGACAGGAAAATGGGAAATTTATTGAAACAAGCAGACTAGGGATTTGAAACAACTTTAGGACATGGAATTTTCTGTCTCTTTGTATTTTCAACTTGGCTTAAATAATTTAGGAGGGCGAGAGCTTGAAATCTTGAATTTAACTTGGAAAACAAAAAATGGTTTTTGGGAGACAACTACTAGCTCTAGCTTGGGGACATGGCATGGACTGAGCGTGGCGAAGACATGGTATGAGGATCCAAAATCTTAGTTTTTAAACCCTATAATTCATTGACCAATGCCTTATCTATTGGGCCTTGTAGAGTCATGAATAACCTTGAGATATAAATATCAGAAGAAGGAAACACATGAGCACATAACAAGAAGGAAACACATGACACACAATAGAAAGGGGAAACAAAACCACACAACGGAAAGGGAAATACACCTATGGTACAAGGCGGGGGATAACCCACTTTTACTGATGATATAATTTCAAGTATTTTCCTCTTCGAGGCAATTCTAGTGGTGTTCCATCCAAGTATGAGAGAAGGAAAAAAATTTCACCACAAGCTTCACGAATCAGGAATGGGCTGAGCCATAATGAATCAAACTTTCCATGGATGTCTCTAGGTTCTCTTCTCTTGTCCCATAACAGAATGGAGTCTCCAACCTTGAATTCTCTTGCGTTGGTCTTCTGGTCAAATATATTCTTCACTTTCAATTAATGCTCCTTGATTCAATCCACCACTTGGGATCTATTTTCTTCCAACTTTTCTAGAAATAGGATCCTCTTGTCAATGGAATCCTTGTACTAGCCATCTTCTATTGCCTGTAACAACTTGAGAGCTGACATCTCAATTTTGAGAGGAATTTCTTCTTCAACTCCATATAGCATTTGGAATGGTGACATACCTATTACCTTTTTGGGAGTTGTTGTCCACTCAAAATTCCCCGCTCTGTGAAAAGTAAAAATTTCAAAATTTTGAGTTTAAATGTCTTTTCTATCGAGCTGGTGGTGTGAAAAAAGTCTTGAAGTTGAAAAAATCTAAGTTTTGGGCCATTCTATAAGTATTTCGGGCCTGTCGGACATTTTTGTCCCACCTGTCCCAAGTACGAAAGTGCATTTTGTTCCCCGATCAGCCGAAACCTCCGAATTTGTCCCATTTTCGGGCCCGTCGGAAGTTTTTGTCCCAAGTGTCCCGAAGTTACTGTGCGAGATGTTCCAATTTCGGCCGAACCGCCCGAACCGCGTACTTCGCACTTTCTTGTCCCAAATGTCCCAATTTCAAAAGTGTGCTCTGTTCCAATTTCACCCGAACCGGCCGAGTCGCGTACTCTGGAACTTTTTGTCTCAAATTTCTGTCCCAAGTCGTCGAACTTATTGTGCAAGTTGTTCCAATTTCGGCGTAATCACCCGCGCGTACTTTACACTTTCATGTTCCAATGTCCCAAAGTTTGTGCGATGCAATTTTCGCCCGATTTCGCATACGTCCCAAGTGTCCCAAAGTCAAAAGTGCAAGTTGTTCCAATATCGGCCGATCCGCCCGAACCTTTGCGCTTTCATGTTCCAACTGTCCCGAAGCCAAAAGTGCGAGCTGTTCCATTTTCGGCCGAAACGCCCGGACCGCGTCCTTCGCGCATTTTCGTCCCAAATGTCCCAAAATGCATTTGTGCGTCTTCTCCCTGTTTCGTCCGAATCGGCCGAGCCTCGTGTTTCGCGCATTCGCGTCTCACATGTCCCAAGTGAACCTAATACAATTCATACTTAGTTTTTCCCGCTCGACCCGAATGTGCTAAATTTGAATTTAAGTTGCGAAGATCAAATTTCAAGGACAGCTGGCAGAAGGACGAAGCTTTCAAGATGCCGTTTACATCAGTTTTCAAAGATATCCATTGTCATCTTCAAGATGAAACGTCTGGTGTGTCCCTCGTGGCAAAGACATAGCTGAGATGTTAAAGAAATTCAAGAAGCGGTTTCTGAAGACGGTGGGTCCTTCTCAGTGACTGTCCACCTGTCTCCTTCTTCATTCTTTTCTCTTCTTCCTATTCCTTTCAAATTCCATGTAATTAGTTAAGAAATTGCGTTTGGCATTCCTTAACTATTCTTTAGTTAAAAGAAACGGTTACGAGGAGTAACCGAATTGTAAGCTATATAATGGCCTTCTTTGCGCCATTTTGAAAAGGAGGAAGAACTGGGGTATTTGCTGAAAGTGTAAATAGATCTTAAATAAATCATTACAAAAGGGCTTTCCATTCTTTGTCTATCTAATTCTTGTTATCTCTGTGTTTTCCTTTAATATTGTGAAGATCATTTTGTTCCTGATTCGTTAGTCTCTCTGATTGCATACTGTTCAGTTTTGCAAATACAGTGATCTTGTATAACCAAGAAGGAACTTTGTGTCCTTGATGAATGAATCTCAAGAAGGTTATTTATGGAACTTTGTGTCTTTAAATTTAATCTCATTCAGCCAATGCAAATGATCTTGTCTTAAATTCTTTGAAAGCTTCGCATACATGAAGAATTATTCTGCTATCTATAATTCTGAATGTTGCTATTCTGCTCATCTTCTTATTCCCTTTCCTCAGTCCTTGTGTAATTGATGATCCTTGTGGAAAACACTTTCGTAATATCCAAGTTTGACCATAAAACAATGTTCTGTACATTTGTAAATAAGTTCATTTCTGAATAAGGGAACCTCTCCCATTAAAGAGGAGGGACTTCTTGTCCCCTGACTGTTGCTCTTCTAAAAAGTCCTATTTGACGGCCAATAGTTTTTGGCGACTCCGCTGGGGAAAATTGCATTCCAGTACTGCAATTTTTCGATCATCCTTTGATCTGGCGACTCCGCGTTTCACTCGAGGGAGAAGGGCCCTTGGTATCGAAGATTCTCAGTTTCAGCTTTTGGAGCAACAGGGTTTTCCTTTCCCTTCAAATAGAAGAACTCGTTCGACGAGCACTCCACCTGTTCAAGATAGAAGTCCTACGGGTGGTATTCCTTCAGAACCTGCTAGTCCCAATCTACGAGCTTTGATCCTAGCTGGTGTTACTGTTCCCCTCCAAGCCGTATTTCCAAGAATGGCGGCACAATTGCCATGGGGTCAACGTGTCGGGCCCCTGTCCCTTACTCAGCCTTTGCATGAGTTACCTAGAGGTAACCGAAAGAACTTCCCCAAGTTCAGAGGAGATGGCAAAGTACACCCTGATGAACACATTGCAGCCTTCATAGTTGCATGTGGAGTCTTGGGAGTTGAACATGAAGACGTCTCAGTAAGGCTGTTCGTTGAGACGTTACAAGATAATGCTGCTGATTGGTTCTATAACCTTCCGGCTGGTGCCATCACCGACTGGAATACAATGAGAACTCAATTCGAAAGTCGTTTCAAGACGGCAAAAGATGTGCATGCCCTGCTTGCCCAAATTTCTCAGATAAAGAAAGATCCATCAGAACCCATGAGAGAATTTGTGGCTCGATTCAACAGACTGATCAACAAAATTCCTGTAAATACTCGACCGGTTGATCAAATTCAAAAATGTTTCTTTCTAAATGCTCAAATGCCCAAAGTCAGTTATGCTCTAAGAAGGGCTAATCTCGGAACGTTAGTTCTGGATCAAGAACTGGCTGTTAGTGTCGAGGATGACTTGATCATGTCAGGGAAGTTGAGAAGAGATCCTCCCAAATCTAAATCTACTGCTTCTTCCTCTTCCACCTCTGGACCCAATACTGATCCATTAGTCCAGAAACTTGCAAATGATCTAGTAGCTATAAAGAAACAATTGGCTCAGCATGCCCCGTATGCAGATGTTCCAAGAAGAAATTTTCAGCCCAGAAGCCGTTTGCCTGCTCCTCACACAAGACTAGCACTTGAAGGACCTCCTGTTAAAGTTCCTGTGAATGTAACCTATGAAGTTGAAGAGCTAGATGATGATGTGGACGATGAAGCTTGTGAGGAGTTCCTGGAGGAATTTGATGATGAGGCGGAAGAACTTGAGGGATCTCGGGTTAATTTCTTTACCACCGAAGGGCACTGATGATGGAGATGACTATGATGAAGTGGTAGCAGATATGAACAGTGAATCATTTGCTGTCATGACTCGAGAACAGACAAGGCAGAAGGAGAAAGTAACACAGCCCATGAAGAAATCTAAGGAGCAGCCAGCAACTATTCCTGTAATTGCCAAAAGAGGATCTCCTATCCCTACCTCATCTACACCAAAGGTAAGTCCTGTCAATCCTACTAGCAAATTTCCTTCTTTTTCTCCTAAAGTTGATAAGCCTAGAATTCCAAATGATGATGGTCCATCCACCTCTGGATCCTTTGATATTGTTGATCACCTAAAAAGGACCAAGGTTCAAATTTCAGAAGCTGAATACTATCAAACCCATCCCAAAGCTTTTGCCAAGATGATCCAATTTGTTAATTCCCATTCCAAGACCACCTCTAAAGGCCTTTTGCCCACTCCTCCTTCTGCACCACAGCCTAGTCTGGTAGCTGCTGTCACCTCGCCTGGTGACAAAATCAAGCCTTTTTATGTAACACTTCTTATAGCTGGCCATAGGCTCAGTAACTGTGTCATAGATTCCGGAGCCTCAGATAATGTGATGCCTGCTAAAGTAGCTCATGCTTTAGGCTTGACCCTCACTCGTACTTATGGATCTTGCTACTCCATGGAAAGTAAGGAAGTGCCTTTGGTTGGAAGGATTAAAGATGCACAAGTGGCTTTTGCTGCTTTACCTGAAAAGAAAGTCTTGGCTACCATCCTAGTAGCAGACATTCCTCCTTCTTATGGAATGTTGCTAAGTAGGAACTTCTGTAAAGATGTGGGTGGAGAGATTCAAATGGATTGGTCACATGCACTCATACCTGTCAATGGACACATGAAGAAGCTGCTGCCTGAGAAACAATCTGAGTATATTGTGCAGAAAACGGATGATCCTAAGGCACAAATACTCTATGAGGACATGGGTCATGGTAATTACATGATTCTATCCCCTGATGAAATCCAACCCTCCAAAGTATCACCTAAAGATCCCAATGGTGTTTGGGTTTTAGAATTTGATGGAAGTTGTTCCTCGGCTGGTTCTGGAGCTGGTGTCCTGCTAGTGTCACCTGAAGGATGCCTACACCCTTTTTCATTTAAGTTGCAGTTCGAAAACACTAACAATATAGCAGAGTATGAGGCTCTCATTCTTGGATTGCAAGTGGCCAAAGAACGAGGTGTGAAAAATCTTCTGGCTCGTGGTGATGCAGAGCTGATTGTGAAGCAAGTCAGAAGCCTTTTTCACGTAAAAAATGGGAGGCTGAAGCATTACCGAAATCAGGTTTGGGATTCAATTAAATTCCTTGATGCTTTCTCCATTGAAGCAATACCTAGAGAAAAGAACAGCAGTGCTGATTCACTGGCTGTCTCAGGGTCACTACTGATTCCCCATCCTGAATTCTCTCAGGATAAGTTCACTATTGAAATGGTCCACCGGCCTAGTGTACCTGACAATACCAATAACTGGCAAGTTTTCAACGATGACCAGCATTTGCTTTCCTTCCTGGAACTCAAGGGTAATTTCGAGACAACTGTATTTTGAGGGAAGTGACAACCTGCCTCGTGAGAGTGTGTCCTCTGACCATCCTGTCACCCAAGGAGAAGAAACAGATCAGGAAGGGTGCATTAAACTCAAAGGAAACAAGATTCCCAAAGGTTTGGTGAGTTTGGAGGAGTTTTTTGATAAACATGACAGATATGTGAAATCTAAAGCTTCCACTGGACCTCAGCAATCAGCTAAGTATGATAAGATTGATATAGGAAGTTCTGATGACCCCAAGCTAGTAAATATTGGAAAATGTTGCACAACCGACGAGAGGAGAAAAGCAATTGATCTTCTAAGGAGGTATAAGGATGTTCTTGCTTATTCTTATGAAGATCTAAAAGCCTTCAAGCCAAAAGATATGCAGCATTCTATTCCCCTCAAACCAGGAATTAAGCCTTTCAAGCAGAAGCAGAGGCAGTACAATCCAAAAATAGCTGACACCATCTTTCAGGAGATCCAGAAGTTGTTGAAGGCTAAAATTATTTTTCCCATTCACCATTCGACATGGATCGCAAATATAGTGCCTGTTAGGAAGAAAAATGGTGAGATCCGCATCTGTGTTGATTTCAGGAACCTGAATCAGGCTTCTCTGAAAGATAACTACCCTTTGCCTATGATGGATCAAATATTGCAAGCAGTAACAGGATCTGAAATGTTATCTATGCTTGATGGATTCTCGGGATACAATCAGGTAGAGGTTGATACTGCAGATCAACACAAGACAGCCTTCACCACTCCTTGGGGTACCTTTGCCTACAAGAGAATGCCTTTTGGGCTGATTAATGCTGGTGCCACTTTCCAGAGAGCTATGGATTTGGCTTTTGGAAGCTTGAAAGGGAAATGTATTGTCATATACCTTGATGACCTGACAGTGTTTTCAAAGACAAGAGCGGATCACTTCGACCACCTGGAAACGGTTCTGCTGAGATGCCGAGAGCATGGGATTTCTTTAAATCCTAAAAAATCTGTCTTCTGTGTTACAGAAGGAAAACTATTAGGGCACATCGTCTCCAAGGATGGTATTAAGATTGATCCTGAACGAGTTCAAGCCATCCAGCAAATTCCTCTCCCAACCAGTAAAAAAGGCGTGCATTCCTTCTTCGGTAAGATCAATTTTTTAAGAAGATTCATCCCTGATTTTGCTGAATTAACTTTGAATATTTCTCAGATGATGAAAGGGAAGCAAACATTTGGTTGGTCTTCTGAAGGAAAGGAATCCTTTGAGGGTATCAAGAAAGCTATTGCTAAAACTCCAGTTTTGGCCTGTCCTGATTTCAGCAAAGATTTCATCATCTATTGCTATGCTACAGATAATACCCTGGCTGCTGTCTTAACCCAAGAAGACTCTGATAAACATGAGCTACCAATTGCCTTCATGAGCTATATCCTGAAGAATCATGAGCTAAAATACACCATGATGGAGAAGCATGCTTTTGCAGTAGTCAAGGCTGTCAAGCAGTTCCGTTTCTATATCCTCAACTCTCACTCTATGGTGCTGGTTCCAGATACAACTGTTAAGTCAATTCTTACACAGCAAGAATTTGGGTCCAAGAGAGGAAACTGGGTGGCTAAAGTCCAGGAGTATGACATTGATATCAAACCGACCAAGCTGGTTCGTGGAAAAGGTCTTTGTGAGCTCATTGCTGAAGGAGCCAAACATGAGTTGCTGGAGGAGAAAGCTGACATTCCTACTGTTCTATTCCTTAGTTCAGTCGATGAATGGTATTCTGACATCGCCCATTTTCTCACCTATGGGGAATGCCCCTCTCATTTAACTACCAAGGAAAAGAGGACTGTTAAATTGAGATCAGCGCAATATGTACTGTGGGAAAATGCCTTGTTCAAGCGTGGTTTAGATGGGAGATTTCTGAAGTGTGTGGACAAGGAACAACAGAGAAAGTTGCTCTCAGCTTTTCATGATCAGACATGTGGAGGGCACTATTCATCAACAGTCACAGCTCACAAGATACTCCGGGGAGGATATTACTGGCCTTCCTTGTTCAGAGATGCATCCAAGTGGGTGGATAAATGCGAGGCTTGTCAGACCTTTGTGGGAAGACCTAAATTGGCCTCTTTGCCTCTCAAGCCAGTTGTGATTGAGGAACCATTTCAACAGTGGGGTCTGGACTTCATTGGTGCACTCAACCCTGTTTCTAGTGCTGGTCACACTCATGTGCTAACTGCCACTGACTACTTCACCAAATGGGTGGAAGCTATTCCAGTCAAGAGCACTACTTCTGAAGTGGTATGCAACTTCATCAAAGAGAACATCTTGGTAAGGTATGGTGTACCTAACAAGATTGTAACAGATAATGCTTCGAACTTCTCCTCAACTGAGATAATGGATTTCTGCTACGGGTATGGCATCTCTCTGGCTCATTCTTCAGATTATTATCCCCAGGGAAATGGACAAGCAGAATCCACCAACAAAAATATGGTGACTATCATAAGGAAGTTGGTCAATGAGTCTCAGCGAAACTGGCATAAGAAGCTTTATGATGCTCTTTGGGCAGACAGGATCACACCTAAAAGAGCCATTGGAATGTCTCCTTTTCAAGTGGTGTATGGAGTAGAAGCTCAATTGCTAGTGACAGTGGAACTGCCAGCCTTGCACCTGATGAAGGCCATTGAGGATACTAGTTTCAGTGATGCTCTGGATAAAAGAATCATGTACCTGCACAAACTGAACGAGGACAGATTGGAGGTTGCTGATAGGATATCTGCTCACCAGCAGAAGGTAAAGGTTCTGTTTGACAAGAAAGCTAGGTTCAGAGAGTTCCAAGTTGGAGATACCGTGCTGTTATGGGACAAAAGACATGAACCTCGTGGCAGCCATGGAAAATTTGATTCCCTGTGGCTCGGACCTTTCAAGATAAGACACTTTGCTGGTAAGAACTCTTTCTATCTTGATTACATGGATGGTTCTCCCCTCCCACTTCCTTATAGTGGGCAGTATTTAAAGTTGTTCAAGTCATAGGTGACTAGGGAGTCCCTTTGTATATTCTATACAGTGTTTTCCTTCTGTTGTTTTGGTGTGTTTTCCTTCTGTTGTTGTGTGTGTTGCCCTCTGTATTGGTTTGTTTTTGACTCCGTGGCCCAATGGATAAGGCACTGGTCTGCTTCACTGAGTTTGTCTAAGTTCTTGCCTTGTCTCATTCCTTGAATTTATGCCAAGTCATCCCCAGAAGGAGCCAGCTGTTGTCCACTCAAAATTCCCCGCTCTGTCAAAAGTAAAAATTTCAAAATTTTGAGTTTAAATGTCTTTTCTGTCGAGCTGGTGGTGTGAAAAAAGTCTTGAAGTCAAAAAAATCTAAGTTTTGGGCCATTCTGTAAGTATTTCGGGCCTGTCGGACATTTTTGTCCCGCCTGTCCCAAGTACGAAAGTGCATTTTGTTCCCCGATCGGCCGAAACCTCCGAATTTGTCCCATTTTCGGGCCCGTCGGAAGTTTTTGTCCCAAGTGTCCCGAAGTTACTGTGCGAGATGTTCCAATTTCGGCCGAACCGCCCGAACCGCGTACTTCGCACTTTCTTGTCCCAAATGTCCCAATTTCAAAAGTGCGCTCTGTTCCAATTTCACCCGAACCGGCCGAGTCGCGTACTCCGGAAATTTTTGTCTCAAATTTCTCAAGTTCGAACTTAAATTGTGCATGCTGTTCCATTTTCGACCGAATCACCCGAACCGCGTACTTCGCACATTGTTCAAGTGTCCCAAAGCCAATTTTCGAACATCCGATTTCATTTTCGTCCCAAGTGTCCCAAAGTCAAAAGTGCAAGTTGTTCCAATATCGGCCGATCCGCCCGAACCGCGCTTTCATGTTCCAACTGTCCCGAAGCCAAAAGTGCAAGCTGTTCCATTTTCGGCCGAAACGCCCGAACCGCGTCCTTCGCGCATTTTCGTCCCAAATGTCCCAAAATGCATTTGTGCGTCTTCTCCCTGTTTCGTCCGAATCGGCTGAGCCTCGTGTTTCGCGCATTCGCGTCTCACATGTCCCAAGTGAACCTAATACAATTCATACTTAGTTTTTCCCGCTCGACCCGAATGTGCTAAATTTGAATTTAAGTTGCGAAGATCAAATTTCAAGGACAGCTGGCAGAAGGACGAAGCTTTCAAGACGCCGTTTACATCAGTTTTCAAAGATATCCATTGTCATCTTCAAGATGAAACGTCTGGTGTGTCCCTCGTGGCAAAGACATAGCTGAGACGTTAAAGAAATTCAAGAAGTGGTTTCTGAAGACGGTGGGTCCTTCTCAGTGACTGTCCACCTGTCTCCTTCTTCATTCTTTTCTCTTCTTCCTATTCCTTTCATATTCCATGTAATTAGTTAAGAAATTGCGTTTGGCATTCCTTAACTATTCTTTAGTTAAAAGAAACGGTTACGAAGAGTAACTGACTTGTAAGCTATATAATGGCCTTTCCATGCCATTTTACAAAGGAGGAAGAACTTGGGGTATTTGCTGAAAGTGTAAATAGATCTTAAAGAAATCAATACAAAAGGGCTTTCCATTCTTTGTCTATCTAATTCTTGTTATCTCTGTGTTTTCCTTTAATATTGTGAAGATCATTTTGTTCTTGATTCGTTAGTCTCTCTGATTGCATACTGTTCAGTTTTGCAAATACAGTGATCTTGTATAACCAAGAAGGAACTTTGTGTCCTTGATGAATGAATCTCAAGAAGGTTATTTATGGAACTTTGTGTCTTTAAATTTAATCTCATTCAGCCAATGCAAATGATCTTGTCTTAAATTCTTTGAAGCTTCGCATACATGAAGAATTATTCTGCTATCTATAATTCGGAATGTTGCTATTCTGCTCATCTTCTTATTCCCTTTCCTCAGTCCTTGTGTAATTGATGATCCTTGTGGAAAACACTTTCGTAATATCCAAGTTTGACCATAAAACAATGTTCTGTACATTTGTAAATAAGTTCGTTTCTGAATAAGGGAACCTCTCGCATTAAAGAGGAGGGACTTCTTGTCCCCTGACTGTTGCTCTTCTAAAAAGTCCTATTTGATGGCCAACAGGAGTGATCCTATCCACCCACAATGCATCATACAACCTTTTGTGTCAATTCCTTTGATTCTCATTTACAAGCTTGCGAACAATGGTCACAATGTTCTTGTTTCTTGACTCAACTTTCCCATTTCCTTGGGGATAGTAATCAGAAGAATGGGATAGGGAGATTCCAAAGCCATAACAAAACTTTGTGAGCCCCCTTGAAGATAAATACGTAACATTATCTACTATAATTTTATGTGGCACTCCAAAACAGACTATGATATTCTCCTTAATGAAGTTGCATAGTGTTTCAGTGTTGGCCTGTTTGGTTGGAGTTGTTTCCACCCATTTGGTGAAGTAGTATGTTTTTGTGAGCACATAGGTATTTCTTGCACTTGAGTGAGGATTCAAAACACCAATGAATTCTAGCCCCCATTGTTGAAATGGTTCTTCAATAACCATAGGTCTGAGTGGCAATGTGGCTAGTTGTGGCCTTCCAACAAATTTTTCACATGCTTTGCACTTGGAAACCCAATCCTGAGTGTCTACAAAGATGGTGGGCCAATAATACCTTCCTTGGAGGATCTTGTGTGTAGTGAACATCACTAAAAAATTTCCACCACATGCTTGGTCATGGTATGATTTAAGCAACTTTTCTTTTTGCTCTTTATCTACGCACCTGAGGAAATAACAATCCAAGCCTCTTTTGTAGAGCGCATGATTCTAGATTACAAATTTAGCTACCTTCAGCTTGAGTGTTCTCCTTTTCTTGTAATCAATATGGGGAGGGCATTATCCATAAGTCAATTAGTAGGAAATATCAGCATACCACTCATCTGTAGTGGTGACAAAGAGAACATGTGGGTTGTCTTCTAAACAAATTGAGCAAGCACAATTTTCTTCACCATCCTAAGTTTTAAGTATTTCATCTTCAGCAATCAACTTGCACAAGCCATTTCCCCTTACTAGATTGGAGGGTCAAATCTCCAAGTCATACTCTTGATTTTTTGCAATCCAATTTCCTCTCTTAGCTCTAGGATCTTGCTGAGTCAAAATGGATTTGATTGCACTGCAAGGGACCAACACAACAGTGTGGGAATTGAGAATGTAAAACCTGAAGTTTTTTACAGCCTTGAACACTGCATAGGCATGTTTCTCCAATTGATTGTACTTTAGTTTTTGCTTCTTTAAAGGATGACTCATGAAAGCAATAGGTGTTTCCACACCTTCATCATTTTTCTGAACAAGAACAGTAGAGATTGTATGTTCTGATACATAACAATACATGATGAAATCTTTGTTGAAATCTTGAGATACAAGAGTTGGAGATTTGGAAATGGATTTCTTGATCTCTTCAAATGTTTCCTTCCATTCATTGTTCCATTTGAAACTTTCTTGTGGTTTCATCATGGAAGTGATGTGCTTTGTCAATTCAGCAAAATCAGGCACAAAACGATGAAGAAAGTTTACCTTTCCAAAGAAATAATGAGCTCATTTCTTGCTTATGGGTAGGCCTAATGCTTGAATGGATCTAATCCTCTCAAGATCAATGTGTGCTCCACGTTTGTTCACAATTTGCCCCAGAATTTTTCCTTCTATGACTCCAAAAATGCACTTCTTTGGAATTACTGATATGCCATGTTTTCTACACCTTGCAAGAACTGGCTCCAAGTGACAGATATGATCTCCCCTATTCTTTGATAATACTGTGAGGTCATCGAGATATACGAAAATGTAATGTTTCAAATCTTTGAAGGCCAAGTCCATTTCTCTTTAGAAAGTAGCTCCTACATTGATTAGGCCAAAAAGCATTCTGTTGTAGGAAAAAGTGCCCCAAGGTGTTGTGAAGGTTGTCTTATTGCAATCCTCTGCTGCCACTTTGATTTGATTATACCCTAAGAATCCATCCATAAATGAGATCATTTCAGATCCAGTGACTACTTGCAAAATGTGGTCCATGATTGGAAGAGGGTAATTGTCCTTTAGGGATGCCTGATTCAGATTTTGCAAATCTACACATATCCTTATTTCATCATTCTTCTTCCTCACTGGCACAATGTTGGCTACCCACGTCGAATGGTTGATGGAAAATATTATTCTTGCATTGAGCATATTTTTCACCTCCTCCTTGATGGTATCAGAAATCTTTGGGTTGTAAGGCCTTTGTTTCTTCCTAAAGGGATTACCACCCTACTTCAAAGGAATTGATTAGTGCATTTCTTTTGGCTGGAAGGATTTGAGTTCATCATAAGAGTAGGCCAAGACATCTGAGTATTTCTTGAGTAAAGCAACAACCCTTATTTTTTCTTCAAGAGAGAAAAATTTTCCAATATTGACCATCCTTGGCTCCTCTGGGGTACCAATATCTTCTTTATCAAAATCATTCAAGCACCGAGAAGATTGCTTTTCTTTCTCTTGAAAGAATTTGTCATGTTTGTCAAAGAGGTCTTCTAAAGAGACTAGGCCTTAGGGAATTTTGTTCCTTTTCAATTTGATTACTCCCTCATCATCAATCCCTTCAATTCCTTCTTTATATTCTTTGGGGGATGCTTCACGGTGTGGATTTTTTCCTCCTTCGAAGAAGAGACTATTGAAATTATCCCTTTGTTCCAAAAAGGACAGAATTTGGTTATCATCATTGAAGACTTGCCAATGATTTGCATTATCTGGTACACTAGGTCTGAATACCATTTCGATGTCACTTTTTCTTTACCAAAAGAAGGATGAGGTGTCACTCGGGAAGCTGACACTACAAGAGAGTCAGCCTTTTCATTTTTTTCCCTTGGAATAGCTTCTATGGAGAATGCGTCAAAAGATTCAATGCAGTCCCACACTCTGTCTCTGTAATGTTGGAGTCTTGGATTCTTCTCCTAAAATTGTTGGCAGACCTACTTTACTATGACCTCAGCATCACCTCAACATCTTATTTTCTTTATTCCCATGTCCTTTGCTGCACTCTTGCCTAAGATTAGTGCTTCATACTATGTGGTGTTATTCATATTATCAAATTACAGCTTGTAGGAAAAGGGGTACAACTCATTGGTAGGAGATTACAATACTACACCAGCTCCCGAGCCCACTCTGGAGTGACTACCATCAACTTCCATTGTCCAAATTTGATCTTCCTCTTCCTCCATGAGAAGTGGTAGGTTCTCCTCTTTTTCTGATGTGAGGAAGTAGTTTCCTAGCTCACAATCTTGAAAGAGAACGTTAGCTCTTGGATCATCAAACTTTCATATTGTGAACTTCATCTTTCTTACTGGAAGCAACTTCTTCATCTCTCCTTTTACTGGGATAGTTATATATGACCAATCCATTTTTATTTCTCCACCCAGGTCTCTGCAGAAACTCCTACTCAATAGCATACCAAAGTATGTTGGGATGTCTACTGCCAATATGGTTAGGAGCACCTTCTTGTCTGGAAAATCATCTAGTGCTACATGTGCATCTTTGGTTCTTCCTACCAATGGAACTTGTTTGGATTCCATTAAGTAGAAAGTTCCATTTACCCAGGTCAAGGTAAGGCCTAGAGCATTTACAACTTTTACTGGCATCACATTTTCTGAGGCTCCAAAATCTATGATGCAATTATTCAATTGGAAACCTTTGATGAGGAGTGATATGTAGAAAGGTTCAACACTGTTGGTGTTGGGGGCACTAAGGGATAGAATGTTTTGGGAAGGTGGTGTGGATGGTGTGGAGAGTAAGCCTTTATAATTTGGGCTTGAAGAGATAGGGTTACCCTTACAAACTACATTGATGAATCTATCAAATTGGATAGGATGTGTTTGTAGGTATTCTATTTCAGAGAGCTAGACTTTGGTTTTTCTTGCATGTTTTACAAAGTCAAATGGGGAAATGGTGGGTGAGGAAGAGGCTCCTGAAATGGAGGAAGATTGACATGGTAGAGACTTTGCTACTTTTGGTGTTGGGTTCTCTTTTTCAAATGTAACAATTGGCTAGGAAGGGGGTGAGGGTGTAGCCTTTAACTGAATTTTAGATGTTTTTGTAGGGCCAATATTTAAAAGAGAATTATTCTTAGCAACTTTTGAGTTGGAAGAAGGATCAAATGACTTACTTGGTATAGTAGCATGCTCATTGGAAACCAATGAGTCTCATTTTTCTTTTTTTGATTCCATGGAAGGTGGTAATGGTGATCCTCAATTGATGATTTCATTCTATGTAACCTCTGGAGGAAAATCTTCATTATTCTTCTTCTTATCCTTCACTGTAACTGTTGGGGCTGAAATCCCTTTCGTAGATTGAGCACGAGTGAAAATAGCACATGAGAAACTTTGAACTTCTTCATCACCTTCATCTTCATCATCAACATACTCAATCAAGCCATTGTGCATATCAACTTCCTCAATCTCAAGAAATTTTTCGTAATCTTCCATGTTTTCTTCTTCAGTTTCATCGATTTCTACTTCTTCCTCTAGCTCTTTGGTGTCACAAATGGCATTGACTGGTGGTGCTTCAAGAGCAATCTGATGAGGACGTGGAGAAATCTTTGGCCTATCTAGAGGGTTTTGTCTCCTTGAAGCATTTCGTATTGTGATCTAAGATAGTTGCTTCTTCAAGGAAACCAATTCATTTTTCATTTTTTGGAACATCATATCTGTGGTGACAGAGTTTGAATTCTGACCCTTTTTCTTTCCTTTAGGACCTTTCACCTTTCCAAAAAGGATTAGGTCATCATCATTTTCTATTGCAAAGTCCTATGTTTGCCTCAATGTTCTTGGTTGATTTCTTCTAAGGAAGAAACTTACTTCTTATGGCAAAACAATGATCAAAAACCTCTTATAATTATTTTCGAGAGGCACCATATCTTTAGGGATGCTTCTCATCACTCTATCGTATCTTGCTACAATGTATCTCATTGACTCAGAGGTTTCTTTCTTCATTTTTACCAATTATACCAAAATATCCTGACAATCTTCCATGGTCTTGAACCTATGTTTGAATGCACTTCTTAATCTTCCCAATAGGTGACAAACCTCGGGGGCAGCAAGTAGAACCATTTGGTAGCCTTCTCTTGGAATGAATCCACAAAGATTCAGACTGACACATCTTCATCCTCAACACCCAACACACCGCAAGTAGTGATAAATGCTGCTACATGCTCTTCAGGGAGTTAAGAACCATCCCCTCTGAATTTTGGGAAGTTTTTCCTCAAGCCTCTTGATAACTCATGGAGTGGCTATGCAAGAGCCAGTGGACCGGTGTTTCCTCCCCATGGTACATTAGGCCTTCGGGCCTCATGATCACATTCACGGTCATAATCAGGATCACCCATTCTATGTTTGTTTCTATCTTCCAACCTTGCTAAGGATGTGGCTTCTGCTATTGTTCTTTCATCTGTCTCAGCTTGAAGTCTCTTAATTTCTTTAATTTGAGCACTTAGTTCATCTTCCACTCTTTCTTCTCTTTCTCGAGCTTCTTTTTTGGTCTCTACGTCGGTGAAATATTCAAGGTTCTTGTTGATGTATGGAAATTCACCATCCAAAGGATTGGCAACACTCAGGTTCCCAACGTGACCGGTTGTTTGAGAAGGAATCCTCTGGATTCCGAGTAGCTCTTGTCTCTTTTGAAGTTCCTCAAAAACGGGATTAGTTTTTTCTCCTTGTCTCTGTTGTCAGGTGTATCTTTTATCCACCAACTTGAAAATGTATGTTATTATTCGCGGTGCTAGAATTTGTCTTTACCTCTCCAATTCAACAGTGTGTTCCTCTTCAAGGTTCATAATTCTCGTGGCAATGAAGTAGATTGGCACTTTACCTATTATGCTAAATAGCTTCCCTTAAATCTGGAGCAACATCTTCTTGGATGTGGAAGAGAAATACAGGTCTTTCAACAAGAGGTTTTCCCATAGTAGCTATGAATTGAATCCATGTGAACCATATATCCATTCAAATTCTGGGAATTTTCTATTCTTTATTTTTTGAATTTCTTGACCTTGTGGTCGCATTCAGGTATAGGTGCTACTAAATCTACCCCATGGTGGGCACCAAAAATTGTTGCTGAGGAAATTTTTCAGGTGGGAAAACTTTTTGACTCCTTGCCAATGCTCTAGGAATCTAAGTCTGTCTAGTTGACCGGTGTAGCTACTGTATATGCATGCGCGAGAAAACATGAATTTTTGTAGTGGCCTTTCGATCAGGGATCTAGTAGTGGAACTCCACTGACCCTATGGAAAATCTTGTAGATACTTGTAAGAGAGAAAATTTGTTTGAAAGTGGGAAATGGAGTGAGAAAAGATGTAGGAGAACTAATGTTTTAGGTAGGAAATTAGATTACTGCACACACTAATTAGAAAATTCATCACATGTATTCATGGGAAGAAACAACCCTGCAAATGGCAATAAGATGAGATAAGATCATGAACTCAAAGTTTCTAAAATATCCTCATCAAAGAGGCTATGAAATCCCTCTTCTTGTTTTGATGCTTAATCAAAAGCTATACATAGTGGAGAAATGGAGGAAATTAAAAGAAGGGGGAAAAATGGAAGAAAAATGGCTAACTCCTTTTCTTTCTCTGAGTACAATGCACTCGTGAGTTTACTAGGTCAATTGCAAGCCCTTACAATGACTTTTAGAGTCCATCATATAGGCCCTAAGAAATGGTTACAATCTACTCATGTGAGTGAGAAATAGTTACAACCTATTATAATTGTTTGTGCCCCTTTAATTTCTTAATTCATAGAGAAACACTTATAGTAGAAAGAAACAGTTTTTAAAAGATTCGATTTTTACATTATTTTTCCAGTTAAAACATGGGCTGTTCAATTTGCTTTTACAACTTTAAATCTAGGCCACCCACATGGAAGGAATTGATCAGAACATGCCCACATATGCTTTAACTTTTTACCTTTTGTTTGGCGTGGCCGTATATCTGACCCTAGACGTGCGGTAGGCTAGCTCTCATTTAGAACTTTCCCCTAGATTTTGTCTTTGAAGTTACCCTAGGCTGACACATGGAGAGCTCCACAAGTTCTTTCATACTTATCCAATCTAGGGTTTATTCTTGTTTGACTCATGTTGACCCCTAGACACGTGGAGATTTAGTGTTGATTTGAGTTTTTGCTTTAGAAGCACCTTCTGAAATTGTGCCAAGCTAACACGTGGAGAGATCCACTGGTTCTTTCATACTTATCTGATCTGGGGTCTGTTCATGTTTGAATCATGTTGACCCCTAGACACATGGAGAGTCAGAACTGATTTGATTTTCTACTTTGGAAGTGCCTTCTGAAATTGCACCAATATGACGTGTGTCTCCATTTGTCAAGGTAAACTTTTCAGTGGCCAAATCTATCTCCTTAGCTTCATGGCGATCTAGCACAAATTGGAGACTGACACTTGGGTTTTACTTTTGAAATGGTGTCATTGCGGCACATGGATACCTCTTCTGACCCACCCATACTTAGCCAATTTTTAGCGATCAACTATGTCCCTTTTGGACCTGGGACATGTGGAGGATTGGCACAAGTTTGACGACTGCCCCTAGCTTTGAATCTTGAAACTGCACCAATGAGGCACGTGGAGCCATCCACTGAGCTTTCCATACTTAAACAATTTTATCCTGTTTTACCTTCATTTTTTACCTGGGACACATGGAAGGCCTGCGCCTAATTGAATATTGCCCCTTGGGCCCTACCTCTAGAGTTGCATCACTTGGACATATAGAGGCTTCCACTGGACCTTGAAATATGATTGAAATGTATCCAATCAAATAGACCCATGTATTAGCTGTGGATGTTGAGGTAAAATTTAATGGGGAAAATTTTCCCATCATTCCCGACTGTGGAAAAAATGTAGAGAAGAAGAAAACTCCATCATTTTGCGCCTAATTTTCAAATTTATTTCACGAGCTGAGGAATTGAAAACAATACAAGGTTTGATGATCCAGGGGCATATAAAGATTGAAAATTTCATTCAAATGAGGACAACAATAAAATTTTCACGCGTCCTAATAGGAAAACAGAAAATTTATCGAAACAAATAGACTGGGAATTTTAAACAACTCTAGGACATGGAATTTTCTGTCTCTTCAGATTTTTAACGTGGCTTAAATAATTTAGGAGGGTAAGAGCTTGAAATCTCAAATTTAACTTGGAAAAAAAAAAATAGTTTTCGGGAGAACAATATTCAAAATTAAAATCATAAAGTTCAAAAGCAAACATCCTAAGAAAGCTTACTGCATCGATCATCTTTCTCATCTGTAACAAACTTCCTACATTGATCAGTTTGCACCATATTGCTTAGAGCTAGGGATTAGACTTAGGGACAACCACCTAAGGAGAACCTATTTTCCCATGTACGAGTTACATCTAAATCCCTTTGCCATTTTAACCTTAGGTCTATAAGTTCATCTTCCATACTTTCCCACATGACCATTGGGATAACTAAATATCGATGGTTATGTGTTAACACTTGTTATTAGATGCAAGTGTGTTTCCTTATTTATCTCCTCTTCTTTTTTACCTCTAATATAGTTCAAAGCATCAATTCTTCATGTGATCTATGCTATGATGGAGTGTCTTTCATCTCTTTTTTTTACCTTCTATCAAATTGAATCCTTTCTCTCGCATATAATTCATTTGTTATCTATTGATATAATACAAATCCCATTCACCCAAATCCATATGATACTCTCCCTAGTTTAACCATCTCATCTATGTCTATGTATATATTTCTAAATCCATTATAATTTTCCAGATAACATCTATCATGTTTGTATCTCAAAATGTGTATGCCATATCATCTATATATAACATGTTTCTAAACCCATCGCAACATTTTTATCCATTATCTATGTCATAATCATGTTTGAAGCTATCTATCCATTTCCATCACATCTATTTATCATCTATATATGCATCATGCATCATGAAACATCATATCACATCCACCAAGTCCATATTCTATTCTGAATTCAAAACCATAAAATGACATCATAATGAAATCCATAATCATCATACAAAATCTAAATCTAATCAAATCCATATAACATATTAATCTAAACATAATTAAAGCCATAAGTCAACACATGACACATGAATCACAGAAAAAAATCATATATATATATCATCATCAAAATGTCTCAATACATCCATGATAGGCCACTAAGGACCCTATCTCAAAGCTGATATATCATCAAAATCTATGAACTGTACATCTGATAATCTCAAATATTTCCCCCCTGGGTTAAGTGCCTACACATCATTCTAACCATCATCTCCTACATCAACATCTAGATCTCGTTACAGTTCCTATATGGCATCATTCATGTTGCACCCCATATACCCCATTGTTTCACTAGATAAGTTATATAAATTAACACTCATGGATGTGCATATGTAATTATGCACTCATAATAATGCACCTCCACTACTAGTTCCTTGTACAGCTCCAAATGAATAGTACTCAGCAAGGCCATCTGACTAGCTCCTTGCGACACCACTGGTGTCCCACTCTCAGACTCTACTGCTACTATAGGTTTGAGATCTCCAAATCTGGCCCTGTAGACCTCCCTCTACCATTGGTATCGATCTTTATGCTAGATTCCCAAGTCCCTCTCCTAGCATAATCATGTCACCTTTTGGTGCGTTACCTCTCTCCTGGTGTGTCATATCTCTCTCCTGTCAAGTTGCATCCCACTTTGCATGTAAGCAGGCCATATCTATTTCCACCTCTCCATCTCTACCCTTTTCACCTCCAAGTGCTACATCCTCTTCTCTTACTGGAAACTCCTCCTCCTCATCTAGTCCCACCTCGCCCCTCTCCTCCACCGCCTTGGTTTCCCATGCCGTTTTCATCCACTAATAAAATACAACCCCGTCTACTACATCATCATCCTTATCCCACGGTGCTCTTGCCTCATCTAGTGGATTTTCCATCATAGAACTAGGTAGGTATCTCTCTACCTCATCCCTTCTGTATCTAATAGGGTATCATGGTACTTTTGGATGACCAAAAACTACCGCATCACTCGTGGAAATAGTAGTGCCTCCACCATCTCACGCATTTGTCCCTGGACCCATTTAATACTCCTTATAACAACCAAATCAACATATTACCCCAGTTATGTGAGAAAATTTCATTATGGCATCCATCTGACCTTATTCACATCTAACACCCTCAATCTATCATCATACCACTCCTCTCCTCTCTCTCCCTTTGTCTCCATGAGCCTGATTGGTTTTCCATCTCATAAATATAACTGGTTGCTCTAAATGGTCCCATGGAATCATTGGTGGCCTTATCATAGCAATATACTCATAAGCCTAGAAATGTAATAAGAATCTAACATCTAATCCTGACCTCCTCTATGTCGCATACATCTAAATCTCATGATATACCTGAGATAATAGTGTTGTGCTAAATGAAAATACTCACCAATGCTCTACGATATATGTAATTACTCCCACCAATGTTCATAGAAAAGTCACCCCAATAGAATGTTGGAGTGCATAACATGAGATATCTTTCATCACCATACATATCAGTCTCCTCATTGCTACTCCAGGCTCATGTCGAGTTTCATACTGAAGGCCCCAGATCTAAATGTAATCTATGTGGCATCAGCTCCAAATAGTCATGTCAATATGCCTAATCTACTCTCGGTAGTGATCGGATATATGGGTTCCCCTGTATTTTCAGCCTTAATATGTAGTACATGTACTCAAGTGTGACTTTCATCTCCCTAGTTCTGAACCAAAATGTGTTAGTACACACATCCCATCTGTCTACCAAAGCAATCATTAAGCTCACATATCTCAGAATCCTCTAGTAGTGTCGGAATCCACCCAACCCTACTACAGCCAATTGGTCAGACTCTGCATCAGTCACATCACCTATAATCTGATCATGTAAGGATGACACTCTATCTCAAAGTTATAATGTATCTCTTGCTAGCAAATCCCATCACACAAACAATCATTAGTCTTTGTATATACATAACTCAACATCAACAGTCCACATTCACCCATCTTATCCTAAGTAGACATCGACCTAGTTTGGGTCACTTCCATCCAACCTCGAGTTACTAATTTTGGGCCTCAGTTGATAACGACCATGTCTGGTCAACAACAAACATGTCCATTTGTCGAAGACCGCCCTTGTCACTGACCTCAAAACTAAACTAAGGCTTAGGTACTTACCATCCTATGAGTCCTCTGGCACTTCCTTTCTACTCCACCAACCTCCATATCACTCAAAATATCAAATATCTCTTTTACTCAGAGCTCTCGATTGATAACTCGCACAGTACAAATGAGCTTAGTCGGCTAACCTAGGGGCTTATATATCTTACCGACCATGGTCTTCGTCGATCACTTTAGGTCACTTCTATTTTAATCCTAGTCACTACTAACCTTATCTGGTTTCCATCTACCCAGTCTTACTTTTCAATATTTTAACCCTTTCACCCCATAAAGTTATCTTTTATTCCACTCTTCTTCCTTGTGTGTCACCCATAACACATTATTGTTTTCCTTGCGTTACTTTCCTATTTTTGCATCTCACCTTTATGGACATATTCATGTTCCCTCTTGGGGCACCATTATTTTAGTTTTTTCATCCTCATCCTAACTAGAGGTATTTATAATTGATTCCTCATCTATGTAGGATATCGCATAATTTTCCCCCGCGTCTTGTCAAACCTTTGTCTTGACCATCTTCACATTTTTTTGCACATATTTGATGTCTTCCTTTGACTCATTGGTCCCACAACTTGCACATCCATTTGATCATATTCCCCTTGGTTTCCCTTCATCTTGCAGTGGTTTTTTTGACTCACTAGTTTGTAAGGCATTTTAATCATCTCCATTGAGGTCATACTTTGTTCCCTATCGAAGTGATTCCAAAATTGCTGCCATTATTTTGTTTATTTTTAGTTTTTATTTATCTTTTCCTATGGTATCTTTTGATATCATATTAATTTTCTCATCCTTTACACTCTTTCTTCCTTTATTCTATCTCTTTCAAACTCTTGATTGACTTCCCTTCCTGTCGTCGATCCCTAGTTTGAAGGGAAACACCTCATCAAGCATCTATCATCTCTTCTCATTTTTGTCTCATGGATTGCCCAACGTAAACCACTCGAAAAAAGAGGGAAAATTTAGACACCAATTTTTTTTGTGTCACTACCCCTCATCTCGCATTCACTTCCTTTCATCATCATTTTCATACATATATACCTCTCTTCCCCATTCAAATCCTTTTTTCCCTCCTAAAATCTATCTATCCCTTTAATCATTATTTCTCACCTTAAGCATACCCTTAATTAGTCTCTCCTAATCATCCTTAATCATAATTAATTAATCCTAAACCTCCATCTAATTCATTTACTCTCCCTAAATGCTCCATTTTATCCTTCATAGGATCTAATTTAATGATTTCACCTCCCCTTTGTTGTTATTTAATATTTTCCACTTCCCACATACTTATTTATCCATCCTAAGTAACCCTAACTCATCCTTATCATCTAAAACCATAATATCACCTCAAAAGGGCTCATTTCCTCAACCTCTCCACTCTTCCACCGCTCAAATGGATGGATCCCTACAATCGGTGATGACCCATTTAGGTCTCGATTAACACCAATTTTTTTTGTGCCACTACCCCTCATCTCGCATTCACTCCCTTTCATCATCATTTTCATACATATATACCTCTCTTCTCCATTCAAATCCTTTTTTCCCTCCTAAAATCTATCTATCCCTTTAATCATTATTTCTCACCTTAATCATACCCTTAATTAGTCTCTCCTAATCATTCTTAATCATAATTAATTAATCCTAAACCTCCATCTAATTCATTTACTCTCCCTAAATGCTCCATTTTATCCTTCATAGGACCTGATTTAATGATTTCACCTACCCTTTGTTGTTATTTAATATTTTCCACTTCCCACATACCCATTTATCCATCCTAAGTAAACCTAACTCGTCCTTATCATCTAAAACCATAATATCGCCTCAAAAGGGATCATTTCCTCAACCTCGCCACTCTTCCACCACTCAAATGGACGGATCCCTACAATCGGTGATGACCCATTTGGGTCTCTGTTAACCCTATAAATACAACCATACCCCATCTCTTTAAACGTATGCAATCTTTGAGAGATGAGGATATCTTACAAATTTCATTGTGATTCTCAATCTTCTTTGGAGTTTTTATTACCATCTTGAAGCTACTTTGGAACCGTTGCATTATTTACATTAGAGATCTTGGAGATTTGAAGCTTGTTGAAGTATTTTCACCATCTCATCATATTTGCATCAACTCTTTTTAAGTCATCAGTTGTCTTAGAACCCTATCATTCATCTATCATTCATTTAACTTGCTTCATCTTCTATTTCCAGCCCATTTCCTTTTTTCAAACCCTCATTTCATTACCAGTCACTATCAACCCTTATTAGTCACTGTCAACCCAGCCTATGTCCATTTTATTATCTACCACTTGACCATTTTACACTCTATTTTTTTAGCCTATGGTCCTTCAAACCCTTTAATCTTTCCATTCTACACACTTGTAGCTTCAAATCCAGACTTCATCAAACCCAGTCATCAATCAACTCTAGTCTCTACCAACCCTGTCAAGTAGTTCTTATCTCTCATTAATTTTTGTGCATCCTTTCTATCAAATCCAAGTTCATATCTTCTTACATTGTTCTTGTTCTAGTTTTACATCATCTTAGTTCAATATCAGCTCCAAATCAGGATTCAGAAAGGCTTTCAGATCTATTTTTTGTATTTTCTTTCTAAACTGACCCAGTCACCATTGAATTTTCTCTACATCCTTGGGTCACCATCAACCCACCCAGGTTTTATTTATTTTTCATTCTATTTAGATCATGTCTACATCTTTACTCTATCTAGTACATTTTAGGCGTATGTTTCATTTCGGTTATCTGCGACGTCAAATTTATCAATCATTACTTTATTTATTCTTTATCAAAATGTTGGTTGACATCCATCCTAGGAATTTCTCACTTCTCAAGACTGACATTTTCAGGAAAACCACCCATCTATCTAATAATCTATTTTTTGTGTTGAGCTCTTTTTTTTGTAGGTCATCTAACTCGTTGCAAGGAGGAGTTATATTTTTCACTTGTATCCATAAACATCCCATTCAGAGGAATTTAAATCCTCTCATATTTGGAGTTTCTTATTTTCTTGTTATGATTTCAATATTCTGAAACAAGTATGAGAAAAAAAATTAATAGTAGATGGAACCCTTATTGAAATGGTATACAATATCCATTTCAATACCCCAACTTTTGCATATGATTTTGTTGAGAACATTATAGAATATTTACATAAATAATTCTTAATAATAAAAGAATTTTCTGGTACTAATACTTTTAGGTTCACAACCCACTTTTGCTATTTAATTATATGGAGTTTTATTGAATGGTTTGTAAGAAATAAGCTTGCAATTCAAGCATACAATGATGTTGAGGTCCATCCAAAATTGTTTCTTCCATTAACTGAGTGGACCCCTAAGATAAGGATAGTTGATAATGGAAAGGAATACAATAAATTTTTGGAGTACTTTTAGGCTCCACTTTATCATAAAATTACAAAAAACTACAATGCCTAAATTTCCTATGACCTGTAGAGATTGCATTTAAGTATGATTAGAAATACATTTGGTTAATTACTACTTCATGGAGGAATATACCATGCTAAGGTTTTATGGATCAGGATAAAAACCTTAAAATTTTCAAATATATGTGAAAAAGAGGGGTTTTTCCTTGGAATATATAAAATTTCAAATACATGTCTCAATTGTATTTTTTTAGTTAGTAAAAGATAAGCATATTTCCTTATAATTTTTTTGTAGAGGGTTCACATTTGAGAGAAAAGCATTTAATGTGGCACATGAAATTTTATAAGTTTTTAAGTTCTATGTTGACTCTCATTGGCCATCCATATGATACATGTGGTGATTAAATTGAGGGTAGTGGTGAAAAAGAACTTTGCCACTAAATTTTAACATGAAATTGAAACCTACTAGAAAAATTAAAAAACAACAAATCTTAGGATGAGGTAAAAAATGTAATGGATGAAATGTCTATTGAGAAAAAAAATAGTTGCCAATAATTGTCAATAGAAATTTTGGGTTTACATCCATATAAAGAGGCAGAGATGATAGTTGAGACATATGATAATTTTTATACAAAATATTCTAAAAATTACTCTTCTAAACACATGCCGAAGCATCTAGATGTTGCTTTGTGAGATAAAAAATTGGACAAGGTAAAAAATAACTATCTTTTGGTCTATAAGGTTGGACATAGGTAATCAAAAAGTTGTTTTAGAGTACAATTATTTTCTAGAAGATGAATTTTTTAGCATATTGTGGAATGTAGCACATCCCACAAAGGCAAGTAGTGATGATAATTATAAGGAGGAAGTGGAGCCACACACTCCCCTTGTAAAGAGAGATGAATCATATAAACCAAGTTTGAATGAAAGCATGAAAAAAACATATACTACAGTTGTAGTTATAGTCGAAAAGATGGATTTTACTGGTGGTGGTTTGGGTTCAATAGGACAAATGTTTCTAGCACCAGAGTTAAATCCTAGATGAGGTTCCAATAAGTTGGGACTTGTATCTTTGGAGAAAGGACCACTACATACAACAAGTGGTAGTCTAATGCATTTTTCTCTAGAGTCAAATCCTTATTATACATTATAACCAAAAGTTGACAATTCAAGAGGAGGAGTTGGAAATGAATCAATTATTACTATTAGCGGCGGTAGTGATGGTAATTATAGTGGTCAGGAAGTGCCACAAAAATATATTTTTCAAACAGTTCCTACTACCCAACAAGGACCTGAGAAGAGTTAAAAGATACGGAAAAATACACTTACTCTTGTGCAGGGTATCATCACCTCAAGGTAATTAATTATAGAAGGTTATGTCATCCCTCAGAAGTTTCTAATCAACAGGGAAAATCCCCCAAAATTTCAATTACTCCTCCATTCAAAAAGTGTTCATAAACCTCAAGTTTTGATTACCAAAATGATTTTTCCCATAAATCAGAAAGAGATAAAAGAAACAAGTAGAAAATGCTACATGATACTATAGCTTTATATCCTACCAAAATCAAGTTATTTCTTACATATAAACTAAACACAAATACCATGGAGTACATGTATGTTATGCACAAAGTTAAAAACTAGATAATCAAATGGTTTGTTGTGACTAGGAAGTAACCACCCTTCAAATAGATTTTATCATAATGAAAATTTGTGAAAAATAAATGTATCAAAAAGGAAAAATGGTGTGGTATATACAAAATTTATAAAGAAAGACAAAGAAAAATAATTTGAATACTAAAATTTAAAAATTAGAGGAATACCTAGAAAATGTTAAAGCAAACAAAAAAGTAACACTTAATAAGACTGGTGATTTGGGGAAGAGGAAAAAATTATATTTATTTATGTATTTGGTTTCTGTGAATGAAAGGGATTAAGTGGAACTATAAATTTATGAAACCCCAAACCCTAAATTTTTTCCCTATTCCATCTACCCTAAGTCCCAAAACCTACATTATGACTGGTAGATCAACTCGAGGCCAAGGGAAGGGTCAAGAAACTCCAGAAATGTCCCCAAATAAGGAAGATATGGATTTAGAATATTTTGCTTTAGGAGTATCTGAGGTAGTCATCCAACTTAAGGAAATGGTAAATAATATGCTAAGGATGACCTCAATAATGAGCTTTTTCATCTGAAAGGTAGCCATAGGGGTGAAATTTAGATGGATTTTCAATCAATGAAGTAGGAGTTGTTACTCGCTCTTTCAAACATAAATCCCAATTCAAGAAATATGGTTTCCTCTATAAATACTCACATAGGTTTAAATCACTTGAATCAAGGAGGATCCTTTACACATTTAGGTGGATCTCCTCACCAAATGTGGGGCATTATTCCCAAGGTGGAACTGTGTAAATTTGATGGAAAGTATCCTCTCAATTGAATTACCCAAATGGATAATTTCTTTGATCTCCATCAAATCCCATCGGTAGAAAAGGTGACCATGGCATACTTATATCTAGAAACTGGCTGATTTGTACGGTATTGTTGGTTATGTGCTCGAAGGAATAAGAATGGTCTAAGTGTCACATTGATGTAGCCTAGAATTTACCAGAAAACACCCTAGTCATGCTGGAACATCACTCAGCCTAGACTGAGCACTCACCCAAAGCATGCAAAAGTACCAAGTCCCTATTTAGGGTTGTTGTATCAGGATGTTAGCATGATGAAGGAAGAAACATATATATCCATAATTAATCCACCATTTTATCATGCATGATACATTCAGATCTATAAAAGAACAAGCTTAGACAGTAATCATGATTGAATTAATAACATGCACTACTCAATTACACAAAAGAATGACACTTAGATTCATCCAATATCTTCCATCTATTAATAAACACAAAATCTCCTTACAATAATGTCAATTTATACCAATGTGTGCATGGATCTAATACACTAATCCAATCATATGCGCATACCTCTATACCTTCATACATCCATCTCTCCCTATGTGTATATATTTTTGTCTCTATCTTTCTATCTGACTCGCATCATATATATAGGGTGGGGAATTTCCCTTCACCACTTCTCTATTTCATAAATAAGCTGCATGCTATTAATAGCCATGTGCTATTTACAGGCATAGCCAAACATGCAAGTGTGCTATCTATAGACCTCTTACAGTTAACTGAAGTGTCAATCCTATTCCTAGCTCATATCCATACAAAACACTTGATCTGGTCCTCTAAAGATAGAAAATGTGTGGTGCACACATCTCTGCATCATTGGTGTGTTTCGCACGCCATCTTCTAAAAATAGGTCTTCATGCTCAAAATTGGCTAATTCCCAAAAGTTGAACTTGCCCTCTATGCATGTGCTCTTTCTATTTATTCACGTCCTTAAATCTGGCCTGCATTCCCATGTGGACTTCTTGTGTGATCTCTAACAAGTATTCTCTTATCAACATTACCCCACACTAATCTCATTGTCATCCCGAAAATGGGTATCTTCAAAAATTGCATTAAATAATAGAAGAATGGAAATAATAAGAATGAAAGGATGTAGATAAATAAATAAGTTTTATGAGGCTATGAGGTAGCCTCCCCTGTATCAGTTTGAAGTATCAACTCTGAATTCTCCTCCTTTATTTTGGTCTCCAAGGCTTGCCATTCAGTGAGTGCTTGTGTTGCTTTTTTGGAATGTCCATAGCAATCGACTCCAATTCATCCCTCGCAATCTCTCCTTTTTCATTCGTCAGAACCAACACAACACTGGACATTGATGTCATTCTTCCTTCTAAAATATCCATCTTCTTTGCAATTTTCTTTCCAAGCTCTTCCAGCCGAGTCTTATGTGGCTCTTGTGCTGTTTTCAGGGCCTCGTGCTTCTTCTTAACTATAAACAATATTTTTATGCACCCCAATTTCTCTTCCTTCATTTCTCTCTGGACCTCATTTATTTTTTCTAGGGTCTTTATATTGATAAGCACATCTAGAGTTGTGCATATATTCAAAGCTTGGTCTACTTTCTTCAATACTTCTTATAGCACTTGCAACATCCCTTCATAAGATGCCATTTTTACCTTGCAAAATGTATCCTCTTTAACTCTACAGCTTGCGAATCAAACCCTAGCTCGATTTAATCATGCCCTAGGTGGAAACTACATGCCCTAATTCCTCTATGTCTCCCTACTTCACTCAAACCCTTCACCATCCGGGATGCAAGCTTCTTTTCACATAGATCTATTTGTCACACTTGGTTTCACACCCTTCGCACCTTAACCCAATCACTTGGCTCTTCACACTTAGATCTTTCCTCAAATTATCTTAGTTGCAATAGTAAAAATGAATCTGTGTCCCATCCTTATATAATTTTTCAAATTTTGATGCATTTATTGCTCCTTTACCTACTAAAAATACCCTCATTCATTAACTGAATTCATTCGTTCTACATGGTACAACTAAATTGACAAAGCATAGTGACAATGAAGTAAATACATTAAGGAAATACAGAATTGAAAACCTAATCTAAATGGCAATATTGCCTTATTATAAACGCCAATAAGACTTATTTATAGTATGGATTTAGCCTACTCATGTTAAATTAACCGGGTATCCATGTTCCATCAAGTGCTTCTAATTGGAAAGCACCTGATGCAAGTATATAACTGATGACATACAGCCCCAACCAATGTACTTTGAGCTTTCCTGGATGGCGCAAGAACTTAGAGTCATAAAGAAGTACCATTTTTCCAATCTCAAACTTCTTATCCCTCATGTTTCTATCATGTCATGCTTTATGCCTGGCTTTTTCCTATTTCTGACTCCATCTTGCTATGGCTCATCACTCATCCAGTTGAATCATCTTCTCAATACGCTCTTCTAAATCCTGCTCATCAGCTAGATCTCCATCCCACACAATGTGCAAAGAAGGTAACATAAATTATATAGGGAGAATGGTTTTTGTGCTAAACACCAACTGAAACAGTGTGGCTTTGTTTAATCTCTTGTAAGTTGTTCTATATTCCCAAAGAACAGCTGACACTTTTTCATCCCAATCCTTTCTTCCAACATCACAATTTTTTTTCAAAGTCTGGCTCAAAATCTTGTTGAAGGCCTCTGCATTTCCATTTTCCTGAGGATGATAAGTTATAGTTTTATGGTGTGCAACTATAAACTCATCTAATATGATCCTGATTGTCTCATTCAAAAATGTGTACCCCTATCACTTGTCAAGCTTAAAGTACATCCATATCTTGTAAGAACATTCTCCCATAGAAACCTAGCTATTATAGTTCTTGTACAGTCCTTCATAGGTGTTGTTTCTACCCACCATGTGAGATAATTTGTGCAAGTAATGATATAGGGTGACCCAGTCCTATGTGCAGCTGGCGAAATAGGTCCTACAAAGTCAATGTCCCATTTCTCAAATGGTTCAACAGTAGTAATTGGTCTCAAAGGAATATCCTCTCTTTGTCCTGGTTTTCCTAGGCACTGATAATGATCACACGCCTTACAATATTCTTTGTAGTCTTTATATAATGTCTCCCACCATAATCTGGCAAGTAAGATCTTTCAGGCAGCCTCATCACCTACATAATGGCCTCCTGCAATACCACCATGGGCCTCTTCCATAATATCCTTGTACTCATGCTCTAATACACAATTTCCTAATACTTCATCTCTTCCTAACTTGTAGAGGTCACCACTGATTAACATAAACGATGTCGCACATATAGCAATTTCTTTATTTTCTAATGCCTTCATTCCTTCTAGTGCCACACCAGTCTGTAAAAAGATAGAAATGTCTTCTAATTCTGATGGCATGCATTGTAACCTATATACGTGTGCATATGGCATGGTTTCTTCAATTATCTGTGCTTCCTCTCCTGAGTTGATTCTAGATAAATGGTCTAGTCCAGAGTTACTTTTCCTTGGCTTCACCACAACTGTGAAGTCAAACTCTTGAAATAGGAGTACCCATCTACATATGTGCCCCTGTAAGATGGTCTTATTTACCAAGTACTTCAATGACATGTGATATGTATAAAACACAAATGGTGTTGTTAATAAGTATTGTCGAAACTTACACAATGCACAGATCATTGACAAAGCTTCGCACTCTGTAGTTGTATAATTCCTTTCAGCAGGAGTTAGCTTCCTACTAGTAAAAAAATTGGATGATCTATAATACCTTTTCCATGTTGAGCTAATATAGTGCCAATGGCCATGCCAGAAGCATCCACATGCACATGAAATGGTTTATCCCATGAGGGAAAACACAAAATGGGCACGGTAGTAAGTTTCTCTTTTAATATCTCAAATGCGCACTACTACAGTTCTCCCCAATAAAATGTACCCTTTCCTTTTAGTAATTCTTCCAAGGGTGAAACAATCTTGGCATACCTTTTGATGAATTTTCTATAATATCCTGTATGACCTAAAAATCCATGCACCTCACTTTGACTGGTAGGTGCCTCCAGGCCTAGAATTACTGCAACCTTAGTTAGATTAACTAGCAAACCTTCCTTGTAGATTATATGTCCTAACAATATTCCAAATAGTGGAGCAAATATGCACTTATTGATGTTCAAAGAGATAATCAATTCTTTGCACCATTCAAACATTAAGCACATATTTTCATAATGATCATTCACAAGCCCATCTAATGTCCAATCATCTAGATAAACCTATAAAAAATTGTGAATAAAGTCCTTGAATGCTTGAACAACTATACGCTAGAATATAGCAAGTGCATTTTTCAATCCAAAAGGCATCATAGTATAGGAAAAGCTACCCCATTCAGTAGTAAATGTAGTCTTTTCCTGATCCTCCTGAGCAATCCTAGCTTGATGATACGCAAAAAACCCATTTGTGAAAGAGTATATTTCACACCCTACAACGCCTTCTAGTATTTCCTCAGTGAATGGCGTAGGGAATGGATCTGTAACATAAGAAGCATGCATCTCCATGTAGTCCAAACATATTCTAATTTTTCCATCCTTCTTGATATTGATCACCATTGGACTAACCCATTCTAACTTATCAAGTGGCTTGATAATTCCATATTTCAACATTTTATCAATTTCTTCTTTTACCTTTTTACGTAAATTGGGGTTCATTCTATAAGGTCACTTCCTAACTGGTCGTGCACCATCCTTAATTTTTATCTTCATTTCCCCGAGTGATTTATGCATGCCTTTAAGTTCATGATACCCTCGAGGGAATAAGTCTTGATAATCCCTGAGTAACTCAATGATCTTTACTACCTCCAAGTCTAACCAATAGTATCCAATGATGGCCTCCTTAGGCTCAGCCTCCAAACATATATTCACCTTCTTTGTCTTCATGGGTTCATGATAGACATGCGTATCCTTGTCTATACTATCTAAGACCTCGCGCACCCCTTGTGAATGTTCAATATCCAGGTTCTCAACTTCCTCATCATCCACGATATAAACCATCTTTCCTTTCTCTTTCTCAAGGCAAGCACGTTCAAGTAGTATGGACTCCATTTATTCTTCCTTTTCAAAATGCACTCCGTACTTTGTCTCATCAAATAATTCCTAAATATTATCTTCTACTTTTGCACTATCTCCCATAGTTAAGCACTTGAAAAATTTTAATGCCTCTTCTATTGGAGGTTGGGAAGAAAAGTAGTCAAAGGTCTAAATCATTCCTGGAGTCAATGTTTTCCAATTTCCAGTCTCTCGATGTAGTTCTACATATACATACCATGTGCATGTGCATCCTTGTAGCATAGAGTATAATCTATACACCTAGAGTGAAGGTGGTAATGCTTCCTATCCTATTGTCTAGAGTCTCTCACACTGTTGAATGTGAGGTTGAACAAGTTGATCACCATGATAAGTGCATATCTATGTAGGTGCATTATTCCTTACAAACCTAATAGATAGGGTGATTCCAATCTCTTCCCGTTCTGTAATATTATCTCTATGGACTACCCACCAATGCGATGTTGTCCCACGTAAGGTATATACTAACATATCTCTTCTCTTAATTTGATCTTTCCACCATGTTTCCATGGCTTTCAAAAATGCAAGAAGATCTTCTACCCCTGTATACCAAGTTACTGTACTACCTATCTGTCAAACCAAACAAAGTCCATTCTTGTGTGTAACCATGCTTTTCACCTCACACCCTACTAGTTCATATGTACCATGAGACCAATTATCACAATAAATACTCGTAGTATCACTAATAGAATGATAATCCTCCCACTGTAGGATGCCTTATTTTAATGGCTCATTGACCTCTTGGTCCTGAATAGCACGTACATAAATTTTGTTTAATTCCTCCTCACTTAGAGGCTCAACATATGGTGTAGACTTCCCATCTGTCAAAGTTATCACAACCCTTTCCTCCTTGTTCTCAAAGCTGATATACCCCTTATTAAATCTCAAGTCAAAATTATTAACATAACACCAAGGGCATCCAAGCAAGGCTGGAAAACTATTTTCTTCCACAAGTGCTAATACCTCAAACTCCCCAGTGAACTTGTCCCCTTGTATAGTTATAGATGCATCCTTCAAAACTCCTATGGGAGTGGCCTTAGTCTGGTTTACCATAAAGAACACATTAGATGATGGCTGCAATGGAGGCCTCCTCATTTGTACCCATGCATCTAATGTAAGCATATTTACTTATGTACCTATATCAATCAATATGTTACTTAATAGCCATCCATCCACAACAGAATTTAGAGTAATTTCCTTTTCATAGTCAACGCTATCAGGGGGAATATTTGCATGCATAATTTTTCATTCGGTCTCAATACTTGTATGTGGAGTGTTCCCTTTTAACCAACTTTCTAATAGTGGAATGATATTCTCCTGGTGCAATCTTTTACACACTTCTATTAGATCATCGATATCAGTTTGGACTATCTCTGATGCTTTCTTCTACTCCTTTAAGTACTATATTTCACCCTAAAGATTCCTTATCACTTCCATGGTATCTAGATAAACTTCCTTCTGATGAGTCAGATCTAGGTACCTTGCATGCAAAAAATCCTCCTTGGTGATTGTAGGCTTCTGGTACGATGTCTCTCTTGCGCGTGCCACTTCATCTCATGTATTAATCTTCACATTTAATGCCTCAGGTCCTAGTGCTATCTTGGGCATCCACTAATTTTCCTCTGCATGTTGGATCCTAACCATCTTTGCACCTTTGTTCTCCTACTTATGTTATTTACTAAGATTCTCATATAAGTCTGGGCACTCCTCATAGCTATGATTATTTCCACAAAAAGAAAATGTAACATTCTGAGGACATTCGCACCTATAATGATCAGGGCATCCACATGTATAGCACATTCCATGAGGTAACTCACCTCTTCCTCCACCGCGGCCTCATCCTCCATATCCACCACAATATCAATGTCCCCTTCCCTGACCTCCTTCAAAATGTCCCTCATTCCTATCATAGCACATTTGATTATGATCCTAATCCTGGTACTCATTCTTACCCTTAGGATTATTTGTTATACTTGTCTGTTATACCCCAATGTCTATAGCATCTTAGATCTAACCAATCAATAAAAAATCCTCAGTATCATGGGTCATGGACTTGTAAATTTTGTAAAAGTTAGATACATTCTTTCTTATCATGTGTTGTAACAAAGGATAGTGACTAGCATCATAATTCAAATGACAGATCTCACAATCCAATAGTAATGAGCATGTAGATCTGTGAGGACAACTATCCTTGGTGTGACCTTCCACTTCACAATTTGTATACCAAATTCTTGAGTGTGTTTCATGGGCTGAATTTTCTGATAGCTTCTCTAACTGTTTGGCCATGGCTATAATATGTGCCTCTAAGAATGTACTAACGCTATAGTCAATGCTCCCAACTGCCTCAGCATGCAAAGCTGCTTCTAGTGCTTCGCGTGGATTAGTGTATGTCTTATGTGACAGTGCCCTTCTAAATGATGTAATCAATCCTCCAACAAACCATTGTGCATACTAGCTTGCATGAATATCATAAGATAGCTAAGATAGAAGTGTCTTAAAATGGGGATCATACTCACATACAATCTCAGTAGTTCCTTGTTTGATATATTTGAGCACACTTATACTCTTCTTCTCAAACTCAGGGATATGGAACTCTTTCAAGAAAGCATCCTTCAATACTGCATAATCCACGCAATTTTGATCAGGGTCAAACTTCATGTACTAGTTGTGTGCACATCCCTGTAATGTAGTAGAAAATTGGCTTTCCTTACACTCAGCAGCCATGATCCCTTTCAATCACCATAATATTTCACACATATGCACATGTTCGGTAGCATCCTCTATGCCTCTATACTTCGGGAGACATAGAGACATCTCCATATAGATATTATGTGGTTTCTTTAGGCCTTGACCACTTGATCCAGAACCTCTTGTGTTCCCTCTACCTCCAGAACCACCAGATCCACCAAAACTAGAACCACCTATACCTCCTGATCCTCCACCTGTAGCTGGAATATGACCTATAGATGTAATCCCCTGTGCTCCGATAGTAGTGCTATATTGAACCCCTACAGTATGTGAGGTAGTTCCACTTCCATAGGTGAATCCAACATTCTGTGCACCCACGTTCTATGTGGATGAGGCACTTGAAAACACACCTTTGAATAACATTGAAGTCGTTTGTCCTGCCATTGATGTACTTGCTCGTTGACTTACTCCTGCTCTCCTACTTCCCAAGTTATCTTGCTGATTATTTTTTGTACTAGATACTAGAAAACCAAACATAAGGGCTAGGTCACCAGGTGGATTAATATGCGTGCCCGTGGCCCAGGTAGTCTCTGTTAGCACACTTTTGCATGAGGCCAAGTGGGGTCTCTATCATGTTTTCCAAGATGGGGGAGTTCCTAATGCTCTGCCTCCATGTCTTCTATGTGAGCTTTAAATCCTTCACGAGCCATCTGTCTCCTCAATGCCATACTTTCTGTAATTGAACATTACTTCTCTATCTCCCTCTCACGCACCTCATTATACTTAAGTTTCCTTTCCTTTTCCTCTCTCTGCCTCTCTACCACTAGATATGTCATCTTTCACCAAACCTGTTCCTTCCCTCACACGTGGTGAAGTTTAGTTAGCCATCAGTTTACTCTCCAAATTCAAATTTACCATCAAGATCTTGATCACCAGTGGAAGACCTTGCAGATATACTCCTCTTGGATACCGCAAAAATAGGAATTCAGCTACCTCTATGTAAGAATATGTCAAAATTGAATATTTTAGAATATAATTGTTTAGAACACCATGAAACCACGTATCCACAGCATGATTCCAGATCAAATTAGCATCATACTTGGCTTGAAATTCTTCCTGTGTCTAGAAAAATGCGTGATACCTCTAATTCCACTGAGATGCATAAGTAGTAAGTCAGTCATATAATTCTACTGAAAAGATAGCAAAAAAATATTGTATAGGATGTCATACAAATTTTTTTCTACCCAAGTGCGTGCGTTAAACTCAGATCCACTATTGAAATGCCATGTATATTCTTCCTCTAGATTGTGTATCCACTCCTCAATACTTTCTATATTTAACCGGTACGTCTTCATCACAAACCATCCTGAAAAAAACTGAAAAAGAGGTCCTAGAAATGGAACCAAATGATGCAGCCTAGAATTTACCAAATAACACACTAGTCACGCTCGCACATCACTCAGCCTAGACTGAGCGCTCACCCGAAGCGTGTAAAAGTACCAAGTCCCTATTTAGGGTTGTTGTAGTAGGATGTTAGCGTGATGAAGGAAGAAACATATATATCCATAATTAATCCACCATTCTACCATGCATGATACATTCATATCTATGAAAGAACACGCTTAGATAGTAATCATGATTGAATTAATAACATACACTACTCAATTACACACAAAAATGACACTTAGATTCAGCCAATATCTTCCATCTATTAATAAACACAAAAGCCCCTTACAATAATGTCAATTTATACCAATGCACACATGGATCTAATACAGTAATCTAATCATATGTGCATACCTCTATACCTTCATACATCCATCTCTCCCTTTGTGTATATATTTATGTCTCTATATTTCTATCTGATTCACATCATATATATAGGGTGGGGACTTTCCCTTCACCACTTCTCTATTCTAGAAATAGGTTGCATGCTATTAATAGCCATGTGTTGTTTAAAGGCATAGCCACACATGCAAGTGTGCTATCTATAGACCTCTTGCAGTTAACTGAAGTTTCAATCCTATTCCTAGCTCATATCCATGAAAAACACTTGATCCAGTCCTCTAAAGATAGACAATGTGTGGTGCGCACCTCTCTGCATCATTGGTGTGTTCTGCATGCCATCTTCTAAAAATAGGTCTTCATGCTCAAAATTGGCTAAGTCCCAAAATCTGAACTTTCCCTCCATGCGCGTGCTCTTCCTGTTCATTTGTGCCCTTAAACCTAGCCTACTTTCCCATGCAGACTTCTTGTGTGATCTTTAACAAGTATTATTCGATCAACACACATGGATAATTTTCACTAAAGATCTTCAATTACATTATATTTCTATTGTTTCATAGAATTACTTCAGCTAATTAGTAAAGTTAAGAAAAATAGGTTCAGTAAAGGAGTATGTCTATCAATTCCAAAATCTTTCCTTTTGTGTGGAGGATATTATAGAAGAGTATCTAAATGACCTATTTCTTGGAGGTCTTAAGGAACACATTAAGCATGAGGTGTATGTGTTTAATCCACTCAAGGTTTTACATTATATTATCATGGTGCGTAGGGTAGAGGAAAATTTTATTTCTAGTAGAAGGCAGTCCTTCACTAACATAAAATATCATAGCACCTTGCCTCCATCGTACCCTCAGCCAGTTTGACTGACACCTCTGTAAATTTAATAAAAAGGATTATGTTTTAACTTTGATAGAAAAATGTACCAAATCATAAATGTTCTGAGAAAAAATTATTCTACATTGAAGGTACCAATGTCTTAGAGATCATAAGCACTGAGAGGGGGGGTGAATTAGTGCAGATTAAAAATATTTCACTTATTGCCAATTTTAAATCCTTTAAGTGATGTTTGGATTTAAAATATGAGCAGTCAATCAAACATATGTTATGCACAATACTACTGAACACAGAGATTAATGTGGGAAACCCTTTCGAGAGAAAAACCCACCTAAATTGTTGTTTATATTATACTAAGAAAGGACTTGCAAGAATATTACACATCCTATAATATTTGTTTAGTGAGGCTCCAACACTACAAGGAGCACCAACCCCTTAAACCTTTCTTTATATTACGTATAAAAAAGGACTTGAGTGAATATTACGCATCATGAGATATTTCTTTAGTAAGGCACCAACCTCACAAGGAGCATCGACCCTTGAATATGCTAAGTTACAACTTATACTTAATTTACATATGCATTTTGATTATGTAGTTATAACAATTACTTTTGTAATAGATTATGATCACCTTTCTGTATCTATAGGTGTTCTTATTTTCACTCTCTTCTACTCATTTGATTTGATCCTTCTTACTCAATCAATATTCTACCCTTGATGCTCTTATCATCTGATTAACCGTTGCTTCATCAATCTACTCTCCTCTTTTCACTCTATTTTCTTTTGTAGATCTTTCTTAGCTTGATTGCATCGTGTTCTCTCTTCTACAGATCTTCCTTAGCTCAAATATTTATTTTCTTTCTTTAGAAACATCATCAAATGGCTCCAAGTTCAAACTATATCATTAATCGACCCATTCGTTTCCTTCGATTTGTGTGTCATGTATCTTCCTGGTTGGTCGCCTGATAATTGGGACTATTAAATGCATGCGGCTAACTCCATATATTTTTCATTCTACTTGATTACACCACTTTTCATGCATTTCCATAAGTTATTTATTATTCATTTTCCAAAAATAAATTTTCACGTTTGCAATGTGAGCCAGATGAGTGAGTCATTTCCTTCTCCAATATTTAATTTTTCCTTTAAACTCATATTTTCATAGAAACTATAACTAAATTTCCATATATTTAACAAGCATTAAATGTTGGTAGTTGGAACAATGGATTTCTTCATTCTTTGTGGAGTTTAAATCGTACATCTAGCCGCAATCACCTGACAATAAAATCACCATCAATTTTAGAGAAGAAACTCTTACTTATTCATTCTATGAATCAAATTGATTGCCTTTGACCCTTTTTAGTCCATTTTCTCCCATTTCATGGATTTCTTTAGATCCTCTAACTTTCTTCTTTGTATTATGGCTCTTTTCTTTGTCCTATGGCATTTCTTCCTTAATAGTGGCTTTTTAGTTATCTATGTCTCTTCTATGCTTCTCGTGGCTTTCCCAATGTCTTGTTTCTACCTTCCTTTTCCTTCACCTTTCTATGTCTTTTCCTTTTACATGGCTCTCACTTCCTTCTAGCGAATTTGTTTCCACATCTATGAATCCATCCTTTTCCTTGCAGCTTTTATAGTATTTTTTGGATATTCTCTTTATTCGTGGCTTTTCCTTCACCTATGTGGCTCTTCCTTAACATTCGTAGATTCACCTGTATCACTCACGGATTTTCCTTTAGCTCAATTTTACTTTGCATCTTTATCCCTTTACTTACGGAACTTAATTACCTTCCACGACACTTATAGTTCTCCACGTCTACTCAAATTCTTTGGTGGCTATCTCTAGACTTTGGCAGATATCTCCTCATGTCTGCGGCATGCATAAATATTGACTAAGTCCCTTAGAACTTATCCTTAGTCATCTTGAGCCTCTTTGAGCTAACACTACCAATCTACCTTCATCTTTTTAGCTTTCTCACTTTACCAATACACTGTTTTTTCCATCAATGCAACTTGACATCAACTGATCTAGCTTGACATCAATGAAAACACATATGACATATGAGAAGGGTTCAACAATATCCCCATTTTTCATTGATGGAAATACCTTAATGAATCTATACCACATCAAAAACCTATAAATTTTTATGACACAATGTTTTCCATACCTGGTTTCTCGTAACACCTTGTCTTCTTCCTTTTGGCTATTACATAACAAGTTTCCCCCTTTGACAGTTTTATTTTCTAACTTCAGTTTCTCTACCCCTTTGATAATAATGACAAAGGGCCTATTATGCTGCATAAAACTGAATATTCTGGTAAGCTAGATACAACATGTTCTTCCCTTAAGAATCTTCCCCAAGGTTTATGTTTCTCATACATCTGTCTTAGTATGTCCACAACAATGCTCCCCCTGAGTTGATGCATGCTTTTATAAATTTGAGCTAAGAGATTAGCTCCCCCTTACTTTAGCATTGTTTAGGAGATGATAATTCCTGAGAATGCTCCATTTCATTTTCTGGACATCTTCTACTTGTTGGCGGGATTAGGAATGACTCCTAATTCATTCCTTAAGTGCTCAAATGTTGCTTTTGGTAGTGGCCTTGTCATTTTATTTGTAATTTATTCTTTAGTGCTCACATATTCTAAAATGATCTTCTTGTCATTCAATTTTTCCCTCAAGAAATAATATGTAATCAGAATTTGATTGGTCTTCGAGTGGAACATAGGATTCTTAGATACAATTATTGCACTTGTACTTTCACACAGCAAAGGAATTGGATGTTTAGATTTTACCTTGTAGTTTTCCAATGTTTGCTTCATCCATAGAACTTGAGTGCAACACATCGCGTCATCTATATACTCTGATTCACATGTTAATGGAGCCATTGATGATTGTTTCTTGCTTATCCAAGATACCAAGAAATCACCAACAAGGAATGATCATCTGCTTGTACTTTTTATGCCATCAACAATTCCTACCCAATCAGCATATTTATAGGCTTTTGTGCTTAAGTCATTTCTTTTTGGATACCATAGTCCATACTTAAGTGTTCCTGTGAGATATCTCATAATTCTCTTGACCGCTTTGAGGTGTGTTTCCCTTGGATCTTCTTGAAATCTTCTAACAAGGCCTACCACCTGCATAATATCAGGTCTTGATGTTGTGGAGTAAAGTAGACTTCCTGTCATGGATCTGTATAGTGTTTTTTCTACCTTATATGAGTCATCATCTTTGCTCATCTTGCATCCAACTTCCCTTGGTGTTCCAATTGGTCTGCATTCTTCCATTTTGAATCTTTTCAGCATCTCCTTGATATATTTAGTCTTGGATATGAATAATCCTTGATCTGTTTGACTGATCTGTAAACCCAAAAATAATGAAAGATCTCCAAGCATAGACATTTCAAATTTTTCTTTCATCATATCAGAAAATTCCTATGTCATATTATCATGGTCTCCACCAAATATGATATCATCTACATACATAATGAATAATTAGGAAGTGGTATCCTTCTTCCTTGATGTAGAGATTATTGTCTGCAACACCTTTTCTGAATCCTTTCTTAATGAGGTATATATCCAGTATGTTGTACCAATCTCTGGGAGCTTTTTCTAATCCATATAAGGCTTTCTTCAACCTACACAGATAGTCTTTTTCTTCAGTTAGTGAAAATCCATCATGTTGTTCAATGTATACTTCTTCATTTAGGAAACCATTTAAGAAGGCTTATTTCACATCCATCTGGAATACTTTGATCTTCTTATATGTTGCGTAAGCCAGGAATAGTCTTATTTCTTCCAATATTTCCACTGGTGCAAATGTCTCATTAGAATCAATTCATTCCATTTGTGTGTATCCTTTGCACACTAACATTTCCTTATTTCTTATCACTTCTCCTTTCGCATTCAATTTTTTTCTGATACCCATTTGGTTCCAATCACATTCTTTTTCCGCGGTTCTGGTAACAATTCCCATGTCTCATTCTTTTCAATATGATCCAGCTCTTTATTCATGGTGTCTACCCAATGTTGATCCTTACATGCTTCTACAACATTCTTGGGTTCTATCATTGACAAGAGTGTTATGTCTTCATGGTTATGCTTCTCTCTTAACTTTCATCTAGTGATAATGTCACCATATTTGTTTCCAATTATCTGATTAGAAGGATGGTCCTTTTTGACTTTCCTGGAGGGTGCCTTAGTATCTAGTGTTTCTTCCTCTTCATTTTCTTCTTCATGCAGACTATCCATTTCATCATCATCTTCTTTTTCCTCATGATTGTCTTTGTGTTGGGTGCTAACTTTGGCATATTGTATTTCATCCACCTTCACATTGGTGCTTTCAACAATATTTTGTAACCTTTAATTTTTGTACATGGAAGTCATGTTGATTGCTGAGTAGCCAAGAAATATTCCTTCATCACATCTTGAGTCAAATTTTTCCAAGTTATCTTCATATCTTTTGATATAGCATTTACTACCAAAGACTCTTATGTGTTTTACATTTTTTTGTCTCTTCTTCCGCAGTTCTTAGGGAGCTTTTCATTGTTTATCCTTAGTTGATATCTATTAAAAGATAGACCGTGGTGTAAACTTCTTCACTCCAATACATGTTTGAGAAATTGGATTCATTTAACATTGTTCTTTCCATCTCCTCCACCGTTATTTTTTTCTTTCAACAACCTCATTTTGTTGAGGTGTCCTTGCGGCTGATAATTTTCTCTTCATTCCATTTTCTTCACAGAATTCATCAAACACATTGCACTAGAATTCTCTACCTCTGTCTGATCTTAGGAATTTGATCTTCTTATTTGTCTCATTATCCACCAGTGCCTTGAATTTATTGAATTTGTCTAAGGCTTCTGAATTTTTCTGTAAACATGCTACCCATGTCATTCTTTTGTAATCATATCTTAGAAGCATAAACTACACTTCACCATTTATACCTTCAATTCTGGTGGGTCTGCAAAGGTGTGTATGAATCAACTCCAATGGTCTGGTTGTAGAATACTCCTTTAATTTGAATTATCTCTTTTTTTTTCCATGTAAACATGTCTTGCTTAGCGTATCCACTGGTTTCAAAATGGTTTGAATATGTCTGACAACCTTTTACACTTATCTTTACAATATTTTCAAAACTCACATGCCCCAACCTTCTGTGCCACAACCAGCTGTAATCTATCTTACTTATGAGGCATTTTTCTTTTTTTATCTCGTTAAGAACATACAAGTTGTTCTTTTTTCCGTTTGGCCTTTGCAACCTTCTTTCCTATTATGTGATTTATAATATCACATCCCTTTTCATGGAATATCACATTATATCCCCTCTTGCACATTTGACTTACACTAAGAAGATTATGTTTAAGACCTTCAACATATAAAACATTTTCAATTATAGTTTTTCCATTATTCTAACTATGTTTGCTGAGTTTTTATCACCAAATCTCATAGCACCAGATGCATTGTTAGACAGAGTAATAAACATGCTTTTATCATCTATCATATTGCTAGAGCATCCACTATCCAAGTACTAGGTTTTATCTTCATTTTGCACATGGAATGTTATTTGTACAATTGAGCATGACTCTTAACTCTTTTTCTCATCTTTCTTTGCAACATATATCCCCTTATTTTCTTTAGGAAGCTCTTGTTTGTTGGCTTAAACCAAACTAATCTTATTGTAATAATTCTGTTTAATACCATTATAGTTTGAACTGGTGTAAGAAGGGCCAAATTTTCTTCTATATCCTCTAGATAATTTCCTACACTTGGTAGCTTTATGTCCAAACTGATTACATGAATAATAGTTTTTATAAAAAGAATGTGTGTGCCTCATAGCATATGTGATTCTAGGAGAGGAATTTCTTCTCTTCATGGCATTAATAATCTTCTTGTTTGTGGCAGATGAGGTGTTAGATGTTGATGCAACCTTGTTTTCTTCATTCTTGGCATGCTCCTTTACTTTACTTTCTTCTTTAAAGCCAATTCTGGTCTTGTCATTTGCATCATGTTGGCTACTCAGTATCTCAGTCAAAACACTTGAGCCCTTTTCAAGTTTTTCATACACTCTTAGCTTGTTTCCCATTTGTTCCATTGTAGCTTTTAATTTCTCTAGTTTTGATTTCATCTTTGTGCACTCATCTTCCTTTGATTTGTAGGAGTTTGAAATATTTTCAAGCTTTGTTTCCAATTCCTTGTGCTCATTTTCCTCTTCTTATTCCCTTTGAGATTGTCTTCCCTGAAAGATTCATATTTGTTCTTCATAATCGTTGAATGTGCATCTCAACTTTTGATTCTTCTTTCTACACAATTTCAGTTCTTCAAGGGCACATACTAATTTTTCTTCAAGATTTACTTTAGCTTATTCTTCATCAGAGTCTTCAAAATCAATTATGTTCTTCCCTCCGAGATGATTTCTTTGGTTGCATCCATTTTCATAAACAAACATTTTGATTGATCTTCATCATTTCCATTTTCAGAGATACCAGGATTGCTTGACTCAGAGTCACTTGATTCTTCCTTTGAGTAGAAATTCCTTTTGTTCTTGAAGAACCTTTTATTGTTTTTTTATTTGTATATCCAGTCTCTTTCTTGCTATATTTATGATTTTCCTCTTCATGTTTAGATTGATTATCTTTATTCTCATTTGGACACTTTCCAGAAAAATGACCTACTTGTCCACATGTAAAACACTTAAATGGGAGCTTTCCTTTATACTTACTTGAACCTCTTTTCAGTCTTCTAATGAACATTGCTTCAATATTTTCATCATCCAACTCATCTTCTAAAGTTGATTCTTCTTCTTCTTCTTTCTTGGACTAGGTTTCTTTCTTGACCTTGAATGATGCTTATTTCTTGGAAGTTTTGGATCCAATATTCCTCATCCAGTATACTAAAAGAGTTCTTTGAAATTCATCCATTGCAAGAGTATTCATGTCTTTGGCTTCCTCTATAGTCGATACCTTTGCATCATACTTTCTAGTCAAAGATCCCAAAATATTTTGCACTAGGACAGATTCTTCTAGTTTCTCTCCTAGACCTATGATCATATTTATGACCTCATCTATTCTTTTCATGTAGGCCACTATACTCTCATCATCCTTCATCTTCACATTTTTTAATTGAGATTTGTAGGTTTGTAGCTTTTCTAGCTTGAACCTTTCATCACCTTCATATATGCTTTGTAGTTTGGTTCATATCTCCTTTGCGGTTGTGCAGTGCATAACTTTGACAAATTTAGTTTCAGTCAGGCTGCATAGAATGAAATTCATAACTCTTGAGTTACCTTCATATTCTGGTGGAGGTATTAATTGGTGTCGCTAGAGGGTTATATCCTTTCTCAATGCATTCCTAGATATCAAAACCAAGTGACATCAAATATGTCTTCATCCTTATTCTTAAGAAATCATAATTTGTACCAGTGAAGAGAGGTGATCTTGACAGTGATAAATTATTTTGTGCCTGATTTGATGCCATGTTTATGATAGGAGGATCTCCTTAAAGATGATAAAATTCTATTCTAATAACCTCACTCTAATACCAATTGTTAGATATCACAAGAACTAAGAGGGGGGGGGGGGGTGAATCAGTGCAGATTAAAACTTTTTCACTTATTGCCAATTTTAAATCCTTTAAATGATGTGCGGCTTTAAACTATGAGTAGTCAATCAAACATATGTTATGAAAAATAAAATTGAACATAGAGATTACCATGGGAAGTCATTTTGGGAGAAAAACCCACCTAAAATCATTGCTTATATTACAAAAAGCAAGGACTTGTAACAATATTACTCATCCTACAAGATTTTTTAGTGGAGATCTAACCCCACAAGGAGTACCAACCCCTTACACCTTTGTTGATATTACATAAAACAAAGGACTCAAGTGAATATTACACATCATAAGAGATTTATTTAGTAAGGCACCAACCTAACAAGGAGAACTAACCCCTGAATATGCTAAGCTATAACGTAGACTTAATTTACATATGCATTTTGATCATCTAGTTACAAAAATTGCTTTTGTAGTAGATTATGATCACCTTTCTGTATCTTTATGTGTTCTTATTTTCACTCTCTTATGCTCATCTAATTCAATCCTTCTTGCTCAATCAATCCACCACCCTTTATGTTCTTATCATCTGATGAATCTTTACTTCATTGATCTGCACTCTCTTTCTTAGTTTGATTGCATCATGTTCTCTCTTCTGCAACTCTTCCTTAGCTCGAATATTTATTTTTTTGCTTCATCAAATGGCTCCAATTTTAAACTGTATCATTAATCAACCCATTCCTTTCCTGTAATTTGTGTGTCTTGTATCTTCATGTTTGGTTTCCTAAGAATCTAGACTATTAAATGCATGTGGCTAACTCCAGTTATTATTCCTTCTATAGCTTAATTACACCACTTTCCATACATTTCCAAAACTTATTTATTAGTTTTTTTCCAAAAATAGATTTTCACATTTTCAACATGACCCAAATGAGTGAGATGTTTCCTTCTCCAATATTTTATTTTACCTTGAAACTCATATTTTCATAGAAACTATAACTGCATTTCCACAAAGCCAACAAGCATTAAATGTTGGTAGATGGAATAGTGGATTTCTTCATTCTTTGTGGAGTTCAAGTCGGACATCTAACTGCAATCACCTGACAATCGAATCACCGTCGATTTTAGAGAACAAACTCTCTTGTTCATTGTTTGAATAAAATTGATTGCCTTTGACCCTTTTTAGTCCATATTCTCTCATTTTGTAGCTTTCTTTAGTTCCTTTTACTTTCTTATTTATATCATGGCTTTCATCTTTGTCCTATGGCATTGCTTCCTTCACAGTGGCTTTTTAGTTATCTAAATCTCTTCTATGCTTCTTGTGTCTTTCCTGATGTCTTACGGCTATCCTCCTTGTCCTTCATCTTTCTAAAGCTTTTCCTTGTATGCAGATCTCACTTCCTTCTAGCGAATTTGTTTCCACGTTCGTGACTCCGTCCTTTTATTTGTAGATTTTATAGTATTCCAAAGCTATTATCTTTATCCATGGATTTACCTCCACCTCTGCAGCTCTTCCTTCACATCCGTGGCTTCACATGTCTCACCTTTGGCTTGTCCTTTGGTTCCATTTTTCTTCTTAGATTTATCCCTTTACTTATGGCACTTACTTACCTTCAGCAAAACTTTTAGTTCTTTACAAATTCTCCAAGTCTTCAGAAAATCTCTCTAGACTTTGGTTGATATCTCCTCATGTTTGCAGTGTACACAAACATTGATTAAGTCCCTTAGCACTTATCCTTAGTCATGTTGAGCCTCTGTGAGCTGACACTACCAATCAACCTTCATCTTTTCATCTTGCTCACTTTACCAATTCACTCCTTTTTACATCAATGCAGCTTGACATCAACTAATCAAGATTGACATCAATGACAACACATATGACACATGACAAGGGTTCAACACAATGATGAGGAAGAATATGAGGAAACATCAAGTGAAGAAGTAGAAAAATTAGAGGAGGAATCTTAATTTCCCTATCCCACTATTTCATGTCATGCTCTATCAAGTATTAGTACTCCACAAACCCTTCAAGTTGTAGGTTATATTAAGAAGTAGAACATGACAGTATCGATTGATTTGGGGAGCACACATAATTTCATAAATCATAAGCTTGCAGCAAGGCTTAATTATTTCATCTACCCAACACCTGAATTTTAAGTAATGATCATAGATGGTGGCATGGTCCAATATTCAAGTAAATGCCATAAAATCATACTTATGATGGGTGAATACACATTAGAACCTACGATGGTTTTTATTCCCATGGGCGGAGCTGATATTCTCTTAGGTGTTCAATTTCTCATAACTTTGGGTACCATAGAGCTAAATTTCCAGGAATTGTTCATGTGCTTTAATTCTGAGGGTTAATAGTTTGAACTTCGAGGACTACAAGAAAAAACTTCTCAGGTGGTTAGTTCTCACCAAATGCAAAAGATTATTAAAATGGGGGTTGAGGGTTTTATAACATTATTTTTCTCCATCAAATTTTAACTACCAACAATGGTAGTGCATCCTGATCTTCAGAATTTTATTAATAAACATGTAGTTGTCTTTGTTACTAATATATTGTGACATTATTAATAAATTGTAATATTATTAATAATGATTTTATAGAACTTATATTAATAATATAATTGTAATATTTAGTATTAGTATTTGGGTGAGTTGTGAGAACTCACGTAGCTATTTTGGTGTGTGAGATAATAAAGGGATGTGTGAGATATTAGGAGATAAGTTTGAGAGATTCATGGAGAGAGATATGATGGATTGAAGATGAAGTTTGAATCCACCTTTGTAGGAGATCAAACACTATAAATTCTATTCTCCATCTATGTAAATATATCCTGGATGGATTTCTAAATTTGATATTATAATATTCAGTGTTTGTTTCTTATTTTATTGTGCATTTTTTATCAATGGTGTCAGAGAAACTTCTTATCCATATTCCATGTAGTCAAATCATTTCAAGCATCCTCCATTGCATCCCGCGTGAAAATCTATCACAACGAAATGGTGGACAATTTATTTTGGTCAGCGGATTCTCCAGTGCCCATTCTACTACATGGCATTTTCTGTTGTGTTTGGTGCACACTCACTGTCCATCATGATCTGCTCCTTCGGCATCACTGTATTTTCACCCAATCATGAAAATTGTGAGTTATAACTATTGTTATCCTTCAGCGTCACTATTTTGTTTATGTTTTTTCACGCAATCATGGAAATCATGAAATCGTGAGTTAGAAATATTTTTTTCCTTGTTTTTCTATTTTTGGACGTAGTAAAAAAACACAAGCACAAAAAAAAATTCCATTTTTGGAAAGGGGTTCGGAAAGATGTTGGATTTAAAATTTGTAGTTTCCATAACTTTCAGTTGGTAACTCATATTGAGATGATGTTTTTTGTAAAAATGTTTATTTTTTTAGCTCTTTACATTGATCATATCAAAAAATGTAAATGAGAAAAAAAATCTTTGCAGACGCATTTTTGGTGGAATCTGAGGTCCAATATTTTAAATCAACATGGACAAGTTGAATTGAATTGAAAAATTCTAAGGCAAAGATTTCCATACATGGAAGGTTAGAACTCAATTGTTGTTGATTAACAAAGATCTATGGGAGATTGTAGAAGGAAAAATCAATAAACCATGCGACATAGATGAAGTAGCAAAATGGGAAAGTAAGGATCGAAAAGCAACAGTGATTATTGGCCTAGATTTATCTTATTCCTACCTACATCACATAGATATAACAAGGACATCACATTTGATCTGAATGACATTGAGCAAACTTTTTGGGTCACAAGCAGGGAGCGCAACAGTGTCACTCAAGCAAAATTTGTTCTGACTCAAAATGGAGGAAGGAGAAATTATGATGGAACATATCAGTAAGTTTCATTCTATTTAAAATCAATTAGTTGGAATCAAAGTTGATGTGCTTGATGATGATGCAAAATCAATATTACTTAATAGCATTCCTCCTAGCTATTATAATATGGTCTTCACTTTGAGAAAAATAAATCTAAGTCTAGAGGATTTAATTTCTTCTCTGATAGAAGAAGAAAATAGAACTAAGAAGATTGATCTAGAAGAAACTGTAATGTATGTTAGAACTGAGATAGCTTGGATGTTAAAGTCTGTTTGCAGGCCCTTCTTGATTATATCAAGAGTCAACTTCTAATAGTTCCACAAAAAATGTCTATTGGAACACTACTGAACTCCAATGGTCTTGGACAAAAGTATTACGCCTTGCAAGTTATGATCGCACAAGATTTACTTCATGGTAGCCACGTTTCAGGAGTGATCAGAAGGAGGGTCTTCATTCGCGATTTAACAGCATACATGAAGAACACTGAAGGTTGGGATATGAAGTTTGAAACCACTGTTATCAATTTACGAAAGTAAATACTCTGTTTACTGGTGAAGACTTCTTTGTCATTAAGTATTGAACAGTGCTATCTCCATGGCTTGATTTTCTCTACACGGAACATGGAGGTCTATTATTGACCTGTCATTGCAGTTCACTTGCTAAGTTTTTGTTTTCCACGAAGCTTTTATAACGACATTGAAATGCTTTTTGCTATTTAGTATTTATCCTTTTATTATTATATTCATACATTTATGATCTTGTAGAGCTCCTGTTTGAGCATAAGCTGAATGATGTTTTGAGCATTCTCATTGGTGATTAGTTTTTTTCATTATCATCAATGCTTTTGAAGTTGGCTTGCCTCTAGGTTCAGTGTGTATTCAGTTTGGTCAATTAGATGTGACTCTTCATGTTATTTCTTGAAGGAAATCCATAATCAACAGTCGAAACCTTCAAACCATAAAGTAGCAACATGATATTTGGGTTGTTGGTTGTCCAATAAAATTCAAAGTTTAAAACTTTAACCTATAGTTGGTCTAACCTGACAAAACCATACAATATTCAATGAGCACATATAGGGAGGTCATTTCTTTATGCAGTAAGGATATCTTTGCATTTATTCAGTTTCTACCTTGTTAACATGGAGGTGAGTGTACCTACTTTACAAATGAGATATTATCAGATCAATAGCATTGAGCCTGAATGTTACAAATATATTGTGACATTATTAATAAATTGTAATATTATTAATAATGAGTTAATACAACTCATATTAATAATATAAGTGTAATAGTTAGTGTGTGAGTGAAGTTGGATGAGTTGTGAGAACTCACGTAGTTATTTTGGTGTGTGAGATAGTAAAGGGATGTGTGATATATTAGGAGATAATTTTGAGAGATTCATGGAGAGATATCTAAGGGACTGAAGATGAATTTTGACTCCACCTTTGTAGGAGATCAAACACTATAAATTGTATGCTCCATCTATGTAAATATATCCCAGATGAATTTTTAAATTTTATATTATAATATTTGGTGTTTGTTTCTTATTTTATTGTGTAGTTTTTATCATTCTTAAAGGATACTAGAGGATTTAATCTTTAAATATATCATGATCATGCCATTTAGTTAATAATAGGAAGCCAACCCCCCAACAAAAGGCATTATAGATACCCATATGTGCAAAAGAGTGAAATTGAGAAGATGGTGGAGGAAATGTTGGAAATGGGTATTATTTGTCACATTCAAAGTGATTATTCTACTCTAATGGTGATGGTGGATCAAAAATATGGAATATGGTGCATGTTTCCAGACTACAGATAACTCAACAAGTACACTATTAAAGATAAGTTTCCTATTCATGTCATTGATGATTTATTATATGAGTTAAATGGTGTAATTTATATTACAAAATTGTATTTGTATTCTGGATATCACCAAATTAGAGTAAAGAAAGAATATATTCATAAGACAACCTTCAGAACTCATCAAGGGCATTATGAATTCCTAGTGATGACTTTTGGTCTTACTAATGCACTATCCACATTTCATAGTTTGATTAATTCAGTGTTTTGATCATTCCTACAGAATTTTGTCTTGGTCTTTTTTGATGATATCCTCATCTATAGAAAATCTTGGGAGAAAAATTTACATCATGTTAATACAATATTGGAAACCCTATAGAAACATCAACTAAATGTCAAGCCTTCAAAGTGTAAATTTGGGGTACAGGAAGTGGAATACTTGGGTCATATTATCTCTCATGAAGGTGTTAAGGTGGAGCCTCATATGATCCAGGCCATGGTGGAATGATAAGTCCCAAGAACACCCAAGCATTTATGAGGTTTCTTAGGCCTCATAGGGTACTATCACAAATTTGTAAAAAATTATGGTAGTATAGCAGCACCTCTTATAAAATTATTGAAGAAATACTTGTTATCCAAAATGTGCCCCTGCTCATTTTTTGTGGCTAACTCCTCTCATTTTTTCCTCTCTTATGCCTCAGTCATAATATTTTTCTTTTCAAGCACTCAAAACCTTCTAGAAATGACACCATTGGATAGAGCTCTTTCTCAACTTTCTAGAAAGGTAAAGTTTTCCTCCTAACTCCATGTATTTTTGAAGTTATGGCTCGGTGGAGTTTTTTTGGAAAAAATTTCCCCTGAAAGGCTCGTGGCCAATGAGATGCCGCCATGTGGTACCTAGAGTGGTGGAGCATGGGGAAATTTTGGAAATTTTTCTAAATGACCAAAAAGGTGCAAAAATTCAAATTTTTGCCCGCCAACCTGATTTGGCCCTGTTTTGCCCTAAAACTTCAAATGGCCATATCTTTCAATTCAGAGCTCAGTTTTTTACGTTCGTTATATAAATGGAAAGCTGGTGAAATTCTCTACAATATTCCAAGGTCATTTTTTGCATTTTGATGAAGTTTAGAGAGATAAAATCGTAAAACACCTCAGGCACGTGGTCATGGATAGAAATGACGTTTCAACCACCGTTTTTAATGAAGAATGGCTCGCATTCTCTCCCAGCATGGCTAAAAATGTTAGGGGATGGGTATGTAAGGATGCCCATGCTATTTTGAATGCATTTTGGTCAATGTTTGAATCCCTTCCACGTTTTCCCACGTTTCTCTCTCCTGGGCTCGTCCCTTGCACTGTAAAAGCCAAATTTGGCTCATTTTCAAAGGGTTGAACATTTTTTGTGTATTACAGGTCCCCTTTCTCACCTTGGAAGTGATTTTGGTGGAATATCAGACCTTTTCTAGGAGCTGTAACTTTATTTTGTCCTCTCAGGTGTTGTAATGCAAGTGATTTTGATGATTAAAATAACAATACAAACCTCTATGATTAGTTTTCATCCTCTTCATGTGTTGTTTGGTTAATTTATGATCGTTCATTACAATTATCCAGTTTGTGCATGAGTTTCTTTGTTGCATTTTTATGGACTGTGTCAATTTACATAAGTAAAAAATGCTCACCACTCCTTTCGTACATCACCTATTAGCATTAGTTTTAGCTTTATCTGCATTCTCTATCTCTGTCTCCTTTGGAATTTAGGGTAGGGTTAGAAATATAGACCTCTGTAACTTGTAAGTGATAAATCTGACCAGAGGAACTGAGGAACTAGCCTCTAAACTAGAGATTCCTTTCTCATTTTGCAAGTCCCATAGTTGGGGAAACGATTCAATGTTGTGCAATCACACTGGATGTTAGTATGATCAAACTAGAAATCTGATCAACATCCAGGGGGTGCTGCTGATTTGCAACAATAGTTTTGGCACACCCGGTGGGACCTTAGAGGTCTTCATCTTCATTGCAACAAAATTTATGTGCATTTGTTGCAAGTTTCTTTCTTTAAAAGAGCTATAAATTTCACATCTAGCGACTCCAAGGAAGAAGAATCAAGCTGGTTTTAGCATTACAGACCTGAAAACTCATGAGAAGATTCACTATAAGGCTCAAGAGCTGGAGAAGAAGAGGTGCTGTTTGAATATCTGCAATTATCTCCAAGAATAAGGAAAAGTGAGAGGAGAATCCAAAGGTCTCCATCTCCACCAAATAGAACTCTCTCAACTCCTCCACCTGGTAGGCCTTTCATTCAATCAACAAGGGTTCTAAGGCCAATCAGAATGGCACAAAACAACCCCTATGTCAATTTCACTGGCAGCAACCCACTTGCTCTTAATGCACAAAATCCAATCCCAGTTACAACATTGAAGAACATTCCATACTTCACTAGAGAAAATCAGACCACTCCTGGTGATCATGTTAAGGATATTGCTAACATTTGTGCAATCCATGAGATCAATGAGATGCAAGTTGTTGTCAAACTGCTGGCATCTTCATTCAAAGGGAAAGCTTTGCTATGGTTCAGGAGTCTTGCCTCAGGTTCTATTCAAAATTGGAATCGGCTATGTATAGCCCTCCATGAGCAGTTTGGGGAAAAGGGAGACAACTTGTCCCTTTTGGAGCAGCTGACAACTATCAAAAGAGCTCCCAATGAGTAGCTGACTAATTTTAATTTCAGATTTGAAAGGACTTGGGAGAGAATTCTAGTGGCAATCAGGCCAACAGCAGAAGGTTCTTTTCTTTATTACCTTAAAGCTTTAAATTCTGATATTTCTATGTTAATTCAGTCCATGGGAGGCACAACTATCCCCATTGCCTACAGCATTTCCATTAGAGCTGAAAATTGTTTGATTCAAGCTGGCAAGCTAGCTCCTAGGCCTCCAATGCCATTATTTCCAAGTTTAGAGAGCCCAAGTACTATCCAAGTGCCTAATTTAGCTTTTATTCCCACTCCTAGAAATCAGAATTCAAGTGAAGCTTCCACTTCATTTTCTAGTGCCTCAAATGAACTTCAAGAAGTCATGAAGCAATTGCAAAATCTAGGTAATGAGCTAGTTACACTCAAAAGGTAGCAAGCTCAAGGTTTTAGACCTTCCTTCCAGCCTCAAGCTCCGCCTAACAGGCAGCCATATCAACCTCAAAGACCACCCAATCTAGCTGTAAATCTAAATCAAGTAAGGCCTCCTTCCAATAGACCATTTCAACCCTATAATCCCAATGTTACATCTGCATCTAAAGCATTAGTTCCAGCACAAAACAATATAGCTCAAGAGTATGATTGGTGTTTCCCATGCAATTAACCTCATAACCAATCCATGTGCTTCAACAGTTCCTTGAATCAAGCATTAATGGTGACAACAACTAGTGTGGAGGGTGAAGGTAGTCAAAGAAATGACCAGCAACAAGAAACATTCCAACAGCAGTCAGCTCCAAATGATACCACACTTGTAAACTAGCAGGCAAAAGATTTTTGTGGCATGAATCAAACAGTTTCCCAAAGTGTTGTAGCCAACACAAGATCAAAGAGGAGAAATTTGGGTGAAGAAAAACCATTGGCCCTAAGTAATTCACGACCTTTTGTCACTCCACAAACTATTGGCAAGCAAAATGCAATCCCAAGCACGCAAGGATTTCCTAAAACAGCCCTTAGGCCAACCCAAATGCTAGTTGTTGCTGCCCATATACAAGGGATGAATGTGCAGGCCAAGGGATAGCAAAAGGATACTTCATCCCCATTCAATATCATTGATCAGATGAAGAAGAAAAATGTAAACATATCAATGTGGGAATCACTATCTATCACAGGCTAAAGAGATTTGCTACAAGCTCCCATGAAGGACTGGTCAACTTCAAATCAGCAAGTCCAAATGTAAGAGAAGGTGCTCACAAATGCCTCCCAGCCTAAGGGGAATCATGGAGGACAGCAAGGTAAGATGTTGAAGCCCCCTCCATTCTATGTTTCATTGATCATTGGGAACCAATTAGTACTAAATTACATGATTGATTCCAGGGAAAGTAGTTCAGTAATGCCCAAGAAAATAGCTGATCTGTTGGGAATTAAGTATGAAACCATATCCAAAGGGGTGGTGTAGTTGGATGGGAAAGCAGTAACAATAGTCAGGGTGATTAAAAACTTGAGTCTTACTTTGCATGCTTGTCCCAACGTGGTTGTTTTGCAAGATGTCTCAGTAATAGACCTTCCACCACTCTTTGCCCTATGTTTGTTAAGGGATTTCATAGCTAAGATTGGAGGTTACTTGTCTGCTGATTGGTCACACATGCTATTCAAAACAAGATATGGAACTAAAGCCACAATCAGGTCTGAACCTATTGCAAACTTTCACATCGAGCCTTACACTCCAAGTCAGATTAATGCCAATTGTTCAGCGTTTGATCAAGTGGATTATCCAAGCACTGATGAAGCTGACACCAAGGTTGGAAGCATCCCAGATTTAACTCTTGATGAATGGGAAAACAAGGTGCATGCTTTTGATCCTTATCAAGAAATAGAAGAATTTGAGCTGGTAGTCTATTGCATACATGAAGAAAATCAGCCTATACCTAGCATCACCAAGCCAAACCACAAAGATGACAACGAGGTATGGCAGTTGTTTTTTGATGGATCAAGGAGTAGACAAGGTGCAGGAGGGGGATCCATGCTGGTTTCACCTCAAGGAGTTAAGTATTATTCAGCTTTTAGATTTCAGTTTGCATGCTCTAATAACACTATTGAATATGAAGCCTTGGTGCAAGGACTGCATTGGGCAATCAAGAGAGGAATAAAGAACTTGCAAGTCTTTGGTGATAGTGAGTTGATTGTCAACCAAGTTAAGGGGCAGCATGCTGTCAAGAATGATCTACTCAAGTGCTACAAGAACAGGGTGTGGGACCTCATTGAAGATTTTGAGGGTTTTAGCATCAAATCCATTCCTAGGAAAGAGAACCAAGCCACTGACAGGCTTGCAGCAGTTGGGGCAGCCTTTGACATTGTGGAGAGCATTCAAAAAGACAAGGTACAGCCAAACATCCATGTGATTGTGAGGCCTTCAGTGCCAGATAACAATGTAAGTTGGCAAGTGTTTGAAAATGATCAGCAAATCATCCATTTCTTGCAAGAAGAGGTTGAATTCTCAGCCAAAAATAAGGAAAAGTTAGAGTAGCAATATGGTGACCAAGTGGTGCAGCTGAGAACCAACAAACTACCAAAGGGACTTATTACTTTGGAGTCCATTTTCAATCCTAATGATCAGTTTAGGAAGGAGAAAGAAAACATCCAAGTGAAGGGAGAAGATTCAGTGTCCATCTCAGTAGAAAGAGGCAAATCACTCCAAATTGGTAAGATGACAACTGAGCAAGAAAGGTATGAGTTCATACAACTTTGTCAAGAATTCCCTAATGTGTTTGCTTGGAGCTATGAAGATTTGAAAGGTTTCAATCCCGAGTTAGCTCAACACACCATTGAATTGGATCCAAATACTAAGCCCATCAGGCAGAAACAAAGGCCAGTCAACCCCCACATGGAGCCTCTCATGAGAAAATAATTGAATAAGTTGATAGAATCAAGAATCATATTCCCTATCAAGCATTCTAGTTGGGTTGCCAACTTGGTTCCAGTCAGAAAGAAGAGTGGGGAAATCAGATTGTGTGTTGACTTCAGAGATTTGAATAGAGCATCTCTCAAGGATCATTATCCACTTCCTTCCATGGAGCAGATTTTACAAGTTGTTGCTGGCTCCGAGAGGTTTTCACTACTTGATGACTATTCAGGGTATAATCAGATTATGGTGAAGGAAGAAGATCAGTTCAAGATAGCCTTTACAACTAAATGGGGAACTTATGCATACAGGAAAATTCCATTTGGGATGTCCAACACTGGAGCTACCTTCCAAATAGCAATGGACATGGTGTTCAAATGTTTGATTAACAACATTGTACTAATATATCTTGATGATATCACTATTTTTTCAAAAAATACAGCAGACCACCTCTTTCATTTGAGACAAGTGTTCCAAACGTGTAGAAGATTTGGAGTCTCCTTGAATCCTAAAAAGTGTGTTTTTCTAGCCCATGAAGGAAAGCTCCTTGGCCACATTGTCTCCAAAGAAGGATTATCAATTGATCCGGAAAGAGTCGAAGCCATAAGAGCACTACCATTTCCAAGCCACAAGAAGGCCCTTCAAATTTTCTTGGGAAGAATAAAAAAATTTCGGAGGTTTGTCCCAAATTTTGCAGCCCTTGTCAGACCTATCACCAAGATGCTAAAGAAAAGCATGGCTTTCAAATGGACAGCAGAAGGAAAGGAAAGTTTTGAAGCAATCAAAGAAGCCATCTCTCAAGCCCCAACTCTCATCAACCCGGATTTCTCCAAGGATTTCATCCTCTATGTGTTTGGAGGTGATGATACTATTTCTGCAATTTTGGTACAGCAGAATAAAGACAATGATGAGTAGCTAATTTCTTTCTTCAACCAAAGCTTGGAGGACTATGAGGTGAGATATTCTTTCATTGAGAAGCATGTTCTTGCAGTAATCAGGAGCTTGAAGAAATTCAAGCATCTAGTTTCAAACAATAAGGTCCAATTGTTGGTTTCTCATGCGGGGGTTAAAGACTTCCTCCTCAACAAAGACTTGAATGAAAAAAGGGTAGGCTGGATTACTCGTGTCATGGAGTATGACATTGATATCAAAGTCACCAATTTAGTAAGAGGAAAAGGATTGTGTGAGTAGCTGATCTTGAGCAAACAAGAGGAATCATGCAACGAGAAGGACGTTGTTTTGGCGTTGCAAGACAGCCATGAGCAAGGAAGCACTCAAGAGGAGAATGATGGTGTCCCCACTCCTTGCTGGACCCAAGGTATAATGCACTTCCTAATCACAAGTATATGTCCTCTAGAGATGAACAGGACCCAAAGAAGACACTTCAGGTTGCAAGCTGTCGCATATGCCCTTGTTGATGGTGTTTTATTCAAAAGAGATGTGAATGGAGTACTGCTGAGATGCATTGGTACAAATCAGATTCATAAGGTGCTGGAAGAGTTCCATGGTGGACCAGTTGGTGGCCATTTTGCACCAAGAGTGACAGCTCTAAAGATCATGAGGGCTGGTTATTATTGGCCCAAGATTTTCAATGATTGTTATGCATGGATCAAGAGGTGCAAGAATTGTGCATTTTTCACAGGTAAAGAGAGGCTAGCTGCCCTCCCATTGCATCCAATTTTAGTTGACCAGTCATTCATGCATTCGGGTTTAGACTTCATTGGAGTTATTAATCCCAATTCGAGCCAAGGGCACAAGTGGATTTTAACAGCCACAGATTACTTCACCAAATGGACTGAAGCAGTAGCACTCAAGGAAGCAAATGAATCTATCATCCTAGACTTCTATGAGGGAATAGTAACCAGATTTGGCATACCAGCTACAATAATATCAGATAATGCATTGGCATTCATTGGATCCAAGGTGACTGAATGGGCTGTCAAGAATAGGATCTACCTAAGTACTTCATCAAACTATTACCTCCAGGGTAATGGCTAGGCTGAATCTACAAACAAGAACTTGTTGCGGATCATTAGGAGGACTCTTGATGAGAATCAGAGGTCTTGGCATACCAAATTGAAATCAGCCTTATGGGCTGATAGGATAACTCCTAAAATATCTATAGGTAACTCTCCATTCAAGCTTGTTTATGGAAGAGAGGAAATTTTTCCCATATCACTTGAGTTGCCAACATTGGAACTCATGAAACAATTGGAGTTGTTGGAGTTTGAGCCCATGGAAGTCAGATATGCAGAATTGATGGAGCTCCAAGAATTCAGAAATCAGGCATCCCAAGCAATGGAGAAGGATCAAGCTTTGATAAAGAAAACCTTTGATAGAAAGGCCAAGAACAGATCCTTCCAAGTTGGAGATCTAGTGTTAAAATGGGATGCAGATAGAGCAAAACCAGGAAGGCATTCAAAATTTGATTCCATTTGGAGTGGCCCATACATGGTCAAAAAGTGTAAGGACAGCAATGCTTTCTAGTTGTCTTCATTGGATGGTGAAGAACTACAGATTCCAGTTAATGGAATCCATCTGAAGAATTGCTACTGAAGGAAATGCTTCACCCTATACATATTAGTTTAGGTTTTTCATTCCTCCAAGTGCTTGTGCACATTGTTTTTCTGTAGATTAGTTTTTCTTTCCCTAAGTGCTTTGGCACAAGCTTGTTGTTCCTGGAGATGTGTTTGCAGGCCTTGCTCCATCAGGTGATATTCCATCTTCCTCCTTACAGTGTACTAGTCAGTTGGGGTATCAAATAGATAATTCAATGACTCCATACCCAATGGATTACTTTAGGAAACTGGTAACTTCATCCAGCAAGCAGATGACCCCTCTGAGTCGCCAAAATTGTTATCCAAAATGTGCCCCTGCTCATTTTTTGTGGTTAACTCCTCTCATTTTTTCCTCTCTTGTGCCTCAGTCATAATATTTTTCTTTTTAGGCACTCAAAACCTTCTAGAAATGACACCATTGGATAGATATCTTTCTCAGCTTTCCAAAAAGGTAAAGTTTTCCTCCTAACTCCATGTATTTTTGAAGTTATGGCTCGGCGGAGTTTTTTTGGAAAAAAATTCCCCTGAAAGGCCCACAGCCAATGAGATGCCACCACGTGGCACCTAGAGTGGTGGAGCGTGGGGAAATTTTTGAAAAATTTCCAAATGACCAAAAAGGTGCAAAAATTTGAATTTTTGCCCGCCAACCTGATTTGGCCCTGTTTTGCCCTAAAACTTCAAATGGCCATATCTTTCGATCCAGAGCTTGGTTTTTCACATTATTTATATCAATGGAAAGCTGGTGAAATTATCTACAATATTCCAAGGTCATTTTTTCATTTTTATGGATTTTGGAGAGAGAAAATTTAAAAATTCCTCTGGCACGTGGTCATGGATAGAAATGACATTTTAACCACCGTTTTTAATGAAGAATGGCTCGCATTCTCTCCCAGCATGGCTAAGAATGTCAGGGGATGGGTCTGTAAGGATGCCCATGCTATTTTGAATGCATTTTGGTTAATGGTTGAATCCCTTCCATGTTTTCCCATGTTTCTCTCTCCTGGGCTCGTCCCTTGCACTGTAAAAGCCAGATTTGGCTCATTTTCAAAGGGTTGAACATTTTTTGTGTATTGCAGGTCCCCTTTCTCACCTTGGAAGTGATTTTGGTGGAATATTAGACCTTTTCTAAGAGATGAAACTTTATTTTTTCTCTCAGGTGTTGTAATGCAAGTGATTTTGATGATTAAAATAACAATACAGCCTCTGTGATTAGTTTTCATCCTCTGCCTGTGTTGTTTGGTTAATTTATGATCCTTCATTACAATTATCAATTTGTGCATGAGGTTCTTTGTTGCATTTTTATGGACTATGTCAATCTATAGAAGTAAAAAATGCTCACCACTCCTTTGGTTCATCACCTATTAGCATTAGTTTTAGCTTTTTTGCATTCTCTATCTCTATCTCCTTTGGAATTTAGGGTAGGGTTAGGAATATAGACCTCTTCAACTTGTAAGTGATAAATCTGATCAGAAGAGTTGAGGAACCAGCCTCTAATTTGGAGATTCCTTTCCCATTTTACAAGTCCCACACTTGGGGAGAGGATTCAATGTTGTGCAATCACACTGGATATCTAAAATATCAAACTAGAAATCTGATTAACATCCAGAGGTGCTGCTGATTTGCAACAACAATACTCCTTTCATTGGAATGAGGAAGCTTCTAAGGCATTTGAAAAATTAAAGGTGGAAATGTGCACCACTCCAGTATTGGTAACTCTATATTTCTCCAAGACCTTCATAGTTGAATGTGATGCTTCAAGAAATGGGATTAGAGTAGTACTCATGCAAGAAAGACATCCCATAGTATTTAAGAGCTAACAAATAAAAGGAAATAATTTTTTGAAGCGCACCTGTGAAAATGAAATGATGGCAATATTACATGTAGTCAAAAAATGGATACCATACTTGATGAGTAGACACTTCAAGGTAAAAAATGATCATGATAGTTTGAAATACTTCTTAGAGCAATGACTATCTTTAGAAGAGCAACAAAATTAGTTCACTAAGATGTTTGGGTATGACTATGAGTTTATTTATAAGAAAAGGAAGAGAAATGTGGTTGTTGATGCTCTTTCTAGGAGGGATGAGTCCACAGAAGCATTTTTATGTGCCATCTCTATACAAGGGAAGAATGTTATAAAGATTGATTGGGTAGATCAAGCAAGGGAAGAATGGTATAAAGATGCGACATCCCATACTCTCAATTAGAATCTCCAGACACATCCAACCATATCAGCACAATTTATATGGAAGTGGGATACATTGCAGTACAAATATAGGTTATATTTTGTAAGAAATATACACTTAAACACCATTTTATTTTAGAGCTCCATTTTTCTCCACTAGTTGGTCATTCTGGGTTCTTGAAACCTTGTCATAGATTTAAGCGAGATTTATTTTGGGAGGGTTTGAAATGATATGTTCAACAATTTGTGGTAGAATTTTTGGTGTGTCAATGTAATAAGTGTGAGAACATTAAGACACCATGTCTCCTCCAACCTTTCTCTATTCCTAATGAGATATGGGAAGAGGTATCGATGGATTTCACCACAGGATTACCTGAATCATAAGGGAAAAGCATCATCATGGTCATGGTGGATAGTCTTACCAAGTATGCTCATTTTTTCCATGGCTCATCCTTTTACAGCTACTTCAGTTTCCATCTCATTTATGGAAAAGGTTCAAAACCTCCATGACACACCCAAAATTATAATAAGTGATCATGATCTGATATTTACAAGTAATTTTTGGACTGATTTGATCTCTTGTTTTGGTACCCAGTTGGCTCAGAGTTCATATTATCTTCCTCAATAAAATGGGAAAATGAGGTGGTAAATAAATGTTTAGAGGGATATATTTGATTTTTTACTTTAGATAAACTAGAACATTAGGTGCAATAGTTTTCACTTGTAGAATGGTGGTATAATCCTTCATTTCATACCTCCTCTAAAATGTATTCATTTCTGGTAATTTATGGGTTCCATCCTCCATCACCAATCTCTATCTTGAAGGTCAAACCAGAGGTTAGATAAATCTAAGATCACATTCAGCACCAACATGAGGTAATCTCTTGTCTTATATAGAATTTGGAAAGGACACCAAACTACATGAAGCAACAGGATGATCAACATTGTAGTGAGTGACACTTTGAAGAGTGTGACTTTTTTTTTGTGTGGTTGCAGCCATATAAGTGGTTATCATTAAATTAAAATATTAAGAATAATAATATTACTCCTAAATATTATGGTCTTACTGAGTGTTGCATAAAATTGGCAGTGTGGCATATAAGATGGAACATCCTCCAGGAATTAAAATACATCCAATCTTCCATGTTTCTTTCTTGAAGAAAGTTATTGGGTAGCACATTTCCACCCATTCAGTGCTTCCTAAACTAGATGAGGAAGGAAGGATCATATTGAAACCTGAAGGTACTCTTCAGACATGCATTAAAAGACTAAGGACCAGAGTCATTACCGAGTACCTAATCAAGTGGAATAATATGAATATTGAGGATGCATCATGGAAGGATGAAGCATTTGTACAAAAACATCTAAGGCTTCCCAACATTAGGGACAATGTTTCTTTAAAACGGAGGGGCATGTTACACCCTTAGTATTATAGCTTATATTGGATATGTAGTGTTGACGTGTGGCTTACATAATCTCTCTTATTGTCATATGTTATATTTTTATGATTTCATATGTTTAGTAGGTCAACCTTAGTGTTGGCTATAGCATAGGATTGGTATATATAGGTGGTAGTGAGGAGTAGTTAATTATCACATTGAGAATTTTATTCTTATTTTATATTTTGGAGGTTTCCCCCTCATAGTGGCTAAGCTATTCTACTTGCATATTGAGATCATTTATCTGCAATCTTGTGTTCTTTAGAGTTCTATTATTGTTGATAATCAGATTTTTACGATTAATTCCATTACAGGAAAAATTACTATCTATGGATTTTTTAGGTTAAATGTGGATAGTGACATAGTTAGCCAAATAACCAAATGCATATTCTAGAATTCCTACTATTTTCCTAAATAGGAATATTCACCACTAAATTTTTCCCTATATGAGACTCATTTTGTTATTTATGTTTAAATATTTTTAATGTATGTAATCTAAGGGGTAGCAAAATAAGTGTGTATCATTGTATTATTTAAACTTATATGTATGATGATGAAATGGATGAAGCACAACTGCAAAAATATGTTGACTATTTATTTTTCAAGTGAGATAGATAAATGTGATTCTAAAAAAACTCTTATGAAACAAAGGAACAAAGAGGGGGATGGATTAAACTAAATGCAGAAATATTATTAATGGAAAAGGGGAAAGGAAAAAAATTTTTGTGACCAATGTAAGCTTGAACAACCAACTAAGTAGTAATCATGACGAGGATTAGATAAGCCCTTAGGGGAGAAATGTCAAACCCCACAGATTCAGTTTGTAATTTCGAAAGGGGTGATTTATTAAGTGGTGAACTTTAGTGATTGATGTTCTATGATATTTATTTTTCTTAAAGAAAATTTTTGTTTTGTTGTATGATCATACCTATTGTATAGGAATTTTTGAGTTAATATTAAGCTTATTCTCTAAACATGGGGTCAAACGTTGTAAATTGTAATAGCGGCCCCAAAAATGAACATGTGAAGGTAAATGATCAAGTTATTATTTCAATTTACATTTTGAAATATATATATATATAGTCGGTTTCATATCATTCTATGAATGACTATTTTGATGTCCTAAACCCCTACTCTCAGTGGGAAAGCAACTACATTGATCACCTTTATTGGATCAATATGTGAAGTACAATTGGATCTTGGGATAAAGTATATATGGGGGGTATCCCTGTAATAGTAATAAACCATGTTGTTTGGTCTTGTTTTCATGCAAATGTGCAATAGGGAAATTGACAATTCCCAAGCATGAAAACAATACCCCTGTGTCGAAAATTTCAAGTTTTACCCTTCCAAGGGACCATGGGTCTACCCAACCAGCCCCATGACCTCCCAATGGATGTTAACTTGGTACCCTAGGTGAATTAATAAATTCAATTCAACCCCCCTAGGCGATTTTAGGAGTTCTTGAAAACTACTATTTTTGGGCGATGTTGGGATGGGTTACCACTAGCCTTCTCAAGAATGATGCAACCCCCTGGAGAAGAACGAAGGATCCAAATCCAACACAGAGGTGAATTAAAGGTCTAATAACATCATGAAATTTATTTTGGAATATTTAGGAAGGATTTGGGGTAGTTTGATCAAAAATAGGGTTCACAGGCCTAGGCTGTGCACAAGGCCAAAAGAGTTGCGAAACTTCGGGAAGTGATTCTGAGAGATTTGGGTGGATTTAGGATAAAAAAAAACATCTCCATAAATTTAATTTAGATCTCTACAATATGGTGAAATCATATTTTTCACAACACTTTGGTGCAATATGTGTATAACTAGTTTTTTACATGATCAAATAGAGAGCTAGATCATAAAACTATTTTTAAGGGATTAAATGGATGAATAAATATATTATACCCCAACCATTAGATTCATAAGGCCATTTTGAGTCAATTTCATATAACAATTTTCCAAAAAATTCCATCGGGAGCTCAAGTTATCATCGTTTCAAGTCGCCCTCAAGGTGAGCTTCTCGCAGTTAGCCAAATTTTAGTGAGGACACATGTCAGCTCCAGGAGCCTAACACAATTTGATGTCCCTTTCATCCCTCAAGCTAAGGTACATGAGGGAAAATAAAAATTACCCATCCCCAATAAGCCCTCTAGTCACACATAGAACCTCCTGGATCACCAGTTCAGCTCCCAGGTGCTTGTCGAAGCCTATCCCCTCACTCGCTCAGATCGTGACAAGTGTCGCATGGAGGTGTGATGTGCAAACTGATGAACCTTATGTCCCTTTGGAAAATGGATATGAGGGACATGAAAATTCACCCATCCCCTTGAAGCCCTCAGGTCATCCATGTGACCCTCTTTAGTGCAAATTTCCAACCCCCAAGAGCTAGTGGAGCCAAATGCATAGCCGTTGGATTGCCGCCAAGTGTCTTGTTTAGGTGTGATGTGCAAATTGATGTCCCTTTCATACCTTAATTCTTTAGGGATATAAAGGAGAGGAAAATTTTCCCAACCCCAGGTATGCCTCCTAGTTCCTTATACAACTATTTTCCAACCCCCAGGTGCTTCCAGCAAGCTTTTTGGCCAAAGTGTTCCACTGTTGGATTTCCACCAAGTGTCGCATTGAGGCACGATGTGCAATTTTATATCCCTCTCATAACTTAATTATTAAGGGACATAAAGGGCATAAAAATACACCCCACACCCTAGTATGCATTTTTAAAGCATACTTGCTTTATTTTCCCTCCGCTTCTTCTTCACAGCTTCACCCTGCCATAACTTTGAGTTTCCTATCACGCAGTCCACCATGGCTGATCTGAACCATCTCCACCATGGAAAAAAAATCCTTACTTCCATGATAATACATAATTTTCAAAGAAAGGGTTGATTGAAATACTCGAAGGATCAAAGAATAGAAGAAAGAATCGAAGAAATTCATCAGAACCTCATTACCATGAAACGAAGATTCGAACATATCTTGATAACATGTGCACAAAATGAAGAATCATTTATCCTATGATCTTCACTCTCGAAGTCCATAAAAAATCACCTTCAAATCCCCTGTTTACATCACAAATCACTCGCAATGAAGAAATCTCCCTCTCGGCTCAATAAAGACAATAACTAGATTTCCTGTCAAACCGAAAGCCAGTTCGAAGAGAAATTTCACCAATGGAACAAGAAAAAAAACCACATCAAAAATAGGATTTTTTTGTAAATAGACAAGAAAATTAGACCTACAACTTTCAAGCTCCATCAATGGCTATCGTGTTCAGAGCTACCGTCAGGTCAAAATTTTGAAATTTTAAAATCTCACAAACTTGTGATCAAGTAAACATAAGAGTTCAGAGGGGTGATATTAGACAAAAACCCATATCAAAAAACTTCATTTTGGCATGATCCAACCCCCCAAAACTCATTTTCTAAAAATAGCAGGTCATCTACATGGGGGACTACTATTTTGTGTGAGTTGCCAATTAAAGAAATTGCAAAGGAGGTAGTGAACACAGAAGAGGTATCTCAGGAAAAAACCAACAAAATGGTTGCCTTGATCAAGAATTGGAACTTAATAAAAATAGTAAGTGGTATCATGAGCACCTACTAAAAATATCAAACTGGTCCAGAAGGCAAGAGGAACATAGGGAGAAAGATAAATTTGAGTTGTGATACCTGATTGAGGTTCAAAGGAGCTGATTTTTCATACTTACTAAAAATAGTAAGGCATCTCGTTGGCACTTACTAAAAATAGTAATTCATTCCAGAGGCTGAATTTCACAAAAGGAGCATCTTAAGAGTTGAACATTTCGATTGGCATTTGCAGTTAGAGTTCATAGAAGGATTTCCATACTTACTAAAAATAGTAAGTTATTTTTTCATGCTGAGAAACCATGAAGTACAAGTGGACAGGATGTAGGCCAACACAACCTTTCACATCTAAGTATGAGATAGAAGATAGTGATGTCTCCTATATGGATTTTGATGACCTAAAGGCTCGCATGAATCCCAAGGAATGAGGGAATATTGAAGACCAAGTTCTCACAAGTGGGTTATTCACATCCGCGGGACACCTCATGTCCATATAAAGTGTTGAGTTGGTTTTGGCCTGCTCACACCACTATGAACCTGAAACAAGAAAAATTTGATCCGACAATGGTATGGAAATGGAATTCATTAGTCTCATAACCATCTCACTCACTCTACAAATTCTGAAATCACCTAGCATGGTCGTCATCTCAAAGGAAAGGGCCTTGCACGAGTGGGAAAACATGGATGCATACATGCAAGGGATTACACTAGGGTTGTGGATGAAGATAGGGAGAAATCCTTCAAGGATTCCTAAGGAAATTTTAAGGTTTGGTTTTTGCAAGGGATATTTATATGTAATCACTCTCCTCAATAGGGTTATGGGAGAAGAAAACACAAGATACTTTCAGGATTGGATGGGCCTTTTCATTTTGACAATAACTAAAGGGAAGCAAAGAATCGACTGGGGACAGATAATCACTGATAATCTACATCTACAATTTATCCAGGTGCTTATGACAAATAAGTTCCACATGACTTATTACTTTGTCTATCTACTCGCTAGCTTGATATCATTCAAAGGATTGTCTCTCATGCAAAACATTGCTACCAAAGTACCCGCATTCGAGAAACTTTCACATTTGGTAATGGAGGAAATTCATAGGCACTTCACTCGCATAAATGATGCATTCACAATGTACATGGTCCAAACCTTGGAGGGTGATTTGGAGGCAAGGATGTCACCACAAGTGGCATCCTTAATCAAAAAATATGGCTCTTACTTCATCCAATTCTCAACCTTCTCCTACCTACGAGTTTTCAACTTCGACCAAGCTCCACTGAGGTTTTCCAAGTATCTCATTGACCAAATTGTGTTATTTGAACTCTGTAGGTAGTGCATATAGGTAAACAATAGACTCGTAGGAAAGAAAAATAATTTTATTTCATTCCACATCTCTCACAGGTTATTCACATGTAAGAATGCAAATGACACATCTCATCTGAAAATGGCCTTCACAAATTAAACTCTACATTCCTACACTTCCAAGCCCTGTTTTGACATCCGAAATTATCGTGATTATTTCCACATCCCAGACTTATGACATGATCTACAAATCAAAGAATATTAGGCCAATTGTGTTGATGAATTTGAATTATGGGAAAAGGATCATATGAGGATGACAGTCGATGAGATGGATAAATTCAAGTTCTCTTGGTATGAATATATTTTTCAAGATGATGGGACAGAGATGTATGATCCTAAGTATGTGGCAGCCAAGGTTTCTCCATTGTCTCAAGTCAACTACCACATTCATGAATCAATTGATATAAAGGAATGAACTAATAAGGTGGTTAGGAGAACGAGGGATTGGTTCCAAAGAAAGAGAGTCATGATCATCCAGTCACGAGGTATGCCTGCAAGTCAAAAACAAACCTCTCGACAGTCATCGTCAAAATTTGTGGAGGTTACTTCAATTTCATGGCACTCTGGAGAAATTTCAAGATGAAATTCCACATAATTGGAGACTTCCTCTCATGAAAATTCACCAAATTCACCAAAGAAGGTTTAGTTGCAACAATTTAAGGGGAATGCCGAGATGCAGAGATGCAAGAATAATATCCAGTGAAGAAACACAAGCGGAGGAAGAGTAAGCAGCTCAAGACCTAGTCTTCGAACCACCACAGGAGGTCTCTCCTCTCATCGAAACCAATTTCTCTCCCATCCAATATGCACCTCCTCTTCCAGAGCAAGTAATGATTGATGCGCCTGTCATAGATCCTGAGTCTAATGAAATGTTCCCATGGATGCAGGAAATAATAACACATGGTGCTCACATTGTTCAACAAGTGGTGGCCCCTAATTTATTAGCAATTACATCATTGGCTGAGGAAAATAAAAGAAATTTCTCACACACGACCTCACATTTCTACAGTGGAGAAACAGGTAACCAATATATTGAAGTATCCTGGATGAGAATTATCAAGCCAGTGGACGAGATGACACCGGTTGATTACGAGATGAGCACAATTCAACTAGGGTCGGCTACTCATTAAGGATATTTACACATGTAGCAATAGTATTCCTCTCACATGGTGGTAAGGAACAAGGAATATAAGAGGAAGATTGATGAGCTAGAGGAATAGGTGTGAACTCTTTCATCCTATGTGTAACATTTGGTTGATCGAAATGCCACAAGAATTCCCATTGAAGAATTTTCACCCATCAGCAGCTTCAATCCAGAATATATTAAGAGGATGCATGATCTCACAATACAGGGGTAAGCTAATAACCAATGGATCAACTCTCTTTCAAAAAATGGAAATTCAGTGCTTCAATAAGTAGTCAAACTCTTCGTATAAATGTGTGTGACAACAAATAGGATGCGGGCACTCAAAGAAGACTTGGAGAAAGAAAGGGATTACTAGGAACCTTTGGGTCTAGTAGTGAATGAAACCTGCCCTCATGAGTTGATCAGTAAAAAAAATTGGCACTCCTAAATAAATTTCACGCATATGGGAAAAGTCCTTGGTAATCATATTTGAAGAAATCAATCGGGAAATCACCGAGTTGGATGAAAAAGAGGAACAAGCATACAAGTTGCAAGATAGTATCAATATCAAATTTAGAAACTTGGAGTACCTACAATGGGAGAAGACACAAATGTTTGATGAGTTGATTGATCCATTCGAGGAATATGTCAAGAAAGAAGCAGGCAATCCATTATCCTTCACTAAGGATACCCTAGAGTTCCTCTCAAATATTCTAGTTTCCATTGCACTTATCACAGAGAAACATTCATCACGATTTGGGAAGTGTAAAGATATTAACATTGTGTCATATGGATAGATAGATACCTTGAGCTGTGTTCACATTCCTCATGCTGACAAAGTGGAACCTACAGTAGCTCATTTCAGTAAGGAATTTGGAGGGATGGAGATCTTCTCAGTAGCGTGAGATGGAGACCAGTCAGGGAGCAAGATCAAATCCACTACATCGGCTCATTCTTCTACATAATTCTTCTTCTTTCTTCCTTTTTCTTCCTCCTCTTTCTCTCTCTTCACTTCTCTCCCAATGTTCTCTCTCTTCAATGTTATAATTTTGCGTTGGGGTTTGCACTTTTGGATATATATTTAAGTGACTTTAGAAACATAATGTAAAGTTAAGTCACCTTGTTTTTATAAAAGGGACTTAAATATTTAATTGGAATATGAACAGTCTAAAGTCAAAATATGGTATTTGAAAATTCACCGGAAATATGAAGAGTTGCCTCTCTTCTATAAATTTTAATGAGCTCCTCATTTGAGGGTCTTCTTGGACTTATTAGTTCTTTTTTTTGTCAGTTCATGAGAGAGATATCCTTATGAAGAATTAAAGAGTTAGTAAATTCTTTCATTTTCCCCTTTCCTCATATGTCTTCCATTTTCATACTATGTACGATTTCTTCTTAAGCATCAATATAAGAAGTATTTTCTAGCCTTTTTTGACTAAGGGATTTATTGATACTTTGTGCTCATTAAATTCTAATTGGTCTTTTTGTTGTTTGCAGTATTGTTTCTTCCTAATTTTAATGCATGTGATGAAATTTTTGAATGATGTATGCAAGATTCTTATTTTCTACTTACAACGTTAGTTTCACTTATCTAACATTCTCACTCCCTTTCTCACTCTCCTAGAAAATTATTCTCTCGCAGATAGCTGCAAGATTTTTTTGTGGGGTCATTAGAGTGCCCTTGTTGGATCCCCAGCCACAAGCCCAACCTGGATAAAACTCACCTTACTAGCGCATGCATATATGGAAGTTGCACCATTTAATAAGAGGGACTTAGATTCCTAGAGTGTTGGCAAGAAACCCACCAATTTTTCCCCCAAAAAATTTTCTCACCAATAGTTTTTTGGCACCCACCATGGGGTAGATTTAGCAGCATCTGCACCCAAAAAATGACCTTGAAAACTACAAAAAAAAAATCTAAAATCTAAAAATTCAAAAAGAAAATTTCTAGAATTTGAATTACTACCTGAGCCTTATGTCTTAAAACCATGGCTATTCTAGGAAATCCTCCTATTGAAATACCTGAATTACTCTTCCACATTCAAGAGGATATTGCTTCAGATTTATGAGAGGCTATTTAGCATAATAGGAAAAGTGTCAACCACTACTTCATCACCACGAGAGTACTTGACCTTGAAGAAGAACATGTTGCTGAATTAGAAAGATGAAGAAAAATTCAAGCACCACAAAGAAGATAATAAATCTCCAAGCTGGCGGATAGAAGATACACCCAGAAATAGAGACAAGGAGGACAAACCGATCCCATTTTTGAAGATCTTCAAAGAAGACAAGAGCTGCTTAGAATTCAGAGGTCTCCCCTTTGTCACATAACTGGTCATATTGGGAGTCCAAGTGTTTCAATCCATTAGATGTTGATTTCCCATACATCAATGAAGAACCTTGAAGATTTCACTGACGTAGAGACCAAAGAAGAAGCTAGAGAAAGAGAAGTAAGAGCTAAAGTAAAGAAATAAGAGCTCAAATTGAAAGATCTCAAGATCAAAAAGCCAAAGTAGACACAAGAATAGTAACAGTTGAAGTTGCATCCTTAAAGAGGTTTGAAGCTAGAATCTGAAAACGGAATGGTGGATCGTGATCGTGAAGAATGCAGGCCAAATGTACCTTGGGGTGGGAACATCAGCCCACTTTCCCTTGCACAACCACTCCATGAGCTACAAAAGGGCTCAATGAAAAGATTCCCAAAAATTAGAGGGGATGGTTCTCAACTCCCCGATGAACATGTAGCAACATTCATCACCGCTTGTAGTGTGTTAGGTGTGGAGCATGAAGATGTATTAGTCAGGATCTTTGTGGAATCACTTTAAGAAAAATTTGTTAAATGGTTCTACATATTACCCCCAAGGTCTATCACCTACTAGGAAGATATAGAAGCCCATTCGAGTATAGGTTCAAATATACAGAAGACTACCAAGATCTTTTGGTCCAGTTGGTGTAAATGATTCTGAATCAATGTGAGACTTCATCGACAAATATAACAAGATGAAAAGAATAATTCATGAACATGTTGTGCCTCTTAAAAATAATGTGAAAATATTCTTCATCAGTGTTTTCCCACTAGAAGTTGGTTTCTTCCTCAAAATAGCCCAACCTAGAAATTTGAGGGAAGCATAGGACTTCACGATCGAGATAGTGGATGATTTAATTTTTTTTGGAAAATTGAAAAGTTCAAATGGAAAGAAAAATGGAGAGAGTTCAGACTCAGTTACCACCAATCCAATGTTCCAGAAAATGGCCAATGAATTAATTGCCGTAAAGAAACAATTGTCTCAGATCACTATGTGGAATACTCCAAGGAAGCCAAATCCTCCTAATAGAACAAAAATTTCTCCACCTCCTGATTGGCTTGCTCTCAAAGCAACACTAGTTAATTTTGCTTATAACACTGAGGAGCCAGAGGAATAAGTAGAGATAGAAGAACATGAAGAAGACGATGTAGGAGATGATGATAACTATCTCGAGGTTGAAGAAGTTAATGGTGATACACACAATGGCCTAATTGAGTACATTTATCAAGATGAAGATGAAAATGATGAAGAACCCCCAATCTTCTTGTGTTTGGTTTTCACCCATGCACAGTCCAAGAAAGGAGCCTCATCTTTGACGATTGTGGGGAAGGAAAAGAAAAAGAAAGAAGATTCTCCTGTAGAAATTCCTCAAAAAAAAATCATGAGTAGAGGATCGCCACTACCACCTACAATGGAGTCAGCTAAAGAAAAACCAAACCCATTGGTTAGAAAGAATCAAATTTTCATACCAATTAAGTCATCTAGTCCTTCTCCTAGCTCTAAAATTTCTAAAAATAATTCTCCTTCAAATGTTGTTCCTGCAAATTCATCTAAAGTACCATCAAAATATGCATCCACATCTCCTTCCAAGATGGTCACTACACCCGTAAAATAAAATCTAACCCCCAAAGTAGAAAAACCTTCATCATGTGAATATTTTTTCATCCTCTAAACCTCTACTTTTCCCACCATAACCTCATTTGATTATGTGGAACATGAGAAAAACCAAAAGCCAGATCACAGAGCTAGAGTACCTATAAATGCACCCTGTCCAACTTGATAGGTTTATAGATGTCTTCCATGGTGGTAGTTCCATAGAATCAAGTTCAAACTCATAAGGCCTACTTCCCACACCATCCACAATGCCTTCACAAAACATGCTAGCCCTCAGTGCCTCCAAAACTAATAAAGTTGAACCTTTTGACTTATCACTTCTCATCAGAGGTTTCCAACTAAATAATTGAATCATAGATTTTGGAGCCTCAAATAATTTGATGTTAGTCAAATTTTCAAATGATCTAGGCCTCACCTTGACTCGAGAAAATAGCTCCTATTATTCTATGGAATCCAAACAAGGTTCTGTTGGTAGGAGGAGTTAAGGATGCACAGGTAACACTAGCTGATTTTCCAGAGAAGAAGGTGCTTCTCACCATCCTGATGGCAGACATTCCAACATCCTTTGGGATGCTGTTGAGTTGAAGCTTCTGTAGGGATTTGGGCAGAGAAATCAAAATGGATTGGTCATCTACAACTATTCTAGTAAAGGGTGAGATGAAGAAATTATAGCCAGTGAGGAAGATGAAGTACATGGTACAAAAGTCTGATGATCCAAGGGTGAACATTCTATTTCAACACAACAAGCTAGGCAACTACTTCCTCACATCAAAAAAAGATGAGAATTTGTTGCTTCTTATGGAAGAGGAAGAAGATCATATCTGGACAATGAAATTTCATGGTAGTCATTATAGCGCAGGTTCGAGAGCAGATGCAGTGTTGTGCTCTCCTTCTAGTGATTTGTACCCATTTTCCTACGAGCTTTAATTTGATAATATAAATAACATGGCATAGTAAAAATATATCCTCTTGGGCTATGGGCATAGTGGAAGATATGGGGATAAAAAAATTAAAATTCTACGGTGATGCTGGAGGTGATAGTAAAGTAAGTTTGAAATACCAATGTCAGGTGAAAAATCCAAGACTCTGAAATTATAGAAATAGAGTATGTGATTACATTGAGTCTTTTGATGCATTTTCCATTGATTCTGTTCCAAGAGAGAAAAATGAAGAGGTTGATTCCCTCGCAGTGTCATCTTTCTTAGTGACACCCCCATCCTTCCTTTGGACCAAAGATAAAGTGACCATTGAGATGGTGTTTAGACCCAGCGTAAATGATAATGTAAACTAATCGATAAACTTTTCAATGACGTTAATAAGATCCTATCATTCTTAGAACAAAGAGATAATTTTAATAATATCTTCTTTAAAGGAAGTGAGAATACACACCAAGAAGAGGTAGCTGAAGAGGAGAAAGAAGGAATTGATGGAATTAATGGAGAGGGAGTGCTCATAATTGATAGGAAATAAAGTCACAAAAAGTCTATTGTCTCTCTAGAATACTTGTTTGATAAGTATGATAGATTCATCCAAGAGAAGGCAAATCAATCTTCAAAGTGCCTAGCTGATTTTGAAAAGGAGAATATTGGCACTACAGATCAACCGAGGATGGTCAATATCGAAAAGTGTTGTTTACCTGAATAGAAGATAAGGTTTGTTTCTTTGTTGAAAAAATATTCGGATGTTTGGCATATTCTTAAAATGAGCTCAAATCCTTCCAACTAAATTAAATGCATCACTCAATTCCCTTGAAGCTAGATGAAAAGCCATTTAGGAAAAAACAAAGATCATGCAACCTAAAGATAATAGACACCATCAAGGAGGAAGTGATGAAGATTCTTAATGGAAGGATCATCTTTCCCATACATCATTCCACATGGGTGATGAACATATTTCTAGTGTAGAAGAAGAATGGCAAAATAACAATATGTGTGGATTTCCACAACTTGAACCAGGAATCACTGAAAGATAATTAACCCCTCCCCATCATGGATCACATTTTACAAATGGTCACTAGATCTGAAATGATCTCATTTCTTGATAGATTCTCATGTTATAATAAAATCAAGGTGGCAAAGGAGGATCACACCAAGACAGCCTTCACAACACCTTGGGGCACTTTTGCATATAGTAGAATGTCCTTTGGTCTGATTAATACAAGAGTTACATTCCAAAGAGAGATGGATCTAGTGTTCAAATATTTGAAGCATTGTAATTTCATATACCTAGATTATCTCACAGTCTTCTACAATAGAGGGGAGACCATATTCATCATTTGGAACAGGTACTTGTAAAATGCAGAAAGCGTGGCATATCCTTAAATCCAAAAAAAATGCATTTTTGGAGTTACGAAAGGTAAGTTACTGGGGAAAATTATGAATAATCATGGAGCACAAATTGACCGATAAATATTGAAATCCATTCAAGTAGTATCTCTACCCATGAGAAAGAAGGGAGTTCACTCCTTCTTTGTCAAGGTAAAATTTCTTCATTGCTTTGTTTTGGATTTTGTAGAATTAACAAAGCACATCACCACCATGATGAAGCCTTAAGAAAGCTTCAAGTGGAATGATGAGGGAAAATAATATTTTGAAGAAATAAAAAGATCCATTTCCAAATCTCTGACTCTCGTGTCTTCATATTTCTAAAAATAATTCATTATGTATTATTATGCATCAGAACACATGCTCTTTATTTTCCTTGTCCAAAATAATGATGAAGGTATGGAGGCACCCATCACTTTCATGATATTCCCGTTAAAAAATAATGAACTAGACTACAGCTAGTTGGAGAAACATGCCTATATGGTGGTCAAGGCTATGAAAAATTTCAGGTTTTACATACTCAAATCTCATATGGTGGTGATAGTCTCCGGCAGTGCAATCAATTCAATCTTGACACAACAAGATTCTGAAGCTAAAAGAGGCAATTGGGTTACAAATACTCAAGAGTATGACTTGGAGATTAGACCCTAAAATTTAGTATGGGAAAATGGTCTATGTGGATTGATCACTGAATATGAAGCTCTCAAAGCTCAACATGGCAAAGATAATTATGTTTTCTCAAATTGATTTGAAGATGGCCCACAAGTCTTCTTTGTAACTAATACTGACGAATGGTACGTGGACATCACCTATTACCTAACCTATGGATAATTCCCTCCTCATATTAACTACAAGAAAAGGAGAACACTCAAGCTCAAGTCAAAAAAGATCATGATCTAGAACCACGCACTCTACAAAGAGGTCTTGATGGATGCTTTCTTACGTGCACAGAAAAAGAGCAGCAAGAAAAAATTCTTAAAGCATATCACAACCAAGCTTGTGGTGGAAATTTTTTGGCAATGGTCACTACACACAAGATTCTATAAGGAAGATATTACTGGCCCACCCTCTTAGAAGACACTCAAGAATGGGTTTCCAAGTGTTAAGCATGTCAACAATTTGTTGGGAGACCACAGCTCACAGCACTACCAGTCAGGCCAGTTTTTATTGAAGAACCATTTTAGCAGTGGGGACTAAATTTCATCGGTGCTCTAAATCCTCACTCAAGCACAAGGCACACTTTCATACTCACGGTGGTAGATTATTTCACGAAGCAAGTAGAGGCCTTCCTAATAAAGCAAGCTAACACCTAAATGGTATATAACTTCATCAAGGAGAACATCATAGTACATTTTGGAGTGCCATAGAAGATCGTAGTAGACAATGCTACCTATTTTTATTTGAGGGACTTGACTGAGATTTTCTATGGCTATGGAATCTCTCTGTCCCACTCATTAGACTACTATCCATAGGGAAATGTTCGGGCCAAATCTAGTAACACGAACATTGTGACCATTTTTTGCAAGCTCGTGGATGAAAACCAGAGGAATTGGTAGAATTTGTAAAATGCATTATGGGTGAACAAAATCACTCTAAAGAAATCAATTGGCATGTCACCATTTCAATTATTATATGGAATTGAAGAAGAAATTCCCATCATGGTTTATATGCCAGCTCTTAAGTTGCTCTAAGGAATAGAATATGGACAGTACAAGTATTTTATTGATAAGAAGATCATATTTCTTTATAAGCTAGAGGAAAATAGACTTCAGGTGGTGGACCATGTCATAGAGCATCAACTAAAGGTGAATAATATTTTTGATAAAAATCCTAAAGAAAGAGAATTCAAATTTTGAGAACTTGTCCCACTGTGGGAAAAAAGGAGAGAACCAAAAGAAATCCATGGGAAGTTTGATTCATTATGGTTTTGCCCATTCCAGATTCATGAAGCTTGCGGCAATGTATTCCTACTTTCATGTCTGGATGGAAATTCGTTTGAATTACCTCACAATGGGAAATATATGAAGTTGTATCTAAAAGGAACGATAACGAGATTGTACAAAGCCAAGCACACAGATGCTAATCAAACACCACAATTTATAAGATAACAGAAATTCACGAGAATAACTTTACATAAAACCTTTGCAAACAAATGAGCAATAATATCATATATTATTATGGAACTCAATGAAATACAATGAGAATGGGCCTTGCTTATATAGGCAAGGAATAACAATCTAAGAACCAGTCAAGGTCATAGATCAAACCATAAATCAAGGAAATAACTAGTCATCAAAGAACTAGTTAAGACCATAGATTTAGGAGAGAACTAGACATCAAGGTTCTAGCCAATACCATAGATCAAGGAAAGAACTAGTCAATACCATAGATCAAGGAAATAACTATACCTAGTAACTAAATAATATCTCCTAATATCTAAATAAGATAAAATAAATATCCACACACATAAGTGGGTGCGGATAAATACAATAAAGGTAAATAATGTACCTAGGTTAACATGAGCTAAGGTAAATACCTACTCTAACACCCCCCCTTAAGTGAAGCTAGGGGTCAAAATAGAAGTGGCATGTCCATAGTATAAGTCCTGAAAACTAGTCTTGATGAGGTACTCATGTATAATAACTGGGAAAAAGGGATGCCGCAAGGTACTCGAAACCTGTAACAACAAAGTAGAGAGAGAAAAAACCCATTGCAAGGAATCCCAAGAATCTCGGCTCAAAAAACTTGTACGATTTTGAATAATTTTTGTGTGCACTATGGTCTAAATCCACTGCTTGATCACAAAACTCAAAAACAACTGACACTGGGATTCACCAGAATAGCTCCATATAAGGAGATTGTCAATGGAGTGATGTCGAAAGTGCAAAAAAACACCAAACATACTTTTATCAACAACTGAAAATTGGTGTGCCACGATCCAAGAACAACCAAGGTAATAAGGAAAGGACACGAGATCCAAATAAATAGGAGTGTCACGATCTAAGAAAATCCAAGGTAATAAGGCAAGTACATGAAATTAGAAGAAGCAATATCAACAACACACCCTCCCATACTAGTGAATGGGTAGACTGATACCATAGATATAGATAGAGGAGTGAGGTATGGGGCACTCTCCCCTCCCTCCCCTTCCCTCCCCTCTATATAGATATGGAGATATGGGAGGGGTAGATAGGCTATAGATATATCCAGGAACTCTAGATCTAGATAGTCGTGATCTAGGAGCCTGCATAGACTAATCATGATATTAGTCACCATTCGATCGTATCATGTATGTAATATAGTCTAGTCTAGTCTAGTCTAGTCTAGTCTATTCTATCTGGAGGGAGGACTGAATATGAGTTGGGTTGGCTGAAGACACCCCTAACCAAACTCAACATCTATTCTCAACTAGAAATTTAAATAGGTGGATCTATCTAGCATTAGCCGACATCATACAACGATCTAGATCTCAATCTCATTGTCTCTATCTAGTTGGGTTTGGGTTCTCTATCTAGATATATTGCGATGGGGCTCTCTATATGATCTACTCATGAAGGCCCATCGATATATATACTATAGGTTTGATGGGGCCTTGAGTGATAGATCAAAGGAGACTATCTAGATTCCTATATTTGGCACCCTATACTATCTATCTATCTATATTCTATGGTCTCCATAGATAGCATATAGATGAAAGGACCCAAAATCAACTACTTGAACACTGACAAAATAACACTGGACTTCACCAGAATATATCCCCCATGAGAGATACTTTCAACATTCCAAAAGTGTTGAAAATATAGATACATAATCTCTTAACAAATAAGAGAGATACACTACGCCTGATAAAAAAAAATGCTAAAAACAATAAGCATTACAATGCAGAAGGTATAGAAAGTGGATCAAGAGGTTGAATGGTGGAGGAGTCGTGCATGTAGAGTCCTCTCAATGAATTTTTATCTCTCTGCCACAAGTGATCAAATATCTACCCAAAATCAACATGGATGGATGAAGAAGATGCATGCATATGACTTGGTGCAAAATTCATAATGGGTGCATGAAAAGGAACATTAGAATGTGTGTCAGGTTGATCATGTCTGACAGCTAAAATTTTAGGTTTCTCAAGCCTTAGTGAAGGTAAAGAACTTGTGTGTTGCTCATGATCCTCATAAATAGGCAAGGGAATAAAAATAATAGCTTTGTCAATGTGTGATCACAATGAAGTATGTTCTTGAAAACCAATGTCATGGCAAGAATTTTGCTTAACATGTGGAATAGAGGAAACAATACCTTGTGAATGTTAGCTAATACCTCTGTCAGTGAAACCCATAGAACAAAGCATGTGAGAACTGAATGCAGTGGTATGCTTCTCAAAAGAGCCATGCATATGAGTAGAATTAGGATACACAACATGTGTTACTGTAATAGGAATTAATGTGGAAGAGCATGCAGTAACAAGCCTCATAGGCTCAGGAGTAACAAGAGCAGTAACAGGCTCAAAGACTGGAAAATTAATGTTAGTGGGTACAAGAGAAATAACTACAAGTGCACTAGGAGCATGGATATGGCTATCCACAATATGATGGTGATGTTGTAGGCTAGCAAGTGTTTGTTGCAAGGAGTGTATTAGTATATCCTTATCATGAATGAGTGATTGTAGAAGAGAAATTCACTTCTTGAGCGATTTATTTTCTTCCACAAATTTGACAATATCCTCTTGAATTCCACACACTTTAGAGAAAATCATATCATTCTCAAAATCCATGATAGATACAATAATGGAACTCCCAAAAGTTTAGGACATCGGGTTCAGCCGAAATTACATCCACAATTGATTACAACTCCTCCATATTTGTCACTTTATAATGAGTGCATGTTATAATATGGAACTTTACAATTATAGTGAAATTCTCAAAATAAATATTTCCAATGGAAAGAGCATGAAAAATAAGCACTTTTGAAAAAAACGGCACTCAAAACCAAGTTACCCATCAAAAGATACAAGCTTTTCAATATTATGCTCTGCTATTTATTTTAGTTGCCACTAAAACAAAATAAAATGCTCTTTCCTTCACCACACAAAAAAATGAAAAAGGGCTAGAGTTAAGCACCTACTAGTAGGAATCACAAGATTTAATACCTCATATGACCATATTGTATGGCCAAGGGCTAAGGATTTCAATGGTTTGGTCAAGTTTACAGTTGGTCTTAAGGTTTTGTCACCTTCTAGATCCAATGGAAGCCTCTGTTTTACATAAAATTGCATGCAACAACAAAATGCGACCGAATCCCAAATATATGAATATACAAAGAATCTATTTGCAAAATAAAACTTGCAAACAAATTTCAATAGCAATCTCATTCTCTGATACCATAAAATGAACAATAACCAGATCATACCAAGCTAAGAACACAGATGCTAATTAAACACCACGATCTATAAGATGAAAGCAATTTTCCAAAATAACTTTACATAGAACCTTTGCAAAAAAATGAGCAAAAATATCATATATTATTATGGAAATCAATGAAATAGAATGAGAATGGGCCTTGCTTGTAACACCCTGAACTGTTGTTACTTCCTCCTTAGCATACAAGTGTTGATATGTGATTTCTTTTGTAAAAAGGATGTGTTCCTTTGATTGAGAAGTCATGCTTGATATGGACTGTATCTTCTTTGAAATTACAGATCTTTGACTGAGTCGGAATATAATTGGACTCTTTTAATTCTTTCATTTTACGCCTGAGTTTAATCTGATCTCGGAATGAATTATGGATTTATCCATCTATAAGACCTAGCCTTGGATCAGTGGTATTGATCCAAGTGATGCTTTAAGTTTATTCAGGATGAATTAAAATTATAGACCTTACGCAGGTTGCAAGGTCTGAATGCATTGAATAATCTAGTCCGAAGTCTAACTCTGGCTGATCGTGTTAAATGAATTGGTTCTCGATATCGTAATATCAAGAAGGTCTTGATCATGGACCAGGTAATAATTCAGATACATTTAATTCACTAGCCTATTGGCAGTGCAGGAGTGAATCTTGTTCGTGAATGTATGTTGTAGGTTCTTTTTCTGAGCATTTGAAATGTTAGACCTAAATTGGATTTATTAAGGTTAGTAACCTAAAACTAAACTATGATCTATGGGTTAGATTAGTGTTAATCTAACCTAGGCCTAAGCTATAATCTAAATTTTCTAAGTTAGTAACTTGTGCTATGGAGGTTAGACTAAGTCGCATCTTAAATCCTAACCTATGTTACTAACCTAACTATTGAACAAGGAAGAAAGGGGACCTATGGAAGGGTGCGAACCATGGGCGGCAGTTTCTATGGAATTAAATGGATGGATAAGCATGGAGGACGGGTAATTTGGTAGAAGTTTTAACGGCTAGCAAGAGTCGACGTGGCAGAGTCACCAAAGTTAGAAATGGTCTTTGAATTTCATTTGTCCATCGCCAACTATGGCGGTCGGTGGCAATGGAGATTGAGTGGTAAATTTGGAGTAAATGCAATTAATGAGCTCGGTCTTCGAGCTCGGGTTTCACGGGAAGGCATGCAAAATGGAAAATTAGTAGTTTGTTTGGTTTTTCATGTGCTCCGGTTTTCCCTCTGTCTGATCACTAGTTCTTCACACCAGTCTTCTTGGAGTTGCATGGAAAATATGAGTGTAACTCGCTCTTTTCTCTAGCAAGGAAAATTTATAAGTCATGGAAATAAAAAAAATTTGTTGGTGAATCTAACTTCGAAAAAGAGGAGAAGGCTCGAGCTCTTTCAGTGGTCTTCTTCATATTTTTAAGCAAATAACCAAGAATGTTAGGCCCTAACCTTTAAAAATCTTGCTCTCTTTCAAATGATTTCATTAGAACAACTCTGTTCAAATGATTTTTGGGTTCAGATGGTTTTTATAGTAGCTTTGTGTGATTTTGTTACTGTATCTTCTTATTGGTTTGATTTTTCAATTTAACCCTCGACAGGTGTGCATTGTGTTTCAAACTGTTGCACTATTTCGTTGTGTTTTGCATTCCGGCTAAAGTTTTTGAAATGCATGCAAGAAATTATACTAAACCTACTCTTTGGGAGCCCATGAATTGTTTCCTTGTTGGGTTCAGGTTACAGTTGATACTTGTTGTTGATACTTGTCGGAAAGGATACTGTTGGACTTTTGTTTGAATGTTCAGTTTAATTTGACTTCTTTGTAAGTTCTGTCATGGTTATTATAGGTGGTGGTTACTGAATCTTGTTGGGTTTCGCTATGATACTTAAAGTTATTGTGAACGGATAAGTTGCTGTGTTTACAGTATTTCAATGCGACCTAGTAGAAGTTGTTTTTTCTCCCTTGTGTTATGATTATGGGATTTAACCCGTTGATAGTTTGCAACATATTTTTTTTATATAAAAAATAACTCTGTGGAGTCCATGGAATGGTTCGCATATTATGGACTACTGTAGAAGCCATGTATGTGAATACTGGTAGCATGATTCTGTCGGAGTCCTGGAGGGGTAACTGGTAATACGACTTATGTTATCTTGTAATGAATACCTTCGTTTAAGTAATGAATTTTTGGTACAGACTCAGTTGGTGTTCTTTTTATGTTTCCTATCTATGTAAGCTTGAGCGAATATTGTTGTAGAGGCTTAGTTGGATTCCTTTTTATGAAATCAGTATTTAGCTTTTGTATAAGCCTGATTTTGAATATTTACCATTGTTGGCATGGTTGGAATCCTTAACTAATATTTATATTGTATATCGGCTTCTGTAGAAGCTTTATCGTGAATACTATTGTTCAGATTCAGTTGAAATCCTCGATAGGTAACCAGTGTATCTACTTCTATATAAGCCTGATTATGGACACTTATTATTTTTGGCTCTGTTGGGTTCCTTAAGTATTGATAGATATCTTGTATCTTGGCCTCTATAAAAGTGGGTCATGATTACCATACTTTTCAACCTCTGAATGAGTTCAGATGTGAATACGGTATGTTATGTTTCCTTGCTAAATAATTACAGTTAATTAAGGCTGTGCATGTTGCGTGGATTTCGTATGAATATCTCTGCATAGTCTTAGGGAAATATCATTCACTTTAATGTTAACGAGTCTCTTGTTGACTGAGAAAAAAAGGGGAAGTTATTTTGATTTCGACCTTGGATCTAAAACCTTACAGTGTTTAGTAGGGATTAGAATGAGCTATATGTTGCTGAGAGGGATTGTTGTCGTGTTTGAGCATGATTACGTCTTCTGTTGCATGGATACCTAGTCTTGAGCTTGACTGAACTAAGGAGCTATCGACTGCACCTCGACAGGTGATGGCATGGAATATCTTCTTGTTTTTCGCTTCGTGTGGAAGGTCATGTGGAGTCTGTTTGGTTGATATTCATCACTGTTTTGGCGTGAGAGCTACTGTACTGCTAGTAAGCTACAGGAGTTTTGTTATATTTAATTTTAACAAAACTGTGGTTCTTGTTGTGGCTCGTCTGACTTATTCGTATGCATATAAGGTGAATGCTTTACTTTTGAGGAGATGGTACAGTCATGAGCTTGTTTGAAGGGAAATATGAATGACTTGTTTTCTTTCTCTTCTGTTGTAAAGTATATGTTGATATTTTTATCTAACCGTTAGAACTGTTTTTAACATATTGATGGAATCATGATTTGTTATGATATTCCTTTTATTATGTTGAATGTAATGATCTATCTAATGTTTGATGTCCTTGGGACTCAGATGGATAGTTGTTTTGGATACTTTCGTTCTTCTTGATCCCTAGTATTTTGATGAAATATTTGAGAAGTATCTAGGACTATTCAGTAACGATAATTTGAGTTACGTGTTTATAGTCATGTTTGTATTACAAAAGCATAGTCTGAAATATGTTTACTTGTTTGGTGAAATGATCTCATTTAAACAGGTTGTTTAATGAAAACAGTTGGTGGATTGCAATTGTTTTAAGAGTTAGTGCTTATCATGCTCAGTTCATCAAACTGACCCATGTTGACAATTTTTGCAGATGGTTGCCGTAAGTGGTAAAAGCACGTAGATCTGATAGGATGTTCAGATTGTTTAATTTGGTTTTATGATGAATTTCAGCTTGATTCTCTAAATGTACTATATGAGGAAAGATGTTCTTTTTCCGTTGAGTATTGTATCAAGTATGCTGAAAGCATAAAATGTATTTGATTAGCCTGAAGGGAATAAAGAGAGATATTTGTTACTTATGTGTTTGTATTCTTATCTTGATAGTTTGACCTTCTTCGGATCAAATGATCTTGAGAGCTTGATATTATTGTTTAAATTGGAGACTTTTGTGATTATCAATGTAAGCTTGCAAGAATATGTGAATGAATACTTATGATTGTTTAGCAGTTCTAGTATGTTCTATCTAAAGCTAAATTGAAATCTAGATCACTGTCTTTTTGGAATCTAGGGTAAAAATAAACCTAAGCAGGACGCTAAAGCTGAATTAAATTATTAATTCCTAGTCTTGATTAAGCCAGGACAACGTTTAATTGGATTCTTAATCATTATATCTTGATACTAATAAGTAACATATAAATTCAGTTATGAGAACTGATATAAACCTAAAAATGGTTTGGTTAGCAATCTCATGTGAAGGATGGGAGTAATTGTCCAATTTCGTTGATTTAGAATTATGTATATTCTATGAACTCCTTGATGGGACCTCTAGTCTTAATAACTTCTCTTGTGTATTGGGTTTTATTAAGAAAGGTCATTCTAAGGTGAGGAACCCAGGGATTGGGAAAGACTACCCTTAAAGGGAGCGTCTTATGGTATAATTTAACTCAACGTATGTAACACTTTTTAATAAGTAGATCTTTTCGAGGCAGATTTAAAGGTTGACGGCACAAGTCAACTCAGGGTTGTACCTCCGAGAAGATTAGGATCTCCTCGAAGATACAACAATGCAGGTGACTTATGACGACACCCTTTGCATTGATCGTTAAGATTTACACCTTAAACTCGAACAAGTTACTTTGGGACCGATTAGGAATGTGGTCACGTTATAAGGCTGCCTAGGAGACTCGGGGTATCTTGACACACTGGTTTAACTAGGGTTGACCCAGTATGACATCGTATCCCTAGTCCTCGAAAGCATCCATATAACGTTGTCACCTTACTAATCCATTTTCGAGTGAATAACTTGGGATAGGAGGGACTGACAGAAGTCAGTATAAGACATTCTACATAACATAGGAATGGGGTGAAGGACGTATTCCAGATTGACAAGTATGTCGTTAAGGAATACGAGACATAAGCAGTATGTTTCAAATCTTTGGCCAAAGTATCACAAACTACTGATTGCGTTGTCCTAAGTCACCTAGTCTAAGGGATGAGATGTCAATGAATAATGGTAACAATTATTCAGATAGGTTCCTTAGATAGAGCATTCTGAATCCCAGAATAGGGAAGAGAACCGCAAGAGTGGTGTGTTAAATAAAAACACCAACTCTTATTACTCATGAATAGATCGGTAGATTACCGAGTCATGGAATGAATATATCGGAGGTACTCCGAGTCATTACAGCTACATATGGTTATCTGTTATAAGAATGGTTATTTGATTTGTGAGTTCTAAATTATGTATTTAGAACCAGGAAGCATTTATCAAAAAAAAAATTGACTTGTTCTAATGTATAAAATGAGGATGTTACATTGCTTATATAGGAAAGGAATAAAAATCTAAGAACCGGTCAAGGTCATAGATCAAGCCATAAATCATGGAAATAACTAGTCATCAAATAACTAGTTAAGACCATAGATTTATGAGAGAACTAGAAATAAAGGATCTATTAAATACCATAGATCAAGGAAAGAACTATACCTAACAACTAAATAATATGTCCTAATATATAAATAAGATAAAATAAATATCCACACACATAAGTGGGTAAGTATAAATACAATAAAGGTAAATAATGTACCTAGGTGAACATGAGCTAAGGTAAATACCTACTCTAACAGTAACATCAGTGAAAGTGGGTTGTCCCCCACCTTGTACCATAGGTGATTGTTAGGTGTGTTTCCCTTTCTATTGTGTGTTTCTTTTCCTTTCTTTGTGTGTTGTGTGTTTCATTTCTTCATTTTTGGTGTGTGTGTGTGTGTGTGTTTTCTTCTTTGTTATCTCTCTTGTTCTGAGTTATACATGACTCCTCAAGGCCCAGTGGATAAGGTACTAGTCAATAGATTGTAAATTTGAGATTATGGGATTCTTCATGTCATGTCATCACTGCGCTTAGTCCATACCATGTCCCCAAGCTAGAGCCATTTTTTGTCATGTAAATGTGTAATATGGAAATTGACAATTTCTGAGCATGATAACAATACCCCTATGTCAAAACTTTAAATTTTTACTCTTCCGAGGCACCCCAAGTCTACCTAGTTAGTCTTGTGACCTATCAATGGATGTTAACTCACTCCCCTAGGTGAATTAGGAAAGTCAAGTCAACCCCCCCATGTGATTTTAGGAGTTCTTGAAAACTATTATTTTTAGGCAGTGTTGGGAAGGGCTACCACTGGCCTACTTAAGACTAATGTAACCCCCTAGAGTGGAATGGAGGATAAAACTACAACAAAAAGGTGAATTGAAGGTTTAGTAACATTATGAAATTTATTTTGGAAGATACATGAAGGATTTGGAGGAGTTGAGGCAGCTTGATCAAAAATAGCGTTCATAGGCGTAGGTAGTGCACAGGGCCAAAAGAGTTACAGAACTTCGGGAAGTGATTCCAGGATATCTAGGTGGAGTTAGGAGAAAAATGAAATATCTATAGAAATTTAATTCTAAGCTTTACAAGATGTTGAAATCAGAGTTTACACAACACTTTGACAAAATATGTATATAATTGGTTTTTTCCATGCTTAGCTAGAGAGACAAATCACAAATCCACTTTTTTAGGATTTAAATGGAGGAATAAAGATCTGAGATTCCCATCATTGGATTTAAAAATCCATTTTCAATAAATTTCATATAACAAAATTTCAAAAAATTCCATCATGAGCTCAAGTTATCACCATTTTAAGTCGCCCTCAAGGTGAGTTTCTTGCAGTTAGCCAAATTTCAATGAGGGTGCATGTCAGATCTAAAATCCTGGTGTAATTTTATGTCCCTTTTGTCCCTCAAGATAAGGGACATGATGAACATTAAAATTTTCCCAACCCCAATAAGCCCTCTAGTCACACATAGAACCTCCTGGATCACTAGTTTAGCTCTCAGGTGCTTGTCGAAGCCTATCCCCTCACTTAGTCAAATCGTGACAAGTGTCACATGGAGGTGTTATGTGCAAACTGATGAACCTTATATCCCTTTTGAAAATGGATATGAGGGACATTAAAATTAACCCATCCCCTTGAATCCCTCAGGTCATCCATGTGACCCTCTTAAGTGTAAATTTCCAGCCCCCAAGAGCTAGTGGAGCCAAATGCATAGCCGTTGGATTACCGCCAAGTATCACATTTAGGTGAAATGTGAAAATTGATGTCCCTTTTGTACCTTAATTATTTAGGTAAATAGGGGAGAGGAAAAGTCTCTCATCCCCGAGTATGCCTCATGGTTCCTCATACGGCTATTTTCCAGCCCCAGGTGCTTCCAACAAGCTTTTTGGCCAAAGTGCTCCACTGTTGGATTTCCACCAAGTGTCACATTGAGGCGTGACATGAAATTTTATATCCCTTTCAACACTTAATGCTTAACATTAATCAAGGGCATAAAAATATGCCCCACCCCCTGGCATGCATTTTTAAAACGCTTTAAAACAAGCACTTCCTTTATTTTCCCTCCGCTTCTTCTTCACAGCTTCACCCTTACATAACTTTGTGTTTCCTATCACCCAGTCCACTATGGCTACTTTAAACCAGATCCACCATGGAAAACAAATCCTTACTTCCATGATAATACACAATTTTTAGAGAAAATTTTGATTGAAATACTTGAAGGATCAAAGAACAAAAGAAAGAAGTGAAGAAATTCATCAGAAAACCTCATTGTCATGAAATGAAGATTTGAACATATCTTACTAACCAGTGCACGAAATGAAGAATTGTTTATTCCTATGATCTTAACTCTCAAAGTCCATAAAAACCTAACCTTAAAATATCCTATTTGTAGCACAAATCACTCACAGTAAATAAATCTCCCTCTTTGCTCAACGAAGACAACAACTAGATTTCCCGTCAAACTGATAGCCAGTTCAAAGAGAATTTTCACACGTGGACCAAGAAAAAAAAACCCACATCGAAAATAGGATTTTTTTTACAAATGGAGAAGAAAACTAGACCTACAACTTTCAATTTTTGTCAATGGTTGTCATGTTCAGAGCTACCACTGGGTCAAAATTTTGAAATTTTAAAATCTCACAAACTAGTGATCAGGTAAGCATAAGATTTCAGAGGGGTGATATTGGGAAAAAATCCATATCAAAAAAATTTATTCCACCATGATCCAACCTCTAGAAGCTCATTTTCTAAAAATATCAAGTCTTCTACATGGAGGACTATTATTTCAAGTAAGTCGCCAATTGAAGAAATTACAAAGGAGGCAGTGAACACAGAAGAGGTATCTCAGGAAAAAATCATTGAAATGGTCATCTTGGTTCAGAATTGACACTTACAAAAAATATTAAATGGTCTCATGAGCACCTGAAAAAAATAATAAACAAGTCCAAATGGTGAGAGGAACACATGGAAAAAGAGAAATTCGAGTTGTGATACTCGATTGAGGTTTAAAGAAGCTACTTTTTCATACTTACTAAAAATAGTAGGTCATCTCGTTAGCACTTACTAAAAATAGTAAGTCATTCTAGAGGGTGAATTTGACAAAAGGATCCTCCTAAGAGTTTAACATTCAGATTGGAAGTTGCAGTTAGAGTTCAAAAAAGGATTTCCATACTTACTAAAAATAGTAAGTTACTTTTTCATGCTAAGAAACCATGAAGTAAAAGTGGACAGGACAGAAGTCGGCACAGCCTTTCACTTCTAAGTATGAGATAGAAGATAGTGATGTATCCTACATTGATTTTGATGACCTGAAGGCTTGTATAACTTCCAAGGAACAAGGGAAGATTGAATACCAAGTTCTCGCAAGTGGGTTGTTTGCAGCCATGGGACACCTCATGTCCATACAAAGAAATTAGCTGGTTTTGGCCTGCTCACACCACTATGAACCTGAAACAAGAAAAATTCAAGATAAAAATGGTGTGAAAATAGAGGTCATTAGTCCCAGAACCATCTCACTAGGGTCATAGATGAAGATAGGGAGAAATCCCTCAAGGATTCCCAAGGCACTTTTGAGGTGTTATTTTTGCGAGGTACATTTAGATGCAATCACTCTCCTCAATAGAGTGATGGGAGAAGTGAACAAGAGATACTTATAGGATTAGATGGGCATTTTCATTTTAACAGTAACTAAGGGAAGTGAAGAATTTACTGGGGACATATAATCAATTATTATTTGCATCTGCAATTACTCCATGTGCTTATGACAAAGAAGTTTCACATAGCTTCTTACGCGGCTTATATTCTCACTAGCTCAAGATCATTCAAAGGATTTGATCTCATGCAAAACATTGTTGCCAAGGTACCCACATTCAAGAAAATTATGTAGTTGGTGATGGAGGAAATCAATAGGAACTTCACTCACATAAATGATGCATTCACGATGTATGTGGTCTGAACCTTAGAGGGTTATTTGGAGGCAAATATTTTTCCACAAGCGATGTCCTTAATAAAAAACTATGGCTCTTACTTCATCCAATTCTCCACCTTATCCTACCTACAAGTTTTCAGCTTCGACCAAGCTCCGCTGAGGTTTCCCAAGTATCTCAATGACTTAATTGTATTATTTGAACTCTATAGGTAGTGCATACATGCAAAAAAAAGACTCAGGAAAAGGAAAAAGAAGTTTATTCCATTTCCCATCTCTCTCTAGGTATTCACATGTAAGAATACAAATGATGCATCTGATATCGAGTCAGCCTTCACACATCTGACTCTACATTCCTACATTTTTAGGCCCAATTTTGACATCTAAGATGATCTTGATTCTTTCCACATCCCAGACTTACACCATGATCCTGAAAGGAATGATAACTAGATCGTACCAAGCCAAGAACAGATGCTAATCAAACACCACGATCAATAAGATGAAAGCAATTCACCAAAATAACTTTACATAAAACCTTTACAAAAAAATGAGTAGCAATATCATATATTATTATGGAACTCAATACAATACATTGAGAATTAGCCTTACTTAAATAGGCAAGGAATAACAATCTAAGAACTAGTCAAGGTTGTAGATCAAGCCATATATCAAGGAAATAACTAGTCATTAAAGAACTAGTCAAGACCATAGATTTAGGAGAGAACTAGACATCAAGGATCTAGTCAATACCATAGATCTAGGAAAGAACTAGTCAATACCATAGATCAAGGAAAGAACTATACCTAACAACTAGATAATATCTTCTAATATATAAATAAATAAAAATAAGTATCCACACACATAAGTGGGTGAGGATAAATACAATAAAGGTAAATAATGTACCTAGGTGAACATGAGCTAAGGTAAATACCTACTCTAACACCCCCCCCCCTCAAGTGAAGCTAGGGGCCAAAATAGAAGTGGCATGTCCAAAGTATGAGTCCCAGCAAATAGGCCTGATGAGGTACTCATGTACAATAAATGGGGAAAATGGACACCACAAGGTACCTAAAACTAGTAACAAAAAAGTAAAGAGAGTAAAAACCCGCTCCAAGACATTCCAAGAAGCTCGGCTAAAAAAAAACGTATAATGCTGAATAAGTTTGGTGTGCATTGTGGTCTGAATCCACTGCTCGATCACAAAACTCAAAAACAACTGACACTGGGTTTCACCAGAATAGCTCCATACAAGGAGACTATCAACAGAGTGATGTCTAAAGTGCAAAAAAAGAAACACCAAACATAATTCGATCAACTGCTGCAAATAGGTGTGCCACGATCCAAGAACAAAAACTAAAGCAATAAGGCAAGGACACAAAATCCAAAGTGTCATGATCCAAGAAAAGCCAAGGTAACAAGGGAAGGACACAAAACCTGAAGAAGCAGGATCAACACCACACCACACCCTCCCATACTGCTAAATGGGTGGAGTGATGCTACAAATCTGTATGAGTTTCCCAAAACAACTACTCAAACACTGACAAACTAATACTAGGCTCCACTAGAATAGCTCCCCCATAAGAGAATGTCAACATGCCAAAAGTGTTGAAAATATAGATACAAAATCTCTCAACAAACAAGAGAGATACACTACACCTGCTAAATAAAAATTCTCAAAACAAAAAGCATCACAATGCATAAGGTATAGAAAGTGGAGCAATAGGCCAAATGGTGGAGGAGCCATGCCTATAGAGTCCTCTCAATGAATGCTTATGTCACCTCCATGAGTGATCATATATCCACCCCAAATTAACACGGATGGATGAAGAAGATGTATGCATATGACTTGGTGTAAAATACACAATGGGTGCATGTAAAAGAACATTAGAATGTGTGTCAAATTGATCATGTCTGACAGCCGAAATCTCAGGTTTCTCAAGCCTGAGTGAAGATGTAGAACTCATGTTTTGCTCATGATCCTCAAAAAGAGTCGAGCGAACAAACAAAATAGCTCTATCAATGTGTGATCCCAATGAAGTATCTACTTGAAAACTAATGTTATGATGAGAATTCCGCTTAACATGTGGAATAGAGGAAACAATACCCTGTGAATGTCTGCCAATGACTCCGCTAGTGAGACCCATAGAACGAATCATGCAAGAACTAAAAAAGCTACGCACTTGAGTAGAAGTAGGATACACAACATGTGGTACTATAATAGGCACGGATGTGGAAGAGCATGCAGTAACAAGCTTCACAGGTTTAGAAGCATCAAAAGTAGGTTCAGGCTCAAATACTGGAAGTGGACTAGAAGCATGGATATGGTTGTCCACAATATGATGGTGATGTTGTAGGCTAGCAAGTTTGTTCTGTAGGAAGTGTATTATTGTGTCCTTATCATGAATGAGTGATTGTAGAAGAGAATTTCACTTTGTGAGCGATCTAGTTTCTTCCACAAATTTTACAATATCCTCTTGAAGTCCACATACTTCAGCGAAAAGCATATCATTCTCAGAATCCATGATAGGTACAAACTACAACTCCCAAAAATTTAGGATGTCAGGCTCAGCCGAAATTGCATCCATAATTGATTACAACACTCCTCCATATTTGGCACTTTATAATTATAATTCAAGTATCAAAATAAGCACAAAAAACAAGCACTTTTGCAAAAAAAGTTACTTAAAACCAAGTTACAGATCAAAAGATAAAAGCTTTTTAATATTTTGCTCTGTTACTTATTTTAGTTACCACTAAAACAAAATAAATTTTTGTTGCCTTCACCACACAAATAAAATTAAAGGAAGCTAAGCACCTACTAGTAGGAATCACAAGCTTTAAGCCCTCAAATGACCCTACCATATGACCAAGAGCTAAGGATTTTAATGGGTGTGGACCCCTGCCAAAAAAGGAAAGATCTGAAAACCTTCCTATGCACAAACCAAGACATATACGCTACAACTAAAAATTTCCTTGTGTAGATATCAAGTAATCTAACAGACCCAAAAAAAATCCCATGATTTTTTTCCTTTACAGCGTCCATCCCAAGGCGGATCGATGTGCTTCCCTGCAACAATACAAAAAACCTAGAAAAATGGTTGTCTCCAAAAATGGTCGAGCTTACAATTGATCTTAGGGTTTTCCCACCTTCCTAATCTAATGGAAGCCTCCATTTTGCATAAAAAAGCACGCAGCAACAAAATATGACCAAATCCCAAATATATGAATATACAATGAATTTATTTGCAAAATAAAACTTACAGACAAATTCCAACAGCAACCTCGCTCTGATACCATGAAAAGAATGATAACCAGATCATACCAAGCCAAGAACATAGATGCTAATCAAACACCATGATCAATAAGATGAAAGAAATTCACCAAAATAACTTTACATAAAACCTTTACAAACAAATGAGTAGCAATATCATATATTATTATGGAACTCAATACAATACATTGAGAATTGGCCTTACTTAAATAGGCAAGGAATAAAAATCTAAGAACCAGTCAAGGTTGTAGATCAAGCCATAAATCAAGGAAATAACTAGTCATGAAAGAACTAGTCAAGACCATAGATTTAGGAGAGAACTAGACATCAAGGATCTAGTCAATACCATAGATCTAGGAAAGAACTAGTCAATACCATAGATCAAGGAAAGAACTATACCTAACAACTAGATAATATCTCCTAATATCTAAATAAATAAAAAGAAATATCCACACACATAAGTGGGTGAGGATAAATACAATAAAGGTAAATAGTGTACCTAGGTGAACATGAGCTAAGGTAAATACCTACTCTAACATATCCGTAAATCAAATACTATTGGGCCAATTACGTTGATGAATTTGAAGTATGCAAAAAGGATCATATGAGGATGACAATTGTTGAGATGAATAAATTCATCTTCTCTTTGTATGAAGATATTTTTGGGATGATGGGATATAGATGTATGATACTCAATATGTAGTAGTCAGGGTTTTTCCATTGTTTCAAGTCAACTAGCATGTTTTCGAGTCAGGGGATATAAAGGAATGAACTAAGAAGGTGGTCAGGAGAATGAGGGATTATTTCCAGATAAATAAATTCATGATCATCTAGTCACGAGGTATGACCGTTAGTCATAAACAAGCCTCTCGGTAGTCATCGTCAAAATTTGTGGAGTTTGCTTCAAGTTCAAGGCACTCTGGAGGAATTTCAAGATGAAAATCCATAGAATTTGATACTTCCTCTTGTAAAAATTCACCAAATAAGGTCAAGACAGAAGAAGGGCCAGTCGCAACAATGCAAGGGAAAGACCTAGATGCATAGATGCAAGGAGAATATCTAGTGATAGAAACACAAGTGAAGGAAGAATAAGCAGTTCAAGACCCAATCTTCAAACCACCATAGGAGGTCTCTCTTCTCATCGACACAAATGTCTCTCCCATCCAAGATTTGTCTCCTCTTCTAGAGTAGGGAATGATTGATGCACCTGTCATAGAGCCTAATTAAATTTTCACATGGATGTAGGAAACAATAGCACCTGATGTTTGAATTTTTCAACAAGTGGCAGCCCCTAATTTATAAGCAATTACCTCATTGGCTAAGGGAAAGAAAATAAATTTCCCACACATGGCCTCATGGTTCTACAGTGGAGAAACAGGTAACAAAAATATTTAGGTAGCCCAAACGAAAGTGATCAAGCCAATGGATGATATAATATCATCCAATTACAATATGAGCACAATTCAACTACATACGGCTACTCATGAAGGGGATTTGCACATGTATCAACAATATTCCACTTACATGGTGGAAAGGAAAAGGTAATATAAGAAGAATATCAATGAGCTAAAGGAACAGATGTGAACTTTTTCATCCTATTTGCAACATTGGGTTTATTTGAATGACACAACAATTCCCATTGAAGAATTTGCACCCATCAACAACTTCAATATAGAATATTTTAAGAGGATGCATGAGCTCACAATATAGGGGCAAGCTAATAATGAATGGATCATCTCAATTTAATAAAATGGAAATTCAGTGCTTCAAGAAGTGGTCAAACTCTTCACATACATGTGTGCAATAGCAAATAGGACGTCGACACTCAAAGAAGACTTAGAGAAAGAAAGGTATTACTAGGAACCTCTTGGTCTAGTAGTGAATGAAATGAATGACACCCGCCCTTAGCAGTTTATCAGTAAGTAGGTTTTTTGCACTCCTAAAGACTTATCGCACATGTGTACATGAATTAGTTAACAAATAAAAATAAATCAAAGCTAACATCTAATAGTTTCAATACAATGCTAACTAGAGCAATATACCATCATGCTTAGAGCTTAAGAAAAGCTAATCTATTAACATATTTGCATTAGAACATAAAATGAATATTAAAACTAACATGCTAAAAAAACTAACCTTTATCTCTAATTGAATGTTAATGAAATGAACCTATTTAGATCTTTAGGAATCAAATGGTTTGATTATATGCTTGAATCCCAAGGTTTCAAGAATGGATTCTTGTCAATCCATGGCTATAAGACCATTTGACATATCTCCATATGACTTCAAACGTGTAATAATGAATGCAAGAAATGAAAATAGCTAGCTCCTCTAATGAAGAATGCTCTAAGATGATAAAATGGCTATAGCTTAGGCTCTATGCTCATTTAGGTGTAAGAAGAAATGTAGGAGGAGGGCTCTTTATATAGCCTAATGGATAAAAGAATCTCTACATCCCTTTACATGTGGGATAATAGATAGGTTGGGTTAGTTGTGGATAAGCATGGTTTAGAAGTGATTGAATTTACTTTAGGAGAGTTATCACCTCGTTTTGTGGGACATTTTGAAATTGTTGAAGTAATCAATCTCGTAGCTTATCGATTAGCATAACCACCTACTTTGTCACGAATGCATGATATTTTCCATATTTCCTTGTTTAAGAAATACGTTTCAGATTTGTCACACGTGTTAAGTTGGAATTTCTTGCAGGTCCAAGACCCAGGAATAATCATGGTTAAACCCATTCGAGTGTTGGAAACTTGCCAATTGCATTTGAGAATTTGTGAAATACGACAATGTAAGGTCCAGTGGGAGCAGTTTAACGAAGAAAGTGCAACTTGGAAAAATCTGGAAGATATGAGAACAGCTTTTCCCTTTCTTTTTGAACAGAATTGAATCTGTTGACTGATAAAAATTGTGATTTTTTCTTTTACATGACATTAAGTAAGCCAGTTTTGGGGCAAACATTTATTCAGGTTGAATAAATAGTAACATAATACTTATTTCTGGAGCTATTTAAAGTTCAAAATAGTTGATTTGATAGGTAAGTGAAATAATTTACTGACTAGAAGGTAAATAAAAGACGTAATCATCGGGACGATGATTATTTTAGGAGGGAAACATGTAACACCCTGAACTGTTGTTACTTTCTCCTTTGCATTCAAGTGTTGATATGTGATTTTCCCATATGAGGATATGTTCTTTGGTTTCGGGAAATCATGCTTGAATTGGTTGTGTCCTTTCTACTCTCAATATCTTTGATAGAACTAGAATATGCTTGGATTCTTTTTCTTTCATTTCTCACATATGAGTACAATCTGATTTCTGGGAGATTGTAGACTTGTCTATCTCTATGACTCATCCTTGGATCAATTGCATTGATCCAAGGAATGTTTTAATTACATTCAGGATGAACAATTATGTATTGACATTTCATGAATTATTAAGTCTAACTAAACTTAGAATGAATAAGTTCTTTTAAACCTCCTTCATATGAAAATATTTCCGTAGTAGGAAGTTTTGTTGGATTCCAGAAATTAATCCTGACAGATCATTGTAATCAGAATTTGGATTCAATCATTATAGCATCAGAAAGAACCTAGACCTTAAGCTAGGTAAGATATGTGGGTTTCCTATCTAAAGCTATTTTACTTGATGCACATCCAGAATCTATTCTGAGAATGTTGTATTCTGTTTGAATTCTGAATGTTGATTTGGCCTATCCAGTGGATCTAAGCTAGAATCTGGAAGGTTATTAGTTTTAAACCTAATCCATAACCTATTGTTGCTAGGGTTAGTTGATCTAACCTATTCCTAAACTATGTACTTGATATTCCTAAGGGTTATCTAAACCTAATACTAAGGTGGGTGAATATTGTTATATCCTAAGGTGTTAAGATTAAACTTACATATGATCTAACCTAAAGTCACTAACCTATCCTAAACTAATGCTATGGAAAGGAACCTAAGGGGTCACAAGTTTTAGGTGGTGATTTCAATGGCATTTAAGGTAAGGATAAGGATGAGGGGAGAGGGATTACTGCCAAGGTTAGCGGAGGTTAATTTGGTAAGTGGGAAGCTTACGTGGCAGCATCTCTAAAATGGAAACTCTTGTTTATTGTGATGTGGAACTCGCCAACTTTGGCGGGCAGTGGCAATGGAAAATGGGTGGGACAAAGGAATTTAATGTAATTAAATTGCATGGGTTCTCAAGCTCATACCTCTTTGAGAGACATGCAAAGGGAATTTTGTTTGGTTGTATCTTTTGTTATGCTTTCTATTTTTCACTCTACATGAGCACTGGTTTTTCGAACCAGTAGTTTACTCTTTGTTGCATGGCAATTTTGAAAGTTTCAAATTTACTTCTGTGTCATGGGGAATATATAAGGCATGGAGGAAGCAATATTTTGTTGTTTAATCTTTTGTGGAAAGGAAGAGAAAGGGTGAGCTCATCTAGAGGTCTTCTTTGACTTTTAAGCGACACTATAATGCATGATAGGCCCTAACTATTAAAATCTTGCTTTCCTTTAAATGTTTTCATTAAAACAAATATTTTCTAATGATATTCGTGCATTTCGACTTGGCTGGTTAAAGAAATGATTTGTGGGTTTTATGTAAACTTGGGTTCTGGATTGAACGTGGAAATTTTGGGTTTGAAGGAAACTTGTTTTCATTGTGCTTTTGTTCCTTTGTTGTGGATTAAGCTTGGAGTTCTTTACCTGGTTAGAACTATCATATTACCTTCCTTTGTTGTGTTTTTGTAGCTAAGTAACCTATACCAAACTTTGTAGGGTTTTCTGGGTGATGAAATTGGTGAATGTGATTGATTTCTTAAGATTCTTATTGTGGTTAATGACCTATTTGTATTCATTGATCTAGGTTTTTGTGAACTATTGTGTTTTCATACCCATTTAGGTAAAGAGCTAACGACTGATGTAAGCTCTTGTCTGACTGATTTTCTAGATTAAAAGCTTGTTCCATGAAAGGAAACATTTTTAAAGGTTACGTGTTTTAATGTTATGTTAATCTCTTAATTCTTTGGCTATGAATGAAGTAAAAGATTATTTGCTTCGCCATGAAACTCTAACTGTAATAAGCTTATGTTTAAGGAAACTGGTAAATAATTTTGTGGACGGGTTATTGGTATACTTTTTAAAAACCTGACTTTCACAAGTTGCATGATTTTGAATTACTAAATATTTGAATCCGTATCTCCTCATACGAAGGGGTTCGATTGCTTCTTAAACTTGCAGGTACTACGAGTTATGCAGTCTATGGTTTAGTTGTTTATTTAAGGTAACCATGAATGTTGGTAATACGAGTTATACTGAAAGGTCAGTTGTGGAATGGATTTCATGTTCTTCTTACAAATTTTTGGTTGATCTTGGTAAAGTAGTAATAAGATATTGTTCTTATCAATTCTAGGTTTTTAAACATACTTAGAAATTGAAAATAGAATTGAAATGGGTTGAGCTTATGGAAACTTGTTTTTAATTTGACTGCTATTATATATTATTTATAATGGTAAGAACATTTCGACCTTAGGTGTTTTCGAAAATGGGATTGAATACGTTTTTAAATACTGAATATTCAATCTTGTTTAATGTTTTATAAAGAAATGACACCGGATGATGAATCGGTCCAGATAGATTAGTATTGGGTTACCATGTAATCAAGGAAAACGATAAGTTGAACTAACTTGATGTTAATCTCGAATGATTCGGGCATGTGAAGGAAAGTATCATGTTTCCTTTGGATCAGGCTTCTATTGAGTTCGATAGGTTGTGATCATTTATGTCAAAAGTTGATATTTGTTTCATTGGATGTATGGTAGTAGATCCTATAGGGATCTAAAGGTAATTCTATATAGTTTCTCTACCTGAACCACATTGTTGAATGTACTTAAGTGCTAGAATAGATTCTTCTTCCTTGATTATGTTTACTAAATGGTTATTATTCATTGGAAATTGGATTTAGTTCTAAAAGCATGGTTACAACAGTGTTTTGGTCATCTCTGCTTTATCTTTGAGTTGAAAAGAGAAGAATGAAAAGGGGTTGTAAAAGAAAGAAAGTTATATTGATCTCTTCTTGTATGTTAATATAATTTTTCTTTGAATTATTTGAGGAATTCAATCAGTAAAGTTATGGGACGGTAGATTATTACATTAAGTTGAAAGAAACATTAGGATTAGGGATCCTAATCTGGAAGACTCCTTTCATTTTACAACATGTTAAGATCTTGTTATAACTTACTGTTTGTTATTTTCTTTTCAAAGTAATTTAGTTTTTATTACCTTGCATACTTGTCATGGATTGAAAATTAAGTATAATAAGATGAAGGAGATATTGGCAGGTGAACTTGCAAGTGGCAGTAATCCATTCCTTCTATTTAAATTACTTTTGTATGAACCTGTTGGAATGAATACTACAAATGGTTTAGTGTTAAATAAATGTGATCAAATCATGGTACACACTATTTCAGATTTTTCAGATGATTAGGTGCATAATAAACAAAATGTTCCTTCTTACTTTCTTGCAAGAAATGAGATGAATCATTTGAAATAGATTAAGTTGAAATTACGTCTGTAATTTAAGTTATAATATGAAGTTGTATTATAATAGGTGGGAAGAAATCTCAGGGTGTATTATGATTTTGGATAGCGAAGGTAATTGTTAGATTCAATTATACTTTAAATTTAGGACAAGTAGAATGGAATATTCTTTCTGTCCTTTTGGTTTTAACAGTGTATTAAGACTTTGTATATTGACTTCACTTTACAATAGAAAGTTTGAAGTAAGTGATGTCATTTTAATAGGGTTGTTTAATTGAAACAATTAGATGAATGCAATTGTTTTAAGGATTAGTGCTTATCATACTCGGTTCATTGAACTGACCCGTGCTAGCAATTTTTGCAGATGGTCTTCGTAAGTGGTAAAGGAAGACAAAATCTGATATGATGCATTGATTGTTCTAAATTGGTTCTTATGAAGAATTCTTATTTGATTTCTAAACTGTATTGTGAAAATAAAAGTTATCTCTTTTGTTGAAAGCTATTGTCTTAAAGTATGTCAGAAGTGCATAAGTTGTAATTGTATGATTTTGGAAATGAATGAAATAGTGATAAATTACCTATGTAGAATGTGTATCTTATCTTGTTGGGATGATCTTCTTATTGTCTATATGACTGTGTGCATATTATTATTGTTTTATACAATGGAATATAGATGAATTTCTTAAGTAAGCCATAACTAATTATGTGGCTGAATACTACATTCTTAATTGGTGATTTATTATAAAATTTGATTGCGATTCAAAAAAAACTATAAATAAGATCACTGCATTAAGGGGATCATTGAGTGTGGGTTAAGCCCTAAAATATATCTATAAGAAGATGAGGACATTCCCCTCTTGTAATGCACTAATTATAAAAGGAATAAATGGTTATAAATTGCTAAGACTCTACAGTATTAAGTCTGATATGTTGTAGCCTATTAGGTTGATACATTTCCCTTGTTGGATAAGTTATTTCTATACAACAGAACTTAAATTGTTGTCGTCCTACTTTTGTGGAGAAAATGTTGTTAGGTCCCAACCGAAAACCAGGAAACAATCTTAAGCTAATTAAGACCCTTTTGTAAGCTGAACCCTAATTACTTAAAGGTAACTAAAAGAGTGTTGGACTCAGGGTTAGGGAAGGCTACCAAAATATGTAGTCCTGTAACCCAAATATAACTTAAACGTAAGTAAATTCTTGGAGGTATGTATATCTTTCTAAGGCTATTCCATAGAATGTTGACACACGTCAACTACAAGGTTGTACCTTCGAGAAGATTAGGACCTTCTCGAGGATACAACAATGCAGAAGACATGTTGCAACACCCTTCTGCATTGATCGATAAGATTTACACACCTGGAACTTGATCAAGATTTCTCTCCGGAACTGGTTAGGACCATAATCAGGTTATGAGGAAGCCCTTTGAGATTCAGGGTGCCTTGGCACATGGGGTTAACTTCGGTTGACCCAGTATGCCAATTTACCCTCAGTCTTTAAGAGTCTCTTCATAACGTGGGCTATGATGTTAATCTGATCTAGAGTGAAACCTTGGGACAAGGGGGACTGAATGAAGTCAGTATAAGATGTTCTATATAACAATAGAGTGGGGTGAAGGATGTATTCCGGATTGATGAGTATTTCGTCAAGGAATAAGTAATACGAACAATATGTTATAAATCTTTAGCCAAAGTATCGCAAGTTGTTGATTACTTTGTCCTATGTCACCTAGCCTAAGGATCATGATGCCAATGAATATGGGTAACAATTATTTAGGTAGGTTCCTTAGACAGATCACTCAGAACCTAAAATGCGCTAAGAGAACCATGAATATGAAGTATTCAATAGAAAACTCCAAGCTCAAAGTTACACATGAATAGATCGGTAGTTCACCGAGTCATGGAATGAATAGATCGGTGGTACACTGAGTCATTATGGCTGCATATGGTTATCTATTATAAGAATGATTGTTGTGAGATGTGTGTTCTAAATTATGTATTTAGAATAGAGAACATTAATCATGCAAAAAAAAATTCCTTGTTTCTAAAGTATTAAAATGGGAATGTTACATCTTGGTATCAGAGTTGAAGGTTGCAGCTCTTGGACCTATTGTGTCCATAATCTTATAAAAACCTGAATTTTCTTGTAACAGAAAATGGTTAGAACAAGGGGAAATGTTGCGAATAATGCTCCACCTGAGGAAGGAGCAGCAACAACCCAAAAACTTGATGAGATCCTTTCTACCCTGTTGGACACAAGAGATCGTTTGGCTGTACTTGAAAAGCAAGTGATGGGAAATGAGGAGGAAGAAGAAGCTGGTAATAACAATCAGCTACCTCCTGAGGAAAACCCCGATATGGGTGTTGGTAATAACAATGGAAATGTACCTGCCCAACCAGAAAACAAAAAGGCCAGGTTGGTAGCGAAACTCACTAATGATATAAAAAGGATAAGTCTACCCAAATTTTATGGCACCACATTAGGAGATGGAGATGAGAATTGGCTCAGTGAAATGGAGAATTACTTTGCAATAAAAAACTTCTCGGATGAAACCAAAGCTATTTGGGGAGCATATCAGCTTTCCCATGAAGCATCCTCAAGGTGGGATAGCCATAAGGCTGAGCTAAATATTGATGAAACTAACATCACTTGGGATCAATTTAAAGGTTATTTTAGGCAATGTTGGCTGCCACAACTCTATTATGATCAGAAAATGAAAAAATTTCAGAACTTAGCTCAAGGAAAGCTAACTGTAATTGATTATTGGGAGTGGTTTACGAAACTCCTCAAGTATGTACCACAGTATCAAACTGATGAGAAGTTCAAAATACAAAAATTCATCATGGGACTGAATCCTGTGATTGGAGGAGAGGTTGATGTTCATAACCCAACCACTATGGAAGGGGTTGTTGAAAAGGCCATAAGGCAGGAACATAAATTAAAAGCTATTTCTGCTCATATAAAGGAAGTGCGGAAGAAAATTTCAAATCCTTCTTCAGCTTCTCTTGCACCTAAAAAGGGACCATGGAAAAATTTTGGTAAAAAAAATAAGTTTTCAGCTGATAATAGTAAGAAAACATTAATGAGAAAGTCTTCTCGAAATACAAGGAATAACTTTACCAAGAATTATAATAATCAGCAGAAGTCCTATGGAGGCCAATATGACAATTTTAAGGCTGGAAATAATTCTTAGCCTAAAAAGGGACCTGTAGGAGGCTGCTATAATTGTGGAAAAGATCATTATGAAAATCAATGTCCTTTGAAAAGGGATGATTGTAATCAGCAGCATAAGATACATGTTGCAGTAGTAGACAAGCAAGTTGAAAGGCATGTTACACCTATTGAAGTTCCTGGTGAGTTATTTGATATACCTGTAACTATTCTTTTTGATACGGGAGCTACTAAATGTTTTATCTCTAGTAAACTCGCTTCGAAACTTAAAAGAAAAGCTGGAAAAATGGATAAATCATGGACTTTACATTATGGTAATAATTATGTTCATATAGTTAATATGTGTCTTTTTGGGGTAGTCCTTGACTTATCTAACTTTTCCACTGAAGTTGATCTCTATGTTACACCTTTGGGATCCTATGACATTGTCATCGGTGTTAATTGGTTAGCTGAGCATAAGGAAAAAGTGGATTGTTTTGAAAAACATATAAGATGTTTGGATGATTTGTAGAAAATAACAGAGATTCAAGGTGTAAAATGAGAAATTTCAGTTAGGAAACTGTCAACTATGCAACTTAAACAGGCCAAAAATAAAGGTTGTACCTTATATGTGGTAAAAATATCTGAATGTGCAGAAGAAGACAGTGATTTCATGAAACGATAGCCGTTGTTACAGAATTTCAGAGATGTATTTATGGAAGAATTATCAGGTTTACCACCTAAAAGGGAGTTTGACTTCACCATTGAAATCAAACCAGGAATGAAGCCTATTTCTAAAGCACCTTATCAAATGACTACCTCAGAGTTAGTTGATCTTAAGGCTCAGTTGCAAGAACTTTTGTCTAAAGTTTTGATTAAACCAAGTGTTTCTTTTGTTGCAAATCAACAGCACCCCTGGATGTTGATCAGGCTTCTAGTTTGATATTTTAGACATCCAGTGTGATTGCACAACATTGAATCCTCTCCCCAAGTGTGGGACTTGAAAATGAGAAAGGAATCTCTAGTTTAGAGGCTGGTTCCTCAACTCCTCTAATCAGGTATATCACTTGCATAGTTGCAGAGGTTTAAATTCCTAATTCCTACTCTAAATTCCAAAGGGACAAAGATAGAGAATGCAAAAAAAACTAAAACTAATGCTAGTAGGTGATGCACCAAAGGAGTGGTGAGCATTTCTCACTTCTACAGATTGAAACAGTTCATAAAAATGCAACCAAAACTTCATGCACAAACTAATAATTGTAATGGAGGATCAGAAATTAGTCAAACAACACAAGTAGAGGATGGAAACTCAATCACAGGGCCTTTATTGTTATTTTAACATCAAAAATCACTTGCATTACAACACCTAAGAGGAAAAATAGGTTGCAGTCTTGAAAAAGGTCTGATTTCTCCACAAAATCACTTTTAAGGTGAAAGAGGGAGCCTGCAATACACAAAAAATGTTCAACCCTTTGAAAATGAGCCAGATCTAGCTTTTTCAGTGCAAGGGACGAGCCCAGGAGAGAGAAATGCGGGAAAACGTGGAAGGAATTCAACCATTGACCAAAATGTGATCAAAACAGCATGGGCATCCTTACAGGCCTGTCCCCTGACATTTTTAGCTGTGCTAGGAGAGAATGTGAGCCATTCTTCATTAAAAACGGTGGTTGAAACATCATTTCTGTCCATGACCACGTGCCAGAGGCATTTTTTGATTTTATCTCTCCAAACTCCATAAAAATGCAAAAATGACCTTGGAATCTTGTAGATAATTTTACCATCTTTCCATTGATATCAAGAATGTGAAAAACCAAGCTCTAGATCGAAAGATATGGCCATTTGAAGTTTTAGGGCAAAACAGGGCCAAATCGGGTTGGCGGGTGAAAATTTGAATTTTTTCACCTTTTTTGCATTTGGGAAAATTTCCCAAAAAAAAAAACCCTGCACTCCACCTTTCCAGGTGCCACGTGGCACATTTTTATTGGGCGCAGGCCCATCCTGCTCCATTTTCTTTTGTTTTTCCCTTTGGAAGATTTTCCAAAAAATCCCTGTCAGGTCAGTGGGTTGAGGACATGTTGCGTGTGCTGATTAGGCGCGGCCCTTTCCCTCCTAAATTTTCCGCAGACCACTTTAACCATTTTCATCCTAGACATGTGGCATAACCCCATTGGTTGTAGGTTTTCCCCTTCTAATTTTTCATGCAGGCTTTTCTTAAGTTTTTTGGCACCACCTGGACACGTGGCGAGATTCCATTGGCTCGCATTTTGGGGGTAGGCTTTTCCCTTTGAAAAATTCCTTCATTTCTCCTTTGGGAAAATTTCCCAAATTCTCCCTGCCCCCCACCGCTCTAAGACACGTGGCATCATATCATTGGTCGCGGGCCCTCCGTAAGCATTTTCACTTTCCCGCAAACACTTTGGGAAAAAATCCCAATTTCCTCCCACGCTCCGCCTTTCCAAGCTCCGGTGACATGTGGCCTGATCTGATTGGTCGATGGGGCAACGGGCCAAAACTTTCTTCTTTGAAATTTGGTGAAACACTTCACCAAAATTACAACTTCTCCTCCACACTCTGAAATTCCGGCTCCATAGGACACGTGGCACAACATGATTGGGCACGGGTTTTCCTTCCAAAATTTCCACGTGCCAACACTTAGCCAAATTTTTCAAATTTCTTCCTAGGACACATGGCATCATCTGATTCGTCAGTGGGCCTGCGGGAAAAAATCTTCCCTTTTGAAATTTCACCAAAACACTTGGTAAAAAACCAAGTTTTCCTCCGACCCCTGCCACCTCCTTGAACACGTGGCGGCATCTCATTGGCTGCGGGCCTTGCAGGGGAAACTTTCCCACAAAAAATCTGCCGAGCCATAACTTCAAAAATACATGGAGTTAGGAGGAAAAATTTACCTTTCTGGAAATCTAAGAGAGAGCTCTATCCAATGGTTTCATTTCCAGATATCCACTTCCTAGAATTGATTATTGGATGCTAATCAAAGCAACAATCAAAAATAGATATCCACTTCCTAGAATTGATGATTTGTTTAATCAGATTTGTGGAGCATCGATATATTCCAAGATAGATATTCGATTTGGGTATCATCAATTAAGAATTAAAGATGAAGATATTCATAAAATAGATTTCTGGACAAGGTATGGACATTTTGAATTCACGGTTTTACCCTTTGAATTAACTAATGCACCTACAGCTTTTATGAACTTAATGAATTATATCTTTCAAGAATACTTGGACAAGTTTGTCCTTGTATTCTTGGACAACATTCTCATATATTCTAAAAGTGTTGAGGAGCATAATGAGCATTTGAAAGTAGTCTTGGAAATTCTAAGAAAAAGAAGGTTATATGGTAAGTTATCCAAATGTTCTTTCTTTGATACTGAAGTTCATTATTTGGGTCATGTTATAAGTAAAGAAGGAATTGTTGTAGATCCTTCTAAAATAGTGGCAATAACCGAGTGGCCTGCACCAAAGAATGTACATGAAGTAAGAAGTTTCATGGGCCTTGTTGGTTATTATAGAAAATTTGTTAAAGTTTTTTCTAAAGTGGATGCACCGAAAACTTCATTGTAGAAAAAGGATAAGAAATTTGTTTGGAATGATAAATGTGAATTTTCTTTTATAAATCTAAAAATTTAGTTGACTTCAGCACCTATTTTAGCTGTCCCTGACCCTAATGGAGACTTTACTGTTGTAACGGATACATCTAGGGAAGGCCTTGGAGGTATTTTGTTACAAAATGATCATGTCATAGCATACGAAAGTAGAAAACTTAAGTTACATGAGTTGAATTATGCTCCACATGATTTAGATCTTATTTCCATAGTACATGCACTTCGAGTTGGGAGGCATTATTTACTTGGTAAAAACCTTTTGAATTGAAAACTGATCATCTTGGGCTGAAATATATTTTCACTCAGCCTAATCTGAATGCAAGATAGCGAAGGTGGTTAGATTTTTTGTCTCAATATGATTTTGATATAAGTTACATCAAAGGGAAAGAGAATAGAGTAGTATATGCTCTAAGTCGTAGGAAGCACATTTCTACTCTTATAACATTAAGAACTTAGTTTAAAGATGAATTGAAAAGTGCAATGGAATCTTATTTATACTTTCAGCAAGTAAAAACAGCGCTTGCTGCAGATCCAAAAGATGAAAGGTATAAAGGTTTTCATTTCGATAATGAAGGAGTCTTACGTTATGAAAACAGAGTATACATACATTTTCTTAATGATTTGAGAAAGAAATTGTTAGCTCAATTTCATAATTCACCTTTTTCTGGACACCTGGGTATTACTAAAATGCTTGCTGATCTAAAACAGCAATATTTCTTGAAAGGAATGAAAAAGGATGTTGTTAAGTTTGTGACTCATTGTCTTGAATTTCAGTGGGTGAAAGCGGAACATATGCACCCAGCTAGTTTATTATATCCCCATAGCGTACCGCAGTACAAATGGCAAGTAATAAGTATGGATTTTGCACAAGGGCTACCTACATCAAGAAATAAACATGATGTTATTTTGGTAGTTGTTGATAAAATAACAAAAGTAGCTCATTTTATTGCTAGAAATTTAAAGGATGATTCTCCTGTGTTAGCAAAAATAATTGTACACGAAATTTTCAGATTACATGGAGTACCTGAATTGATAATATCAGATAGGGATCCTAGAATGACATCAAGATTTTGGCAAATGCTTAATGTAGCTCTTAGAACTAAACTGAACTTCAGTTCTGCGTATCATCCAAAAATGGATGGACAGACTGAAAGAGTAAATCAATTGTTAGAAGATATGTTACAGATGTATTGTATGGACCAACAGTATAAATGGGAAGAGTATCTCCCATTAGTTGAATTTGCATACAACAATACATATCATGCTTCTATTAAGATGGCACCTTCGAGGCACTTCATGGAAGAAAATCCACAACCCCTATTAGTTGGGACAACATTGAGGATAGAGAGGTAATTGGGCCTGAAATCCTTACAAAAATGGAACAGCAAGTTAAAATGATTCGTGAACGCTTGAAAGAAGCAGCAGATAGGCAGAAGAGTTATGCTGATTTAAAGTGGGTTGACCAAAAATTTGAACTTGGGGAAAAGGTTTTTCTTCATGTTAAACAAACAAAGAGTTCTATAACTTTTTGCAAGGCTGCCAAGTTATCACCTCGTTTTGTGGGACCTTTTGAAATTGTTGAAGTAATCAATCCCGTAGCTTATCGATTAGCATTACCACCTACTTTATCACAAATGCATGATGTTTTCCATATTTATTTGCTTAAGAAATACGTTTCAGATTTGTCACATGTGTTAAATTGGAATTCCTTGCAGGTCCAAGACCCAGGAATAATCATGGTTAAACCCATTCGAGTGCTGGAAACTCGCCAGTTGCATTTGAGAAATCATGAAATACGATAATGTAAGGTCTAGTGGGACCAGTTAACAAAGAAAGTGCAACTTCGAAAATTCTGAAAGATATGAGAACAGCTTTTCCCTTTCTTTTTGAACAAAACTGAATCTGTTGACTGATAAAAATTGTGATTTTGTCTTTTACATGACATTAAGTAAGCCATTTTTGGGGCAAACATTTATTCAGGTTGAATAAATAGTAACATAATACTGATTTTTGGAGCTATTTAAAGTTCAAAATAATTGATTTGATAGGTAAGTGAAAGAATTGACTGACCAGAAGGTAAATAACAGATGTAGTCATTGGAACGATGATTCTTTTAGGAGGGAAGCATGTAACACCCTGAACTATTGTTACTTTATCCTTTGCATTCAAGTGTTGATATGTGATTTTCCCATATGACGATATGTTCTTTGGTTTCGAGAAATCATGCTTGAATTTCTTGTGTCCTTTATGATCTCAAGATCTTTGATAGAACTGGAATATGCTTGGATTCTTTTTCTTTCATTTCTTGCATATGAGTACAATCTAATTTCTAGGAGATTGTAGACTTATCTATCTCTATGACTCATCCTTGGATCAATTGCATTGATCCAAGGTTTTAATTACATTCAGGATGAACAATTATGTATTGACATTTCGTGAATTATTAAGTCTGACTGAAATTAGAATGAATAAGTTCTTTTAAACCTACTTTATATGAAAATATTTTTGTAGTAGGAAGTTTTGTTGGATTCCAGAAATTAATCCTGGCAGATCATTGTAATCAGAATCTGGATTCAGTCATTATAGCATCGGAAAGAACCTAGAACTTAAGCTAGGTAAGATATGTGGGTTTCCTATCTAAAGCTATTTTACTTCATGCACATCCAGAATCTGTTCTGAGAATGTTGTATTCTGTTTGAATTCTGAATGTTGATTTAACCTATCCAATGGATCTAAGCTAGAATCTGGAAGGTTATTAGTTTTAAACCTAATCTATAACCTATTGTTGCTAGGGTTAGTTGATCTAACCTATTCCTAAACTATGTACTTGATATTCCTAAGGGTTATCTAAACCTAATACTAAGGTGGGTGACTAATGTTATATCCTAAGGTGTTAAGATTAAACTTACCTATGATCTAACCGAAAGTCACTAACATATCCTAAAATAATTCTATGGAAAGGAACCTAAGGGGTCGCAAGTTTTGGGCGGTGATTTCAATGGCATTTAAGGTAAGGATAAGGATGAGGGGAGAGGGAGTACTGCCAAGGTTAGCAGAGGTTAATTTGGTAAGTGGGAAGCTTACATGGCAGCATCTCTAAAATGGAAACTCTTGTTTATTATGATGTGGAACTCGCCAACTTTGGCGGGCAGTGCAATGGAAAACGGGAGGGAGAAAGGAATTTAATGTAATTAAATTACATGGGTTCTCGAGCTCGGACCGCCTTTAGAGACACGCAAAGGGAATTTTTTTTTGTTTTTTCTTTTGTCATGCTTTAAATTTCTCACTCTACATGAGCACTGGTTTTTCGAACTAGCAGTTTACTATTTGTTGCATGGCAATTTCGAAAGTTTCAAATTTACTTCTATGTCGTGGGGAATATATAAGGCATGGAGGAAGCAATATTTTTTTGTTTAATCTTTCGTGGAAAGGAAGAGAAAGGGTGAGCTCGTCTAGAGGTCTTCTTCAACTTTTAAGTGACATTATCAGGCATGATAGGCCCTAACTGTTAAAATCTTGCTTTCCTTTAAATGTTTTCATTAAAACAACTCTGTTCTGATGATATTCATGCATTTTTGACTTGGCTGGCTAAAGAAATGATTTATGGGTTTTATGTAAACTTGGGTTCTGGGTTGAACATGGAAATTTTGGGTCTGAAGGTAACTTATTTTCATTTTTCTTTTGTTCCTTTGTTGTGGATTAAACTTGGAGTTCTTTACTTGGTTAGAACTGTCACATTACCTTCCTTCACTGTGTTTTTGTAGCTAAGTAACCTGTACCAGAATTTGTAGGGTTTTCTGGGTGATGAAATTGGTTAATGTGATTGATTTCTTAAGATTCTTATTGTGGTTAATGACCTGATTGTATTCGTTGATCTGGGTTTTTGTGAACTGTTGTGTTTTCATACCCATTTGGGTAAACAGCTAATGACTGTTGTAAGCTCTTGTCTGAATGATTTTCTAGATTAAAATTTTGTTCCATGAAAGGAAACATTTTTAAAGGTTACGTGTTTTAATGTTATGTTAATCTCTTAATTCTTTGGCTATGAATGAAGTAAAATATTGTTTACTTTGCCATGAAAATCTTACTGTAATAAGCTTATGTTCAAGGAAACTGGTAAATAATTTCGTGGACGGGTTGTTGGTATACTTTGTAAAAACCTAACTGTCACAAGTTTCATGACTTGGAATTACTAAATGTTTGAATCTGTATCTCCTCATACAAAGGGGTTCGATTGCTTCTTAAACCCGCAAGTAATATGAGTTATACAGTCTATGGTTTAGCTGTTTATTTAAGGTAACCATGAATGTTGGTAATATGAGTTATACTGAAAGGTCATTTGTGGAATGGATTTCGTGTTCTTCTTACAAATTTTTGGTTGATCTTGGTAAAGTAGTAGGAAGATATTGTGTTTATCAATTCTGGGTTTTTAAACATACTTAGAAATTGAAAATAGAATTGAAATGGGTTGAGCTTATGGAAGACCTGTTTTTAATTTGAATCCTATTATATATTATTTATAATGGTAAGAACATTTCGACCTTAGGTTTTTTTGAAAATGGGATTGAATACATTTTTAAATACTAAATATTCAATCTTGTTTAATGTTTTATAAAGAAATGACACCGAATGATGAATCAGTCCAGATAGATTAGTATTGGGTTACCATGTAATCAAGGAAAACGATAAGTTGACCTAACTTGATGTTAATCTTGAATGGATCGAGCATGTGAAGGAAAGTATCTTGTTTCCTTTGGATCAGGCTTTTATCAAGTTCGATAGGTTGTGATCTTTTATGTCAAAATTTTATATTTGTTTCATTGGATGTATGGTAGTAGATCCTATAGGGATCTAAAGGTAATTCTATATAGTTTCTCTACCTGAACCACATTGTTGAATGTACTTAAGTGCTAGAACAGATTCTTCTTTCTTGATTATGTTTATTAAAGGGTTATTATTCCTTGGAAATTGGGTTTAGTTCTAAAAACATGGTTACAACAGTGTTTTGGTCATCTCTGTTTTATCTTTGAGTTAAAAAGAGAAGAATGGAAAGGGGCTATAAAAGAAATAAAGTTATATTGATCTCTTCTTGTATATTAATATACTTTTTCTTTGAATTATTTGAGGAATTCAATCAGTAAAGTTATGGGACGGCAGATTATTACATTAAGTTGAAAGAAACATTAGGATTAGGGATCCTAATCTGGAAGACTCCTTTCATTTTACACACATGTTAAGATCTTGTTATAACTTATTGTTTGTTATTTCTTTTCAAATTAATTCAATTTTTATTACCTTGCATACTTGTCATGGATTGAAAATTAAGTATAATAAGATGAAGGAGAAATTGGCAGGTGAACTTGCAAGTGGTGGTAATCCATTCCTTCTGTTTAAATTACTTTTGTATGAACCTGTTGAAATGAATACTACAAATGGTTTAGTGTTAAATAAAGGTGATCAAATCATGGTACACACTGTTTCAGCTTTTTCGGATGATTAGGTGCATAATAAACAAAATGTTCCTTCATAATTTCTTGCAAGAAATGAGATGAATCATTCAAAATAGATTAAGTTGAAATTACTTCTGTAATTTAAGTTATAATATGAAGTTGTATTATAATAGGTGGGAAGAAATCTCAGGGTGTATTATGATTTTGGATAGCGAAGGTAATTGTTAGATTCAATTATACTTTAAATTTAGGACAAGCAGAATGGAATATTCTTTCTGTCCTTTTGGTTTTAACAGTGTACTAAGACTCTGTATATTTACTTCACTTTAGGATAGAAAGTCCGAAGTAAGTGATGTCATTTTAATAGGGTTGTTTAATTGAAACAATTAGAGGAATGTAATTGTTTTAAGGATTAGTGTTTATCATGCTCAGTTCATTGAACTGACCCGTGCTAGAAATTTTCTCAGATGGTCTTCGTAAGCGGTAAAGGAAGACAAAATCTGATATGATGCATTGATTGTTCTAAATTGGTTCTTATGAAGAATTCTTATTTGATTTCTAAACTATATTGTGAAAAGAAAAGTTATCTCTTTTGTTGAAGGCTATTGTCTTAAAGTATGCCAGAAGTGCATAAGTTGTAATTGTATGATTTTGAAAATGAATGAAATAGTGAGAAAATTCCCTATGTTATCTTATCTTGTTGGGATGATCTTCTTATTGTCTATATGACTGTGTGTGTATTCTTATTGTTTTATACAATGGAATATAGATGAATTTCTTAAATAATCCATAACTAATTATGTGGCTAAATACTACATTCTTAATTGGTGATTCATTATAACATTTGATTGCGATTCAAAAAAAACTGTAAATAAGATCACTGCATTAAAGGGATCATTGAGTGTGGGTTAAGCCCTAAAATGTATCTATAAGAAGAGGAGGACCTTCCCCTCTTGTAGTGCACTAATTATAAAAGGAATAAATGGTTATAAATCACTAAGACTTAACAGTATTAAGTCTGATATGTCGTAGCCTATTAGGTTGATACATTTCCCTCGTAGGATAAGTTATTTCTATACAATGGAACTTAAATTATTGTCGTCCTATTTTTGTGGATAAACGGTTGTTAGGTCCCAACCGAAAACCAAGAAACAATCTTAATCTAATTAAGACCCTTTCGTAAGTTGAACCTTAATTACTTAAAGGTAACTAAAAGAGTGTTGGACTCGGGGTTAGGGAAGGCTACCAAAATATGTAGTCCTGTAACCCAAATATAACTTAAACATAAGTAAATTCTTGGAGGTATGTATATCTTTCCGAGGCTGTTTCGTAGGATTTTGACACACATCAAATGCAAGAATGTACCTTCAAGAAGATTAGGATCTTCTCGAGGATACAACAATGTAGATGACATGTGGCAACAACCTTCTACATTGATCATTAAGATTTACAGACCTGGAACTTGATCAAGATTTCTCTCCGAGATTGGTTAGGACCATAATCAGGTTATGAGGAAGCCCTTTGAGATTCAGGGTGCCTTGGCACACGGGGTTAACTTTTGTTGACCCAGTATGCCAATTTACCCTTAGTATTTAAGAGTCTCTTCATAATGTGGGCTATGATGTTAATCCGATCTAGAGTGAAACCTTGGGACAAGGGGTACTGACTAAAGTCAATAGAAGATGTTCTATATAACAATAGAGTGGGGTGAAGGATGTATTCCCGATTGACGAGTATGTCGTCAAGGAATAAGTAATATGAACAGTATGTTATAAATCTTTGGCCAAAGTATCGCAAGCTGTTGATTGCGTTGTCCTATGTCACCTAGCCTAAGGATCGTGATGTCGATGAATAGTGGTAACAATTATTCAGGTAGGTCCCTTTGATAGATCACTCAGAACCTAGAATGGGGTAAGAGAACCATGAATATGAAGTATTCAATAGAAAAATCCAAGCTCAAAGTTACACATGAATAGATCGGTAGTTCACCGAGTCATGGAATGAATAGATCGATGGTACACCGAGTCATTACGGCTGCATATGGTTATCTATTATAAGAATGATTGTTGTGAGATGTGTGTTCCAAATTATGTATTTAGAACAGAGAACATTAATCATGCAAAAAAAAACCTTGTTTCTAAAGTATTAAAATGGGAATGTTATATCTTGGTATCAGAGCTGAAGGTTGCAGCTCTTGGACCTATTGTGTCCATAATCTGATAAAAACCTGAATTTTCTTGTAACAAAAAATGGTTAGAACAAGGGGAAATGTTGCGAATAATGCTCCACCTAAGGAAGGAGCAGCAATAACCCAAAAACTTGATGAGATCCTTTCTGCCTTGTTGGACACAAGAGATCATTTGGATGTACTTGAACAGAAAGTGAAGGGAAATGAGGTGGAAGAAGAAGATAGTAATAACAATCAGCTACCTCCTGAGGACAACCCCAATATGGGTGTTGGTAATAGCAATGGAAATGTACCTGCCCAACTAGAAAACAAAAAGGCCAGGTTGGCAACGGAACTCACTAATGATATAAAAAGGATAAGTCCACCCAAATTTTATGGCACCATATTAGGATATGGAGCTAAGAATTGGCTCGGTTAAATGGAGAAGTACTTTGTAATAAGAAACTTCTCGGAGGAAACCAAAGCTATTTGGGGAGCATATCAGCTTTCCCATGAAGCATCCTCATGGTGGGACAGCCGTAAGGATGAGCTAAATATTGATGAAACTAACAACACTTGGGATCAATTTAAAGGTTATTTTAGGCAACGTTGGCTGCCACAACTTTATTATGATCAGAAAATGATAGAATTTTAGAACTTAGCTCAAGGAAACCAACTGTAACTGAGTATTGGGAGCGGTTTACGAAACTCCTCAAGTATGTACCGCAGTATCAAACTAAGGAGAAGTTTAGAATATGAAAATTCATCATGGGACTGAATCTCGTTATTGGAGGAGAGGTTGATGTTCATAGCCCAAACTCTATGGAAGGGGTTGTTGAAAATGCCATAAGGCAGGAAAAGAAATTAAAAGCTATTTCTGCTCATAAAGAGGAAGTGCAGAAGATAATTCCAAATCCTTCTTCAACTTCTCTTGAAACTTAGAAGGGACCATGGAAAAATTTTGGTAACAAAAACAAGCTTTCAGCTGATAATAGTAAGAAAACATCAATGAGCAAGTCTTCTGGAAATACAAGGAATAACTTTACCAAGAATTATAATAATGGGCAGAAGTCCTATAGAGGCCAACATGACAATTTTAAGGCTGGAAATAATTCTTAGCCTAAAAAGGGACCTGTAGGAGGCTACTATAATTGTGGAAAAGATCATTACGCAAATCATTTTCCTTTGAAAAAGGATGATCGTAATCAGCAGCATAAGATACATACTGCAGTAGCAGACAAGCAAGCTGAAAGGCAAGTTACACCTATTGAAGTTCCTGATGAGTTATTTGGCATACCTGTAACTATTCTTTTTGATACGCGAGCTACTGAATGTTTTATTTCTAGTAAACTCGCTTCGAAACTTAAAAGAAAAGCTGGAAAAATGGATAAATCATGGACTGTACATTATGGTAATAATTATGTTCATACAATTAATATGTGTCTTTTTGGGGCAGTCCTTGACTAACCTAACTTTTCCACTGAATTTGATCTCTTTGTTACACATTTGGGATCCTATGACGTTGTCATCGGTGTTAATTGGTTAGCTGAGCATAAGGCGAAAGTGGATTGTTTTGAAAAACATATAAGATGTTTAGATGATCTGTAGAAAACAGCATAGATTCAAGGTGTAAAATGAGAAATTTCAGTTAGGAAATTGTCAACTATGTAATTTAAAAAGGCCAAAAATAAAGGTTGTACCTTAGATGCGGTAAAAATATCTGAATGTGGAGAAGAAGACAGCGATTTCATGAAATCATACCCGTTGTTACAAAATTTCAGAGATGTATTTCCAGAAGAATTACCGGGTTTACCACCCAAAAGGGAGTTTGACTTCACCATTGAAATCAAACCAGGAACGGAGCCTATTTCTAAAGCTCCTTATCGAATAACTACCACAGAGTTAGTTGATCTTAAGGCTCAGTTGCAAGAACTTTTGTGTAAAGGATTGATTAGACAAAGTGTTTCACCTTGGGGAGCACCAATGATATTTTTGAAAAATAAAGATGGAACACTTAGATCGTGTATTGATTATCGGATGCTAAACAAAGCAACAATCAAAAATAGATATCCACTTCCTAGAATTGATGATTTGTTTGATCAGATGTGTGAAGCATAGATATATTCCAAGATAGATATTTGATCTGGGTATCATCAATTAAGAATTAAAGATGAAGATATTCATAAAACAGATTTCTAGACAAGGTATGGACATTTTGAATTCACGGTTTTACCCTTTGGATTAACTAATGCACCTACAGCTTTTATGAACTTAATGAATTATATCTTTCAAGAATACTTGGACAAGTTTTTCCTTGTATTCTTGGACAACATTCTCATATATTCTAAAAGTGTTGAGGAGCATAATGAGCATTTGAAAGTAGTCTTGGAAATTCTAAGAAAAAGAAGGTTATATGGTAAGTTATCCAAATGTTCTTTCTTTGATACCAAAGTTCATTATTTGGGTCATGTTATAAGTAAAGAAGGAATTGTTATAGATCCTTCTTAAATAGTGGCAATAACCGAGTGGCCTACACCAAAGAATGTACATGAAGTAAGAAGTTTCATGGGCCTTATTGGTTATTATAGAAAATTTGTTAAAGTTTTTTTTAAAGTGGATGCACCGAAAACTTCATTGTAGAAAAAGGATAAGAAATTTGTTTGGAATGATAAATGTGAATTTGCTTTTATAAATCTTAAAATTTAGTTGACTTCAGCACCTATTTTAGCTGTCCCTGACCCTAATGGAGACTTTACTGTTGTAACGGATACATCTGGGGAAGGCCTTGGAGGTATTTTGTTACAAAATGATCATGTCATAGCATACAAAAGTAGAAAACTTAAGTTACATGAGTTGAATTATGCTCCACATGATTTAGAGCTTATTTCCATAGTACATGCACTTCGAGTTGGGAGGCATTATTTACTTGGTAAAAACCTTTTGAATTAAAAACTGATCATCTTGGGCTGAAATATATTTTCACTCAGCCTAATCTAAATGCAAGATAGCAAAGGTGGTTAGAGTTTTTGTCTCAATATGATTTTGATATAAGTTACATCAAAGGGAAAGAGAATAGAGTAGTATATGCTCTAAGTCGTAGGAAGCACATTTCTACTCTTATAACATTAAGAACTTAGTTTAAAGATGAAGTGAAAAGTGCAATGGAATCTGATTTATACTTTCAGCAAATAAAAATAGTGCTTGCTGCAGATCCAAAAGATGAAAGGCATAAAGGTTTTCATTTCGATAATGAAGGAGTCTTACGTTATGAAAACAGAGTATACATACCTTTGCTTAATGATTTGAGAAAGAAATTGTTAGCTAAATTTCATAATTCACCTTTTTCTGGACACTTGGGTATTACTAAAATGCTTGCTGATCTAAAACAGCAATATTTCTGGAAATGAATGAAAAAGGATGTTGTTAATTTTGTGACTCATTGTCTTGAATTTCAGTGGGTGAAAGTGGAACATATGCACCCAGCTAGTTTATTTTATCCTCATAGCATACCGCAGTACAAATGGAAAGTAATAAGTATGGATTTTGCACAAGGGCTGCCTATGTCAAGAAATAAACATGATGTTATTTTGGTAGTTGTTGATAAACTAACAAAAGTAGCTCATTTTATTGCTGGAAATTTAAAGGATGATTCTCTTGTGTTAGCAAAAATATTTGTACACGAAATTTTCAGATTACATGGAGTACCTGAATTGATAATACTAGATAGGGATCCTAGAATGACGTCAAAATTTTGGCAAATGCTTAATGCAGCTCTTGGAACTAAACTGAACTTTAGTTCTGCATATCATGAACGCTTGAAAGAAGCAGCAGATAGGAAGAAGAGTTATGTTGATTTAAAGTGGGTTGACCAGAAATTTGAACTTGGGGAAAAGGTTTTTCTTCATGTTAAACAAACAAAGAGTTCTATAACTTTTGGCAAGGCTGGCAAGTTATCACCTCGTTTTGTGGGACCTTTTGAAATTGTTGAAGTAATCAATCCCGTAGCTTATCGATTAGCATTACCACCTACTTTGTCACAAATGCATGATGTTTTCCACATTTATTTGCTTAAGAAATATGTTTCAGATTTGTCACACGTGTTAAATTGGAATTCCTTGCAGGTCCAAGACCCAGGAATAATCATGGTTAAACCCATTTGAGTGCTAGAAACTCGCCAGTTGCATTTGAGAAATCATGAAATACGACAATGTAAGGTCTAGTGGGACCAATTTAACGAAGAAAGTGCAACTTCATAAAATCTTAAAGATATTAGAACAACTTTACCCTTTCTTTTTTAATAGAACTGAATCTGTTGACTTATTAAAATTGTGATTTTGTCTTTTACATGACATTAAGTAAGCGAGTTTTGGGGAAAACATTTATTTAAGTTGAATAAATAGTAAGATAATAGTGATTTCTGGAGCTATTTAAAGTTCAAAATAGTTGATTTTATAGGTAAGTGAAAGAATTGACTGACCAGAAGGTAAATAAAAGATGTAGTCATCAGGATGATGATTCTTTTAGGAGGGAAGCATGTAACACCCTGAACTGTTGTTACTTTCTCCTTTGCATTCAAGTGTTGATATGTGATTTTCCCATATGAGGATATGTTCTTTGGTTTCGGGAAATCATGCTTGAATTGCTTGTTTCCTTTATGCTCTCAAGATCTTTGATAGAACTAGAATATGCTTGGAAACTTTTTCTTTCATTTCTTGCATATGAGTACAATATGATTTCTAGGAGATTGTAGACTTATCTATCTCTATGACTCATCCTTGGATAATTGCATTGATCCAAGGAATGTTTTAATTACATTCGGGATGAACAATTATGTATTGACATTTTGTGAATTATTAAGTCTGACTGAAATTAGAATGAATAAGTTCTTTTAAACCTCCTTCAAATGAAAATATTTCCGTAGTAGGAAGTTTTGTTGGATTCCAAAAAGTAATCCTGGCAGATCATTGTAATCGGAATCTGGATTCAGCCATTATAGCATCAAAAAGAACCTGGACCTTAAGCTAGGTAAGATATGTGGGTTTCCTATCTAAAGCTATTTTACTTCATGCACATCCAGAATCTGTTCTGAGAATGTTGTATTCTGTTTGAATTCTGAATGTTGATTTAGCCTATCGAGTGGATCTAAGCTAGAATCTGGAAGGTTATTAGTTTTAAACCTAATCTATAACATATTGTTGCTAGGGTTAGTTGATCTAACCTATTCCTAAACTATGTACTTGATATTCCTAAGGGTTATCTAAACCTAATACTAAGGTGGGTGACTAATGTTATATCCTAAGGTGTTAAGATTAAACTTACCTATGATCTAACCGAAAGTCACTAACATATCCTAAAATAATTCTATGGAAAGGAACCTAAGGGGTCGCAAGTTTTGGGCGGTGATTTCAATGGCATTTAAGGTAAGGATAAGGATGAGGGGAGAGGGAGTACTACCAAGGTTAGCAGAGGTTAATTTGGTAAGTGGGAAGCTTACATGGCAGCATCTCTAAAATGGAAACTCTTGTTTATTGTGATGTGGAACTCGCAAACTTTGGCGGGCAGTGCAATGGAAAACGAGAGGGAGAAAGGAATTTAATGCAATTAAATTGCATGGGTTCTCCAGCTTGGACCGCCTTGAGAGACATGCAAAGGGAATTTTTTTTTGTTGTTTCTTTTGTTATGCTTTAAATTTTTCACTCTGCATGAGCACTGTTTTTTCAAACCAGCAGTTTACTATTTGTTGCATGGAAATTTTGAAAGTTTCAAATTTACGTCTATGTCGTGGGGAATATATAAGGCATGGAGGAAGCAATATTTTGTTGTTTAATCTTTCGTGGAAAGGAAGAGAAAGGGTGAGCTCGTCTATAGGTCTTATTCAACTTTTAAGTGACATTATCAGGCATGATAGGCCCTAACTGTTAAAATCTTGCTTTCCTTTAAATGTTTTCATTAAAACAACTCTGTTCAGATGATATTCATGTATTTTTGAATTGGCTGGTTAAATAAATGATTTGTGGGTTTTATGTAAACTTGGGTTCTGGGTTGAACGTGGAAATTTTGGGTCTGAAGGAAACTTGTTTTCATTGTTCTTATGTTCCTTTGTTGTGGATTAAGCTTGGAGTTCTTTACCTGGTTAGAACTGTCACATTACCTTCCTTCACTGTGTTTTTGTAGCTAAGTAACCTGTACCAGAATTCGTAGGGTTTTCTGGGTGATGAAATTGGTGAATGTGATTGATTTATTTAGACTCTTATTGTGGTTAACGACCTGGTTGTATTCATTGATTTGGTTTTTGTGAACTGTTTTGTTTTCATACCCATTTTGGTAAATAGCTAACGACTGTTGTAAGCTCTTGTCTGACTGATTTTCTAGATTAAAAGTTTGTTCCATGAAAGGAAACATTTTTAAAGGTTACGTGTTTTAATGCTATGTTAATATATTAATTCTTTGGCTCTTAATGAAGTAAAATATTGTTTGCTTCGCCATGAAACTCTGAATGTAATAAGCTTATGTTCAAGGAAACTGGTAAATAATTTCATGAACGGGTTGTTGGTATACTTTGTAAAAACCTGACTGTCACAAGTTGCATGATTTGGAATTACTAAATGTTTGAATCTGTATCTCCTCATACAAAGGGGTTTGATTGCTTCTTAAACCCGCAAGTACTACGAGTTATACAGTCTATGATTTAGTTGTTTATTTAAGGTAACCATGAATGTTGGTAATACGAGTTATACTGAAAGGTCGGTTGTGGAATGGATTTCGTGTTCTTCTTACAAATTTTTGGTTGATCTTGGTAAAGTAGTAAGAAGATATTGTGTTTATCAAGTTTGGGTTTTTAAACATACTTAGAAATTGAAAATAGAGATTAAATAGGTTGAGCTTATGGAAGACCTATTTTTAATTTGACTCGTAGTATATATTCTTTATAATGGTAAGAATATTTCGACCTTAGGTGTTTTCGAAAATGGGATTGAATACATTTTTAAATACTGAATATTCAATCTTGTTTAATGTTTTATAAACAAATGACACCGGATGATGAATCAATCCAGATAGATTAGTATTGGGTTACCATGTAATCAAGGAAAACGATAAGTTAACCTAACTTGATGTTAATCTCGAATGGTTCGAGCATGTGAAGGAAAGTAACATGTTTCCTTTGGATCAGGCTTCTATCGAGTTTGATAGGTTGTGATGTTTTATGTCAAAATTTGATATTTGTTTCATTGGATGCATAATAGTAGATCCTATAGGGATCTAAAGGTAATTCTATATAGTTTCTCTACCTGAACCACATTGTTGAATGTACTTAAGTGCTAGAACAGATTCTTCCTCCTTGATTATGTTTATTAAATGGTTATTATTCCTTGGAAATTGGATTTAGTTTTAAAAACTTGGTTACAACAGTGTTTTGGTCATCTTTGTTTTATCTTTGAGTTGAAAAGAGAAGAATGGAAAGAAGCTGTAAAAGAAAGAAATTTATATTGATCTCTTCTTGTATGTTAATATACTTTTTCTTGGAATTATTTGAGGAATTCAATCAGTAAAGTTATGGGATGGCAGATTATTACATTAAGTTGAAAGAAACATTAGGATTAGGGATCCTAATCTGGAAGACTCCTTTCATTTTACAACAGGTTAAGATCTTGTTATAACTTACTGTTTGTTATTTTCTTTTCAAATTAATTCAGTTTTTATTACCTTGTATACTTGTCATGGATTGAAAATTAAGTATAATAAGATGAAGGGGAGATTGGCAGGTGAACTTGCAAGTGGCGGTAATCCATTCCTTCTATTTAAATTACTTTTGTATGAACCTTTTGGAATGAATACTACAAATGGTTTAGTGTTAAATAAAGGTGACCAAATCATGGTACACATTGTTTCATTTTTTTCAGATGATTAGGTGCATAATAAACAAAATGTTCCTTCTTACTTTCTTGCAAGAAATGAGATGAATCATCTGAAATAGATTAATTTTAAATTACATCTGTAATTTAAGTTATAATATGAAGTTGTATTATAATAGGTGGGAAGAAATCTCAGGGTGTATTATGATTTTGGATAGCGAAGGTAATTGTTAGATTCAATTATACTTTAAATTTAGGACAAGCAGAATGGAATATTCTTTCTGTCCTTTTGGTTTTAACAGTGTACTAAGACTCTGTATATTTACTTCACTTTAGGAAAGAAATTATGAAGTAAGTGATGTGATTTTAATAGGGTTGTTTAATTGAAACAATTAGAGGAATGCAAAAAAAATTAGGATTAGTGTTTATCATGCTCGATTCATTAAACTGACCCGTGCTAGCAATTTTTGAAGATGGTCTTTGTAAGTGGTAAAGGAAGACAAAATCTGATATGATGCATTGATTGTTCTAAATTGGTTCTTATGAAGAATTCTTATTTGATTTCTAAACTGTATTGTGAAAAGAAAATTTATCTCTTTTGTTGAAGGCTATTGTCTTAAAGTATGCCAGAAGTGCATAAGTTGTAATTGTATGATTTTGGAAATGAATGAAATAGTGAGAAAATTACCTATGTAGAATGTGTATCTTATCTTTTTGGGATGATTTTCTTATTGTCTATATGACTGTGTGTGTATTCTTATTGTTTTATACAATGGAATATTGATGAATTTATTAAGTATGCCAATTTACCCTCGGTCTTTAAGAGTCTCTTCATAACGTGGGCTATGATGTTAATCTGATCTAGAGTGAAACGTTGGGACAATGGGGACTGACTGAAGTCAATATAAGACGTTCTATATAACAATAGAGTGGGGTGAAGGACGTATTCTGGATTGATGAGTATGCCATCAAGGAATAAGTAATACAAATAGTATGTTATAAATATTTGGCCAAAGTATCGCAAGCTGCTAATTGTGTTTTTCTATGTCACCTAGCCTAAGGATCATGATTCTGATGAATACTGGTAACAATTATTCAGGTAGGTTCCTTGGATAGATCACTCAGAACCTAGAATGGGGTAAGAGAACCACGAATATGAAGTATTCAGTAGAAAACTCCAAGCTCAAAGTTACACATGAATAGATCGGTAGTTCACCGAGTCATGGAATGAATAGATCGGGTGGTACACCAAGTCATTACGGCTGCATATGGTTATCTATTATAAGAATGATTGTTGTGAGATGCGTGTTCTAAATTATGTATTTAGAACAGAGAACATTAATCATGCAAACAAACGAAAATCCTTGTTTCTAAAGTATTAAAATGGGAATGTTACAATATTGAAACAACTTCAGTGTCATCATATTGCCAAATGTCTACGCCATCAGTCCTTATTAAAAATATAAGCATACAACAAAAGTATAATGACATGAAAATTCATACTATAAAAAAATATCCATTGCTGAAAACATCAACTCAATGCAACATAAAAAAAATGTAATGCAATATGAGAAAGTAAAATATTCCTAACTCCTTACAACATACATATTGCAATACAATACGAGAAAGAAAAAAAGATGACCTAACAGAGAAACATAATGCAATGTTTTTGTTATCAATCTTTGATTCCGACCTGTGTGAATTAACGACAAGGGTTAAACAATGGTGCCCCAAGCAAGGATACATGCAAGGGGAATAAGGGAGGACACTTGGGTCCTATGAAAAGTAATCTTTCACTATGAAACAATACCAAGCAACTCATTGTGCCCCAAAGTATAGACATAGTACGAAAACTAGCTTTTTTGGTAGAGGTAGATCAAGATGATCCATGAGTCACACACAAGAATAGGTGAGAACCAAAGAGCGATGTTTTGTTGGATGATTCTAATAATTTTTTATTTTTTAGAAACATATTTTAATTTTATTTTATTTTGAAAGTTTTCTAAAACTATGTACAGGAAGACAAATAAGCGTCGATTCCCCCAGCAATAGATGGGATCTATAAAGGTAGAATGCCATGCGTATGCGCAAGAAAGTGAAGATGCAAAATATCCCCAACAATTAGGTGGATTATTCAAAGGAAAACTCTTTGCACACTGAATGGGGATCAAGGCCAATATAAAATAGGTTCAATCATGAGGGAGAAAGGATTCCCCCAATGTAAGTTGGCCACTAAACACATAAGAGTAAAGAAGTAGAAAATTGTCATATTAAAAGGGGACAAAATTTTGTGCAAACATGGAAAAGAGGACATCTGATACACATTGATTTTATAAACAATTTTTAAAGAATGGACATTTTTTGTTGTAACCATGATTCGCTACCCCTTGACCAAGTTTTGATACTGGTTTGGGATTTGGGTTTTATTTTGCTTTTGTGGTGGACGATTTACATCAACTATGTTGATAGATGACATAGTGTTAGGGCCTTTTTGATTTCACAAGTTGTTTTTATTGTTATTGTTGTTGTTGTTTGGAAAACCAGCATTCTTTACTTGATCAATTGCACTATTCATGGTACCACCATGATTGCAATTCACGCCCTTAAGTCATTGTTTATTGGCATCATTGTTTTAATAATTTATATTATTTTTATTTGATGATATCAATTTCCCATTGGGACCATAGATCTTACGCCCACTATTTATAGCGGCTTGGTCAATCCAAAGTGCACCTTCCAATACTTCCTCGTAACTATGGAAAGGAAACTTCTAATTTTCCTCCCTAATCTCTCAATTAAGCAAGTGAAGGAAAAGATCGCAAAGTTCCATCTAGTCCATATTGGGTGCACTTGTATAGGAATAGAGAACTTGGCACCATCTCTAGATGAAATGGGTGGAAAATTCATTTTTCTTATGTCTAATATGCAGGAACTCCCTAATCCTTGTACGCAACAACTTGTTCATGTCTAATGCTTTGATGAACTCGGAAACAAGTTGTTTATAGGAATGTATAGAAGCTTCCATAATACAGTAATACCAATCCAATGTGATTCCTTCGAGAGTCTTTGGAAATATCTTAGCCACTATAGCATCCCAAGGAAGCAATTCCCTTATAGCAATAGTGTAGGCCTTGATATGAGCGTTTGGGTCTCCTTCTCCCTTAAATTTGGGAATATCCAGAAATGGGCGTGGAAGCATGACACCACATATGGTGAAGTCAAGAGGTTCATTTAAGTACTCAGCATATGTACCCATTTTGTAAGATTCCGCCATTAAAGATCCTTGATGAGGAGGTGGAGGAGGAGAATTTGGATAAGCTGCATTATAAACATTGACGGGAACATATGGGGTCCCTTGATATGGCATGTAGGGAGTAGGAATGGCATATGGTTATGTCTGGGGGGTTTTTGAATACATGTGCATGTAAGGTGGGATAGTGCCAGGATATGGACTAGTGGGCGTAAAACTAGGGAACGTCACATTTCTTATTGTGGTAGCATTCGAGAACGCACTTCCGGCCAGCCCTTGTGTAGGATAATCTTGAGAAGGATGAGGACCCATCCCTAGTGTGTCTAATATTGTGAGAAAATAACATCGATTTGAATGAACCGGATAACCTTTTTGTACATGATATTGCATTGGTTTCTCATTGAAAGGGATGTAAACTTTTCTATCAAATGGATACCCCGAGTTTTCTCCTACTACATGTGTTAGTTGTGAAGTCTGGGAAATTTATAGTTCTCTAATCCTCCCTACTAAATTAGAAATAAGATCATTGGGAGAGGATTGAGTCCCTTATTGGGGTGCCTATTTTGTAAGTTTTGATTAAGCAGGATCATGATAACCTATCATGAATTTTTCAGTATTATAATTCTTTTCTTCCTCAGAAGTAAGAATCTTAGGATAGGTATTCAAAATCTCAGAGGTTGTAGCCTTCATTCTATACAAAGACTCATCTATCTAGAAAAGAGGACTAGTTATTCATGTAAATATATCATCTTTTGTTGATTGCATGGAAATGTGGGTTCTTGACAAGATTCTATGGTAATAACATGTTCCATTTGTGCTAAAAATGTGGAATGCATTGGGTTGACCATATTCCATGTTTAATGGTTGATTAAATTCCTCCATACTTACAAATTTAATGTGGTTTGAAGTGTAACTAGGGGAGGTTTGGATGTTGCTTGTATAATTGTCACCCCATCTTGAAAGAGAAGGGGACTGTTGTGGTTTAATATTGGTGTAATATCTATTAGAACCAAATGGCCCACCAAACTCTCTTCCACGCATATTTTTAGAAAGTATAAAATACCTACCATAATAGGGGAAGAAATGGAGAGGTGAGGTAATAGCAATGAAATAAAGGGAAACAAGAAGAAATTAATCCTTCATGTCACATTCACCAATTGTACGGACGAAAATTGACATCCAACCTTCAACCGCACTTGACCCCCTGAGGTCGTGTCAGAGTATCCAATGCTAAATGTGTGTGGCTAACTATAGGAGGATCAGTGACTAAGATCTAGTAGTGTGATCTCTTAGTAGCTGACTTGGAAATGGGGAGATTTAGAGGGTATGAACGGGTAGCGTTAATTCCCTATGGTTTGTTTTCCTAACTTGGATCTAAATTTTGATCTAGTTTGAAGTTTCTAAATTAACTAAGATGAAACTAAAAATCTATGATATGTTGAAAGGGAACCTAATATAAACAAATCACAAAAACTGAAATATTACAATGACAAACAATTATTTTATTTTATTCTAAATAATCATATCTACTTTTACACTAAAACTAAACAAGCGAGATAACCCAGTGTGTTTATTCACCTGTGCTAAGTGTATGGTAACATAAAACAAGATCTTTTCCAATTAATCTATGATATGTAGAAAACCTCCCATAGATATTCTCTCCTTCAAATCCACGGGGATGGGAAGAAGAGGATCTGTCACCGGTAGCTTCTATTAATGATTTAAATCCTCTTGGAAATTAACTAATTACTTTCAAATGAAAGGAAATTTATTTCTAATATATTTGATATGATGTAACAATGATAAATTACAGGAATGAATGAAATCAAATAATAAATCCAACTTGGATTTCACAGAAAAAGGGAAATCTAGCTATGTAGTAATTTTTCCCCTCATTTTTTCCCTTTCTTTCTCCATGTGTTCATATGAGTCCAAAGGATTGGGAATGCAATAATAGCAGCAAGAGAAGACTCTTGAGTAATGGTAGCTTGAAGGAATTCTAGTTGCAATGCAAGTAGAAGAGAGATATCATAAGAGATTTGAGCTTGGCTATGCAATTCCTAGCAATATTGTGATAGCAATACTATGCAAGATACACAAAAAATCTCGTGCCTTTTTCTTGAATACAAGCATGGAATATATAAGAATTGGTTGGGATGTGCCTTTATGCACAAGGCAAGAAGAGGCATTTCAAACTAATTAAATCTATTTAAAAATAGAAGAGGGAAGGAAAACTAAGCAATCAAGACTATTTTTAGGAAATTTGGTTCACAAACGCATCATAAAAGTTAACTTAAGTGAAGTGTCACATGTCAAAAACACACATGACAAAATCTGGTAAAAGTGCTCAGGACCGTCACCCTGCACAAGGCGGCACTCCTAAAACTAAAGGCCAAAACATGCACAGTATGAAGTAGGAAACTATAAAAAAGCATGGAAAATCTAAGGATGTCTAGGCTATAAATGTACACTGTGAATGGGTTTAGGAGCTCAAACATGTTCTTAAAGGACATGAATCATCATTGGGGACTTTTTTAACCATTTTCTGACAATGTAGCACATGTAATTTTAGGTGTGTACAATAACCATACCGGTTTTCTTTCTAATGGTACTTTTGGGGCATAGTGGACATGGGTGTCATACCTCATTAATATGGTTGTTGAGCTACCTTTTACGTTGCCATTAATGCCTAGTCATATATGAAAATCCTTTCTATCACTCAACAGGAACCACCATCTGATGCCTAATAGAATGGGAAGAGTCACCACTAATGAGGGAATGACTTGTCACACGACAAGAATAAATTTTGTCATGCGATAGTGAGGGAAGGTTGACGTACATCAGTAAAAGGTGTTTGTTTTGTGACATAAAGTGATGCTAAGGCATGAGAAGAAGGAAGCAGTAATGGGGAAGGTATAATGACATGAAAAAAGGAGGGGAATTGTCATGCGATAGAAAATTACATTGTCACACAACAAGCGGAAATTGGTGAGTCAGGTCAAGAAGAAATGGCTGACGCGCATCAAGGAGGATGTAGTTGTCATGCATCAAGATGGAATGTTGTTGTGTGATAGGAAGAAAGGTTTTCACACATCAGTATGAATTTTTTTACTTGAGACATGAAGAAAGGTTTTCATGCGTCAACATGAAGTCCTTGATGTGCGACAGGAAGAAAGGTTGTCGCGTGTCAGTACGAAGTCATTGAAACGTGACAGGAAGAAAGGTTGTTGTGCATCAGCATGAATTCATTGATGTGTAACAAGAAGAAAGGTTGTCATGCATCAACATGAATTTTTTGATGTGGGATAGGAGAGGAAGATTGACGCATGGTTTTTATGCATCAATAAAGTGTGATTGACGCATGACAAGAAGAGGGGCATTGACGCGCGACAAGAAGGAACTAGTTGTCGCACCACAACAAGGTGAAAATCCATACATTTTTCTAGCTTGACCATTTTAAAAAAACCAACTCCAAACCTTCACCGTGGTCATTTTGATCACTCCCCATCAACTATCAATTCCCAAACCTTAAGGTTAATGCATTTTTCAAGGGGTTACAAATATGGATAACAATTTGGTGACTTGCAGGGTGATTTCCTAGCTAGTTCTAAAATATCGATGATTTTTCATCTATTGGCCATGGAGTCATTCTGATTGCCAAAACTGGTCTGATGCCTGAAACCTCTTAAACCTCTAAAATACTATTGGGACATTATTTCATCACCAGACCTTTCCTGAAATTGGAAAGTGCAATAGCAACAAAATGACACTATTTACAAATTTAAAAAAATCATAAATATCCCAAATGGAACATGCATAGAGTGCACAAGCACTTTTCTGAAAGCAACCTAACTACAACAAAACAAAGTGTTGTAAGCACTTGGGAGTAATTTGAAAATATAAGATAATATGTATAAGAAATATACTCCCATCAGTAATAATGCTTGAGATAGACACCATTGACTGGAATCTGTAATTCTTCTCTATCCAACTTCGTCAATTAGAAATCATTTTTTCTTTGCACCCTGATACTACGTAAGGGCCACTCCATATTGCATAAAACTTGGAGTGCCTTCCTGGTTTGACTCTGTCTACATCCCATTTTAGAACCAGGTCTCCTTCTTGAAAATTTCTATTATTGGCATTTCCGTCAAAGCTCACCTTGATTTGAGCTTCGTCCTTCTCCATTGTTTCCATGGCTTGGTTTCTTAGCTCTTCCAGCTCCATGAGCTCTACATACCTGACTTCAGTAATTGGAATCTCAAACAACTCCAGCTACTTGATAAGCTCCAAGGCTAGTAATTCAAGGGATATTGGTAGCTTTTATTCCCTTCCATAAACCAACTTGAAAGGGGAATAACCAATTGACTTCTTGGGAGTGATTATATAAGCCCACAAGGCTTATTTTAATTTAGTATACCAAGTACTCTTATTCTCATATAGGGTTATTCTTATGATCCTGAGAATATTTTTATTAGTGGACTCTGCTTTCTCGTTACCCTCGGGGTAGTAGTTAGAAGAAGTGCTCAAATAGATGCCAATTCTAATAGACCAATTAGATATCCTTTCTCCAATGAAAGCTAAGTCATTATCTGATATGATAGTGGAAGGAACATCGAACCTTGTTACAATACGTTCATAGAAATCTAGAATGCTAGCTTCATTTGCTTCCTTAAGTGCAACTTCTTCTGTCCACTTAGTCAAGTAGTCTGTGGCTGTAAGAATCCATTTGTGACCTAGGCTCGAACTTGGATTGATCACCCCAATAAAATCCATCCCCCATTACATGAAAGGTTGTTTAACTGAGATAGGATGGAGTGGGAGGGATGTTAGCTTTTCTTTACCTATGAAGAAGGCACACTTCTTGCATTTCTTGATCCATGAGTAGAAATCATTAAAAATATTAGGCTAGTAATAACCGGCCCTCATGATTCTAATGGTTGTTTATTATGGGGGAAAATGGCCACCTATCTCTCTGTTTCACCTTTTTCTTCTTAGATTGTTTCTTTGAATCGTTGACAAAATAGATAGGGTAACGGGCATTGGAGGAATACCTGTTCAAATTTCAGTTGATGATTTTTTGTGTGCGTATGACTTTTGAATCCACAACTGAGTCTGAGAGCTTCCTTTTAGCTAGGAGGAACTACCTGTAATGAAAACAAGACCACCAGAAAGCATTAAACAATATGGCAGTGAACTGCCTAGCGTAAGCTAGATCCGGGAAGTATGATACTTCCTAGATGGCTTTCATTCCATTGTTTTAAAAAAATTAATGTTGTAAATAAAGTAAATCCTATTGTTATTTTAAAAGGATTTAGGAATCTCACTTAAAATGTAATAAGAAATAGATCTAATCTAACAGGCTAAGCTAGAATAGAATCCACAAGTAAAATGGTTGGTTATGGGTTCTCCAAGTCTGATAAAGGTCTCAGGTAGGTCACAGGTGAGTGAGGGTGAGGTAAAATGGAGTGGATAGGTCTCTATTTAAGGCTGTGTCGGTAAACACAGAAACTGGCGTCAGTTAGGGGTGACCAACCGCAGTTAGGTATAATCGGCGCCAATTACTGTGAGATTTGGGAATGTCACAGAACAGGGTTTTAGGTCCTCTTTGTGATTGCACAAAGGATTTTGGTTGGTCGGGATGAGGTAATGGGTGACTGGAGTAGGATTTTGTGAGTTTTTTATGGGTCTATGGAGGTGACAAGTGTTGGAGATGGTCAATAAGGAGCAAGATAAACAAGGGATGATAAAATAATGATGAGATGAAATAACCAGGAAAGTATGATGTTATACTTACTTGGATTTTGTTTATGAAAGTCTATGTGTGAAGGATGGAGGTGTTGATGATGGGTTTGAAGGCTACAAGTGATCACCAGTTGAAAGAAAGCTTTTGTATGGGCTGTATGCACACTCCTCTTTGCTTAGATAGATATGAATGTGGTTGGGATGGCTGTGCAGGAGAAGATGTTCAATCTCCTTCTTTGGATGTGATTTCTTGCTAGAATTAACTCTCTGAAGATGCGTTATCTTTTGGGGATCTCGTTCTTGCTTGTCAACATTTATCATGATGTTTTCAAACTTCTAGGTTCCAAATTCCAACCTTGAGAATAAGGTTGTTTTGGATTAAAAAGGGGTAACCGACGGCAGTCCGGCTTAACCGGTGACAGTTAGGGGTAACCGGCGTCGGTCAAGGCAGGATTTCCTAGGTTTTCCAAACTTAGGGGAGATCCTCCTGATTTCCTCGGATCTTGTGTCGTTATCCCGCAGATTAGACTAGGAGCTTCTTGTGAGCATGCGGGAATGTGGTTAGAGGGAATGTAGGCATTGATTTTTAGGGTTTGGGTAAGTCTTAGTTAGTTATGGAAACTTACTAAGAATAGGTCTTAGGTTGAGTTAGCTTGGTGAGGTGTCTAAGTGAAGTGTATGTGTAGGTATTATTTAAATAATATATTTAAATAAATAATAATTATAGTGAGGATAATGAGTTAATTTAATTAAATTAATTAGTGAGGTGAAGGGGGCCATCAGTAATAGGGGGGCTTATATGTGAAGGGGGAGTGTGACCTAATTTTAGTGTTTACATTTTTCCCCTTTTTGTTGTGTAGCTTGTATTGGTAAGCGATGCAAACAAAAATAAGACATGGTTGCCCCATGTGCGGATGAAGGTGATCCCCTTCAAACCAAGAACTAAAAAAGTAGCAGGTTGAAGCGATGAGTGGTTTGATAAAAGGTAAATATTAGAAAAAGGTAAATGGGTGTAGGAGAAGAGGGTGAAAGGTTTACTCAGGAAGTCTAGGTAATGGGTCAGGGTCAAAGGTAGCAACAGTCAAACACACGCACACATATAAACTGCAGCACGTTACCAGGTTGAAGAGTAGGCAAAATCTACATCTTCTAAGGGTGATAGGTTTATCCAAACAAGGGTGAAGTGAATCTGGTATCCAAGGTATAGGATAAGGTCAGGAAACACAATGTAGGTTAGGTGTAGGAACGTTTAGGTATGTTTTGGTACACCAAAGGTAGGGTCAGGATAAATGGTCACAGTAATAGGCTAGGTAAGGTCATTAGGTCAACAACACAGGTAACAGTGCTGCAAGGTATAGCAAACACATGAGGTCAAAGGTCACTAGCGATGGTCCAGGTCCAAATATCGAGTTCATGGCATGAGTAAGGCTAGATTAGGCATGGATTGAGTTAGGTTGGTTTAGGCATGGATTGAGTCAGGTTGGTTTAGGCATGGATTGAATTAGGTCGGTTTAGGCATGGATTGAATCAGGTTGGTTTAGGCATGGATTGAGTCAGGTTGGTTTAGGCATGGATGTTCATTTCAGTATGTTGGTAACAAATGGTAATATAAATGCATGAGATAGTGTAAAATGTGAAAAATGTTGGTTATGTATGAAAATGTGAAATGATATAAGTGGTAAAAGTAATGTGGTATATGGTTTAAATTTTGAGGTTTTTGAGATGAACAGGAAATCAGGTAAGGGTGAGGAAAATGGTTAGGGTAAAGAGTGGCTGAGCTAACCTTTCAGGGCCCCATGCCCTAGAAGTGCTGCCTACATAGTCCCAGTGAAAAGAGACCTCAGACCGATGTAGTTTTCCCATAAGCTAAGGAAGAAGATGAAAATGAGTTGGTAGGTTTGTGGTCATGTTGTGGGTTTGGGTTGAAGAAGTGGGGGTAAATATTAGTAAAAAATGTTGCAGGTGAAGAAACTATGGCGAAAGGGGAGGATGACCCCAAAAGGTAAGTGTCGAGGACTAAGTCCTATATAAGAAGATCAAAAGGTAATAAAGAAGAGAAAAGATAAAAGGGGGCAAGAAAGCCACCCGATTGGCAAGGATCAAAGCGTATGAAACATATCTATAGATAGGCTAATGAATATAAGACCCTAAAGACATTACATGATTGATAATTCTAAGAGTGACGAAGAGTCACATGATCACCAAATGTCATAGGTTCAGCAGGTCCCTTGAGGTATGAAGTGAAAAGACAACAGGTAGAGAGGTGAAGGTAATTGGGTCATAAAATGGGAATTAGAATGCCTTGGGAAATAGATCCAAGATCACAATAGGAAATTCCATGATGAAAAAGCATATATATATACTGATCAATGTGGGAAGTCTATACGGGAGGAATATATGTCTCCTTGAGGTCTTCGTGAAGCTGACCGAAGTGGGAAGCTTCTGAATTTTGATTTTTGAGAAACAATAGTCTTCTTTTTGGAAAAACTATGTAGAGATTTGTGAGATTTTTATAGTTGTCCTTTGACGGAGCAGTCTACTTATAGCGACTATTGAAGGTGGAAGATGTCCTTTTGAGGGATTCATCTTTTATATTGGAATTTTGACTCAAGGAGTGGATCCCTTATATTGGAAGATGTCCTTCTGAGGGAGTCATCTCTCTTTTTTTTGGCTTTTAAGTCATGGACGAGACTATTATGAAGCATTTGGATGTTATTAATAAGGAAAGGGTGAACGATCATGGGATCTCATCTAAAAGAAGATCAAAAGTATCCATGAGAATCATGTCATGCGTAGAGCCATGGTGCACATATGTAAGATAAGGTAAAAGGGTGATGGGTAATCACATGATCCTTTTTTAATCATTGGAGATGAGGTATGGAAAAGGTAAATGGCGCTCAAGGGATGAGCATGAACTAGATAAAATAGTCATGTAGGACTAGTTGTCAATATTAGAACGGTCAAAGATGTAATGCGTTAAGGGGCTCAGGTTCAAGTTTACCCTCAAGCGAGGACAAACAATAGGCACCTGATCCATAGGTATGAGTCACAATGTATGGTCCAAGCCAATTCAGAGAAAATTTTCCCCATTTGCTTTTCTCTACTTTGGTTACATGTTTATTTTATTTCAAAACAAGGTCACCAACTTGGAAGGTTCATTCATGAACATGTTTTTCATAAGCACGTTTGATACGTTGTTGATAAACTTGAAGGTGATCTAGAGCATTAAGATGACGTTCGTCTAATAACTCCAGTTGTGCTAAGTGGTCCTAACGAAAGGCATCATCAATAAGCATGTCATGGAGAGAAATACAAAGTGAGGGGATCTAGACTTTGAGAGGTAGAATAGCCTTGTTACCGTAGACTAGTGAAAAGGGTTTAGCCGCAGTGGCAGTGCGAATACTAGTATGGTATGCCCATAAAGAAAAAGGAATGTGCGTATGCCAATCCTTCACAGTATCATCAACCACTTTCATAAGAATTTTTTTAAGGGTTTTGTTAGTAGATTTGGCTTGGCCATTGGTTTGTGGGTAATAAGGTGAGGAGAAACTAAGCTGAATGTCGAAGGTGTCACAAATTTTTTGCAGTGTTTTGTTTTTGAATTTTTTTCCATTATTAGTGATGAGTCAATGAGGGACACCAAAGTGACAAATGATGTGATGGTTAACAAACTCACATATTTTCTCAGCTTTCGTGGAGATAAGTGGTATGGATTCTACCCATTTTGTGTAGTATTCGGTAGCAATTATGATCCATTGATGGCATTGTGAAGAATGAGGATTGATTTCTCAGACAAGATCCAAACCCCATTGAGAGAAGGGCCAAAGGTCACGAGTGACCTGTAAGGCATGACTGGGTCTATGATGAAGGTTGGAATGTTGTTGACATTTCATGTAGCATTTGACATAGTCACAATAATCATGATTAAGGGTCAGCCAGTAATAGCCTAGGTGAAGAATATGCTTAGCAATAGTAAGGCCACTGAAGTGACCTCCACATATGCCATCGTGAACTTCTTTAATGGTATAGGGGATTTCAGAGCTGGTGAGGCATCGTAAGAGAATACTGTCAAAGCCTCTTTTATAGAGAAGGCCACCCATGATGACATAACGAGAGGTATTTTTTAGAAAGGCACGATTTCCATTATGTGTGAGATCAAGAGGCAATATAGAAAGGGAAAGGTAGTCCGCAAGCTGCTTATACCAAAGATCTTGTGTGTTCAATGAGGTAGTTTGGACGAGGTTAATACAACAAGATTTATAAGAAGGTCTCGGTATACATTTTATGGTAACAAAGATGTCTAAATCATCAGGTGAAGTGGTTATTTGAGAAGCGAGGCAAGCCATGGTATCCACAAATTTATTGGTGGATCACAGAACGGTTTGAATTTTATAGCGGTCAAAGGTAGTCAACATGATGTTGACGTAATGTTTGTATTCTTGAAGTATTTCATTATGACACTGATAAACACCATTGACTTGGTTTACTACCAGTTGAGAATCACCAAAGATATTAATGGACTTAACATCTAAGGCATATGCAGTCATGAGACCCAATACGAGTGTTTCGTATTCAGCGATATTGTTGGTGCATTCGAAGTCGAGTTTAAATGATAAGGGCATGGGTTCACCATCAAGAGGAATGAGGATAATTCTTGCACCACCCCCACACTGACATTTGGAACCATCGAAGAATAAGGTCATTTGGTAAGGGTGGTCATCCAAAGAGAGGTTAGCAATGGATTCGTCAAGGAAATCAAAGTTTGAGGGTTAGTCCCTAGCAATAGGTGTGTCACCCAGTTGGTCAGTAATAGCCTAGCCCTTAATGGACTTTTGGTGAATGAATTTGACGTCAAGATCAGCTAAAAGCATAATCCATTACGTGGTGTGTTTCTTTTGATAAGGTTAGCGTACATGATGTGTAAAGGGTCGGTGTTAGTCACAACATAGGTTTTATGGTTAAGTAAGTAATGGCGGAGTTTGGTGGCAACAAAAACTAAGGCTAAGAAAAATTTTGTAGGGTGCGTGTAGTGGGTTTTGTATTCCAAAATGGTAAAGCTTATATAATAAACCGCCTTCTCCCTATGTTGTTCATCACGATGAGCGAGCATGGCTCCCAAGGAATGATCGGTAGCTGATATGTATATGTAAACGGGTTGATCATCTTTAGGTGGAATGAGTACGGGTGGTTGGAGAAGGTATTTTTTTAGGGCCTCAAAATCTTTGTGACAGTCAACATCCCATTTGAAAGAGACATCCTTCCTAAGTAGATGATGAAATGGTTGACACCGGTTGGAGAGTTGGGAAATTATTCAGTGAATGGACTTCAATTTACCTTGTAGGCTACAAAGTTGTTTAAGGTTAGTGGGCAGAGGCATTTCCAAAATGGCCTTGACTTTAGCTTGGTAAACTTCTATACCATGTAACGAAACGATAAATCCCAAGAGCTTTCTTGAGAGAACCGCGAAGACACACTTTTTAGGTTGAAGGTGGACGCAATATTTAATGAGGTGGTCAAAGATGATTTTGAAGACAGCGAGGTGCTCGGCACAACGTTTAGATTCAACCAAGATATCATCCATGTAATCTCCCAATATGTGATGCATGATATCATGGAAGATGTAAGTCATAGCACACAGATATGTAGCACCAGCATTTTTAAGGTCGAAGGGCATGACTCGATAGCAAAAGGTCCCCCAAGGGGTAATGAATGTGGTCTTGTGCTGATCTTTTGGGGCAAGCAAAATTTTATTATAGCCCAAGAAACCATCCATGAGTGAGAGCATCTCGTGACCCGCAGTAAGGTCCACAAGTTGATCAATACCCAGTAAGGGAAATTCATCTTTTGGGCAGGCGAGGTTAAGGTCCCAGAAGTCCATACAAATGTGTAGTCCCCCTGTTGCTTTAGTGACAGGGACAATGTTAGAAATCCAATGAGGATAATCAATGGGTAAGATGAAGGAAATAGAAAGAAGACGTTGAATTTCTTCTTTGACGAGAAGAGCAATGTGAGGGTGCATTTCCCTCAGCTTTTGTTTGATAGGTTTGGCATTGGGAATGGTTACGATATTGTGGACCACTATGGTGGGGTCAATAAGGCATGTCTACATAAGACCAAGTGAAAGTGTAGTTATGATCTCAGAGAAAAGAAGTGAGGGCTTCATGTTCAACAGCATCTAAAGATTGTCTAATCTTTAGGATGTGTGGGTCATTCTAAGTATGAATGTTGATCTCAATAGTCGATTCATTCAACATGGTTTACGTCTCAGAGGGTAACGACCGATGAATATATGAGTCTTCTACACAAAGGTAGGTGAGTATGGATTCATCATCCTGACATTGAATGACATTAATGGTCGGTGTGTCATCGTCGATCATCTCAGGATATAGGAATGGAAGAGTGGAAGGGGCCTCGCCTTCGCGTTGATAAGTCAGAGGTCCTAAGGAAATGGTGTTTATGAAAAAAAAAGTTAGGAGGGATAGATTCAGGATCCATCGACTCCGTCGGTGAGGGCGGTGATGAAGGTAGAGAAGGGCTAGGGTTTGCAATGAGTTCAATGCAAGCCTGTTTGGTAGGAGGTTCAGGGAAGCCGATACCACTATGATCATTATGCTTACAGGTGGTACATGGAATAATGGTATGGAGACCTTGCTCATAGATGCAAAAACCAAAACCCTTCCATGCACAGCGGTGCAGGAAGGTGTGGGTGAAATGGCAATTGGTAAGTGATTGGAAGTCAGCGGAAAATGGGTAGGGTTGTGATGGTGGTTCAGGTGTGTAGGTAGTAGTATCAAGTCCCCCATAGGTGAGACTAGTACAAAGATGAGGAGGGCCATAAAGGAGGCGTTCTCCAATATGGTGATCATAGTGAGGGTGTTGGTGAAGACTTCCATACTCATGTGGAGTAAGGAAGGTGTTGACACTATATAGGCGGTACTCCCCCAGAGTGAGGCATTGAAAAACACCTTCCAAGGGATCAGTGGTTGGTATGTGGGAAGCTGGTATAGATGATGTGTCAGAGGTTGATGCGGAGGTGGTGTTAACAGATTGGGAAGCTAATGGGTCAGCCGTGGAGGCTATAGCGGCGGTAGGCATGGAGGAGGTATGTGTTGTAAAAGTAGCGGTGATACTGGTAGGTGTCGGTGTAGGTGTAGGTGAAGTAGTATTGGTTGCGAAAGTAGATGGCTTAACCGGTATGAGTACATCGTTGGGTCGGTAAAGCATGTTACATGTTTTGAAAGGTGATGGGTCAGCTGGAATGGTATAATTATGTCCTTCATATTCAAAATTTACACAACAATGAAAAGTGGAAGGAACACAACCCATGACACAGATCCAAGGTCTACCAAGCAACAAGTTATATTGGAATTCCCCCTCCAAAACATAAAACAATTATGGAATAGTGCAGGGGCCCACACGAACGTGAAGGATGACAGTGCCTAGTGTGGAGGTGATAGTGTCGTTGAATGAATACAGCATGACTAGATGTTTGTGCATGTAATTTTTAGGTATGTGCATTTGAGAAAATGCATGGGATGAAATGATGTTAATGCTAGTGCCTCCATCAATCATCACACAGCATACCCGTATGTCATAAATGTGTACAGAGATGAAAAGGACTGGTTCCAGGTCATCATTTTGGTATGGCGTAATCTCTGCCTCTGAGAAACTAAGGGAGGCCACTTGGTGAACAAGGTGAGGTGAGGATGAAGGTGGTAATTTGGTGAGAGAGGCTACATGATGGGGTGTGATAATGGATGCTACGGATGTAGGGTCATTGGGTAAAACCTCGATAGATTGAAGAACCTCCATGAGGGCTTGCCGATGGGATTCCGAGGTTTGGATGAGGTCATATAAGGACATTTTGAGGGGTGATTGGTGTAATTGTTTGAGCATGGTGCGATGTGTGACACCATTAGAAATGGGGTATGTGGGGCCATGGATAGTTATCTTAGGTATGGGTGCAGATGGTATGTTAGGTATAGGATTGGTTGGTGGGTCAGCTACCTTTTCTTTACCTTTCTGTGCATGTGTAGTAATGTGTACCATGTTGATTTGAGGGAATTTTTCAAATGGAGAGGGTGTAGGGTAAGTGGTATAATGACATGAAGGGAAAAAACCTACGGGAGGAGAAAAGCCCTGTGAGGTTAGTTGGGCACAACGACATTTGGGTGGTGGTGTGGCAAGTTCTCTGATGCGAACCATGTTAATTTCAAATTTTTTGTGTGGTTCTAGGAGCTGTGAGGGTGGAGGTTGTGGTTGTTGAGTGGGTAATGTGGGAATGGGTGCAGGTGAAGTAGGGTCCTCATCCAGAAGGTCATCATCATCAAAGTTGGTTTTTGGTGGACACAATTGGATAAGGATGGTTTTCAAGGCCTTACAGTTCTCCACATTGTGCCCTAGCACACGATGGTATGCACAAATTTTGGTATCATCAAACCCTTTTGGCTTGGGTTTGAGGGGGTCGTAAGGTCGAAGTGGTGGTAATGTAATAACAGAAGTCTCAAGGAGGTTGGTTAAAATTTTGGCATAAGACCCTGCTAGTGGATCACAATGGGAAGTAAATGTGGGTTTGGGTGTAGGTATGGTTGGTTGTCTAGGAATTATTTTTGGAAGAGTAGGAACAGGTTGAGCTATGGGTTTAGGCGCCGGTGTGGTTTGAGGTATCGGTCGGGTTCATTTGGGTAGGGGTATAGTAGATGGATGGGTAGGTGGGTGTGGTTTTGTCTTGACTACCTTGTTATGGGGTAGTAGGGTTTTGTTTGTGGGGTGCACCTTCTTGGGTAAAGGTGATGTGGGCGTACGAGGTCTAGAAGGAAAAGTAGATGGAGGAAGAGGGTGAGTTACCCATGGGGATAATGGGGGTGCTATGAAGGTAGATGACGTGGGTCATGCTTGGGGTGTGAGGGACAATGACTAAAGTGTAGTAGGTAGTGAAGCAACGGCTGAAGGTATCAGAGGTATTGGTGGTAAAGAGGTTGCAGGTGCAGGTATGAGTCATGTTGTGTGATGGGGTAGGTTAGAGATTTGTGAGGCAGGAATGGGTGGTTGTGTTATTGGGTTATGGATGGATGAGGGGTGCTTGACCCTATTGGGTAGTTGAGGTCTTAAGGCAGATGGGACAAGTGCGGGTGTGATTGGTGTGGTAAGGTGTATGAGGTTGATGAGTTTGTTTCTTTAGTTTGGGTGTCAGAGTAGGTGTGGTTTTAACATTGGAGGATGTAGCTAAATCTAGTTTAATAGGTGGATGAGTAAGGCTGGTGGTCGGGTGAGGCCCCTAAAGTGGTAATAAGTTTAGTGGAGGTAAATGTTGTGGGTATGGGTTTTGGGTTTAGGCATAGGTTGGTTATGGGTAAGGGTGTGGTGTGAGTGTTAATGGGTATCATGGAAGGGGTTGTGACAACAGTGGTTGTATGTGGTTTAATGGGTGGAAATGTGTTTGGGTAGATGAGTGGAGGTATCATCGAGGGATCTTTGCATTTTTGTTGAGACAGGGAGTAAGAGGTGCCCCCATAACAAATCTCTATCCACATACTCTAAGTGATCAGCCAAATGTGAGAATGGCACATCAATGGGTGAAATTAGGTGAGGACCTAATGGGAATTCCCGTAAAATGAATCTTGGAGATGGGGAATCAGTTGATGTCAGCTTCTGTGGGTAAGAGAGCTGAAAGTAGGTCTGTTGGATGTCAAGTAGCGGATGGATAATGCTCGCCAAGGGGCAAGGCTATCCCTACCGGGTCTATGATGGGTGGAATGGATTATGGGAGTTCCTCTATGAGGGGAGGAATGGATGGGTGCTCCTTTATGGGTGGAGGAGATAGGTGCTCCTCTGTGGGTGGAGGAGATAATGGGTGCTCCTCTATGGGTGGAGGAGATAATGGGTGCCTATCTATGGGTGGAGGAGTTACGGTAGGTAAAGGTTCACTAAGTGAAGAAACTAGGGGTGAGATGGTCTCAATGTTAGTAGAAGACTCCTCCATAGGTGATGTAGGAGATGAAGGGTGTTCTTCTATTGGTGAAAGAACAGTGATGGTTGGTTCAATGTGGAAGGAGGATTTTGGGCTAGGATTTCCTCTATGGAAGGAATGTGAGGTAATTGAGATGCAATAGGTACCTCGTTAAAGATTGCATGAACCTCACGAGTATGGGTATCATGAGTGGATGTCTCACCTGGTTTGATTGGATGAAGGGGCATGATTGGGAAATGGTTTTTTAAAGATTTGTAGATTTTGATTAAGGGTGGCATTGGGATTATCCACAGTCAACTCACCTTTCTCAAGCATTTCTTGGACAATATTCTTAAAAGTGATGTAGTTTCCGTCACTATGACCCTTTACTCGGTGATAGTTACAGAAATCATGTTCCTTATACCATGCGGGCATGGGGTGAGTAGGGTCAAAACCAGTGTGTGGTTTTATGGGTGGAAGGGTGATGGCACCAGCTTTGATCAGCTTTTCTAAAACAGAAGAGTAAGGTTCCCCAATTGGGGTATATTTTCGCTACTCTTGTCTGAATCGAAAATGCCTGTACAGGTGATAGATTAGATGAGGGTGTGGCTTGATTGGATGGATGAGTTGGGCCGACCTTGAGTACCACTGCGTTAGTGGTACCTTTAGCCTTTGAATAATTTTTTGGTGGTTTAGAAGAAGAAGAGGTTTCGGTCAACTTGAATGTCAAATTCTTATTTCGTAATTGGATTTTCTTCTCTTCAATAGCCCGAATTTCTAACTTTCGTGCCATAGTGAATGCCTCATTGAATGTTCTGAAAGTTTGGACCTGCAAGGTCGGGGAGATATGTTTGGTGCAAGCTCATGTGAAGAGCTTCAATGAGTTCAGTTTGTGGTAGTTGAAAGGTAAGTTGATTGATCAGGCTGTGCCAGCGAGTGACAAAATCTATGATAGATTCATCCTCATACTGACGTGTGGAATATAGATCAGTCATGGTAACTTTCTTGGCGATGTTGATAGAAAAATGATCCAAGAAAGCTTGGGCTACCTGATTAAATGAAAATATGGAGTGTTTGGGTAACCCACTATACCAGTCTAATGTTGGTCCAATGAGGGACATGGGAAAAGTTCTCAAAAGTAAGGCATCATCATGAGCAATCAAATAACATCCATGTTTAAATGAGTGCAAATGTTGTTGTGGGTCTTCCTTCCTATTGAAGCTGTTGAATTTAGGAATCTCCCAATGCACATGGTATGAATGGATGGGAATGGATGGGTGAATAGGCTCGTTACAAATCTCATCGTAAGTGAGAGTGTTGCAGGAGCTAGAAACTGATGCCTCCAGTGTTTGCATCTTATCCATCATCAATCTAATTAGGTCATTGGTGGGTTGTGATGATTGGATGCCTCCTATAGCGTGAGGAGGTTGGTTTTGGGTGTATAATGGGTGTGACATTCCAGTGTATGGGGCTGCCATGTAAGGTGGTGGAGAAGAAGGTAATGAAATAGGGGGTACGTACACGAAATGAACAATAGATGAAACAGGAGGTTTTTAGTAGTATGTATATGGGGGAGGAAGGGTTGTGGTAACCCTAGTGGCAATAGGGGCTAGTGATTGTGGAATGGAAAGAACTACGTTATGAAATGGGGTAGGGGTCACCGACACTGGAGGTGGGAATGTAGCTATGGGTATGTATGAGACATTAGGGGAGGATGAGGTCATGTTTGGGGTAGTCACCAAGGGTATGGTGGATGTAATGGGTGCAATAGGGGTAACAGATGTGGCAGTCATAACGGGTATAGGACCTAACTGGGAAATGACTGGGGGTAAAGTGGAAGCGGGCAGGACGGAGCCAGATGGAGCTGAAGCAGAAGTGGGTGCAAGAGTCAGGGGATAGATACGGGCATGCCATATATCAACTGACCTGAGGCATCTCAAGTGGATGAATGGGAGAGGTAAAACTATAAGGCAGCAGGGTTCTAGTCAAGGATTCATGTGAACTCCTCATCTTCGATGGCAATATTGGTGGGCTGAATGGGATCCATGGTTGGTGATAGAATAGAGGGTGGTGAAGGACTAGGGGGGAGTGGTTGGTGACTGGCATGGAACATGAGGGCATTCACTTGTCTTTGGGTCAGTACCATGTGAACCAGTACTGATCAGGTGATGTTGCTTCTCTATAAATAATACAGAGAATAGCAGGAATAGGTGAATCTGGTGATAAAAAAATGGATGAAGTAACAAATGGTGTGTGGAATGTGAAACAGGGTAACCAATGTCAGTTAGAGACAACCAACATCAGTAAGGGGTAACCGCTGCCGGTTATTGTGGAAAATAGGCAGTGAGCAATCAGTGAGGCAGAAGGCAAAATCTGACAAGTATGCCAAATCTGGGGATGTGTAAAATGTCAATGGAAAAAGTGATAGTGATAGAGACTGTGGAAAGTGGAAGAAAGTGAAGTGAAATATTCCTTTTGAATAGGTTAGCAAAAGGACATGGAACCGATGGCGGTTAAGCTTAACTGATGGCGGTTAAGCTTAAGCGATGGCGATCAGATGTAACCAATGACAGTCACTGTCAAATTGATATAGCGATGATAAAAATTGGTTGTGAATTAGAATTTGGTGTGGAATCAAACCCAAAAATCTGAGAATGATGTAGATGTGGTCCAGAAACACTTAGACTCAGTCAAAATACTCTGACTATGATTGGGAATATGCAAGGAAAGACAAAAATAATGATCGAAAGCTCTCACCTCAAAATGTAAATCAAACAGAACACTAAGAAAGAACGTTCCTAGAGTGCCTATTCTATCACGTTTATTCAGCTTATGCTATTTAGGGACTGACACATGAATTGTGAAATAGATTTTTTGGTGAGGATGGCTTCCTACAAAGAAGGAGATCTAAAGGGTGAGGTTTCAGGTTCGTTATGGTGGGGGCGAGCTATGCTCTAAAGTATGACTCGACAGAGCAGCAAGCTAGGTTCCCACTGTGCCATGATCATGTGATCACCTACAACTTCTTCCAGGTAAGATGTTGTTTAAGAATGTATGTATTTTGAATTTTTGTGTGGTTTGGTAAGACTCAAAGAAAGAGAAAAGGATAGGAGTGGTTTTCTACGATTCATTTGTCAACCATCAGTTGGTAATGACTTCTAGCGTACAGGTTGCCCTCATTTAATGTGAGATAATGTAGAAAATCTAGAATGAGATGCAATGATTTTAAAACCCAAATCAAAAATGTGAAATAGGATGAAAGAATAAGATGAAAAGGAAGAGGGATGCTCTTTCATTAAAATGTAGAAAACATGAAGAAATGATTCTTTTTAAATACACTAAAAGAAAATTTTCCTTTAGAGCAAATAGAAAGAAGAAGTGGATTACAAGGGAAGAAAATTAGTGTGTACACTCTTAGAAAGGAAACAAACATACAATTTTTTTCTAGGAATGAATGAAATGCAAGGAACCCTGGATGGGTCCCACCGGGCGTGCCAAAATATTTCACCTTTTTCTTCTTAGATTGTTTCTTTGAATTTGTTGACGAAACATGGATAGGGTAATGAGCATAGGAGGAATACCTGCTCAAGTTTTAGTTGATGAGTTGTTGCACGCGTATGACTTCTGGATCCACATTTGACTATGAGAGCTTCCTTTTGGCTAGGAGGAACTACCTGTAATGAAAGCAAGACCACCAGAAAGAATTAAAACAATATGGGTAGTGAACTACCTAGCGTGAGGTAGATCCGGGAAGTATGGTACTTCCTAGATGGCTATTCAGTCCACTGTTTTAAACAAATTAATGATAAAAACAATAGTAAATCTTATTGTTATTTTAAAATGATTTAGGTATCTCACTTAAAACGCAATAATAGATAGATCTAAACTAACATGCTAAGCTAGAATAGAATCCATAGGTCAAATGGTTGGTTATGGGTTCTGCAGGTATGATAAAGGTCTCCGGTACGTCACAGGTGAGTGAGGGTGAGATGAAATTAGAGTGGGTAGGTATCTATTCTAAGGCTGTGTGGGCAAATACAGAGACCGGTGTTGGTCAGGGGTGACTGATGGTGGTTAGGTATAACTGGCACCGAGTTATTGTGAGATCTGAGAATGTCACAGAACAGGGCTTTAGGTCTCTCTTTGTGATTACACAAAGGATTTTGGTTAGTCGAGATGAGGTAATGGGTGACTGGAGTAGGCTTTTGCAAGGTTTTGATGAGTCTATGGAGGTGAAAAGTGTTGGATATGGTCAATAAGGAGCAAGATAAACAAGTGGATGATAAAATAATGATGAGATGAAATAACCAGGAAAGTATGATGTTATAATTACTTGGATTTCATTTCTGAAAGTATGTGTGTGAAGGATGGAGATGTACTGATGATGGGTTTGAAGGATGCAAGTGATCACCGGTTGAAAGAAATATTTTGCATGGGCTGTATGCACACTCCTCTTTGCTTAGATAGATCTGAATGTGGCTGGGATGGTTGTGTAGGAGAAGATGTTCAATCTCCTTCTTTGGATGTGAGTTCTTGTTGGAATTGACTCTTTGAAGATGTGTTATCTTTTGGGGATCTCGTTCTTGCTCATCAACATTTCTCATGATGTTTTCCAACTTCCAGGTTCTAAATTCCAACCTTGAGAATAAGGTTGTTTTGGGTTAAAAAGGGGTAACTGACATCGATCCGGCTTAACCGGTGACAGTTAGGGGTGACCGACGTCGGTCAAGGTGGGATTTCCTAGGTATACTAAACTTAGGGGAGATCCTCCTGATTTCCTCAGATCTTGTGTTGTTATCCCATGAGATTGGACTGGGAGCTTCTTGTGATCATGCAGGAATGTGGTTAGAGGGAGTGTAGGCCTTGATTTTTATGGTTTGGGTAAGTCTTAGTTAAGTTATGGAAACTTACTAAGAATAGGTCTTAGGTTGAGTTAACTTGGTGACGTGTCTAAGTGAAGTGTATGTGTAGGTATTATTTAAATAAAATATTTAAATAAATAATAAATATAGTGAGGATAATGAGTTAATTTAATTAAATTAATATTTGTAGGGTGAAGGGGGAGTGTGACCTAGTTTTAGTGTCTACACTCTCCATCATGAAACTTGTGCAATACCCTCTCTATCTGATTTGTCTTCATGCACCTTGGGAGGACACCATTCACATCCCTTTTGAACAAAATATTATCTACAAGCATGTATGGGATGAAATGAAGTCTGAAATACCTCTTTTTGAAGTTACTCAATCCTTGAGGACTTTGAATTGTTTGAAGAAAATATACAATATCCTGAGTCCGACAAGGAATGGGTATGCCATTTGCATTATGTTCTTGATTTTTTTGCAACACCATAACAACTTCTTCCTCCTCTCTTGATTTAGCATGTTGGTTAGAAGCTAGCTTCTCACACAACCCTTTCCCCCTAACTACTTTGGTCACATTTATATCAATATCATACTCCATGACCTTGGTTATCCAACCAGCTCTCTTTTCATTAAGGTCCTTGTTCAAAAGAAAATATTTTACACCATCATGTGAAACTAATAGATGAATTCTACTATTTGACACTAGATGCCTAAATTTCTTTAAACTTCTAATCATAGCAAGGACATAATTCTTAATGAATGAATATCTCACCTCATAATCATGAAGACCTTGATTGAAGAATGCAATAGGATGCTCTAGTCCTTTATTTATTTGTACTAGTAGGGTATATATTACATCTATGCTTCCAAAATCATATAAAATGAAGTCCTTCGAGAAATATGGATTTATGAGGGTTAGAGCCTCTGCAATGTCCTACTTTATGGCTTCAAATATTTCTTTTCCCTTCAGTAGTTCATTTGAAAACCATGTTCTTTTATAGCCTTAGTGTGAGTGGCTTGAGAAGATGGGAAAAATTAGGAACAAACCTCCTAACCAAATTAATTTTCCCCAAAAAAAATTGGAGAGAATTCTTATGACTTGGCAATGGCAATGCTTGAATAACCTTAACTCATTTTGGTTAAATTTCCATCCCCTCCTATACACAATGTGGCCTAAGAGCTTACCTTCATGAGCTAAGAATATGCACTTTTTTGTATTCAAAGACACTATGAATCTCCTGCATCTTTGGAATAATTTTCTAAGGTGAAAGAGGTGGCTTGATGCATTTTTTGAAAATACAGTAATTTCATTTAGATACACAAGAACTATCTTATTTATCATTCCTTTGAATGCCATACCCATTTCCCTTTAGAAAGTGGCTCTATCATTTGATATTACAAATGGCATCTTCCTATAATCATATGTGCCCCACTTCGTAGTGAAGGCCATCTTGAATTGGTCTTCCTCTTTCACCATGATATCGATTGTAGCCCAAGTAGTCTTCTTAAAGTTAAAACCTTTCTGATCTAGCTACTACTTGTAAGATTTTCTCCATGGAATGAAGTGGATAGTGGTCTTTGAGAGAGGCCCTATTTAAGTGTAATAAATCTACACATAACCTTATTTCCCTATTTTTCTTCCTAATTTGCACCAGATTCGCTACCCATGAAGAGTGTTTGATCAGGAAGATGATATGTGCCTATATGAGCTTGTTCAATTCCTTCTTCATGAGAGGATCAATGTTAGGGTTTATCAGATCTTTGTTTTTGTCTAATGGGCTTGGATTCCAGATCTAGCTCAATGGTGTGTTGTGCCAATTTTGGATTAAACCCTCTCAAATCTACAAGCAAAGATGTCCGGGAAATCTTAACAAATCCGTATGAATTCAGATTTTTCTTGATTTGTGCTCACCTTGCCAACTTGGGGCATTTTACCCTCTTTAACTAAAATGGATTCTGAATCTTCCCTTTTTACCTAAATTTGTAGCTTCTCTCTCCAAAGTTGATCATTGGGATTGTATATTGACTGTAGAGTCACTAAACCCTTTGGCAATTTGTTTGTCCACAACTGTACCACTTGATCCCCATACTGCTACTCCAATTTCTTCTTATTTTTAACCGAGAACTCAACCTCCTCCTATAAGAAATTAATGATCTGTTGATCATTCTCAAATACTTGCCAGCTTGTGTTATTATACGGTACAGATGGCCTCACAATTACATGAATATGTCACTGTGATTTATATTTTTTAATATTATCCACCACATCAAATGTTTCTCCAATTTATGCAAGCTGTCTGTCACAGCCTCATTCTTCGTCCTTGGTATGGCTTGAATATTGAAAGCTCTGAAATCATCAATTTGATCCCATACCTGATTCTTGTAAGCTTTGAGAAGATCATTCTTAGCAACATGGTTTCCCTTAACCTGGTTGGCAATTAACTCAATATTCCCAAACACTTGCAAGTTTTATATACCCCTCCTTCTTGCCTAATTCAATCCATGTATCAAAGCTTCATACTCAGTTGTATTGTTTGAATAAGTAAACTAAAAACAGAAAACTGAGTAGTACTTCATACCTTATGGTGAAAAAAGCATTACTCCTCCTCCAGTGCCTTGCCTACTCCTTGATCCATCAAAGAATAGTTGTCATACTTCATTATCACCCTTATCATATGGTTTGGTGAGGCTAGGAAGAGGTGTGTTTTCCTCGTGCAAACAATAAAATCCCAACTCAGCCTCCTCTATTTCCTTGTATGGATCATATCCTTGTTTTATTTTTTCCCATTCATCAAGATTCAAATCCGAGATGCCCCCATCTTTGGTATCTACTTCCTGGGTGTTTGGGAAATCCTCATGATCAAAGGTTAAGAAATTTGTGTTGATTGGGCTTGTACATGAGGCTCAATATGGAAATTTGCAATAGGTTTAGACCAGATTGTAGCCTTAGCTTCATACCTTGTTTTGAAGAGCATATGTGACCAATCAGCTGATAAGTAGCCTCCAATTTTGGTAGTGAAGTCTCTTGACAAGCACAATGTAAGTAGTGGCGGCAAGTCAATCACTGATATATCCTGCTGAACTGTGACATTAGGACATGCATGTAATGTGAGGTTTAAACCTTTTATGATCCCAATATTCCCCACTACTATCCCATCTAACTATACCACTCATTTGGAAACTAGGTCATATTTCAGGCCCAACTAATGTGTAATTTGTTTTGGCATTACCAAACTGACTAGCCCCTGAGTCAATCATGCAATTGTGTACAAGGTTGTTCCCAATAATCAAAGATATATAGAATGGAGAAGGTTTCATGTTTTCACCTTGTTGACCTCTATGAAATCCTTCTTTTAGAGCTATATTAGTGAGCACCTTCTCTTGATTCTCAGAAAACTCGTTTGATGCTGACCAATTTTCCATGGCTGCTTGTAACAAATCTTGTTGGCCTGAAATTTTCAATGATTCCCACATAGAAATGCTTACATTGGTCTTCTTCAATTTGATCAATAATGTTAAAAGGAGATGGATTCCCCTTATGTTTCCCGTTGCTCAGCATGACTTTCTCCTACACATGGGATACTACAACCGTGTACCTGAGTTGGCTTAGAAGGTAGTTTGGGCTGATTTTGAACATTTGGGGCATCACACTTGGATTTCTAATACCCTGAAGTGTGATAGAAGGCTGAGAAGTAATTGGATTAGATGACTTCCCTTCCTCTATATTCATCTTCTTAGACATCATTTTGGTTGTTATACTTTGAGAAGGGGACTTATTTATTCCACAGAAATCCTCAGCTTTCCAATTCACAAGTGTTGTCTCATTTGGAGGTGTTTCCTGATTAGTTACTTGCTACTAACTTTCTTCTTGGTTTGGTTCTTGAGGAACACCCATCATAGTCACCATCAATGCTTGATTTAAAGCACCATTGAAGCATGTTTCCTGATTGTGTGGTTGGATGCATGGGAAACACCATTCATATTCTTGTGCTATGTTGTTTTGAGTTGGAACCAAGGCCCTAGATGTTGAAAACTACATTAGGGTTATATGTTTGGAATGGCTTAGCAACTTAGGTGTTGTCTTTGGTTCTAATTGGCAGCTTGAATAGGTGACATGTTTGGCTGATATGGAGGTTTATTGGGTTGGAACTGAGGCTAATAAGGTCTAGTATTTTGAGCTTGTTTCCTCTTAAGAGTTACCAACTTGTTTCCTAAGTTTTTCAATTGTTTCATAACCTCCTAGAGTTCATTTGAAGGGATAGAAGAAGAAGTGGAAGCTTCATTTGAAATTTGATTTCTTGGAGCAAGGATGGGGGCTATTGTAGGTGTTTGATTAGGATTAGGATTCCCCATATCCAGATAGAGAGGCATAGGTGGCCTAGGTGCAAGTTTACCGGCTTGAATTAGGAAATTCTCAGCTCTAATGGCTATGGCATAGGTGTCTAGTAGGGTTATTCCTCCCATATATTGTATCATAACAAATATATCAGAATTTAGAGATTTAAGAAAATAGAGAAATGTCACCTTTAGCTATTGGTTTGACCACAATTGGGATCCTCTCCCATGTTCTTTGGAATATGGAATTGAAGTTTCTAATTTTCTCAATCGGTTCCCTTTTGATTGTAGTCATCTACTCCAAAAGGGATAAGTTGTCAGCCCTCTCCCCAAACTGGCCATAGAGAGTTGTGCAAAATTGATCCCAAATCTGAATTGATCCTTCTCCCAAGCCTATGAACCACTGTAAAGTTTTTCCTTTGAAATAAGAAGCCAACAACTTAACTGCAACATCCATCTCACAAATCTCATGTATGACACAAACATTTACAATGTCTTGAAATGTGGTCGATGGGAGTTGTGTGATTTTCTCTAGTGAAATATGGGATATTCTTTAATGATGCTATTGGGACCATATTTTTTGCATTAAGGGAAAGTGGAATACTTCTCGTGAAATTTTCATAGGGTTTTGGAGGTGGCGTATTTGGTGGTTGTTGATGAGCCATCCTGAGTGGCCTGAGAACCCTAGTCAATTGAACAAAGGGTCTACCAGGTGGAGGTGTGGATAATGTTATTATTTAGTGGAGATGGAGACCTTTGTACTCTTCCTTCCTCTCCTTCCTCTCCCTGGAGATAACTGCAAGTATTCAAAAAGATCTTATTCTCTTGCTCTAGACCAGGTTTGCACTCTTCTCATGAACTTGATAAACTTGGGCTACTGAAACCACTGGATTTGAATGATGGAGTCACTAAATGTGTTGTTGCAAAGCCTCTAAATGCTGGAAATTCACCAAGACACCCAATCTTGATAAAAATTAAAATATTGACTTTTATCCCACTTGGCATGCCAAAACTGTTATGTCAGAAAAGTATCACCCTAGGATTTTCACATTACAAAACCCAACTCTTGACTAACATAAGATTGTATCAAGTTGTGTTACCCTTGTAATTTAGAAAAACCTCCAGGAGAAGGTTAGGCATACCTAAACTATTCCTAGAAAGGGAAACCTATTCTAAGACTAACCTAGAATTTCCAAGGGACCATAGACCTTGAGAAATACATAATATAATGTTAGTCCTAAAAGTAAGGGAGGTGATAACAGTAAAAATAAGACTAGAGAGATTCCTAGTGAGTGAAAGTGGAGGAAAATGGGGAAGAAGAGGGTAGACAAATTGCCACAGTCCCAAAACACATTCAAACCTCCAATTTCGTGGAGCACAATGAATTTAAACCCTATAAAGGAACATAGTATGCACAATATACCTGCAAAATATAATAGAAGGCAAGAAATGCAATATAAATCAAGCTAGGGAAAGAAAAGCCACAAAACACTAATTTTATTGCTTAAATTGATGCACAATCCATTACAATATAGGCATAAGGAAATAATCCTTCACAAAATGCATAAATTCAAGGCCTGCAACTCACAAAAGTGTTGGAACAATTTTGGTAAAGTTCCTTTACATTCCAGAATGTCTCTCCTTCCAAATGAAGGGGAAAATACATATATATAGAGAAAAGGAGCAACCAACTGACATATTTCATTAATTTCTCATACAAAGGTATGGGCAACCATACCAATTTTTTTTTCTAATGGTACTTTTCTTACACAAAGGAGATGGGTGTCATACTTCATTAATCCAGTTATTGAGCTGTCATGTACGGTGTCATTAATTCTTGGTCATATCTGAAACTCCTTGTTGTCACTCGATAGGAACCACTAGCTGATGCCTGACAGAACAGGAAGATTCACCACTGAAAAAAGAATGACTTGTCACACGATAAGAATAAATGTTGTCATGTGACAGTGAGGGGAGGTTGACGCATGTCAGCAAAAGGTGGTTGATGCATGATAAGAAGCAATGCTGATGCGCAACAAGAAGGTGGCAGTGATGAGAAATGTAGAACAATGTGTAAAAAAGAGGGGAGTTATCACACGATAGAAAAGTACATTTTCACACGACAAGATGAAAGTGGTGACACATGTCAAGAAGAAATAGTTGGTATGCATCAAGGATGACAAGGTTTTTGTGTGTCAAGATTAAATGTTATCACGTGATAGGGATAAAGGTTTTCGCATGTTAGCATGAAGTCATTGATGCATGATAGGAAGAAAGGTTATTGTGCATCACCATGAAATCATTTGCACATGATAGGAAGAAAGGTTTTCACGCATCAGCATGAAGTCGTTGATGTGTGACAGGAATAAATATTGTCATGTATTAGCATGAAGTCATTGATTGACAGTGCGATATAGTTGAAGCATGGTGATGTAGGTTGATTGACACATGACAGGAAGATGGGCATTGACACGCAATGAGAAGGAGTTGTTTGTTTCATGACAACAAGGTGAAAATCCATACATTTTTCCAGCTTGACCATTAAAACAAACCCAGCTCCAAACCTTCGTCATGGCTCACAAGCTTGCCGCAAGATACCCTGTAAACTGCTACCCATTAACTATCAATGCCTAGACCTTCAAGTTAATCCATTTTGTAGGGGGTGCAAATATGGATAACAGGGCCCCAACCCTTTGCTATATAATATTGTTCAAATAAAATAATACAACTAAATACATATTGTAGGTGAATTTTTATGGTAGCAGTAGGTTCAATTCTCCATCCCATCAGGCATGCAGAGAACTCCCTTCAAAAGCTGGTCTTGGTACCTGATGAAGTCTTCATGGGCCTCAACACTGAACATAAATTGAATGGCCCATGTCAGTCCCTTAGACATCCTCTTTTCACGTAACACAATAATGCTCATTCTCGGCCCATTCAGGATGTCCACCAACTCCCTCCTCTTCTTAGGTGTGTTTTCCCATTTGGGCAAGGTGAGTCCACTTCAATAATTTGATTTGGCAGTACGACCTCTATTTGGGTGAGCCTCAGGAGTGGGTGTTTCTCCACAAGCTAAAATACTAGGAAGAGCATGAACCTTCTGAGAGGAGACCATCTACAACCCAACCATAGCTTGAACCTCTTCCATGACAAAATCAAAAGTATTGAATTTCTCCTCCAATCCATTGGCATGACCACTTAACGAGAGGCCTTCATCATTGTTCCCTTTGTGTTGAGTAGAAAACTAGAGCTTGTCCCCAGAAAGGAAGGAGAGTAGTATGCCTTCATCACATGCCAATGATTATCATGAACACGAGGGTAGTGATGAGACCAGTGATTTCTCAAGGCCTCAAGTTTTAACCAAAACTCTAGACGTACCAAGTAAAAATGTAGAGTTTTGAAAATGGGGAAATAGGGACACATTACAACCAGGAAATTCATGAAGGATAGTACTAGGGTAGATTGATGGAGACAGACCTAAGAGTAATCCCTAGCATTTGGAACGCTGAAAACCTAGCAGATTGAGGCTCCATTAGACCCATAGAGTTGAAAAAATTGGCCCACATGAGTTAGTTCCTCCCCTAATGGATTTGAACTCAAAAAATATGAAGCCATTTCCAGAAGTTTTGAAATAAAAAGGAAGGTGGATCTGGAAAAATTATAAAAAATCTAAACTGGATAGGTGACAAAGCGAAGGAATTGGTGGACCACTTAAATATGCATGGCGGTGGCATTGACATGGTAAGAAAAATCATTTTGTTATTAATGCCATATCAATTTTCAATTTCTTAGAACGTGTGAAATGTAAATAAAAATAATATTGTTTATAAGGAGCATATCACCAGAGAAGAATTAACTACCCAAAAAATTGATAAATTTTCTGGCCACATCAAGACTTTACACATGTGGAAAATTTTAGTGATAAATGTGATATGACCTGTAAAATATTTTCCTATGTCATCAAATGATGTACACATGATACAGTGGCATTTTGGCACAACGGGTGGTTGTTTGATGATAATAGTTTATGTTTTCATGACAGCCCAAGGTAGTTAAAAAACAACAACATTTAGTCTGGATGTCATAGGAATATGATCTAAAACCCTAAGAAGATAATAAATTTTTTTATATATTTAGAGAAGGGGGAAAAATTCTGGAGGAGGACAAAAAATTGGTGCGGAAGTCCTATGGGGAAAGGAAAATTTCATCGGGATGTCACAATGGCATAGTAAACCTTCAAATAGGAACTTGTCGTGATGAAGGTTTTCTCTATTCAAACCAGTTAGTAGGAATTTATGTTAAGATGATTGCCTATTGTACAGTCTATTGGTGCCATTTTTTAGCCTGTAAGATTTTGCCCTAATTTTCTTTCATTCTGCGTGCTCTGAAATGTTTTTCTCTCAAAATTGGTGGTCTGCAACTTTTCCCCTCTAGATTGAATGCCTTGAAATGCTCATTAGCTTGTTATTTTGTCCTCAATTTGAAAGAAATCATGCACGTGCGCCCTCTTTTGTGCCCTAATTTTTCCAAAATTCTGCAGGCTCTACTATTTTTCCTTTTTGCCCAATCGTGGAAGTTTAAAATTGATCAATTTATGCTCATTTTCCTTTGAAAATCCAATCACCATGATCAAAAATTGCTTTGAAAACATGTTTCAATTGGTTCAATTGATCGAGAAATCCTTCGTCCTTAGCGAAAAAATCAATTCTAGGGCATCCCTGGCATTTTCTGTGTTTTGACGGCCAGATGGGTGTCGTTTGCCCGTCAATTTCATCTTTAGCATTCTAGGGCATCGCTGGCAACTTTTTCATCTTTTGACGGTCATACGGTCATCCTTTTCCTGTCAATTTTTAGCTCACAAATCTTCTCTTATGTGGCTTGTTATAATTGGACAAGGATTCGGCGGGGCCTATTTATAAAAACTTAACATTTTTTGTGTTTTGGCAAAAAGTGCAAGTTGCCCCCCAAGCTCCACAGGCCCTAGAGGAGGTACATGTGTCACAAGGAGAGTGAAGGCAGATGGGTGGGTCTTTTTGTGCCTTAAGGAATTTTGGAAAAAGAGTTAAAGTACAAAGAAAATGCCTAGAGCCCATAACGAAATAGAATGGAACACACGTGTCATGGCTTTAGAGTGCATGGAGGCTGGCCTCAAAATTCCTTTTAAATCAAAGGTGGTCCGCGGGTCGTGCCATGTCTTAATCAAAAGCGGGATGGAAGGCTTGTGGAGGACTTAGAAAAAAAATTATTTTTGGTGAAAGGGAAAAAAGTTATGAAAAAGGCCGTGGGTCTGTCGGGCCAACTCAGGAGAGGACACGTGGCAAGATCAAGGGTAGAAGGGAGTGCGTGTGAAGCCAGAGGAAAAAGGAAATATTGTCATTTTTCACAAAAGTGAGTTAAAGTGGTAATTTGAAGCGCTGGATTCATCAATGAATAAGAGGGAGACACATGTGAAAATCAAAAAAAGTGGAGGTGCGGGTCCGTGGAGGAACTTGTGAAAAAATTTCCTTTTGTCCAAAAAAGGGTTGAAAAATCTGTAAAATTGAGCAATGACCCCGGATCCAAGCAACTTTTTTCCACGTGTTAGGCCAAATCTCGAGGGCGGGGGCTGCAGGAGAAAATTGTGAAAAATTTCCTTTTTTCCAAAAAAGGTGGAAATGTGTAGAATTGAGCCACGATTCCAATGGGACCCACATTGGGACACGTGTCAAGCAAATCTCAAGGGGCAAGGGGTGGAGAAAAATGTCAAATTTTTACATTTTTCCAAAAATGTTAAAATGTCAAAAAGTGATCCCAAGCCCATTTCCAATCACATTGTGACACGTGGAGGGCTCAGATTAAAGGAGAAAGGAAAATCAATGGTAACTGTGCATTTTTCAGTTTGGCTGCCATTTGAGCTCCAACAAACTTGGAAATGCATTTTTGCATCAATTTGATCAAATTTTTGGCAAATTCATGTCATTTTTGCCTTTAAGGATCAATGAATCAATTTGATATTCAAGGATCAGATATGAGGTACTTTTGAAATGAAATTTTTTCAGGCTCGAGCAAAAACGTGAAATATCAAATCCAAAAGTTGTAGAGTCAAATTTTGGAGGGATAAGGATGAAATAATGAAAGGAAGGGGGTCTTGCATGCTTTGAAGATGAAAAATGTGCCTCCACAATGGATAATGATGTGAATTTTGCAATGATTCACCTTTTTTGAAACACCTGGCAACTTTTTGAATGTTTTTCTGTTAGATGTCCCTTCTGTGAATCATGATGAATTTGTAACAAACTAAGATGCCATAGGATATTCTTTTCTTGGGAAAGAAGGATCAAATGTAATGGAAATGATATATAATGCATGTTTTGAGACATGCAAAAGGTCAGGAAATTGAAAATCATGAGAAAATTTTGAGAGAAGCTCATCTTCTGAGAAACCCTCCAAAAAACCTGGTTAATGTCTTCTGTGTTAGATATTCATTCATGTTGAGTTGGTTACAAGTGTATAGCCATCACATAGCTCTGAGATTGTTCCTAAAAATCTCCCCTGCTGATGAATCTAACAATATTTTGAATTAATCTGTGTTATTTTGGGCAATATGATGTCTGTTATCATGTTTAAATGTCTGTGCAAAAAGTTTTCCTTGTTCTTGTTGCAATCTTGCATTGAAATTTTTAGGAATCACACAGATCTCATCCTTATTGATTTTTTAGTGGCATTTGCAATTTCATTTGTCAGAAGAGCTTTCATCTAGCATTGAAAATAAGCATTTTAAAATCACTTCACCTTCATTTTGTTGACAGAGATTGCTTGTAAGCCTTTGGGGGTACCTTAGGCGTGATTTGATCAGAGATTTTGATGTTTAATTGAGTCCTTTAACTCAATATTTTATGTTGAGGTCTCAAAGATTGTGTGAAGAGTGCAAACCTGGGCCTCCATTCATGTATCTCTTCTGGTTGAAAGAACATCTGACTGTTTTGAAGCATTTTATCTGATAGTTGTTCAAATGTTGTAGAGGTTGTCAAAGATATGGCATAGTTAATTTTGTCTTATCAATATCCCACCAAAAAACATTCTAGACAACTAATCTTACCCCATACTATCCCTGTTTTGACCTGTATACCCAAAAAAGATCAAAATCCATTTGCTAAAGTATGCAGAACAGATCAGGATTTTAAAATGTCTTCAGTAACCCTTGCCTTGCATTGAAATTATCTCCATAATCTGGGAGTGACAACTTGTGAAAGTCAGATTTGGAGTGTTGATCATATTTTCCCAAGGCCCCTTCATACTATTTGCACAAATTGAGGGATATCTTCATCTCCTTCACCATTTGAGGGTTACAAAATAGGTCCTCTTACCTTGGTTGAAAGGCACAACCTAAAATAGTTAGGACAAGATCAAGTCCTATTTGAGTGTTATCCATCTCTCCACAAATCTGAGTTCCAGTTAGATCACATCCCTAGCTACAAAATGACATACATCATGATCTATCTGTCTTCAAGCTTCATGTCATATCTCTGATGCTGCTCAGACTGAAAAGGAGAACAAATTTGGGTACCAACACCAGTGGCGCTTGCCGGGGATATTCTTAGTTCAATCTTGTTATGGAAATACAATTTGAGATAAAATATGCAGAATAAACCCTTAACAGAATCTTGCAATTGTCTGAAAATATATATGTTAGAAGCATCATTACTATATCTCAATTTGTAAGGTGAATGTAACACAACTCTGTATGAGAATTTTATCAGTTTAATGTAGTTCAACTTCATTTGCATTTGTGGTTGATAGATTCAAGAAAAGGAAGGTCTGATCTCAAATTTTATTGCAAGATTCCACTCTCTCAATACAATGCTAGATCCATTTTGAGCTATGCTCAACAAACTCTACAGAATTCTTATTGGCAAAAACTCCATACCTGCTTATTTATGTATCATTGCATAAGAATACCAATTACTTAAGCTTTGATACAAAACCATGGTTATTTTTGTTATTGCTAATCTCTACAAAACTACCGAAAAAAAGGAAGAAGATATCTAGTTTCAGGAGAGACCTACATGTAAAAGTTGTTTCAAGAATTGGGAAAAACTTCAGAGTTCCGAGGAAAGAAAGATTTTGGAAGGTTGTTGAAAGACATCAACACAGAAAGGAAGTACCCATTGCTAAACTTGAAAATAGATCATCCCAAACATAGGATTATGCACTCCCACATGTAGATTGAATTACAAGAAATTCTTCATGAAACTTGTTTGCTTCATCTGGAGTGAAGGACCTTCCTTATTGCTACCTCCTTGCTCCTAATTTTATGCACCTTGTTTGACCAAATCATCATGTAAAGGACACTGACGGGTATGAATCTTCTCCTAACTTTAACTTACCATTTCCTGAATGATTACTCGTGAAACATTCTTGTATATGCCCAAATACCTCTCACTCCTCATCATTTTTTTCTCCCCCAAGATCACCACCTCAAAACCAATGGCTCTATCCTAGACCTCCATTTGGTTGTTAACACCTTTGGTCTGAAATCTACTAAAATTTATAGGAATGGATGGTTACCCAACTGTTGTCCCTCCAAGATGTCACTGAATAGATTAACCACAAAGTTCCAAGGAAAACAATGCCATAATTGGTAATCAGCATCTCAAACACTGAAGGATTTTGTTAACATGATGGACCATTTTATAGATCACTGAAGATGTGTATGTTAAATTTTTCATTCCCACACTAGATGAGGATGCAAGGGATTGATACAAGCCTGCTCACACCTAGCATAATTACTATGGCCCAATTCTTGGACTGAAGGTGAACAATGACATTAGGTTGTCTGATCCTGGTGTCTTGGGAAACTTTCCTATATGGTTAGTTTTATATCTAAAATGGCCTCAACAAAGGAGTCCAACTACCAGTTTAATACGGGTTGACACATAGCATGTTTATACAACCTACTTTGAAATACCTTCTTACAGTTACTTTTCCTATTTGGATAAATTTAGCTTCACTTCCATACTTTGCAAGTTGACATAGAAAATACCAAGCATTTATTTTGTAACAGACATTTCCTGTCATAATTGAAGGTTTCTTTTGCACTTTCTTGGTACTTTGCATTTCCTTTGACCTGAAATAACATTGTCATTGGGATAACTATTTGTTCCACCCAAATTTCTTTGTAAGAGTGACTGTACTGTTCAGAAACATCGTAATAAGTACCCATCAATGATCGACTATCAGAATCTATACCATTGACAGGAGCTTCGGGATTGGAAAGCCCATACAAATCTATCTTTAGTTTACACATAGCACATCTCCTTCGCTTTAGCCCTCTGGTTACATATGGTACATTGGAGGTTTTTCACCATGCAAGAAATTGTCATTTCCTTTTGATCTAGACAAGTTTAACGCAAACTGCCCTAGTCAGGTAGATTGCGGTATTCCAAGAACGTTCTCCAGAATGTCATTTTTCAACAGAAAAGACTCGCATGAAATGTCATCACGATTCTACAAGTCATTTTCCTTGACTGTCAATGAGCCTTATTTATGTTTATTGTCACATCCTAGAATACGGTTTTGAAAATAAGATTGTTTAGGATTGAATTCTTATAAAAAAAATCGTTGATTGATGGATTCAACTACAGCATGGCCCATCAAGCTAAGCCTTGAATTTTGGCAATTGGAGTTAAGATCTTTGCACATGATTCCAACCTCATTTTAGTGTTTAGCCTTAGATAGCCCATTGTTTGGAAGCCATATGAATTATCAAACTGTGGAAAATTCTTAAGAATGCATCAGTTGGTAATATTTACAAAATATGCCAGAATACTCAAATAAAAGAGAATGAATGGTACACAAACTTGATTTAGACAATATTTAAATGGTTGCACTCCGATTTATAATTATGTCCCATAAAAATAAGGTTTCATTATTGCTTCAGAGTTCTTCTACAGCCTTCACTCATCAAGTACTATGCCCAGATATTCAATTGTTGGATGCTTGCGGAACATTCCAGGCTTGTACAAAGTGTCTTTATTTTATCCAATCAAAACATTGGATTACAGTGTTAGCTTTTTACTTGATCAGTCGAATTAAAGTGTGCATAATACCATATCTTGTCATCATTAGCTTAAGCAGTTCATGATACCCATGTTGTATCACTCACCAGTAAAAACTAGGAATCGCAAAGCCAAGTCTGTAAAAAATACATACATCAGATTACTCGCATTATTCTATAGTCTAGCATTCCAGTGTCCTATGTCCCAAAAATTCACTCATATTGGTAAGCTAGCATTACAGTAATTTGGGTCTATTACTACATAACAACCCATGTTGTTTAAAAGATCAATACTCAAGGGGATCGAGCCCATGAAGATACACTATGTGATTCGCCACTATTATGCGGAATCCGATGGGTTCAAAACCCTTTGTAAAAGTCATTTTGAATCAAATTCTACAAAAAATTGCTTCACATTTCAATAAATTGGTATTCTTAGGATATTGCTTGTCAAGCTGTAAAGGAGTTTGTCATAGTCTTCTAAGTCCGAAACTATGTAATGTCACTCTTGCAATTTTCTTAGGATTGAAGAATTTACAGATGGTTGAAGTATCATTTTATTTATTTTCAATAATGGTTACAGTTGAACATGAAAATCTGCCTTTAATTTTATCGGAGTTGGAGGTCAGACAGATTTTCAGTACTTCATTTGCATTATTTGCACAGATAGATTTTGGTGACATTGTGCTATAAAATTGTTAAAAGATTTTTAGTGTTGAAGGAATCCATTTTATTCATGTGCTTGATTTGCACATTTCATGTAGTGAAATTTGCTTGATTTGGAAAGACTCCAGTTGCTGTTGGAGATAGATGACTGTCCAGTGATTCTGTCTTTCGTGTTGACAAAACTGGAAGGAAGAAGACTCTTCATTGGACCCAAGGGAATAGTTATTAGGAGAATACGTTCACTAGCAAAGATACCATTTTAGAGCAATAGTTAAAGTTAGACCAAGATCCATTACAAGTATGTTTCCGAACAGTTTCAGGAAAACTGATCTATCCATTGGTGAGAGGATTAACCATAGTAGAGGATTATCACATGCAATTCTTCCAGTCAATTCTGAGCCAAACTACATCTTACTCAAGGAAAGCTCATCCACTTCAACTAGTAGAAGGTCCTTCTATGTACAAGATTGGTAAGATCCTTTTTCAAACTACAGACTGCTGTGAGACAATTCGTAGTACAATACATTCCAATAAGAATCCACCTAGAGAATACCTAGTCATTATATCTTCTATTGTGAGTTTTGAGATATGCACAATTCTTGACAGGTTCCCTAAATGTAGAAGCCAAAGAGTATCGACCTTACTAGTCAGATTTTCAGAACTTCAAGGGTTTGTAGGAGGATCCAGAAAATAACATGAGACCGCAACGACCTCATGTCATGGTTTGTGGTCCAAGATCCCACCTCAAAATAGAATGGCTCAGCCTCCCCCTAGAGCCTCCATTTTTTGACACCTTTGGTCATATAAAATTTAGACAATGGATGGTTACCCATGTTCTCCCACAAGATGTCAGAAATCCATTGCCAAAATTCCAAGGTAAAAATGCTATAACTGGTGATCAACATCTCAAATTTTTTTTTAATATGATGGAGGAATTTGAGATTAAGCATGAAGATGTGTATATTAAATTGTTCATTCATACACTAGAAGAGGATGCAAGGGATTGGTACAAGGCTCTGCCTAATAATTCTATTGATTCATGGACTGAAATGCATAATGCATTCAAATTGCAATATGGTGATAAGACTAATCCTAGATTTCTCTTGTCTGAAATTTGAAAACATCAAGAAGAACCCCAATGAATCAATTCATGACTTCAACACAAATTTAATAAAACTTTGAGAAATAGACTTCCTGTTAATCTAAGGCCTTGTGATGATCTTGTTTAATAAGAAGGCATATTGCTTGATCACCCTATATGCAGATGCATTTGATAAGAAGGAAGCCTATTACCTAAGAGATAAGAACCCTACCAATTTAAAACAGGCCTTTACCATGGCACGCAGATTGAAAATAATATCAAGGCAGTTGGGAAACCTCTCAAGAGAGATGGTGTAAAGTTGATAAACCCTGAAAAACCTCAAGCTAAGAAAGAGTGTAGACTTGGAGGAAGTGGTGAAAACTTTGGCAGGGGATGTCAAAGAGATTTCCTACAAGTTGGTAAGAGTAGAGAAGGGAATTGGGAAGACTTCACAAGGTTAGCAAAAGGCACAAAACCATGACAGATTTTCCAATCATCCTAGGGGTGATCAGAGATCTGATGATAGAGGGAAAGGACCCATGGGGTCTGCAAATAGACATCCTCAAGCACGTGAAGGAAGAGTGTTACCTGATCCCCTAACTACTAGGGTTGCTGTTGTTGAGGAAGTTGTTGATATTGATTGGTGTGATAGGTGTTTTCTACCCCATCCTCCATGTGAAATGGACCAGCAAGATGGTGAAGCTAATAATGATGATGGTACTGATGATGATATTTGCATGGTGGGTTGTTCTTCAAGCTCACAAGAAGGAGCAACATCAACTGAGGTCATAAGTGCAAGGACAGCTACAACCTTTTGGGATTGCATCAAATGGGTACAAATCCTTCTTCCCTCTCATACTCTTGAAGTTGATGTAGTGCAAGCTTTTGAAATTCCTAACAATGAATTTGAATACTTAAGAGCTTTGATGATTAAGAAGTATGATGGTGGTATCCCTTTGGAGGAAGATAGACAATTGTTAATGAATGTTGTTGTGGCTCAAGAGAAAGAGTATAACACTAGGAGAAAAGGTTGTTAAGGGAGTTGGGCCTCAAGCCAAACCTAAAACACCCTTGCTTACAAGTATTCCCAAAGAAGCTCCTAGAAGAGAAACACCTGCCAAAATCTCTATTGTCCCAAGCAAAAATTACAGTCCTCCTCATGCCCAAGCTACCAAGAATCCCATGCCATCTAATGAATCTATTTGTCTCCATTCCAATGTTGCCTTGCCAAAGAGTGTTCCATATGACATAGCCCAAGTATTGATCCAAATCAAAGTGAGTGTTCCAATCATTGAGTTGCTTAGGATTCCTGAGCACAAGAAGAGAGCATTTGAGTACTTGGGATTGAAAGAGGAGAAGAGTACCCCAAGCAGAAATGTAAACATTGTTGAAACTCCTCCTCAAATCATTACAGACCTTAAAACACCACCAGCATAGTAGAGGATCTTGGAGAAACACCTGAGGTATACTTGGGGACATCCTTGGTTGATTCCCAATTGAATGTTGATCCATTCTTTACAACTTTGATCATAAAGGATAGACTACTTCACAATTGTATGTTTGATTCTGGTGCATCATGTAATGTCATGCCTCTAGAAGTCATGAATGAGTTGGATATCAAAGTGACAACAGCCTATGGAAAGTGTACTACCATGGACTCAAGAGAAGTGCCGGTAGTTGGTTGTGTGAAGGGTTTGGTGGTGCAACTTGCATCTTATCCTGGGAGGAATTTAAAATTGGATGTTGTGATTGTTGATTGCCTTGCCAAATGGGGTATGATTTTGTCAAGAAAGTGGGCTGAAAGTTGTTGGAGGGAGTGTCCAAATGGACATGTATTTTTCCACCATTCCCATTGAAGAGAGCCTTGTCAAACTCTATGGAGAAAAGAAGATGTCACATCTAATTGAGGATCCAAACAATGCTTCTTATGAAGTATTATTTGTTGATGTTGATGTTGATAATTTTATTGGGTTTGCTGATGGTAAGGAGCACAAGATGGATCAGTCAAAGTTCCTTGAATAGGTAGGTTCCCCTTGGACCTTGCTATTTGATGGAGCTTGCTCCAAATTTGGAAATGGTGCTGGTATAATTCTGATTTCTCCTAGCTTGGAAGAGTTTGTTTTTTCCTTCAAGCTTAATTTTGAATGTACTAACAACATTATTGAGTATGAAGCCTTGTTGTTGGGTCTGAGAATTGCATGGAAGTATGGTGTCAAGGACATCATTGCAAAAGGAGATTCAGAGCTAGTTGTCAAACAAATAAGAAAACTATATGCTACAAAAAATCAGCGGATGAAACAGTACAAACATGTAGTTTGGGATCTAATTGAGATGTTTGATTCCTTCAACATTGTGCATCATGACAGAAGTTTCAATGCTGCTGCTGAACAAGTTGGCAGTGTTGGGGTCAAGATTTGTAAATTGCACCATTTCACCTTATTGTGAGTACAATATTGAAGTGTTAACTAGGCCAGCTGTCCCTGACAACATCAAGCATTGGCAAGTGTTTAATGATGATGCTCAAGTGCAAAGGTTCTTACAAAATCAAGGTGAGTTTTCAGATCAGAATATTGATTGGGAACCAATGGTATGTGTGACTGAAGGAAGAGAGACTTTGTTTGGAAAAGATATTATCCAATTGAAAACTAACACCATTCCTAGAGGTCTTGTTGCACTTGAGTCAAATTTTAACAATGTTGATTGCATCATCAATAGAAACATGTCTACCTCAAGGGATGTGGAAGAGCATAACTTGGGCACTAATGATAAACACAGAAAATTTTGGTTGGGCAGCAATCTAAACAAAGAAGGAAAACAATCCTATGTCCAACTATTGAAGAAATATCAGGACTGTCTTGCTTGGTCTTATTCAGAGCTGAAAGCATACAGAGAGGACTTGTTTCAGCATGAGATTCCTCTTGAAACAAATGCCAAGCCTTTCAGACAAAAGAAGAGGCCAATTAATCCACTCCTCTCCATGAAAATGCAAGATGAATTGAAGAAACTGAAGGAGGGAGGAATCATTCAGCCCACAAGGTATTCATCTTGGGTTGTAAACCTTGTGCCAGTCAGAAAGAAAAATGGAGATATCAGACTTTGTGTAGACTTCAGAAATCTGAATAGAGCTTCATTGAAAGACAATTATCCTTTTCCAAACATGGAAAACATGTTGCAGTTAGTGACTGGATCTGAATTTTTGTCCACCTTGGATGGTTTCTCTGGCTACAATCAAGTTGTTGTCAAGGAGTCAGAAAGATTTAAAACTTCCTTTACCACTCCTTGGGGAACATATGTTTATGTAAGAATGCCTTTTGGTCTCATGAATGCTGGAGCTACCTTCCAAAGAGCAATGGATGTTACTTTATCTGGTTACAAAAATGACTTCATTGTATTTTATCATGATGATGTGACTATCTTTTCAAGGAGAAGAAAATATCACTTACAACACTTAGAAAGAATGTTGATCAGATGTAGAGAATTTGGAATCTCTTTAAATCCAAAGAAGTGGCATTTTGGGGTGTAAAAGGCCAAGTTTCTTGGTCATATTATTTCAAAGGTTGGTGTCATGATTGACCCTGAGAGGGTAGAATCAATCAGCAAGGTTCCAATTCTAAGAACAAAGAAGGGCATCCAATCCTTCTTTGGGCAGATCAACTTCATTAGAAGGTTTGTGTCTAATTTTGCTGAATTGACTCTTCCTATTACATGCATGTTAAAGAAAGACCAAGTTATCAAGTGGGAGGAGGCTGCTATTATAGGATTTTGAAGGAATCAAAGAAGCATTGAAACATGCACCTATCTTAGCAGCTCCAAATTACAAGAAGCCTTTCCAAATCTTCTCTTTTTCTTTTGAAAATACTATTGCATCTGTTTTACTCCAAAAGGATGAAGATGGGGCTGAGAGGCCTATTTCCTTCTTTAGCAAGGCTTTGCAAGCTGCTGAGTTAAAATACACAATCATGGAAAAATAAGCATTTTCCTTGGTGAAAGTAACAAAGGTTTTCAGGCCTTATATCTTAAGTTCAAAATTTGTTGCTTATGTTCCCCACACCATGGTAAAAGACATCTTATCAGAGATGGAGATCTCAAGAAAAAGATGTAGATGGGTGAACAAACTGTAGGAGTATGACATGGACATCCAAACCACAAATTTGGTAAGAGGTTTGGGTCTTGCTAAGCTCATGGCTGAGAGCAACCTACAGACAATTGAAGTGAATGAAGTAGAGGAAGAAAGGGAAGATGTTCTTGAGAAGTTGGTAAGTTCTGAGTGGTACAAGGATGTAATCTTTTACCTCAGACACCTATACTACCCTGATCATTTGAATAAAAATCAGAAAAGAGCCCTCAAGCTGGCTTCTCAAAAATACATCATCACTGACTTTGGGCTGGCTTGGAAGAACCCTAAAGGTGTCCTCTTGAAATGTATAACTGAAGATGAAGCTCCCAAAATAGTTTCTGATTTCCATGGGGGAGTTTGTGGAGGAAACTTTGCTGGAAGGGTTACAACACACAAAATTTTGAGAGTTGGTTATTGGTGGCCAACTCTTTTTAAAGATACAACCCTGCTAGTTAGAAGATGTGAAAGCTTGTTAGTGTTTCTCTAGAAGAATGAAAGCTTTAGGATCCATTCCTTTGCAGCCTATATCAATTGAAGCTCCTTTCAAACAATGGGGAATGGACTTCATTGGTGAGATTTCAGACCCTTCTAGTGTTGGACATAAGTGGATTCTTGTAGCCACAGATTACTTCACCAAGTGGGTAGAGGAAATCCCCACCAAGAAAGCAACACACCAAGTTGTTATGAACTTCTTGTTGAATCACATCATATGCAGATTTGGTGTGCTAGTAAAGATTGTTGTTGATAATGCCATGTGTTTTAGAGCTAAACCTTTGATAGCAATGTGCAAGGAGTATGTAACCAATTTGACTTATGATTCAAACTATAACTGTCAAGGAAATGGACAAGCTAAGTCCAAAAATAAGAAATTATTGAAGATCATTAGGAGAACCTTGGAGTTAAACAAGAGAAAATGGGGTGAACAACTAAAATTTATAGTTTGGGCTGATAGAATCACTGCCAAAAGAGCTACTTGTAAGAGCCCATTTGAGTTGGTGTATGGAACTCAGGCTTTTCTACCCTTGCATATGCAATTATCTTCATTTCAGTTTGTTCAACAACTTGAAGATCAAGAGGTCAGCCCATATGAAGCAAGGATTAATCAGATTGTTGAGTTGGATGAAGAAAGAAGAGTCTCCCACCAAAGGCATGTCAGATTTAGGGAGAAGTTAAAGAGGTTGTTTGACAAGAAGGTCACTCCTGGGGCCTTTAATGTTGGGGATCTAGTTTTGTTATGGGATAATAGAAATGAAGATAAGAACGCAAACATGGTAAATTTGATGCATTGTGGATGGGCCCTTACTCCATTGATACCAAAATTGGTGAAAATACCTTTTTTCTCAAGGACTTAGATGGGGAATTTCTTGAACTGCCTATTAATGGTAGGCATCTGAAGTATTTCTTGGATTAATCCCCAAATTTGAGGTATGCACCACTTGTAAAGTGTATAGTCTTTGTTTTTTGGCTCTATTTTTGCCTTTCTTTTCGGTTTGTGGTTTGTGTTGGTATCCAAATTTTTTCTCATTTTTAGTCTGAGTAGCATCACAGATATGTCATGGAGCTTAAGGATAGATTAGACCTTATTGTAGGTTGTTGGTAGCCGAGGATATGGTTTGGCTGGCACTCAGGGTTGTGGAGAAATGGATAGCACTCCAATAAAAATTGATCTTGTCCTAGTTGTTTTAGGTTGTGCCTTGCAACCAAGGTAAAGAGGACCTATTTTGTAACCCTCAAATGGTGAAGGAGATGAAGACATCATTCTCTTAATTCTGTGCAAAATAGTATGAAGGAGGCCTTTGATGAAAATATGATCAACACTCCAATATTTGAACTTTCACAAGTTGTCACTTTCTCAGATTATGGAGATAATGTTCTCAATGTAAGGCAAGGGTTACTGAGAGACATTTTTGAAATCCTAATATGTTCTACATACTTTTACAAATGGATTTTGATCTTTTGTGGGTATACACATGTAAATCAGGGGTAGTACATGATAGGATCTTTGTTTTTGGATGATTTTTTTGTGGGAGATTGATAATACAAACTAGGATAGATCAGATCTTTGACAATCTGTACAATACATGAACAACCATAAAATTAAATGCCTAAAATAATCAGGATGTTCTTACAACCAGAAGAGGCAGAAATGGAAGCCCTAGTTGCACTCTTCACATAATCTTTGAGAACTCACCACAAAATATGAAGTAAAGAACTCAATTAAACACAAAAATCCATGATCAAACCATGCCTTAGGTACCCCCAAAGGCTTAAGAGAAATCTCTGCAGTCAAGGAAGGTAAAGTGATTTTAAATTTGTTTATCTCCTTATCAAATGAAGGCTCTTCTGAGTATGAGATTGCAAATGCCACTGAACTGTCAACCAGAAATGGAGATCCTATATGCTTTCTAAATAATTTCAATGCAAAATTGCAACAAGAACACTAAAATTTATCTACATACATTTAAAATTGATAACAGACGTCATATTGCCCAAAGAAAAACATAGATTTAATTCAAATCTTGTTAGATTCAACAGCAAGGGAGAGTTACATGAACAATCTCAGATTTGTGTGGTGGCTATACACTTGTAACCAACCCACATGCATGAATTTTTCCAACAAATGAGACATTAACCCAGTTCTTTGGTGGATTTTCTCAGAAAATGAGCTTTTTCTCAAAATTCACTCATGATTTTCAACTCCTGACCCCTTACAACTCTTTCCAAAATGCATAATATATCACATGCCACATTAGAGTCTTCCTTACCAAGCAAAGAATATGCTAAGGGATCAAATTTTTTACAAAAACCCTCATGATTTAAAGACAGTTGACATCAAATAGAAAAATAACTCGCAGGTTGCCAAGTATGCACAAAAAATCAAATTATTACACAAATTCGGATCATTATCCACCCCAGGGACACGTTTTTATCATTTAGGCACACGAGCATCTTTCATTCATCATTTTTTACCTTTTCCCCTTTTCAATTTTACCTCTGCAATTTTTGATGTTGATATTTCACATTTTTTATCGAGGCTGAGCCAAAATTACATCAAAAACACCATAGATCAAAGAATTAGGTCATGAAAATGATGCCATTGTTCTCAAGAGGCCAAGGTGACACAAAACCATATAAGATTTGATGAAAATTGATGAAGAAATCATGATTCCAAGCTTCTTGGAGATCCCATGGCGGCCCAAACAAACGAATGTACAGTAACCATCAATCTCATCCACCTTTTAATATTAACCCTCCACGTGGAAAATGAGATCTAGAAATAAGCTCAAAATTACCTTTTTAACCTTTGGATAAGGTGAGACACATGTCAAAACGTGATTGGATTAGGCCCATGCCCTTAAAAAATGCATTCGCGACCTTTTTAAAGTTTTGGAAAATTTTGCCAAATTTCTCTGCTTCTCCCCTAGACCCGCCACGTGTCCACATGTGGGCCCCATTGAAAAATGCAGGCCAATTCAATTAATTTTTCCACTTTTTTGGAAAAAAGGTAATTTTTTCACAAAACCTCCACGGGCCCGGAAGCCCGATTTATTCTCTGCCACATGGCGCTCTCTGATTCGCCGTGGGTCCAACTTTCCCTTTCTTCCTTTAAACCTTCTTTACAAATTTTTGAAAATTCACAAATTTCAATGTTGACCCACACCACCCTTTGACACTTTAAAATGTGCCACGTGTCCACCATGGATTGGCTGTGAAGGCATGCCTCTCATTTACAATTTAGCTTCCTTTGCCAAAAAGGAAAAATGTCTCGTTTACCTTTGAAGGCTCGAACCTCCACCTCTTTAATTTGATAGAAAAATTTTGCAAGGCATTTGACCCCTAAATTTTGGACACGTGTCCCCATCGGATTGGAGTGGGGCTATAATCCAATTTTCACCTTTAGAAAACAAAGCAAAAAAATCACCAAGTCTTCCCTCGGCCCCGTCCTCCATTTTTGCAAATTTTAGACACATGTCCGCTCTTGATTGGTTCCAGAACTTCGGTCCAATTTTTCACTTTTACCACTTGAAGTTAAAAACTTCGAAGTCATCATGGAACCTACTACCCCATCCTAGCCCTTATGCCACGTGTCCTCTCCCTATTCGGTGTGGGCCTTCGGGCCAAAATTTGATTTTATACCATTTAAAGTTAAAAACTTCAAAGTCATTGGAAAACCCGCTGCCCCATCCTATCCTTTCCTGGACACGTGTACCGCTATGATTGGAGTGGGGAGAACACTGATTTTAAAACTTATAAATTCATAGCCAAAAGACTCTAATTCCCTCCACCATCTTGTTGGTCTGAAAATCTGTCGCTTGGGCAGATCTATGAATAAACGAGCCAACAGTGTGCAGGGCATAGCCCCTCTTTGAGTCAGCAAAGCGAAATTGGTTTATTGCTATTCTACCAGCAGGAATCTATGCAAGTCTCACAGATTCTACCTTCGGGGGTTTGGGATCTCATCCCAGTAGGTTTATTTCCGGCTGCGAAGAGAAAGGAATGAAAGAGAGGAGGAAGAAGGAACAGGTCCAAAGGGAGAAAAGAAATGAATTCCAAAGCAGAAAGGTCAGAAGATTTATGTTTTTGGGTTGGTAGTAAACAGAGCCAAACCTACTTGCATAAATAAACAAAGCAATACTGATGATAAATAAATGACAATAAAATAGAAGCAGATCCAACAGAATAAATACACAGATCTAACATAAGAAAGATCTAATGTATATAACACAGGTATTCAGCACAAAGTCCAAATATTGTATTACTAATTTGTTTTGTTACAAAAAGCTCAAAGTCTTTTCTCCTTACTCCTATTTCTCATCTGAAAGATATTCATCCATCCATCAACACAACAAGTGTTGGGGTATTTATAGAATAAGAGGAGAAAAGAAGGCAAAAAGGAGCCAACAACTATTTACAAAGATATTTACAAAATATCTAAAAGTCATGTTGACTTTTTACAACTTGATGGATGACATCATCCCATGATGCAACATGGATGATGTCATCATTTGCATCAACATACTTCAGACATTCCAACAAGAAAGTTAGAGAAGAGAGAGAAGAAGAAGGAGGAGGAGGAGCAGCAGCTACTCGTCGTCGTCATCCTGCGGCCGAAAGGGAGTAGCCTGCTTTTGATGCTGCTCAGGTGATGAGATATGGAACTAAGCGCGGTATTCCAAAAACTTGTTAATCATCGGCCCAAATTGATCCTGAGAAGGATCCTTGTGTAGTTCGTTGATTGCCTCACAAGTCTCCCGCTCATCTATGAGCTTCTCTGGGAGTTTGGAATAATCTTTTTCCACCTCAATGAGGAACCCAATGAAGTCCCTACAGGCCAACAGGTTGTTGATAGATTCAGTGTCAAATGTGACCTCTGGCCCTATTCCTTGAGAAGTGATCTCCTTGAAGATCCAGATGGTTTCATCATCTGACCTTAAGATAAAGGAAGGAGTGAGCAACCCTGGAGACATGTTGAGAACAATTCACTCCATTTGGTGCATTGCATCCAGGGATGCTTCCTTTACCTTGTCAATTTTTTCCAGAATAAATTCAAGCTGATCCACCCGGTAGTCCAGAGTGGACATGGTTTTGTTGAGGGCCCTTAGATGGCCGAAGACACCGAACTTGACCAGATCTTCGACTGAACAGTTGTTGTCCACTCAAAATTCCCTGCCCTAATGAAAGTAAAATTTCAAAATTTTGAGTTATGAGTGTTTTCCTCTAAAGTGCCTAAGTCGTGAAAATTGAGAAAATCTGTGTTTCGGGTCATTTTGTATGTATTTCGGGCCTGTCGGACATTTTTGTCCCGCCTGTCCCAAGTACGAAAGTGCATTCTATTCCCCAGTCGGCCAAAATCCCTGAAGTTGTTCCATTTTCGGGCCCGTCGGAACTTTTTGTCCTAAGTGTCCCAAAAAATTTTGTGCGAGATGTTCCAATTTCGGCTGAATCACCCGAACCGCGTACTTCACACTTTCTTGTTCCAAATGTCCCAAATCAAAAAGTACGAGTTGTTCCATTTTCATCCGATTCGCCCGAACTGCGCTTTCATGTCCCAAATGTCCCAAAGTTAATCGGGCAAATTGTTCCATTTTCGGCCGATTCGCCTGAACCGCGTCCTTCGCGCAATTTTGTCCCAACTGTCCCGAGTTCCAAATTGCTCTCTGTTCCCTGATCGGCTGAAACTCCCGAGTCACGTACCTCAGAGTTCTTTGTCCCAAATCAAAAAAATGCAAACTGTTCCAATTTCAGCCGAGACACCCGAACCGCGTCCTTCGCGTGTTTTCGTCCCAAATGTCCCAAAATGCATTTGTGCGTCTTCTCCCTGTTTCACCCGAATCAGCCGAACCGCATGTTTCACGCATTCGCGTCTCACATGTCCCAAGTGACCTAATGCAATTCATACTTAGTTTTTCCCGCTCGACCCGAATATGCTAAAATATGAATTTAAGTTGCGGCTCTGATGCTATCAATCTGAAGATCAAATTTCAAGGACAGCTGGCAGAAGAACGAAGCTCTCAAGACGCTGGTTACATCAGTTTTCAAAGATATTCATTGTCATCCTCAAGATGAAAATTCTGGTGTGTCCCTCGTGGCAAGGACATAGCTGATACGTGGAAGAAAATTCAAGCAGCGGTTTCCGAAGACGGTGGGTCCCTCTCAGTGACTGGCCACCTGTCTTCTTCTCCTTGTTATTTTCTCTTCTTCCCTTTCTTTTTCCATTTTCTTTGTAAGAAGTTAAGGCGTTACGATTGGCGGTCCTTAACTATTCTCGGTTAAAGAAGCGGTTACAAAGAATAACTGATTTGTAAGCTATATAATGGCCTTTCTATGCCATTCCAAAAGGAGGAAGAACTTGGCATATTTTCTGGAAGTGTAAATAGATCAGAGAGAAATCAATACAAAAGGGCTTTCCATTCATTGTCTATCCAATCTCTGTTATCTCTGTGTTTTCTTTTAGTTTCGTGAAGATCATTTGTTTCTAGTTCGTTAGTCTCACTGATTGCATATTTTCAAATATTGCGAGTATAGTGATCTTGTATAACCAAGAAGGAACTTTGTGTCCTTTATTAATGAATCTGAAGAAGATTATTTACAGAACTTTGTGTCTGGTAATCTCATCTTGTACAAACGATCTTGTTTTAAATTCACTGCAACTTCGTATACATAAAGGATTATTCTGCTATCTATAATCCTGCATGTTGCTCTTCTGCTCACCCTCGTATTCCCTTTCCTCGGTCCTTTTGTAACTGATGATCCTTGTGGAAAACACTTTCGTAATATCCAAGTTCAACTATAAAATCATGTTTTGTATATTTGTAAATAAGTTCGTTTCTAAATAAGGGAACCTCTCCCATTAAAGAGGAGGGACTTCTTGTCCACTGACTGTTGCTCTTCTTAAAAGTCCTATTTGACGACCAATAGTTTTTGGCGACTCCGCTGGGGAAAATCACATTCCAGTTCAGTAATTTTTGATCATCTTTTGATCTGGCAACTTTGCGTTTTACTCGAGGGAGAAGGGACCCTTGGTATTGAAGACTCTCAGTTTCAACTTTTGGAGCAGCAGGGTTTTCCTTTCCCTTCAACAAGAAATAGAAGGACTCATTCGACAAGCACACCACCTGTTCAAGAAAGAAGTCCTGCGGGTGGTATTCCTTCAAAGCCTGCTAGTCCCAATCTACAAGCTTTGATCCTCGCTGGTGTTAAAGTTCCTCTCCAAGCCGTTTTTCCAAGAATGGCGGCGCCATTACCATGGGGTCATCGTGTCGGGCCCCTGGCCCTTACTCAGCCTTTACATGAGTTACCTAGAGGTAACCGGAAGAACTTCCCCAAATTCAAAGGCAATGGCAAAGTGCATCCTGATGAACACATCGCAGCGTTCATTGTTGCCTGTGGAGTTTTGGGAGTCGAACATGAAGACGTCTCCGTAAGGCTGTTCATGGAGACATTACAGGATAATGTTGCTGATTGGTTCTATCACCTTCCTGTCGGTGCTATAACCGACTGGGACACCATGAGAACCCAGTTCAAGAATCGTTTCAAGCCGGAAAAAGATGTGCATGCTTTGCTTGCCCAAATTTCTCAGATAAAGAAAGATTCGTAAGAACCCATGAGAGAGTTTGTGGCTCGATTCAACAGGTTGATAAATATAAAATTCCAACAAAACACTCGACCTGTTGATCGGATTCAAAAATGTTTCTTTCTGAATGCCCAATCACCTAAAGTTAGTTATGCACTAAGAAGGGCTAATCTCGGAACGTTAGCTCTGGACCAAGAACTGGCTGTTAGTGTCGAGGATGACTTGATCATGTCAGGTAAGTTGAGAAGAGACACTTCCAAATCTAAGTCTGCTGCTTCTTCCTCTTCCACCCCTGGACCCAACACTGACCCATTAGTTCAGAAGCTTGCGAATGATCTTCTTGCTATAAAGAAACAACTGGCTCAGCACGCTCCTTATGCAGACATTCTGAGGAGAAATTTCCAGCCCAGGAATCATTTGCCTACTTCTCAAACAAGATTAGCACTTGAAGGACCTCCTGTTAGAGTCCTTGTCAGTGCGACCTACGAGGTGGAAGAACCAGATGATGATGAAGATAATGAAGCTTGCAAAGATTTTGTGAGAGAATTTGATGGTGAGGCAGAGGAACTTGAGGGATCTCGAGTGAATTTCTTTACCACTGAGGGCATTGATGATTATGATGAAGTGGTAGCAGACATGAACAGTTAATCTTTTGCTGTCATGACTCGAGAACAAACAAAGCAGAGGGAGAAGGTGACCCAGCCACCTAAGAAATCCAAGGAGCAGTCGGCAACTATCCCTGTAATTTCAAGAAGAGGATCTCCTATCCCTACTTCGTCTACATAGAAGGTGAGTCCTATCAATCCAGTTACCAAAGTTGCTTCTTCTTTTTCTCCTAAAGTTGATAACCCTAGAATTCCAAATGATGATGGCCCGTCCACTTCTGGATCCTTTGATATTGTTGATCACCTGAAAAAGACCAAGGTACAAATCTCAGAAGCTGAATACTATCAAACCCATCCCAAAGCCTTTTCCAAAATGATCCACTTTGTCAATTCCAACTCTAAGACCACTTCTAAAGGCCTTCTACCTACTCCTCCTTCTGCGCCACAGCACAATCTGGTAGCTGTTGTCACCTCACCTGGTGACAAAATTAAACCATTTTATGTAACACTTCTCATAGCTGGCCATAGACTCAGTAATTGTGTCATAGATTCAGGAGCCTCAGATAATGTAATGCTTGCTAAAGTAGCTCATGCTTTAGGCCTGACCCTCACTTGCACTTATGGATCTTGCTACTCTATGGAGAGTAAAGAAGTGCCTCTGGTTGGAAGGATTAAAGATGCACAAGTGGCTTTTGCTACCTTGCCTAAAAAGAAAGTGTTGGCTACCATCCTAGTAGCAGATATCCCTCCTTCATACGGGATGTTGCTAAGTAGGAACTTCTGCAAAGATGTGGGTGGGGAAATCCAGATGGACTGGTCGCATGCACTCATGCCTGTCAATGGACAAATGAAGAAGTTGTTTCCTAAAAAGCAGTCTGAGTATATTGTGCAGAAAACAGATGATCCTAGAGCACAAATACTCTATGAGGATATGGGTCATGGCAACTACATGATTATGTCCCCTGATGAAATCCCACCCCCCAAAGTGTCTCCTAGAGATCCTAACGGGGTTTGGATTTTAGAATTTGATGGAAGTTGTTCCTCAGCTGGTTCTGGAGCTGGTGTTCTACTGGTGTCACCAGAAGGTGTCCTTCATCCTTTTTCATTTAAGTTGCAGTTCGAGAACACTAATAACACAGCAGAATACGAAGCTCTCATTCTCGGATTGTAGGTGGCCAAAGAACAAGGTATAAATAATCTTCTGGCTCGTGGTGACACAGAGTTGATTGTAAAGCAGGTCAGAAACCTTTTTCAAGTAAAAAATGGAAGGTTAAGGCATTACCGAAATCAGGTTTGGGATTCTATTGAGTTCCTTGATGCTTTCTCTATTGAAGCAGTACCTAGGGAAAAGAACAGCAGGGCTGATTCGTTGGCAGTCTCAGGATCACTACTGATTCCTCATCCTGACTTTTCTCAGGATAAGTTCACCATTGAGATGGTCCATCGGCCTAGTGTACCTGATAATGCCAATAACTGGCAGGTTTTCAATAATGATCAACATTTGCTTTCCTTCCTGGAACTCAAAGGTAATTTTGAACAACTGTATTTTGAGGGAAGTGACAACCTGCCTCGTGAAAGTGTGTCCTTTGGCCAAGCTGTCACCCAAGGAGAAGAAACAGATCAGGAAGGGTGCATTAAGCTCAAAGGAAAAAAGATTCCTAAAGGGCTGGTGAGTTTGGAGGAACTATTTGATAAGCATGACAGGTATGTGAAATCTAGAGCTTCTTCTGGGCCTCAGCAATCAGCTGAGTATGATAAGATTGATATTGGGAGTTCTACTGACCCCAAGCTCGTGAACATTGGAAAATGTTGCACAGCAGATGAGAGGAGAAAAACAATTGATCTTCTAAAAAGGTATAAAGATGTTCTCGCTTACTCTTATGAAGACTTGAAATCTTTCAAACCAAAAGATATGCAGCACTCTATTCCCCTCAAGCCTGGAATTAAGCCTTTCAAGCAGAAACAGAGACAATACAACCCCAAAGTAGCTGACACCATCTTTCAAGAGATACAGAAGTTGTTGAAAGCTAAAATTATCTTTCCTATCCACCATTCAACATGGATTGCAAATATTGTGCCTGTTAGAAAGAAGAATGGTGAGATCCGCATCTGTGTTGATTTCAGGAACCTAAATCAGGCTTCTCTGAAAGATAATTATCCTTTGCCCATGATGGATCAAATATTGCAAGCAGTAACAGGCTCTGAAATGTTATCTATGCTTGATGGATTTTCTGGATACAATCAGGTAGAGGTTGATACTGTAGATCAACATAAAATAGCTTTCACTACTCCTTGGGGCACCTTTGCTTACAAGAGAATGCCTTTTGGGCTTATTAATACTGGTGCCACTTTCCAGAGAGCTATGGATCTGGCCTTTGGGAGTTTGAAAGGGAAATGTATTGTCATATATCTTGATGACCTGACAGTGTTTTCAAAGACAAGAGCGGATCATTTTGATCACCTAGAGACAGTTCTGCTGAGATGCAGAGAGCATGGGATCTCTCTGAACCCTAAAAAATCTATCTTTTGTGTCACTGAGGGAAGGTTATTAGGACACATCGTTTCCAAGGATGGTATTAAGATTGACCCTGAACGAGTTCAAGCTATCCAGCAAATTCCTCTCCCAACCAGTAAAAAGCGGGTGTACTCCTTCTTCGGTAAGATCAATTTTTTAAGAAGGTTCATCCCTAATTTTGCAAAGTTAACTTTGAATATTTCTCAAATGATGAAAGGGAAACAAACATTTGGTTGCTCTTCTGAAGGAAAGGAATCCTTTGAAGGTATCAAAAGAGCTATCGCTAAAACTCTAGTTTTAGCCTGTCCTGATTTCAGCAAAGATTTCATCATCTATTGCTATGCTACAGATAATACCTTGGCTGTTGTCTTGACTCAAGAAGACTCTGATGAACATGAGCTACCGATTGCGTTCATGAGCTATATTCTGAAAGATCACGAGTTGAAATACACCATGATGGATAAACATGCTTTTGCAGTGGGCAAAGCTGTTAAACAATTTCGTTTCTATATCCTCAACTCTCACTCCATGGTGCTGGTTCCAGATACAACTGTTAAGTCGATTCTTACACAGCAAGAATTTGGATCCAAGAGAGGGAACTGGGTGGCTAAGGTCCAAGAGTATGACATTGATATCAAAATGACCAAGTTGGTTCGTGGAAAAGGTCTTTGTGAGCTCATTGCTGAAGGAGCCAAACATGGGTTGCTTGAGGAGAAAGTTGACCTTCCTACTGTTCTGTTCCTTAGTTCAGTTGATGAATGGTATGCTGACATCACCCATTTTCTCACCTATGGGGAATGCCCCTCTCATTTAACTGCCAAAGAAAAGAAGACTGTTAAATTGAGGTCAGCACAATATGTATTATGGGAAAATGCTTTGTTTAAACGTGGCTTGGACGGGAGATTTCTAAAGTGTGTGGACAAAGAACAGCAGAGAAAGTTGCTCTCAGCTTTTCATGATCAGGCATGTGGAGGGCACTATTCATCAACGGTTTACAGCTCATAAGATACTCCGGGGAGGATACTACTGGCCTTCTTTGTTCAGAGATGCATCCAAGTGGGTGGATAAATGTGAGGCCTGCCAGACCTTTGTGGGAAGACCTAAATTGGCTTCTTTGCCTCTCAAGCCAGTTGTGATTGAGGAGCCATTTCAACAGTGGGGTTTGGACTTCATTGGTACACTCAATCCTACTTCTAGTGCTGGTCACACTCATGTACTTACTACCACTGACTACTTCACCAAATGGGTGGAAGCTATTCCGGTCAAGAGCACTACTTCTGAAGTGGTATGCAGCTTCATCAAAGAGAACATCTTGGTAAGGTATGGTGTACCTAACAAGATTGTAACAGATAATGCCTCAAACTTCTCCTCAACTGAGATAATGGACTTCTGCTATGGGTATGGCATCTCTCTGGCTCATTCTTCAGATTATTACCCTCAGGGCAATGGGCAAGCAGAATCTACAAACAAAAACCTGGTGACTATCATAAGGAAGTTGGTCAATGAGTCTCAGTGAAACTGGTATAAGAAGCTCTATGATGCTCTTTGGGCAGACAGGATTACACCGAAGAGAGCTATTGGAATGTATCCTTTTCAAGTGGTGTATGGAGTAGAAGCTCAGTTACCAGTGACAGTGGAACTACCAGCCTTGCACCTAATGAAGGCCATTGAGGATACTAGTTTCAGAGATGCCCTGGACAAGAGAATTATGTACCTGCACAAGCTGAATGAAGACAGATTGGTGGTTGCTGATAGGATATCTGTTCACCAGCAGAAGGTAAAGGTCCTGTTTGACAAGAAAGCTAGGTTCAGAGATTTCCAAGTTGGAGACATCGTACTGTTATGGGACAAAAGACATGAACCTCATGGCAGCCATGGAAAATTTGATTCCCTGTGGCTCGGACCTTTCAAGATCAGACACTTTGCTGGTGAGAATTCCTTTTATCTTGATTACATGGATGGTTCTTCTCTCCCACTTCCTTATAGTGGGCAGTATCTCAAGTTGTTCAAGTCCTAGGTGATTAGGGAGTCCCTTGTATATTCTGTATAGTGTTTTTGCTTCTGTTGTTTTGGTGTGTTTCCCTTCTATTGTTTTTGTGTGTTGCCCTCTGTGTTGGTCTGTTTTTGACTCCGTGGCCCAATGGATAAGGCATTGGTCTGCTTTTCCCGAGTTTGTCTAAGTTCTTACCTTGCCTCATTCCTTGAATTTATACCAAGTCATCCCCAGAAGCAGCCAGCTATTGTCCACTCAAAATTCCCTGCCCTAATGAAAGTAAAATTTCAAAATTTTGAGTTATGAGTGTTTTCCTCTAAAGTGCCTAAGTCGTGAAAATTGAGAAAATATGTGTTTTGGGTCATTTTGTATGTATTTCGGGCTTGTTGGACATTTTTGTCCCGCCTGTCCCAAGTACGAAAGTACATTCTGTTCCCCGGTCGGCCGAAATCCCCGAAGTTGTTCCATTTTCGGGCCCGTCGGAACTTTTTGTCCCAAGTGTCCCAAAACTTTTTGTGCGAGATGTTCCAATTTCGGCCGAATCACCCGAACCGCGTACTTCACACTTTCTTGTTCCAAATGTCCCAAATCAAAAAGTGTGAGTTGTTCCATTTTCGGCCGATTCGCCCGAACCACACTTTCATGTCCCAAATGTCCCAAAGTTAATCGGGAAAACTGTTCCATTTTCGGCCGATTCGCCCGAACCGCGTCCTTCGCGCAATTTTGTCCCAACTGTCCCGAGTTCCAAATTGCTCTCTGTTCCCCGATCGGCTGAAACTCCTGAGTCGCGTACCTCAGATTTCTTTGTCCCAAATCAAAAAAATGCAAACTGTTCCAATTTTGGCCGAGACACCCAAACCGCGTCATTCGTGCGTTTTCATCCCAAATGTCCCAAAATGCATTTGTGCGTCTTCTCCCTGTTTCACCCGAATCGGCCAAACCGCGTGTTTCACGCATTCGTGTCTCACATGTCCCAAGTGAACCTAATGCAATTCATACTTAGTTTTTCCCGCTCGACCCGAATATGCTAAAATATGAATTTAAGTTGTGGCTCTGATGCTATCAATCCGAAGATCAAATTTCAAGGACAGCTGGCAGAAGAACGAAGCTCTCAAGACGCTGGTTACATCAGTTTTCAAAGATATTCATTGTCATCCTCAAGATGAAAATTCTGGTGTGTCCCTCGTGGCAAGGACATAGCTGATACGTGGAATAAAATTCAAGCAGCGGTTTCTGAAGACGGTGGGTCCCTCTCAGTGACTGGCCACCTGTCTTCTTCTCCTTGTTATTTTCTCTTCTTCCCTTTCTTTTTCCATTTTCTTTGTAAGAAGTTAAGGCGTTACGATTGGCGGTCCTTAACTATTCTCGGTTAAAGAAGCGGTTACAAAGAATAACTGATTTGTAAGCTATATAATGGCCTTTCCATGCCATTCCAAAAGGAGGAAGAACTTGGCATATTTTCTGGAAGTGTAAATAGATCAGAGAGAAATCAATACAAAAGGGCTTTCCATTCATTGTCTATCCAATCTCTGTTATCTCTGTGTTTTCTTTTAGTTTCGTGAAGATCATTTGTTTCTAGTTCGTTAGTCTCACTAATTGCATATTTTCAAATATTGCGAGTATAGTGATCTTGTATAACCAAGAAGGAACTTTGTGTCCTTGATTAATGAATCTGAAGAAGATTATTTACAGAACTTTGTGTCTGGTAATCTCATCTTGTACAAACGATCTTGTTTTAAATTCACTGCAACTTCGTATACATAAAGGATTATTCTGCTATCTATAATCCTACATGTTGCTCTTCTGCTCACCCTCGTATTCCCTTTCCTCAGTCCTTTTGTAACTGATGATCCTTGTGGAAAACACTTTCGTAATATCCAAGTTCAACTATAAAATCATGTTTTGTATATTTGTAAATAAGTTCGTTTATGAATAAGGGAACCTCTCCCATTAAAGAGGAGGGACTTCTTGTCCCCTGACTGTTGCTCTTCTTAAAAGTCCTATTTGACGACCAACAACAGTCGAACATCTGTTGAAAGGTCTCATGTTGGAGTCTAGCATGATCTAGCTCTTCTGATATGGGCCCCGCTAATGCTTAGAGCTCTTTGTTCACCTTTCCGATGCTCAGATACAAATTGACAAACTCGGCGATCACTCTTTCACTGTCCTTGAGGATCTGGCTCCTCCAAGCAGAAACGGCCATACCTTGCTCGCCAATCTTTGCATATTCATTGATTTTCTCCTAGCTGAGAAGCTCAGTACTTTCGGCGGAAGTTGTGGGAGGTGCACTACCCATCTTCTGTAAGGCTTGGAGCAGATATTTGTTTTGCTCTTTTAGTAGCCTTTTCTCTTCTTTTATTTCTTGAAGCTTTTGACAGAGGGTGTCGACCGCGGAAAGAGCTTCCCCCTGGAGACTTTCAGAAGATGTCCCCATTATGACTTGGGTCACGGTAAAATCTTTCGGAGACAGATCCTTTTTCTCTTTGAGGGGATCGGGGTATGCAATTTCCATGATTCTCTCACCTGCGGCACTTTTAGAGAAGCATGCAACAGGCTTCAGCTTCTTTGCCCCTTTGGTTGGGATCACTGAAAAGTCCATCGGAGTGATGGGAACTTTCCTCTTTTGCTGGCTCAACTGCTGAGAGATCCAGGCTAGTCCTACAGAAGAAGGACCAGAAACAGAGGAGGGGGCAGCTACAGTAGAAGAGGGGAAAAACGTGGAGACACACGGAGGCGGCATTGAGAGAATAGCCAAAGAAGTGTCCACGGGAGGAAGGGAAACTGCAGCTGCGGAAGACATAGGAAGGGAAGGGAGATCAGAGATGAGGGAAGAAATGAGGGAGGAAAGATCAGTGAGGGAAGAGAAGATAGACGAAGAAGCAGGGGAAAGAGTAGAAGAAGGGGCGGAGGACACGACCAAGGGGATGGTCGCTTGAGTCACTCGAGGAGGGGAAGGAAGAGAAGAAGAAGGGATAGAAGGGACCTCTGTTGTGGTAGCAATGCCGACATCCTGAGTGGATGGGCCTATGGGACTATCCCCTGCTGCTTCTTTTCTGGTGAATCCAGAGTTATTACGTGTTTCTGGCGCTGTGGAAAGAGGACTTTCGGGGGCTTCTCCCTGAATGGTGCTGGATTCACCTTCTACACCCTTTCCTTTAAGCTGCTTTTTTGGACCGTGAAGGTGCGGTTGCCCAATGGGGAGGTTGTGAAATCTACCCCGAGGTAGATTAGGCCGTTTATCCGGCACCAGTGCTCTGTCCTACGCAGAGTTTCCTTGACCCTCTCCTCAATGTCTGAGGAGCTTTAGTTCTATCAATGGCCGGAAAGGGCCAATCGTCCCCATCTGTATCATTATATACCTTGTCCACTTCATCTTCTGTTGTTTGGTAGCCTTTGGGGACAATGGCTACCCCCATACTGGATAATTTCTGCCAATGCTAGGTGAGAATGATCCTTTCTTCTGAGCTCTACCTCATGGAGGATGTCAATATAAATATCCTCGATCTGAGGAACATGGATTGGATCAAGCTTTGCTCTTGGCAGGCAGCCCCTTGGGTAGAAGGTGGGCTTGGCTGGGAAGTCATGCTTCAAATTGAGTAACTCCAGCTCTGCAAACATTTCCTTCACCTTGTGGTGGGTAGAGCATGTGTATCGGCCCACTGTGAGGGGGAAAGGAGTTCCACCCTTCTTCCTTTTTAGGCATTTTTCGTGGTATGTGACCAGCTGCCTTGATAGTTCCAGCAGAATCAGCTTAGGCCCAGCATACCTTGGTAGCCTGGTTGGCTCTCCCAAAAAGTTGGCAGCCCTCAGATAGGTGAATGTAGGAAATTGGGTGAACAGGGCTCCCCATTTCTCCGTGGCTGCCACTATGTTTTTGGTCGTATGACCATGAGTCAGATTTGGCCTCAATAGGCAGATGATGTGATAAAAGAATGCATCGTTGATTTTGGCGAATTGGGCGATGCTATTCTCCAGCTTCAACTCTAGATAATACTCATATATTTTGACCTGAGGCCAAACTCCACTTCGTGCTAGGCCTGGATAATCCCTCTCTGATGCTGCAGTGTAGACCACGTAGGAGTTCATATGGAATACTCCCGTTATGTTGAACTGTTGTAGCTGCTCGGAAATGGTGCTACTTATAATTTCCCCCCAGCAAAAGCGCTGATCAGGAAAATTCTTGTTCATTGTTTCTAGGTAGCACAGCATCCATTTATGGAAGTAATGGGCGTCAGAAAGCCTGAAGACCCTACTCAGGAAGGTAATGGTATCGCTGAGCTCTTCTGAGAAGTCACTGCGGTGGATGATTTGAGGCCACCGGGTTACCACCTTCTTGTTCTTCAAGTAGACTTCGTTCATTAGTTGCATGAATTGGTATTCATTATCTTCCCAGGCCTTGATACACTCTGCTTGGATGATGGCCACGAAGTGCCAGTGGTGAGGGATGCTAAGTATCATCTCAAAATGACGGGCAGTGAGGTTAATGACTACCTCGCCCTTACTGTTTTCGACACATCTGGTGTCTTTGTTGTAAGACTGAGCAACCACCATTATAAATTCATTGTTGACTGTGTTGACGGGGATTCCTCCGGCGAAGTGCAGGGCACTGCCTATCAATTTTTCCATCCATGGACTCCTTGTAACTTTCTGAGTTCTGGCCCAGAATTCCTCCATGTCGACATGCCCCAATTCTAAGTCTCTGACATCCATGCTGCATTCGGCCTGTGACTCGGGCATTCTAACCCTTTGATATTTATACTTCATCTCTTCCTCAGTAAGCTTAGCCTTCCCTTTTGATTTGGTGGGTCTCTTGCTAGATGTAGACATATGTTCTTCTAAGATTATCTGCTGATTTGCATGAAGAAGAAGCGAGACCCAATCCGAAAAAGTTGAATTAGCCATTTGATCTTCCATTGGAATGTTAGCAGAAGAAAGAGTTAGAGATTTTTTAGGCTCAGGGCACAGGAAAAATGTAGCTTACAGGGCTAAATAGGCAGGGCGCACGGGAAAGGGCTGTTGCAAAGATTAAACTGGCGCCAAAGGCGCATGGCGCATGCATACTGCAGAGTGCATTTTAGTAAAGGGCGCATGAGAAAATCGTGTTGCATGGAGACAGGATACGACAAAGGCGCATGGACCTTGCATGTTACATTGGGATTCGGTGCACCCTTTGGCGCATGGGAAAAGCGTGTAACAGGGATTTTTTCATGCGCTAAAGGAAATATGGCGCGGCACACGGAGGGTTTGCAAAACATGAATGTTACTGTAAGGAGAGATGCGCCTGCGCATTTATGACTATACTTGGTAGAGATAAGGCTTGTGTTGCATGGGTGCAGGGCGCGCTAAGGGCGCATAGAAAGGCGATGCAGCACGGAAAGCTGGTGTGCCAAAGGGGTGTAAGTTTAGCTTGTGCAGCATGTGGAAGAGGCGCGCCTTGAGGGCGTATGAAAACTTGATGCAACAAGCATGATGGGTGTGCCATTGGCGCGGGTTCTAGTTATGCTGCAGGGGGGACAGACACGCCATGGGGGCGCAACTGTTTATAATGTTGCACGACGTGCTGGTGCGCCTAAGGGAAAAAAATAATGTTTTTTCATATGGCTCAACCCTTCTTTCTTTTCAGTTCTAAGGCTGCCTTGGGATATTCAATGGTTCAAGCCAAAGGGGTTTCAGACCAAGCTTTCAAACTAACATCCTCTACCAGCAGGTCTGGAAAGAGGGATGGGAGGAAACAAATAAGGAAAGATGGCACAGGGGAGGGCTTAGCTCAACATTTGATATTTTAATACTGCTAAACCACAACCAGACCATAAGCACACACCAAGAAACAAGAACGTAAACACACAAGAGGGAGAAAAACTCTTACCTGGATAAATAACAAAATCTCGAGACCGGGGTCCACAACACGTTGAACGCCCGACGGAGGGGGCCCGGCTCAGACAATCACGTGCTCAGCACCAGTGGAAAAGTGAAAATGACATTTTGGGCGCGCAAACACATATATATATATAGGTGAGCTGAAGTCATTAATGCGCCACCCACTTTTTTAAAGGGCGCATGAAAGTTGCTGTCGACAGGGAAAAGCATGCGCCCTTTGGCGCACCAAAAGCGCGCCTTTGCCAAAGCATGAATTATGTGTGCGCCTTTGGCGCACCAAAATTGTGTCGACATAAGATTATGTGCGCCCTTTGGCGCACCAAAAAAAAGTGGCGCAACAAAGTTGTGCCAACACAAAGCGCATGCGCCTTGGCGCACAGCAGGAAGGCTCAACACACACTTTGGCGCACCAAAAGTGTGTTACACACTGAAAATCATGCGCCAAAGGTTTTAAAGGGGGCGCACCAAAAGTTGGTGTTACATAGCAATTTCATGCGCCCAGCCAAAAAAGGCTCAAAAAGACTAAGTTCAGAAACCAGATTTCCCGGGAAGGGATTTTGCAACGTTTCGAACGCAAGGGATCCCTAACGAGGGATCGGAACAAAATTTCGGTATGGTTATCGGTAAAATTGCCCTTGTCAATTTTACGGGATAACAGCTGGCTCTTTCTGGGGACTATCCCTGAGCAAAATCGGGGGTAGAGAATCCCAGATCTCATGTGCCTATCCATTGGGTAACAGAGTCAAAAACAAGGGCGACCGGAGGGGGACAAAAGAAACACACAACAAACCGAAAGCAAACACACGAAAAGCAAACAAACACACAACAAAAGCAAACTGTACAAAGAAGAGAGCAAGCTCTACTTCCTGAATTTTCAGATGCTGCCCGCTATAAGGAAGCGGGAGCTCGGTTCCATCCAGATATGAGAGATAGAAGCTATTCTCTCCGTTGAGCTGCTTGATCTTGAAGGGCCCTCTCCACAGGGAATCAAACTTTCCGTGCATGCCCTTTGGCTCTCTTCGCTTGTCCCAAAAGGACGAGATCTCCCACTTGAAAATCCCTCTTTGCTTGGCTTTTTATCGAAAAAGCCTCTTAACTTGATTCTGATGTTCAGTGATCCTGTCGACCACTCTTACTCTCTTTTCTTCAAGCTCTGCCAGATACATGATCCTCTTTTCAAGAGAATTTTGGAAAGTTTCATCTTCAATAGCTCGTGCCAAGCAGAGCAGGAAGTTCCGCAGAAATGGGAAGCTCGGCATCAGTGCCATATAACACTTGAAAAGGTGACATGCCGAGAGACCTCTTGGGAGTAATACGATCGCCCCACAAAGCGTCGTACAAAGACTTGTGCCACATTCGCTGATTCTCATCCACTAACTTCCGTATGATGGTCACCAAGTTCTTGTTACTGGATTCCGCCTGACCATTTCCCTGAGGGTAATAATCTGAGGCGTGAGCCAAAGTTATCCCATATTCATAGCAAAAACTAATAACTTCCGTGAGGAGAAGTTAGAAGCATTATCAGCAACAATTTTGTTTGGAACGCCAAACCTGACAATGATATTTTCTTTAATGAAATTGCAAACCACCTCAGAAGTGGCATGCTTGACAGGTATGGCTTCCACCCACTTGGTGAAGTAATCCGTTGCTGTAAGGACATAGCTATGTCCGGCACTCGATTGAGGATTGAGTGCACCAATAAAATCAATTCCCCATTGCCTGAATGGTTCGTTGATAATGACCGGCCTAGGGGAAAAGCAGCCAACTTGGGGCTTGCCGACGAATTGCTGGCAAGGTTCACACTTTGCCACCCAGGTGGCTGTATCTTGGAAGAGCGTCGGCCAATAGTACCTGGCTCGATGATCTTGTGTGCTGTCACGGAGGAAGAGAAATGCCCTCCACAGGCTGAATTGTGAAAACTTTCCAGTAGTTTTTTACCTGCTGGGGTTTGTCAACACATCGCAAAAAGATGCCATCTATCCCACGTTGTATATAAACCGTCATCCCAGATGACATATTTAGCTGCTCTGAGCTTTATAGTGCTTCTCCTTTGCAGTTAGGTGCATTGGGCAAAAAGATTTAACTTACACAGTCACTTGGAAGAATGTTGATCCATATGTAACGAATTTGGAAGCTCTTGAATCACGAAGTCGCATTTTGGGGTGTAAAAAGGCCAAGTTCTTGGTCCATATTATTTCAAAGGATGGGGTGTCATGATTGACTCTGAGAGGTAAATAATCAGCAAGGTTCCAAATTCTAAGAACAACAGAATGGCATCCAATCACTTCTTTGGAGATCAACTTCAGGTTAGAGGTTTGTGTCTATTTGTTGAATTGACTCTTCCTATTACATGCATGTTAAAGAATACCAAGTTAATCAAGTATGAGGAGGATGTTATGTAGTGCTTTGAAGAATCAAGACGCATGAAACATGCACCTGTCTAGAAAGCATCTCCACAAAAAATAGAAATTACAATAATCCTGTTCCAAATTTCTCTTTTACACTTCTAAAAAAATACTATTGCATCTATTTTGCTCCAAAAGGATGAAGATGGTGCTGAGAGGCCCTATTGCCTTCTTTAAGCAAGGCTTTACAGAGCTCTGAGTTAAGTACACATCATGGAAAAATAAGCATTTTCCTTGGTGAAGCAACAAAGATTTCAGGCCTTATATCTTAGGTTCAAAATTGTTGCTTATGTTCCCATACCTGGTAAAATACTCTTTCAAAATGGAGATATCAAGCAAATATGTAGATGGGTGACACAAACCTGTAGGAGTAGACATCGGAGCATCCAAAACCCACAAAGCTGGTGGAGGTTGGGTTCTTGCTAATCTCATTGGGTGAGAGCAACCTACAGAAATTGAAGTGAATGAAGTAGAGTGGGAGACAAAGTGGTAGATGGTTCTTAAAGAGTTGGTAATTTATGAGTGGTACAAGGATGTACTCTTTTATACCTCAGACACCTGGTAGTGTTGCCCGGTGTCATGTTTGAATAAAAATTAAGAAAAGAGACCTCAAGATGGCTTTTCTCAAATAATACATCATCCACTGACTTTGGGTTGGCTTGGAAGAACTCCTAAAAGTGTCCTCTTGAAATGTGTAACTGGAAAAGATAAAGCTCCCAAAATTTGGTGTGATTTCCTTCCTGGGGGGTTTGTGGAGGAACTTTGCTAGAAGGGTTACAACACACAAACTTGTGTTGAGAGGTTGTGTGTTTATTGTGTGCCTACTCTCGTTCACAGATGGTACACCTTCTGGGTTTTAGAAGATGTGAAAGCTTTTAGAATTTCTCTAGAATAAGAAAGCTTCAGCTCCGTTCCTTGCAGCCTGTAACAATAACGCTCCTTTCAACAAGTGGGGAATAGACTTCATTGGTGATATTTCAGACCCTTCTATTTGCTAGACAAATGGATTCTTGTAGCCACAGATTACTGTCGACAGTGGGTCAACAATCCCCACCAATAAAGTCACATTCAGACCAATTGGTTATGGACTTCTTTTTTAAATCACATCATAATTCCGAATTTGGTGTGCCAATAAATATTGTTGTTGATAATCCATGTGTTTTTGAGCTAACCGTATTGATGGCAAGGTGCACAATGAATATGGACCAAATCTGACTTATGATTCAAACTAATAAACCCTCAAAAGGAATGGACAAAGCTTATTCCCCAATAAAACGTGTTGAAGATCATTAGGAGAACCTTGGAGTTTGAACAAGAGAAAAATGGGGTGAACAACTACAATTTGCAGTTTGGGGCTGATAGAATCACTGCCAAAAGAGCTACTAGTAAGAGCCATTTGAGTTGGTGTATGGAACTCAAGCCTCTACTACTCTACCCTTGAACATCTACAATTATCTTCATTTCATATTTTTCAACAAATGGAAGATCAGAGGTCAGTCCTATGAAGTAAATTAATCATATTGTTGAGTGATAAGAAAGCAGAGAATCCCACCAAGGCATGTCAGATGTAGAGAGAAGTTGAAAGGTTGTTTGACAAGAATGCCCTCTCCTAGGGCTTTCAATATTGGATACCTGGTTTTGTTTATGGATAGGCAGAATAAGATAAGGGAAAGCATGGTAAATTTGATGCAGTGTGGATGCCCTTACGTCCATTGATATGCAAAATTGGTGAGAATACTTTTTTTCTCAAGGACTGAGATTGGGGATTTGCTTGAACTTCCTATTATGGTAGGCATCTGAGTAGTTTCTTGGATTATCCCAAAATTTGAGTATTTCACCACTTGTAAGTGTATGATCTTTGTTTTTTTTGGCTCTATTTTTTGCCTTTCTTTTCGGTTTTGTGTGTTTGTTTGGTATCCAAATGTTTTCTCATTGTTTAGTCCTGAGTAGTCATCACAGATATTCATGGAGTTAGGATAGATTAGACCTTATTGGTAGGTTGTTGGTAGCCTAGGATATGGTTTGGCTTGGCACTCCAGGTTTGTTGAAAATGATCCACTCCATAAAAATTGATCTTGTCCTAGTTGTTTTAGGTTGTGCCTTGCACCAAGGGTAAGAGGACCTCTTTTTGTAACCTTGTAAGGTGAAGGTAGATGAGACAGCATTCTCTTTTCTTGAATTCTATGATGGAGACCTTATGAAAAAATGATCAACCCCCCCGATCTGAACTCTCACCAGTTTTTCACTTCTCAAAACATGTGTATGTTCTCAAACAAGGAAAAGGTTACTAGAGACATTGGAAATCCTGATCCTGATATTCATACGTTTACATTTACAATGTATTTGATCTTTGTGGGTAATACACCTGTAAATCAGGGGTGTACATGATAGGATCTTTGTTTTGGATATTTTTTTGTGGTGAGATTGATTAATACACTAGTATAGATCAGATCTTTTACAATCTGGTACAATACATGAACAACCCTAAAATTAATGCCTAAAATAATCATGATTTTTCTTACGAAACCAGAAGAGGCAGAAATGGAACCCTAGTTGCAACTCTTACATCAATTTTGAGAACTCACCACAAATATAAGTAAAGACTCAAATTAAACACAAAAATCCATGATCAAACCATCCTTAGGTACCCCCAAAGGCTTAGAGAAATCTCTGCAGTCAAGGAAGGTAAGGGATTTAAATTTGTTTATCTCCTTATCAATGAAGCTCTTCTTCTGATATAAGAGATTTGCAAAATGCCACGAATGTCAACCAGAATGAGATCCTATATGCTTCTTTTCTAATAATTTCAATGCAAAATTTGCAACAAGAACACTAAAAATTTTATCTACATACCTTTAAATTTGATACAGGACTCATATTGCCCAAAGAAAAACATAGATTTAATTCCCAATCTTGGTTAGATATTCAACATCAAGGGAAGTTACTGAACAAGTCTCATCTCAGATTTGTGTGGTGCTATACACTTGTAACCTGAACCCCAATGGCATGAAGTTTTCCAACAAATGAGACTTAACACCAGTTCTTTGGTGGATTTCCTTTCCTCAAAAATGAGCTTTTCCTTTCTTCCCTCTCAAAATTACCTGCATGATTTTCAACTCCTTACCCCTACACAAACTCTTTTCCAAAATGCTAATATATCACATGCACATGTAGAGTCTTCCTTACCAAGCAAAGAATATGCTAAGGGAATCAACATTTTTTTTACAAAAACAAACCTCATGTTTAAAGACAGTTGACATCAAAAGAAAAATAAACTCGCAGGTTGCCAAGTATGCACAAAAATGCAAATATTACACAACTTCGGATCTTATCCACCCAGGAACACCGTTTTTATCATTGAGGCACCCGAGCATCCGTTCATGCCATCATTTTTTTATTTACCTTTTGCCCCTTTTCAATTTACCTCTGCAATTTTATGTTGATATTTGCACATTTTTTATCGAGGGTCTGAGCCAAAATACATCAAAAACACCATAGCAAAGATTATGGTCTGAAAGAGCCAGTGTCTCAAGAGGCCAAGGTGACACAAACCATATAAGGATTGATGAAAATTGAGAGAACTCATGATTCCAAGCTTCTTGGAGAGCCCATGGCGGCCCAACAAACGTGTACAGTACCAGCAATCTATCCCCCTTTTAATATTAACCCTCCAGCGTGGAAAATGAGATCTAGAATACGCTTCAAAAATTACCTTTTTAACCTTTGGATCAGGTGAGACACAATGTCAAAACGTGATTTTTTGGATTAGGCCCATGCCACTTACAAAAACAACAATGACAATATCAGAGTCCGCGAACCTTATATTTAAAAAGTATTATGGAAAATTGTGCAAATTTCTCTCTGCTTCTATTGCTTTCTCGCCCTATACCCCCCACTTGTCCACATGTGGCCCCATTAAAATGCAGGCCAATTCAATTAATTTTTCCACTCTTTTTGGAAAAAAGGTAATTTTTTAAGAAGAAAAAAGAAAACAACACCCATCCACGGGCCTTGAAGCCCGTATTTATTCTCTTGCGCCCAGGGCGCTCTCTGTGATTCGCCGTGGGTCCCACTTTCCTTTCTTTCCTTTTAAACTTCCTTTCAAATTTTTGAAATTCACAAATTTCAATGTTTACCCCACCACCCTTTGACCACTTTAAAAGGTGCCACGTGTCCTCCACCATGGATTGGCTGTGAAGGCATCCTCTCTTTACATTTAGCTTCCTTTGCCAAAAATGAAAAATGTCTCGTTTACCTTTGAAGGCTCTAACCTCCACCTCTTTATTTTAGAAAAATTTTGGCAAGCATTTGACCCCATAAATTTGGGACTCGTTCCTCCTCGATTGGAGTTGGCTATATCCAATTTTCACCTTTAGAAAACAAAGCAAAAAAATCACCAGTCTTCCCTCGCCCCGTCCTCCATTTTTGCAAATTTTAGACAACATGTCCGCTCTGATTGGTTCCAGACCTTCGGTTCCAATTTTCACTTTTCCACTTTAATTTAAAAACTTCGAAGTCACATGGAACCTACTCCCCCATCCTCCCCTAGCCCTATTGGCCACTTGTCCAGCTCCCTATTCGGTGTGGCCTTCGGGCCAAAATTTGATTTTATAAACCATTTATAAGTTTAAAAACTTCAAGTCATTGGAAAACCCCTGCCACATCCTATCCTTTCTCCGGACACGTGTACCGCTATGATTGGAGTGGGGAGAACACTGAATTTTAAAACTTTAAATTGCATAGCCAAAGACATCTAATTCCCCTCCCCCTCTTGTTTGGTCTTCAAAAAACTCTGTTCCTTGGCAATCTAGACGAAACGACCACAGTGTGCAGGCATAGCGCCCTCTTGAGTCAGCAAGCGAAATTGGTTTACTTGGCTATTCTACGAGCGGAATCTATGCAAGTCCTCACAGATTCTACCTCGGGGGTTGGATCTCATCCATAGTTTATTTCCGGCTAGCGAAGAGAAAGGAATGAAAGAGAGGAGGAGAAGGAAACAGGTCCAAAGGAGAAAAGAAATGAATTCCAAAGCAGAAAGGTCAGAAGATTTATGTTTTTGGGATTGGTAGTAAACAAGAGCCCAAACCCTACTGCATCAATAAACAAAGCACAATACTTATGATAAATAAATGACAATAGAATAGAAGCAGATCCAATAGAATAAATACACAGATTAACATAAGAAAGATCTAATGTATATAACACAGGTTCACACATAATCCAAATATTGTAATTACGTATTTTTTTGTTACAAAAAGTCCAGTCTTTTCTCCTTACTCCATTCTCATCTGAAAGATATTCATTCCATCCATGCACACAACAAGTGTTGGGGTATTATAGAATACGAGGAGAAAAGAAGGCAAACGGATCTCCACAACTATTTACAAAAGATATTCAAATATCTAAAAGTCAGTTGACTTTTTACAACAACTTGAGGATGCCATCTCCCAGTATGCAAAAAACATGGATGATGTCATATTTGCAATCAACATACTTCAGACATGCCAACACGAAAGTTTAGGAAAGAGAGAGAAGAAGAGGAGGAGGAGCAGAGCTACTGGTCGTCGTCATCCTGTCGGCCGAAAGGGAGTAGCCTCTTTGATGTTGCTCAGGTATGAGATATGGAAACTAAGCGCATATTCCAAAACTTGTAATCATCGGCCTCAATTGGATCCTGATAAGGATCCGTGTGTAGTTCGTTGATTGCCTCCAAGTCCCTCCCATCCCCGCTCATCTTGAGCTTCTCTGGGAGTTTGGAATAATCTTTTTCCCCTCAATGAGGAACCCAATGGAAGTCCCTACAGGCCACTGTTTGTTGATAGATTCCAGTTCAATGTTACCTCTGGCCTTCCTTGAGAAGTGTCTCTTGAAGATCCAGATGTGTCATCAGGACCTTAATATAAGGAAGGAGTGAGCACCCTGGAGACATGTTTGAGAACATTCCACTCCATTGTTGGTGCATTGCAATCCAGGGTGCTTCCTTTACCTTGTCAATTTTTGTCCAGAATAATTCAGCTATCCAACCCGTGTAGTCCAGTGGACATGGTTTTTGTTGAGGGCCCTTAGATGGCCGAAAACAACAACCGAACTTGAACCAGATCTCGCTGCAAACAGTTGTTGTCCAACTCTCATCAATTCCCTGCCCTAATGAAAGTAAAATTTCCAAAATTTTGGAGGTTATGAGTGTGTTTCCTCTAAGTGCCTCGTCTGTGAAAATTGAGAAAAATCTGTTTTCGGGTCATTTATCTGATTTCTGCCTTCGACATTTTTTGTCCACCTGTCCGCAATTCCGAAAGTGCCATTCTATTCCCCTCGGCCAAAATCCCTTGAGTTGTTCCCATTTTTCTCGGGCCCGTCGGAACCTTTTTGTCCCTAAAGTGTCCCAAAAAAAAATTTTGTGCGAGATGTTCCATTCGGCTGACTCAACCCGAACCGCGTACTTCAACTTTCTGTTTCCAAATGGCCCACTCAACAAGTACGAGTTGTTCCATTTTTCATCCGATTCGCCCGAACTGCGCTTTCGATTCCGCAATGTCCCAAGAGGTTTAATCGGGCAAAATTGTTCCTTTTTCGGCCGATTCGCCTGAACCGCGTCTTCGCACAGCATTTTTTCCCACTGTCCCGATTTCCAAATGCTCTCTGTTCCCCTGATCGGCTGGAAACTCCCGAGTCACGTACCTCAGTTCTTTTGTCCCAATCAAAAAAATGTCAACTGTTCCAATTTCAGCCGGAGACACCCGAACCGCGTCTTCGCGTGTTTCGTCCCCAATGTCCCCAATGCATTTGTGCGTCTCTCCCTGTTTCACCCGAATCCCCGACCGCAATGTTTCAGCATTCGCGTCTCACATGTCCCAGTGACGCTAATCAATCATACTTAGTTTTTTTCCGCCGATCGACGACCACGAATGATTCTTAAAATATGAATTAAGTTGCCGGCGTCTGATGCTATCAATCTGAGATCAATTTCAAGGACGCTGGCAGAAATAAGAGCTCTCAAGACCGGTTACATCAGGTTTTCAAAGATATTTCATTGTCATCCGCAAGATGAAATTCTGGTGTGGTCCCTTTTGGCAAGGACATAGCTTATACCTGGAATAAAATTCAAGCAGCGGTTTCCGAAGACGGTGGTCCCTCTCATGACTGGCGCACCTCTTTCTTTCTTCTCCCTTGTGTATTGTCTCTTCTTCCCTTTCTTCTTTTCCATTTTTCTTTCTTTGTAAAGAAGTTCAGTCGTTACGATTTGGCGGGCCTTAACTATCTCGGTTAGAGAAGTGGTTTACAAGACTAACTAGTTGTAAGCTATATATGGCATGTCCATGCCATTCCAAAAGGAGAAGACCTTGGCATATGTTTCGTGAATTGTAAATAGATCAGAGAGAATCAAGACAAAAGGGCTTTCCTCATTTCTGCCAATCTCTGTGATCTCTTCGGTGGTTTGCTTTTAGTTCGTGAAGATCATTTGTTTCTAGTTTCGTTAGTCTCACTGATTGCAAGATTTTCAAATATTGCGAGTATAGTGGGATCTTGTATAACCAATAGGAACTTTGTGTCCTTTATATAATGAACTGAATAGATTATGTACAGAACTTTGTGTCTGGTAATCTCATCTTTACAAACGATCTTTTTTAAATTCCACTGCAACTTTCGATACATAAAGGATTATTCCTTCTATCTATAATCCTGCATGTTGCGCTTCTGCTCACCTCGTATTCCCTTTCTTCCTCAGTTCCTTTTGTAACTGATGATCCTTGTTGGAAAACACTTTCGTAATTCCAGTTCACTATAAAATCATGTTTTTGTATATTTGTAAAATAAGTTCGTTTCCTAAATAAGGGAACCTCTCCCATTAAGAGGAGGCTTCCCCCTTTGTCCACTGACTGTTGGCTCTTCTTAAAATCCTATTTTGACGACCAATGTTTTTTGGCGAACCCGCTGGTGAAAATCCCATTCCGTTCAGTAATTTTTTGATCATCTTTGATCTTGCAACTTTGCGTTTTACTCGAGGGAGAAGGACGCCTTGTAATGAAAGACTCTCAGTTTCATTCAACTTTTGGATCGCAGGTTTTCTTTCCCTTCAACAAAATAGAGGCTCATTCGACAAGCAGAAAACCACCTGTTCAAGAAAGAAGTCCTGCGGGGTATCTTCAAGCCTTCGTAGTCCCCCATCTACAGCTTTGAATCCTCGCTGGTGTTAAAGTTCCTCTCCAGCCGTTTTGTTGTTTGCCAAGAATGGCGGCGCCATTACCATGGGGTCATCGTGTCCGGGCCGCCTGTCCCTACTTCTCAAATCTCTTTACAATGAAGTTACCTAGAGGTCACCGGAAGAACTTCCCCAAATTCAAGGCAATGGCAAGTGCATCCTGATGAACCAGATCGCAATTATCGGCAGCGGTTCAGTTGTTGCCTGTGGAGGTTTGGGAGTCCGAACATGAAGACGTCTCCGACGGCTGTTCCATGGAGACATTACAAGGATAATGTTGTCGATTGGAGTCTCTCACCTTCCTGTTCGGTGCTATAACCGACTGGGACACCATGAGAAACCCAGTTCAAGATCGTTTCAAGCCGGAAAACGATGTGCAGTTCTTTGCTTGCCCAAATTTCTCGATAAAGAAAGATTCGTAAGAACCCATATAGAGTTTGTGGCTCGATTCAACAGGTTGAAAATACATTCCAACAAACACTCGACTGTTATCGGATTCAAAAATGTTTCTTTCTGAATGGCCTCAATCACCTAAAGTTTAGTTATGGCACTCAGAATGGGCTATCTCAGGAACGTTAGCTCTGGCCCAGAACTGGCTGTTAGTGTCGGGGATGACTTGATCATGTCAGGTAAAGTGGAGAAGAGCACTTCCAAATCTAAGTAAGTCTGCTGCTTCTTCCCTTCCTCTTCACCCCTGGGACCCAACACTGACGCCATTATTTCAGAAGCTTGCGAATGATCTTCTTGCTATAAAGAAACAACCTGGCTCAGCAGCTCCTTATGCCAACTTCTGAGGATAAAATTTCCAGCCCAGGAATCATTTGCCTACTTCTCAAACAAGATTAGCACTTGAAGCCTCCTGTTAGAGTCCTTGTCAGGCGACCTAGTACGAGGTGGTAAGAACCCGATGATGATGATTAATGACGCGTGCAACGAAGTTTTGTGAGAAGAATTTGATGGTGAGGCAAGGACCTGAGGGATCTCGATGAATTTTCTTAAACACTAGGGCATTGATGTATGATGAGTGGTAGTCGAGACATGAACATTAATCTTTTTGCTGTCACGACTCTAGAACAAACGCAAAGTCAGAGGGTCGAAGGTGACCCAGCCACCTACGAAATCCAAGGAGCAGTCGGCAACGTATCCCGTAATTCAAAGAAGAGGATCTCCTATCCCTACTTCCTACTGTCGTCTACATAGAGGTGAGTCCTATCAATCCATTACCAAATTTTGCTTCGTTCTTTCTATCTTTTTCTCCTAAAGAAAGTTGATTAACACCTAGAATTTCCAAAGGATGATGGGCCCTTCCCACTTCTGGTCTGATCTTTGATATGGTTGATCACCTTAAAAAGACCAAGTACAAATCTCAGCCGCGAATACTATCAAACAACCCATCCCAAAGCCTTTTTCCAAAATTTATCCACTTTGTCAATTCCAACTCTAAGACCACTTCTAAACCTTCTACCTACCCTCCTTCTGCGCCACAGCACAATCTTAGCTGTTGTCACCTCACCTGGTGACACATTACACTCATTTTTATGGAACACTTTTTTTCTCATAGCTGTCCATCAGACTCAGTAAATTGTGTCATAGATTCAGGAGCCTCAGATAATGTATGCTTGCTAAAGTAGCTCATGTTATGCCTGACCCTCACATTGCACTTATGATCTTGCTACTCTATGGAGAGTAAAGAAGTGTCCTCTGTTGGAAGGATTAAAGATGCACAAGTGGCGTTTGTCTAACCTTGCCTATAAAAGAAAGTGGTTTGGCTACCACCGTCCTAGTCGCAAATATCCTCCTTCATACGGATGTTGGCTAAGTAGGACTTCTGCAAAGATGTGGGGGGAAATCCAGATGGACTGGTCGGGCATGCACTCGTGCCTGATCAATGGACAAATGAAGAAGTTGTTTCCTAAAAGCAGTCCGAGTATAATTGTCAGAAAACAGATGATTCCTAGAGCACAAATCTCTATGAGGATAAGGTCATGGCACACTACATGATTATTACCCCTGAGAAATCCACCCCCCAAATGTCTCCTCGGATCCTACGGTTTTGGATTTTAGATTGATGGAAGTTTGTTCTCACTGGTTCTGGAGCTGGTGTTCTACTAGGTGTCAACCAGAAGGTGTCCTGTCATCCCTTTTTTCATTTAGTTGCAGTTCGAGAACCTAATAACACAGCAAATACGAAGCCTCATTCTCCGGATTGTCGGTGGCCAAGAACAAGGTATAAATAATCTTCTGGCTCGTGGTGCACAGAGTTGCTTGTAAAGCAGGTCAGAAACCTTTTTTCAAGTAAAAATGGTTAGGTTAAGGCATTAACCGAATCAGTTTTGGGTTCTAATGAAAAAAAAGTTGTGGGGGAAAAAAAGGTTTCCTTGAGGCTTTCCTCTTTGAAGGGCAGTACATAGGTAAAAGCACATCATGGCTGATTCGTTGCAGTCTATCAGGATCCTACTGATTCCCATCCTTGACTTTTCTCTTCAGGATAAGTTCAAAGTTCACCATTGCGATGGCCAGGTCGGCCTATTGGAACCTGATAATGCATATCTGGCAGGTTTTCAATAATGATCAGCATTTTGCTCCTCACTGGACTCCAAAGTAATTTTGAACAACTGTATTTGAGGGAGTGACCACCTGCCTCTCGTGAAGTGTGTCCCTTTTGGCCAGAGCTGTCACCCCTGAGACGAAACAGATCAGGAATGTTGCATTAAGCTCAAGGAACAAATGTCGCGGGGGTACCGAGGGGGGGGGGGCTTGGTGGGAAGGTTTGGGGGAGGGGGGATGTGTAACGTGGGGGGGGAGTTTGATGGAAGTGCGTGGGGTGACTAGGGGAGTGAAATTCAGGCGGCTTCTTCGGGGGGGGGGGCCTCATGGGGCAGAATCACTGATTGATGGAGTAAGTATTGATGCTGTGTTGGGAGTTGGGAGTCTCTACTGACCGGGGGCCAAGCTAGTAACATTGGAAAATGTTGCACAGCAGATGAGAGGGAGAAAACTATGATCTTCTAGTTTGGTCTCTTCTAAAAGTATAGGAGGAGGATGTTTCTCGGTGCCGCGTACTCTTTATGAAGACTGAAATCTTTCAATAGGGCCCAAACCAAAATGTGGCGAGGGGGGAGTGCACTCTAATTCCCCTAAGCCGGGGTGGGACGTATAAGCCTGGTCAAAGCGCGAACAGGGGGGGGGGAGGTGCGCAAACAAAAGACACCCCCAAAGGAGTGCTGTTAGGCAGGGGCGGGGTGACGGGGAAGGGGGCGAGGGGATGGAGGAGGTGACGAACCGGAGCGAGTGTCGTTGTTGCGGATACAGAAGGGTGGTTGAAAGCTCCAATGTGGATGCGTGGCTCCTATCCAACCAGGGCCAACATGGTCTGGCTGTGGTGCGTGGGGGGGGGCCGGTTGGGGGGGGGGATATAAATTAAGAAATGGTTGAGATTCCCCATTTCTGTGTTGATTTTCACATGGAAAAACCTAAATCACCAACTACAGGCTGTCTCTGAAAAGATAATTATCCTTTGCCAATATGGATCAAAATTGCACAGTACAGGGCTCTGAAATGTTATCTAATCTTGATGGATTTTCTTGGATACAGTCAGGTAGAGGTTGAAACTGTAGATCAACATAAAAACAGCTTTCACTACTCCGTGGGGCACCTTTGCTTACAAGAGATGCCTTGTGGGCTTAAGGATACTGGTGCGCAACTTTCCGAGAGCATGGATCTGGTCCTTTGGGCGTTTGAAAGGGAAATGAGTGTCTATATCTTGATGACCTGACAGGTGTTTTCAAGACAAGAGCGGATCATTTTGATCACCTAAAGACAGTTCCTGCTGAGATGCAAGACATGGGAATCTCTCTGAACCCTAAAAATCATCTTTTGTGTCACTGAGGGAAGGTGTATTAGGACACTCCGTTCCAAGGATGGTATTAAGATTGACCCTGAACGAGTTTCAAGCTATCCGCAATTCCTCTCCCAACCAAGTAAAAAGCGGTGTACTCCTTCTTCGGTAAGATCATTTTTAAGAAGGTTCATCCCTAATTTGGTGCAAAGTTACTTTGAATATTTCTCAAATGATTAAAGGGAAACAAACTTTTGGGTTGCTCTTCTGACGGAAAGGAAGGCCTTTGAAGGTATCACAGAGCTATCGCTAAAACTCTAGTTTTTAGCCGTCTGATTCAGCAAGTTGTCATCATCTAAGGGTCTATGCTACAGATAATACCTTGCTTGTTGTCTTGCTCAAGAAGGTGGGGGAGGCTGGCTGATGAACATGAGCTACCGATTGCGTTCATGAGCGATATTCTGACAGATCACAGTTGGAAATACACCATGATGGATAAACATGCTTTGCAGTGGGCAAAGCTGTTAACAATTTCGTTTCTATATCCTCACTCCTCACCCATGGTCTGGTTCCAGATACAACTGTTAAGTCCGATTCTACACAAGCAAAATTGGTGATCCAAGAGAGGGAATGGGTGGCTCAGTCCAAGAGTATGACATTGATATCAAAATGACCAAGTTGGTCGTGAAAAGGTCTTTGTGAGCTCACATTGGGCTGAAGGACCAAACAATGGGTTGCTTGGGAAGACAGTTGACCTCCTACTTGTTCTGTTCCTTAGTTCATTGATGAATGGTATGCTACATCACCCATTTTCTCTCACCTATGGGGAATGCCCCTCCTCATTTAACTGCCAAGAAAAGAAGACTGTTTAAATTGAGGTCAGCAAATATGTATTATGGGAAAATGCTTGTTTAAACGTGCTTGGACGGGAGATTTCTAAAGGTGGTGGACAAAGAACAGCAAGAAGTTGCTCTCAGCTTTTCATGATCAGCCTGTTGAGGGCACTATATCCATCACGTACGCTCCATAAGATACTCCGGGGATGATAATACTGGCTTCTTTGTTCAAGATGACATCCAAGTGGGTTGATAAATGTGAGTCCTGCCAATCCTTGTGGGAAGACCTAATTGGCTTCTTTGCCTCCAAGCCAGTTTTGATTGAGGAGCCTTTCAACAGTGGGGTTTGGACTTCAGTGGTAACTCAATCCTACTCTAGGGGTGGGGTGGGGGCTGGTCACACTCATGTACTTACTACCACTGACTACTTCACCAAATGGGGGAAGCTAATCCGGTCAAGAGCACTACTTCTGAGTGGATGGCACTTTCTCAAAAGAACATCTTTGTAAGGTATGGTGTACCTAACCGGAATTGTAACAGTAATGCCTCAAACTTCTCCTCAACTGAGATCTGGACGTCTGCTATGGGTATGGCATCTCTCTGGCTCATTCTTCAGATATTACCCTCAGGGCAATGGCAAGCAGAATCTACAAACAAAAACCTGGTGACTATCATAAGGAAGTTGGTCAATGAGTCTCAGTGAAACTGGTATAGAAGCTCTATGATGCTCTTTGGGGCATACATGATGACACCGAAGCGAAAAGCTATTGGAATGTATCCTTTTAAGTTGTGTATGGAGTAGAAGCTCAGTTACCAGTGACAGTGGGAACTACCAGCTTGTCACCCTAATGAAGGCCATTGAGGATACTAGTTTCATTTTCAGAGATGGCCCTGGACAAGGACTTATGTACCTGCACAAGCTGAATGAAGACAGATTGGTGTTGCTGATAGGATATCTGTTTCACCAGCAAAGGTAAAGGTCTGTTTTGACAAGAAAGCTAGGTTCACGATTTCCTGCCAGTTGGAGAACATCTTCCTGTTATGGGACAAACGACATGAAACGCTCATGTCATGGCAGCCATGGAAAATTTGATTCCCTGTGGCTCCGGACCTTTCAGATCAGACACGTCTTTGCTGGTGATGAATTCCTTTATCCTGATTCATGGATGGTTTCTTCTCTCCCACTTCTTATAGTGGGCAGTATCTCAAGTTGTTCAAGTCCGAGGTGGATTAGGGAGTCCCTTTGTATATTCTGTATAGTGTTGTTGCTTCTGTTGTTTGGTGTGTTTCCCTTCTATTGTTTTTGTGTGTTTTGCCCTCGTGTTGGTCTGTTTTTGACTCCGTGGCCCAATGATAAGCATTGGTCTGCTTTTCCGAGTTTTTTGTCTAATTCTACCTTGCCTTCATTCCTTGAATTATACCAAGTCATCCCCAGAAGCAGCCAGCTATTGTCCACGGCTCACTCAAAATTCCCTGCCCTAATGAAAGTAAAATTTCAAAATTTTTGAGTTATGAGTGTTTTTCCCCTCAAAGTGCCTAAGTCGTGAAAATTGAAAAATATGTGTTTTTTTGGGTCATTTTGTATGGTATTCTCTGGCTTGTGGACATTTTTTTGTCCCGCCTGTCCCAAGTACGAAAGTACATTCCGGTTCCCACGGTCGGCCGAAATCCCCGACAGTTGTTATCCATTTTCGTGCCCGTCGGAACTTTTTGTCCACAGTGGTCCCCAAACTTTTTTTGTCGAGAATTGTTCATTTCGGCCGATTCACCCGAACCGCGTACTTCATTCACAAACTTTCTTGTTCCAAATGTCCAATCAAAAAGTGTGAGTTTGTTTCCATTTTCAGCCGATTCGCCCGAACCACACTTTCATATGTCCCAATATGTCCCAAGTTAATCGGGGAAAAACTTGTTCCAAATTTTCGGCCGATTCTCCCGAACCGCGTCCTCGCGGCAATTTTGTCCCAACTGTCCCCGATTCCAATTGCTCTCTTTCGCCCGATCGGCTGAACGCCTGCGTTGCGTAACCTCAGATTTCTTGTCCCAAATCTAAAATGCAACTGTCCAATTTTGCCGAGACATACCCCAAACCGCGTCATTCGTTGCGTTTTTCATCCCAATTCCTAAAATGCATTTGTGCGTCTTCTCCTGTTTTCACACCTGAATCTCCAACCGCGTGTTTCACGCATTCGTGTCCCATGTCCCAATGAACCTAAAGGTCAATCCAGACTTAGTTTTTTTTCCCAGCTCGACCCGATATGCTAAAATATGAATTTAAGTTGTGGCTCTGATGCTATTCAATCCGAAGATCCTAATTTCAAGGACAGCTGGCAGAAGAACGAGCTTCAAGACGCTGGCGTTACATCAGTTTTCATAGATATTCTCACTTGTCTCGCAAGATGACCAACATTTTTGGTGTGCTCCCTCGTGGCAAGGACCATAGCTGATCGTGGAATAAATGCAAGAGCGAGTTTCTGGAAGACGGTGGTCCCTACTCAGTGACGGCCAACGTCTTCTTATCCTTGTTTGTATGTTTTCTTCCCTTTACTTTTTTCCATTTTCTTTGTAGAAGTTAAGCGTTTAACGATTGGCGGTCCTACTATTCTCGGTTAAAGAAGAGTTACAAAGAATAACTGATTTGTAAGCTATATAATGGCCTTTCCATGCCATTCCAAAGGAGGAAGAACTTGGCATATTTTCTGGAAGTGAAAAGATCAGAGAGAAAATCAATACAAAAGGGCTTTCAATGCATTGTCTATCCAATCTCTGTATCTCTTTTTTTTCTTTTAGTTTCGTGAAGATCATTGTTTCTATTTCGTTAGTCTCACTAATTGCATATTTTAAATATTGCCGAGTATAGTGATCTGTATAACCAAGAAGGAACTTTGTTACTTGATTAATGAATCTGAAGAAGATTTTACAGAACTTTGTGTCTGGTGAATCTCATCTTGTACAACGATTTGTTTTAAATATTCACTGCAACTAAAACTTGTAATCATAAAGGATTTATTTGCTATCGATAATCCACATGTTTGTCTCTTCTTTTCTGCTTCACGCCTCTATGTCCCTTTCCTTTCCCCTCACTCCCTTTTTAACTGATGTCCTGTGTGCAAAACACTTTTCGTAATATCCCAAGTTCACCTATAAAATCAGTTTTGTATATTTGTAATAAGTTCGTTTTGAATAAGGAACCTCTCCCATTAAAGAGGAGGACTGTTCTTGTCCCCCCCTGCCTGTTGCTCTTCTTAAAGTCCTATTTGAGACGACCAACAACAGTCCAACATCTGTTGAAAATGTCCTCATGTTGGAGTCTAACTAGCAATGATCTAGCTCTCCTCTTGCTGATATGGGCCCCGCTAATGCTTGACTCTTTGTTCACCTTCCGATGCTCAGATACAATTGACAAACCGGCGATCACTCGGGTGTCTTCATCATCAACTCACGTCCTGAGGATCTGGCTCCTCCAGTAAGAACGGCCATACCTGCTCGCCAATCTTTGCATATTCATTGATTTTCTCCTAGCTGAGAAGCTCAGTACTTTGTCGGCGAAGTTGTGGGAAGGTGGCACTACCCATCTTCTGTAAGGCTTGGGGAGCAGATATTTGTTTTGGCTCTTTTAGTACCTTTTCTCTTCTTTTTATTTCTTGAAGCTTTTGACAAGGGTGTTCGACCGCGGAAAGATCTTCCTCCCTCCCCCTGGATAACTTCAGAAGATGTCCCATTATGACTTGGGTCACGGTAAAACTTTCGGAGACAGATCTTTTTCCTTTGAGTGGATCGGGGTAACAATTTCCATGATTTCTCACCTGCGGCACTTTAGAGAATCATGCAACAGGCTTCAGCTTCGTTGCCCTTTGGTTGGGATCACTGAAAAGTCCATCGGGGTGTGGTAACTTTCCTCTTTTCTGCTTTTGCTGGCTCAACTGCTGAGAGATCCAAGGCTAGTCCTACAGAAGAAGGACCCGTCAACAGAGGAGGGGGCAGCTACAGTAAAGAGGGGAAAAACGGAACACAACGGAGGCGCATTGGAGAGAATAGCCAAAGAGTGTCCACGGGAGAAGGGAACTCAAGCTGCGGAAGCATATGAAGGTAAGGGAGATAGCGATAGGGAAGAAATGAGGGAAGGACATATCAGTGAGGGAAGAGAAGATAGACGAAGAATCAGGGAAATAGAAGAATGGCGGAGGACACGACCAAGGATGGTCGCTTGAGGGGGGGTAGAGGTGTAGAAGGAGAGGGGTGTCCGTTATCTGTTCGTCCAGAGAGGAGTCGTTGTGGGAGAGAGGGAGTCTCCAAGGAGGAGAGGGGGAGGTAGAGGGGTGGGTTCGGGAGAGGGGTGGGAAGAGAGGGGTGTCGGGTAAGGGAAGGTAGAAGTTAGGTGAAGCGGAGGGAAGTGTGAGAGTAGGAAGTGAAAGGAGGTGGTGGCGGGGTAGTGAAAGAATCAAAAGGGTAGGGCTTGGGGGCGTGGGGTTGGGAGAGATGGTTTGCGTGGGTGGGTTCAGAGGTCATAGAGGGACGGGGAAAGAGAATAAGAGGAGGTGGGTGAGGGTAGAGGCGAGGGTGGGGCATTTTTTTCTGCAGTGGAGTTGGTGGAGAGTCTTGTGGTGGTCGGTAGAGTAGAGGATGTCGAGGAGGTGTATGAGGGGTGGTGAGGATGAGGGGGGAGGGGGGAGGTGGTCGTGTAGGAGAGAGCGGGTTAAAGGTGGAAGGGAAGGAGAAGGTTGGGAGGTGAGAGGGAGGAGTGGGGGGAGGGGGAGGGGGGAAGGGGAAGAGTCATGTGTGGTGGAGGGGAGAGAGGGGGTAAGGTGGTAGAGAGGGGTCGGGTCGTGAGGAGTAGTGGAGAGGGACGGGAGTGTAAGGGAAGAGGGAGTTGGGGAGAGGAGGAGAGAGGTGGGGGGGAGGGGGAGGTCGGAGGTAGGTCGGTGGAGCGGGGGGGTCGAGAGAGAGAGAGGGAGTGGGTTTGAGGGAGGAGAGTGTCGTAGTCGGGTAGGAGAGTGAGGGGGGAGGTGGGTAGGGGTCGGTCAGGGGGGGGGGAGAGGGGTGGGTGGGGATTTTTGAGAGATTGATGTAGTTGAGTGAGGAGTGGTGTGGGTGGGAGTGCTTCTATTCTTCGTTTTTTGGGTTGGTGTTGTTTTCTTTCTTTTTCTGTCACTTGTGCTGTGTAAAGGAGAGTTGGGTGGAGTGTCATGGGGTAAGGGGGGAGGGGGGGGTAGAAGGGAGAGAGGAGATTGAGGAGAAGATCGTGGTGGAGGTGTGGGGAGGGATTAAGGAGAGTAGAGTAGTGTAGGAGGAGTAGAGGGATTTGGATAGGGGTGGGTTGTCTTGAATGGTTTGATTTTTAGGGAAGGTTATGGTTATATGTTTTTTTTTCTGTGATCTTTTTAATTTTGTTTTTTATTTACATTGAAGTCGTGGGGGGGTAGGGGGTCGAGGGAGGGTGGTCCCGGAGTTGTAGAGAGGAGGAGTTGGAGGGGTAGGTGGAGTGGGGAGTCAGACGAGGAGTAGGTGGAGGTGTTGTAGAAGAGAGGGCGCGTGGTTCTTTTTGCTTTCTTGCTCTCTTCGTCTTCGTATTTATGTCTTTATTCGGGGTGGGAGTCAAGTCAGTTTCGTGGGGAGAGGTGTAGTCCACATCGGAGGGGAAGGAAGCGAGAAGAAGGATAGTAAGGGAACTCTGTTGTGGTAGCAATGGCCGACATCCTAGTGGATGGGCCTATGGACTATCCCCTGCTTTGCTTCTTTTTTTCTGGTGAATCCAGAGTTTTTACGTTTCTGGCCGTCTGTGGAAAGAGACTTTCGGGGGCTTTCTTCTCCCTAATGGTGCTGATTCACCTTCTACAAAAACACACTACACAACCCTTTCCTTTAAAGGCTGCTTTTTGACCGTGAAGGTCGTTGCCCAATGGGAGGTTGTGAAATCTACCCCGGGTGATAGGGGAGGGCCGTTTATTATATCCTGCACCAGTGCCGTCCTAAACGCAGAGTTCCTTGCCCTCTTCCTCAATTGTCCTGAGGAGCTTTAGTTATTCATGGCCGAAAGGCCAATCGTCCCATCTGTATCATTATATACCGGTTGTCCACTTCATCTCTGTTTTTTTGGTAGCCTGGGGACATGGCTACCCCCATACTGGATATTTCTTTCTTCTGCAATGCTAGGTTAGAATGATCCGTTCTCTGAGCTCTACCTCATGGAGATTCAATATAAATATCCTCGATCTGAGGAACATGGATTGGATATCAAGCCTTTGCTCTTGGCAGGCATGCCCCTTGGGTGAAGGTGGGCTGGCTGGGAAGTCATGCTTCAAATTGAGTAACTCCAGCTCTGCAACAAACTTTTCTTCACCACCTGTGGTGGGGTAGAGGCATGTGTATCGCCCACTGTGAGGGGGAAAGATTCCACCTTGCTTCCTTTTTAGGCATTTTTCGTGGTATGTGACCAGCTGCCTTGATAGTTCCAAGAATGCCAGCTTAGGAGGCCCCAGCATACCTTTGTAGCCGGTTGGCTCTCCCCAAAGTTTTCATGCTCCCTCATATATTTTAATTTATGAAATTGGGTGAACAGGGCTCCCCCATTTCTCGTGGCTGCCACTATGTTTTTTGGTCGGTATGACCCTGATCAATTTTGGCCTCATAGCAGATGATGTGTGATAAAAAGAATGCCTCGTTGAATTTTGGGAATTGGCGATGCTATTCTCCAGCTTCACTCTAAGATAATACTCATATTTTGACCGGGTGAGGCCAAACTCCACTTCCGTGCTAGCCTCTGGATAAATCCCTCCTCCTCTGATGCTGCAGTAGACCACGTAGGAAGTTCATATGAATACTTCCCGTTTGTTGAACTGTTGTAGCTGCTCAAATGGTGCTACTTATAATTCCCCCCAGCAAAAGCGCTGATCAGGAAAATTATGTTCTTGTTTCTAGGTAGGTGCACAGCATCCATTTATGGAAGTAATTGGCGTCAGAAAGCCTGAAGACCCGACTCGGAAGGAATGGTATCGCTGAGCTCTTCTGCTTCTGAGAGAGTCACAACTGCGGTGGATGATGTGAGCCACCGCGAGTTACCACCTGTCTTGTTCGTCAAGTAGACTTCGTTCATTAGTTGCATGAATTGTATTCAATATCTTCTTCCCAGGCCTTGTACACTCTGGCTTGGATGAGGCCACGAAGTGCCAGTGGTGAGGGATGCTAAGTATCATCTCAAAATACGGGCAGTGATGTTAATGACTACCTCGCCCTTACTGTTTTCGACACTACATCCAGATACTCTAGATCTTCAGGGGGGACCAGAGTCGTCTCGGCCGCATCCATTTCCTATATGGTGGGGTTGTAATCCCTAGCTTGGGGATGATCGGCCTGCAGGGTGCTCCCGGGTGCTGGGAAGGATTGATGGCTAGTTGGTGAGCCGGCGGTAAAGACGACCGTGTGGGTTGATTGAGGGGTGTGATGGGGGGAGTAATTCGGGGGGGTTGTATGTCGGTGGTTTATGTGGGCGTGAGTTGGTGGGTTTGCGCTTGCTAGGGGGGCCTTGGTTTGGTTGTTAGCTGGTGGGTTGATTTCGTTTGTGGTGCTTCGCTTCGTGGGGTCGGTGTTGGTCACATCCTCGCCGTCGGTGGGGCGTTTCTGTCGGGATTCGGGGGGGGCTAGTTGTCGTTGTTCTGGGTTCGTGTTATTCTGACTCATTTTTTGCTTTTTGTTGTAAGACTGAGCAACCACCATGTATGAAATTCATTGTTGACTGTGTTGACGGGGATTCCTCCGGCGAAGTGCAGGGCACTGCCTATCAATTTTTCCATCCATGGACTCCTGTAACTTTCTTCTGAGTTCTGGCCCAGAATTCCTCTCATGTCGAATGCCCCCAATTCTAATTCTCTGACATCCATGTGCAATTCCGGCCTGGTGACTCTCGGGCTTCTAACCCTTTGATATTTATCCTTCATCTTCTTCCCAGTAGCTTAGCCTCCCTTTTTGATTTGGTGGTTCTCTTGCAGAATGTGACAGATGTTCTTCTAAGATTATCCTGCTGATGTTGCATGAAGAGAGCGAGACCCAACCGAAAAAGTTTGAATAGCCATTTGATCTTCCATTGGAATTTAGTCAAGAATAAAGAGTTAGAGATTTTTAGCCAGGGCACAAGAAAAATTAGCTACAGGCTAAATAAGGCAGGCGCACGGGAAAGGGCTGTTGCAAAGATTAAACTAACTGTCGCCAAGGCGCATGGCGCTGCATACTGGGCGAGTGCATTTTAGTACTCGGGCGCATGAGAAAAATCGGTGTGCATGGAGACCCGGATACGACAAAGGCGCATGACCTTTGCATGTTCATTGGGATTTTCGGTGCCCCCTTTGGCGCATGGGAAAAGCGTGTAACAGGGATTTTTCATGCGCAAAGGAAATATTGGCGCGGCCACGAGGGTGTGCAAAACTGAATGTTCTGTAGGAGAATGCGCCTGCGCATTTATGACTATACTTGTAGAGATAAGGCTTGTTTTGCATGTGTGCAAGGGGCGCTAAGGGCGCCTAAAGGCGATGGCAATCCCGCCGGAAAGCTGGTGTGGCCAAAGGGTGTAAGTTTAGAGGCTTGTGCAGCATGTGGAAGAGGCGCGCCTTGAGGGCGTACATTAAAACTTGATGCACAAGCATATGGGTGTGCATTGGCGCGGGTTCTAGTTTATGCTGCAAAGGGGGGGACAGACCGCCATGGGGGCGCAACTGTTTATAATTTGGCACGACTGCTGGTCGGCCTAAGGGAAAATAGTGTTTGTTTATAATGGCCTCTCACCCTTTTCTTTAGTTCAATCTGCCTTTGGGATATTCAATGTTCAAGCCAAAGGGGTTTCAGACAAGCTTTCAAAACTAACATCCTCTACCAGCAGGTCTGGAAAAGAGGTGGTAGGAAACAATAAGGAAAGATGGCACAAAGGGGAGGGCTAAGCTCAACATTTGATATTTTAATACTGCCTAAACCACAACCATACCATAGCACACTCCAAGAAACAGACGTAAAACACCACAAGAGGAGAAAAACTCTTACCCTGGTAAATAACAAAATCTCGAGAACGGGTCCACAACCGTTTGAAAGCGACGAGCAAGGGCTTACAGGCTCGAAATCCAACTGCTCAGCAGCGAAAAGTGAAAATGACATTTGGACGTTGCACACATATATCTAGGTTAGCTGAACATTATATGCGCCATCCCACCCACTTTGAAAAAGCACACAAAACACCTGCCAACATGAAATAAAAGCGTGACTTTTGTGCACCAAAACGCTATGTCAACAGGAAATTTGTGCACCTTTTGGCGCACCAACATTGTGTTGTATAGATTTATTTCGCCTTTGGCGCACCAAAAAGTGTTTGCACAGTGTTTTTGTGTGTGGTTGTACAAACCGTTGTGCCAACACAATTGCGCATGCGTCTGGCCCACGCAGGGAAGGCCAACACACTTTGGTGCACCGAAAGTCATGTACACACTAAAAAAATCACGTGCCAAAGGTTTTAAGGGGGCACAACCACAAGTTGGTGTTATCAGAGCAATTTTCATGGCGCACTTGTCCCACACTCACTGTTGCTCTTCTTAAAAGTCCTATTTGACGACCAACAACAGTCGAACATCTGTTGAAAGGTCTCATGTTGGAGTCTAGCATGATCTAGCTCTTCTGATATGGGCCCCGCTAATGCTTAGAGCTCTTTGTTCACCTTTCCGATGCTCAGATACAAATTGACAAACTCGGCGATCACTCTTTCACTGTCCTTGAGGATCTGGCTCCTCCAAGCAGAAACGGCCATACCTTGCTCGCCAATCTTTGCATATTCATTGATTTTCTCCTAGCTGAGAAGCTCAGTACTTTCGGCGGAAGTTGTGGGAGGTGCACTACCCATCTTCTGTAAGGCTTGGAGCAGATATTTGTTTTGCTCTTTTAGTAGCCTTTTCTCTTCTTTTATTTCTTGAAGCTTTTGACAGAGGGTGTCGACCGCGGAAAGAGCTTCCCCCTGGAGACTTTCAGAAGATGTCCCCATTATGACTTGGGTCACGGTAAAATCTTTCGGAGACAGATCCTTTTTCTCTTTGAGGGGATCGGGGTATGCAATTTCCATGATTCTCTCACCTGCGGCACTTTTAGAGAAGCATGCAACAGGCTTCAGCTTCTTGCCCCTTTGGTTGGGATCACTGAAAAGTCCATCGGAGTGATGGGAACTTTCCTCTTTTGCTGGCTCAACTGCTGAGAGATCCAGGCTAGTCCTACAGAAGAAGGACCAGAAACAGAGGAGGGGGCAGCTACAGTAGAAGAGGGGAAAAACGTGGAGACACACGGAGGCGGCATTGAGAGAATAGCCAAAGAAGTGTCCACGGGAGGAAGGGAAACTGCAGCTGCGGAAGACATAGGAAGGGAAGGGAGATCAGAGATGAGGGAAGAAATGAGGGAGGAAAGATCAGTGAGGGAAGAGAAGATAGACGAAGAAGCAGGGGAAAGAGTAGAAGAAGGGGCGGAGGACACGACCAAAGGGATGGTCGCTTGAGTCACTCGAGGAGGGGAAGGAAGAGAAGAAGAAGGGATAGAAGGGACCTCTGTTGTGGTAGCAATGCCGACATCCTGAGTGGATGGGCCTATGGGACTATCCCCTGCTGCTTCTTTTTCTGGTGAATCCAGAGTTATTACGTGTTCTGGCGCTGTGGAAAGAGGACTTTCGGGGGCTTCTCCCTGAATGGTGCTGGATTCACCTTCTACACCCTTTCCTTTAAGCTGCTTTTTGGACCGTGAAGGTGCGTTGCCCAATGGGGAGGTTGTGAAATCTACCCCGAGGTAGATTAGGCCGTTTATCCGGCACCAGTGCTCTGTCCTACGCAGAGTTTCCTTGACCCTCTCCTCAATTGTCTGAGGAGCTTTAGTTCTATCAATGGCCGGAAAGGGCCAATCGTCCCCATCTGTATCATTATATACCTTGTCCACTTCATCTTCTGTTGTTTGGTAGCCTTTGGGGACAATGGCTACCCCATACTGGATAATTTCTGCCAATGCTAGGTGAGAATGATCCTTTCTTCTGAGCTCTACCTCATGGAGGATGTCAATATAAATATCCTCGATCTGAGGAACATGGATTGGATCAAGCTTTGCTCTTGGCAGGCAGCCCCTTGGGTAGAAGGTGGGCTTGGCTGGGAAGTCATGCTTCAAATTGAGTAACTCCAGCTCTGCAAACATTTCCTTCACCTTGTGGTGGGTAGAGCATGTGTATCGGCCCACTGTGAGGGGGAAAGGAGTTCCACCCTTCTTCCTTTTAGGCATTTTTCGTGGTATGTGACCAGCTGCCTTGATAGTTCCAGCAGAATCAGCTTAGGCCCAGCATACCTTGGTAGCCTGGTTGGCTCTCCCAAAAAGTTGGCAGCCCTCAGATAGGTGAATGTAGGAAATTGGGTGAACAGGGCTCCCCCATTTCTCCGTGGCTGCCACTATGTTTTTGGTCGTATGACCATGAGTCAGATTTGGCCTCAATAGGCAGATGATGTGATAAAAGAATGCATCGTTGATTTTGGCGAATTGGGCGATGCTATTCTCCAGCTTCAACTCTAGATAATACTCATATATTTTGACCTGAGGCCAAACTCCACTTCGTGCTAGGCCTGGATAATCCCTCTCTGATGCTGCAGTGTAGACCACGTAGGAGTTCATATGGAATACTCCCGTTATGTTGAACTGTTGTAGCTGCTCGGAAATGGTGCTACTTATAATTTCCCCCCAGCAAAAGCGCTGATCAGGAAAATTCTTGTTCATTGTTTCTAGGTAGCACAGCATCCATTTATGGAAGTAATGGGCGTCAGAAAGCCTGAAGACCCTACTCAGGAAGGTAATGGTATCGCTGAGCTCTTCTGAGAAGTCACTGCGGTGGATGATTTGAGGCCACCGGGTTACCACCTTCTTGTTCTTCAAGTAGACTTCGTTCATTAGTTGCATGAATTGGTATTCATTATCTTCCCAGGCCTTGATACACTCTGCTTGGATGATGGCCACGAAGTGCCAGTGGTGAGGGATGCTAAGTATCATCTCAAAATGACGGGCAGTGAGGTTAATGACTACCTCGCCCTTACTGTTTTCGACACATCTGGTGTCTTTGTTGTAAGACTGAGCAACCACCATTATAAATTCATTGTTGACTGTGTTGACGGGGATTCCTCCGGCGAAGTGCAGGGCACTGCCTATCAATTTTTCCATCCATGGACTCCTTGTAACTTTCTGAGTTCTGGCCCAGAATTCCTCCATGTCGACATGCCCCAATTCTAAGTCTCTGACATCCATGCTGCATTCGGCCTGTGACTCGGGCATTCTAACCCTTTGATATTTATACTTCATCTCTTCCTCAGTAAGCTTAGCCTTCCCTTTTGATTTGGTGGGTCTCTTGCTAGATGTAGACATATGTTCTTCTAAGATTATCTGCTGATTTGCATGAAGAAGAAGCGAGACCCAATCCGAAAAAGTTGAATTAGCCATTTGATCTTCCATTGGAATGTTAGCAGAAGAAAGAGTTAGAGATTTTTAGGCTCAGGGCACAAGAAAAATGTAGCTTACAGGGCTAAATAGGCAGGGCGCACGGGAAAGGGCTGTTGCAAAGATTAAACTGGCGCCAAAGGCGCATGGCGCATGCATACTGCAGAGTGCATTTTAGTAAAGGGCGCATGAGAAAATCGTGTTGCATGGAGACAGGATACGACAAAGGCGCATGGACCTTGCATGTTACATTGGGATTCGGTGCACCCTTTGGCGCATGGGAAAAGCGTGTAACAGGGATTTTTCATGCGCTAAAGGAAATATGGCGCGGCACACGGAGGGTTTGCAAAACATGAATGTTACTGTAAGGAGAGATGCGCCTGCGCATTTATGACTATACTTGGTAGAGATAAGGCTTGTGTTGCATGGGTGCAGGGCGCGCTAAGGGCGCATAGAAAGGCGATGCAGCACGGAAAGCTGGTGTGCCAAAGGGGTGTAAGTTTAGCTTGTGCAGCATGTGGAAGAGGCGCGCCTTGAGGGCGTATGAAAACTTGATGCAACAAGCATGATGGGTGTGCCATTGGCGCGGGTTCTAGTTATGCTGCAGGGGGGACAGACACGCCATGGGGGCGCAACTGTTTATAATGTTGCACGACGTGCTGGTGCGCCTAAGGGAAAAATAGTGTTTTTTCATATGGCTCAACCCTTCTTTCTTTTCAGTTCTAAGGCTGCCTTGGGATATTCAATGGTTCAAGCCAAAGGGGTTTCAGACCAAGCTTTCAAACTAACATCCTCTACCAGCAGGTCTGGAAAGAGGGATGGGAGGAAACAAATAAGGAAAGATGGCACAGGGGAGGGCTAGCTCAACATTTGATATTTTAATACTGCTAAACCACAACCAGACCATAAGCACACCAAGAAACAAGAACGTAAAACACACAAGAGGGAGAAAAACTCTTACCTGGATAAATAACAAAATCTCGAGAACGGGTCCACAACACGTTGAAAGCGACGAGGCAGGGGCTGACAGGCTCAGAAAAATCACGTGCTCAGCGAAAAGTGAAAATGACATTTGGACGTGCAAACACATATATATAGGTTAGCTGAACATTAATGCGCCACCCACTTTTTGAAAAGCACACCAAAACACCTGCCAACATGAAATAAAGCGTGACTTTGGTGCACCAAACGCTATGTCAACAGGAAATTATGTGCACCTTTTGGCGCACCAAAACATTGTGTTGTAATAAGATTATGTGCGCCCTTTGGCGCACCAAAAAGTGGTGCAACAAACGTTGTGCCAACACAATGGCGCATGCGTCTTGGCACACGCAGGGAAGGCTCAACACACTTTGGTGCACCGAAAGTCATGTTAACACTAAAAATCACGTGCCAAAGGTTTTAAGGGGGCACACCAAAAGTTGGTGTTACAGAGCAATTTCATGCGCCTAGCCAAAAAAGGCTCAAAAGACTAAGTTTGAAAAACCAGGTTTCCTAGGAAGGGATTTTACAACGTTTCGAATGCAAGGGATCCCTAACGAGGGATCGGGACAAAATTTCGGTATGGTTATCGGTAAAATTGCCCTTGTCAATTTTACGGGATAACACATCTGCATGCCCTCCATGCCACGTGTCCTCTCCCTATTCGCTACGGGCCTTCGAGCCAAAATTTTTCTTTTGAAAATTTTGTAAAATGAAACCAAAAAATTCTCAAGGAAAGCTCGCCACCCACCAATCCCCTAGCTAATCAAAATGTGCCACATAGGCACTTCATTGCAGAAGGCACAGCCACAGATCAAAATTTTCACTTTTGTCAAATTTTCAAAAATGGTAAGTTAGAAGTATTTCCCAACATCTCCCAGCCAATAGGAACCCGCCACATTGCCATGACCTTGTGATGAAAAATTTAACGGGAAAACAACACCCGGATGACTGTCAAATCGTGAAAAATTTAAAGGATGCCCTAGAATTCAAAATTTTCAACAAGGATGGCCAATTTCTTGATTTTAAACCAACTGAAGCATGATTTGTCATTATTTTCAACCTTGGGATTGGGAAATTAATTGCATACAATTTAGATTGGATCAATTTTTACTTTTTTGCACGATTTGGAAAAGGGAAAATGACACAGCCCGAAAATTGGAAAAACATAGGGCACAAATTAGAGCATACACAAATTTCTCTTTTAAACTAGGGTAGAACAACAAGTATATGGGCAATTTTGAAACATTCAACCAGGGGGAGAAAATGTAGATCACCAATTTGAGAAAAAAAACATTTCTAAGAAAAATCAGACATGAAAAATTAGGGCACACAATGCAAGTTCAGAAATGGCACTAACATTATCTTCTGCTTGGGGATGGGCACTCCTAGCAAGTGCCACAAGGAAAAAACATAGACCAAGTGCCAAAAAACCATTGGGAAAAGGAGTCAAAACACAAGGCAGCACCAAAAACTATAACCAACCAATAAAAACGAGCCGAGAAACCAACCAAAACGGTTGCCAAGAACAAAGGGAAAACCACATACCACAAACAGAAAAAACAAAGCCAAAACAAATACTGTACAACTATATAATTTGTGCATACCTCACCTTGGGGATTAATCCAATAAATTCTTTAAATGTCTGCCATTAACAGGAAACTCTAGCAATTCCCCATCTAGATCTTTAAGAAAAAAGGTATGCTCACCAATTCTGATATCAATGGCATAAGGGCCCATTCATAATGCATCAAATTTTCCATGCTTTCCCTTCTCTTCATGCCTACTATCCCACAACAAAACCAGATCTCTAACACTGAAGGCTCTAGGAGTAACCTTCTTGTCAAACAACTTCTTCAATTTCTCTCTAAATCTGATATGCCTTTGATGGGATACTCTTCTCTCCTCATCAAGCTCAATAATCAGATTGATCCTTGATTCATATGGGCCAATTTCTTGATCTTCCAACTATTGGGAAAACTAAAATGAAGATAATTGCAGGTGCAAGGGTAGAAAATCCTGATTTCCATACACCAATTCAAACGGGCTTTACCAGTTGCTCTTTTAGGAGTTATTCTATCAGCCCAAACTGTAAACTTCAATTGCTCTGCCCACTTTTTCTTGTTCATTTCCAAGGTTCTTCTAATGATCTTCAGCAAGTTCTTATTACTGGACTCAGCTTGTCCATTCCCTTGGGGGTTATAGTTCAAAGAATAAGTCAGATTGATCCCATATTCATTGCACATTGCCATTAAAGGTTTGGCTCTAAAGCACATGGCATTATCAGATACAATCTTAACTGGAACTCCAAATCTGCATATGATATGATTCAATAAGAAGTCCACTACCACTTGGTGTGTTGCCTTTTTAGATGGGATTGCTTCAACCCATTTTGTAAAATAATCAATGGCTACAAGAATCCACTTATGACCAGCACTAGAAGGATCTGAAATCTCACCGATGAAATCCATCCCCCATTACTTGAAAGGAGCTTTAATTGATAAAGGCTGTAAAGCAAGGGAGCTTGAAGCTTTCAATCTTCCACAGAAACGTTGGCAACTATCACATTTTCTAACTAGCTGGGTTGCATCTTTGAAGAGAGAAGGCCACCAATAACCATATCTCAAAATCTTATGTGTTATTACTCTCCCAGCAAAGTGTCCTCCACAAACTCCCCCATGGAAATCAGTAACTATCTTGGGAGCTTCATCTTTAGCTAGGCATTTCAAGAGGACACCTTCAGGGTTCTTCAAAGCCAGCCCAAGGTCTATAATGATATATTTTTAAGAAGCCAGCTTGAGGGCTCTTTTTTGAGTTTTATTCAAGTGACTCAGGGGAGAATAGGTGTCTAAGGTAAAATATCACATCTTTGTACCACTCAAAACTTACCAAATTTGCAAGCACAACTACCCTTTCTTCCTCTAGATGATTCACTTCCATGTTCTGCAAGTTGCTCTAAGCCATGAGCTTAGCAAGACCCAAACCTCTTACCAACTTTATGGTTTGGATGTCCATATCATAATCGTATGCAGTTTGTTCACCCATATATATCTTTTGCTTGATACCTCCATCTCTGATAAGCTATGTCTTTCACCATGGTGTCGGGAACATAAGCAAAAACTTTTGAACTCAATATATAAGGCCTAAAAACTTTTGTTGCTTTCACCAAGGCAACTGATTGTTTCTCCATGACTGTATACTTCAGCTTGGCTAGCTTGTAAATCCTTAATAAAGAAGGCAATAGGACTCTCATTAGCTCCATTATCATCCTTTTGTAATAAAACAGAAGCAATGGTATACTCAGAGGCAAAGGAAAATATTTGGAAAGGCCTCTTATAGTTTGGAGTTGCTAAAACAGGTGCATGTTTAAGTGCATCCTTAATTCCTTCAAAAGCTTGAATGGCAGCCTCCTCCCATTTGATAACTTGATCCCTTCTTTAGCATGCTTCCGATTAGAAGAGTCAAATCAGAAAATTTGGAAAAAAACCTTCTGATAAAGTTAATGTGAGCCAAAGAAATATTGGATTCCTTTCTTGGTTCTTGGGATAGGTACTTTGCTGATTGGTTCCCCTCTCTCCGGGTCTATCATAACACCATCTTTAGACACAATATGTCCCAGCAGCTTGGCCTTTTGCATGCCAAAATGACACTTATTTGGATTAAGAGAAATTCCATACTCCCTACATCTGATCAACAACTTCTCCAAATGCTGTAAGTGATCACCTCTCTGCCTTGAAAACACAATCACATAATCTTGGTAGAACTTCAATGAACTCATTGATGTAACTAGAAAAAGCAACATCCATTACTCTTTGAAAAGTGGCACTAGCATTCATCAAACCAAAGGGCATCCTAACAAAAACATATGTTCCCCAAGGCAGTGGTGAAAGGTAGTTTTAAATCTTTCTGATTCTTTGACAACAACTTGAATTATATCTGAGAGAAACCATCCAATGTAGAAAGAAACTCAGACCCTATCACAAGCTTCAACATATTTTTCATATTTGGAAAGGGATAGTTGTCCTTTATGGATGCTTTATTTATATTTCTAAAATCCACACAAATTCTGATGTTTCCATTCTTATTTCTGACTAGCACAAGGTTTGCAACCCAAGATGAATATCTAGTGGGCTTTATAATACCTCCTTTCTCTCAACTTCTTTAAATCCTCTTGCATTTTTATGGAGATAAGTGGATTAATTGGCCTTTGCCTCTATTTGAATGGCTTAGTGCATTTCCCTCAAGAGGGATCTCATGTTGAAACAAGTCTTCTCTATATGCTTTTAGCTCAGAATAGGACCAAGCAAGGTAGTCTTGATATTTTTTCAAGAGTTTGGCATAGGACTATTTTTCCTCTTTACTTAAATTGCTACCAAACCAAATATTCCTTGGTTTGTCCATTAGTGCACAATTTATGTTATTCCACATCCCTTGAGGTAGACATGTTTCTATTTATGATTCAATCAACATTGTTAAAATTTGACTCAAGTATAACAAGACCTCTAGGAATGGTGTTTGTTTTCAATTGGATGATGTCTTTCTCCAAACAAAGTTCTATCTTCCTTTAGTCATGCATACCATTTCCTCCCAATCAATAATGTGATTTTTAAACTCACCTTAGTTTTGTAAGAACCTTAGCACTTGAGCATCATCTGTTAAAAAATTTCCAATGTTTCACATTATCAGGAACAACTAGACCTAGTTAGCACTTCAATGTTGTATTCACAATAAGGTGAAATGGTGCGATTTCCAAATCTAGAACCCAGTACTGCCAACTTGTTAATCAACAGTAGCATTGAGACCTCTGTCATGATACATAATATTAAAGGAATCAAAAATTTCAATTAGATTCCAAACTTCATGCTCATACCTATTTCATAAGTTGATTTTTTGTAGCATACAATTTTCTTATTTGTTTGACAACCAGCTCTGAGTCTCCTTTTGTAATAATATCTTTCACTCCATGCTTCCATGCAATTCTTAACCCCAACAACAATGCCTCGTACTTAGCAACATTTTTAGTGCACTCAAGATTAAGTTTGAAGGAAAAAATAAAACTCTTCCAAACTAGGAGAAACCAGAACTATACCAGCACCATTCCCAAATTTGGAGCAAGCTCCATCAAATAGCAATGTCCATGGAGAACCTACCATATCAAGGAACTTTTATTTTTCCATCTTGTTTTCTTTTCCATCAGCAAAACCAATGAAATTCTCAGCATCTACATCAGCAAACAACACTTCATAGGAAGCATTGTTGGGATCTTCAATTAGGTGTAACATCTTCATTTCACCATAAAGCTTGACTAGAGCTTCCCTCAATGGGAATGGTGGCAAAAGACATATCCATTTGGACACTCCCTCCAACACTTGCAGCCCACTTTCTTGACAAAAGCATACCCCATTTTGTAGGGCAATCAACAATCACAACATCCAATTTTAAATTCCTTACCCAGATTGGATGCAAGTTGCACTACCAAACCCTTCACACTACCAACCACCGGCACTTCTCTTGAGTCCATGGTAGTAAACTTTCCATAGGAATTGCTATCACTTTTATGTCAAAATCATTCATGAATTCTAGCGGCGTGACATTACATGATGCACCAGAATCAAACATACAATTGTGAAGTAGCTTATCCTTTATGATCAAAGTTGTGAAGAATGGATCAACATTCAATTGGGAATCAACCAAAGATGTCCCCAAATATACCTCAGGTGTCTCTCAAAGATCTTCTACTACTGGTGGTGTTTCAAGGTTAACAATGATCTGAGGTGGAGTTTCAACAACATTTACATTTTTACCTAGCGGTAACCTTCTCTTCTTTAAATCCCAAGTACTCAAATGCTCTCTTCTTATGCTCAAGAATTCTAAGAAACTCAATGATTGGAACAATGACTTTAATTTGGCTCAATACTTGGGCTATATCATAGGGGACACTCTTTGGCAAAACAACATTGGAAGGGAGACAAGAACATTCATTAGATAGCAGTGGATTCTTGGCAGCTTGGGGTATGATGCAGAATTGTAATTTTTGTCTTGGGACAAGCAAAACTTTTGAGCAGATTGCTTCTCTCCTAGGATCTTCTTTTGAGAATGCTTGTGGGCAAGGGTGTTTTAGGTTTGGCTTGAGGGCCTAACTCCCTTAACAACTTTTCTTCTAGTGTTATATTCTTTCTCTTGAGCTACAACAACATTCATCAACAATTGTCTATCTTCCTCCGAAGGGATACCACCATCATACTTCTTAATCATCAAAGCTCTTAAGTATTCAAAGTCATTGTTAGGAATTTCAAAAGATTACACTACATCAATTTCAAGAGAATGAGGAGGGAAGAAATATTTGCACCCATTTGATGCAATCCCAAAAAGTTAGCAGTTGTCCTAGCACTTATTACTTCAGTAGATGTTGCTCCTCCCTGTGAGCTTGAAGAACAACCCATGATGCAAATATCATCATCAGTTCCATCCTCATTATCAACTTCATCAACTTGTTGGTCTACTTCACATGGATGATGAGGAAGAAAACATCTATCACACCAATCCATATCAGAAACTTCATCAACAATAGCAACCCTGACAGTTAGAGGGTTAAGAACAAATATACTTTCATGTCCTTGGGGTTGTCTATTTCCCCCTCCCATAGGTCCTTTACCTCTATCATCTTGTCTTTGATCACCCCTATGGATGATTTCCAAATCTATCATGGTTCCCGTTGCTCTTTGCTGATCTTGTGAAGTCTACCCAATTCCCTTCTCAGCTCTTGCGAATTTGTATGAGATTTCCTTGACATCCCCTGCCTATTGGTGTGTCACAACCTTTTCCACATCATCAGGTGATTCATGCTCGCTTAGGTGAGATCATCAGGGTCCATCAATTGTACACTGTTAGGGGTCATTATGAGGATTCCCTTTTGCCTGTCAGTGCATGAGCGCGTCAGTGCATTAGCACGTCAGTGCCATCAGTGAAATCATATGTCGTATATTGGTTGAGTTACACTGTCTATTCTGGCAATGTAAATCCCCCTCTATACTCGAGTTGTCATGATTACTGCACTATTTGATTAAACATGATTCATCACAAGGCCTCAAACCAACAGGCAGCCTTCTCAAAGTTTTGTTAAATCTTGCATTGAATTCATGAAATGATTCATTAGGGTTCTTTTTTATATTCTTAAATTCAGATAAAAGAAATCTAGGATCAGTTCGGTCACCATATTGCAGCCTAAATGTATTTTTCATTTCAGTCCATGAATCAATAGAATTATCAGGCAGAGCCTTGCACCAATCCCTAGCATATTCTTCTAGTGTATGAATAAACAACTTAATATACACATCTTAAAACTCTATCTCAAAATATTCCATCATATTATCAAAAAGTTTGAGATGCTGATCACTAGTAATAGCATTGTTACCCTGGAATTTTCGCAACCTATTTCTGACATCTTGTGGGACAGCATTTGGGTAACCATTCATTCCTCTAAAATTTATAGGACCAAAGGTGTTAACAATAAATGGAGGTCTAGGCTGACCCATATTGTTTGATGGGGGTGATCTTGGAGATGATACAAGCTGATGAGGAGTGTTATGTCTTTGGGGCTCAAGAATGTGATTCACAAGAATGATATCCTCTAAGTGCTGATTTTCTTGGAAAGTTTTACTTGAATTAAAACACAGAGGTGCATATTGGAGAAAGAACTTACTAGGTATAGCAGAAGGGCCTTCACTAATTGAGGAAAACAAGTTTATGATAGGATTTCTTGAATCAAAATCACTTGAAGAAGAGTGATAGTCCTCTACCAAAGGTTGATCTCTCTCACCAATGACTATATCTTTGCCTAATGTTTGACCTTTAACCAATTTCCAAACTCTTCTCCCTTCCAACTCTGAACTTCTTGATTCTGAGAACAATTTCTTAGTAGAGTCTTTAAATAAGAGAGATCTTCTTCCCTCTAGTTTTGCAGAGATCAACAACACAAAAAATAAATGACAAAAAGCTTAAGGCACTAGTATTCCCAAATTCAAATCAACATGGAGTCGCCACTAAGGAATTTCACCTCAGTTGTGTAAGAATGCACTAAATTAATTCTGTCAAATGTTTGCTAGTACTGACAACTTTGCAGTGCTTTATAAACCATGCCTTCTCCTTCCTCAATCAACCAAGCATAATGCAAAAAAAGTGTATGAACTACTAGTACATGGAAAAAGGGAAGGCTGAGCTTGAAACCTCTGCTTTAAAACTTGTAGATCTGAAACATAGGATGATATCTTGATAATGCAACAGCTCAGAAAATTGAATACACAAATGCTCAAACTCTTCAAACACTTCAAAAACACCAAGGAAATCAAAGAGGTCCCTGGCAACGGCGTCACTCATGTTGGTATCCAAATTTGTTCTCCTTTTCAATCTAAGCAGAATCACAGATATGTCATGGAACTTAAGGATATATCAGACCATGTTGTATTTCATTGGTAGCCAGGGATATGGTCTAGCTGGCACTCATTTCTGTGGTGAAATGGATAGCACTCCAATAGGACTTGATCTTGTCCTAGCTGTTTTAGGTTGTGCCTTGCAACCAAGGTAAGAGGACCTATTTTGTAACCTTATAATGGTGAAGGAGATGAAGATTTCCTTCTCTTTGCTTGAAATTCTATGATGGAGACCTTGATGAAAACATGATCAACACCCCAAATCTGAACTCTCACAAGTTTTCACTTCTCAAAACATGGGTATGTTCTCAAACAAGGCAAAGGTTACTAGAGACATTGGAAATCCTTATCTGATATGAATACTTTTGCAAATGGTTTTTGATATTTTGTGGGTATACACATGCAAATCAGGGGTAGTACATGATAGGATCTTTGTTTTTGGATGATTTTTTGGTGGGAGATTGATAAGACAAACTGGGATAGATCATATCTTTGACAATATATACAATACATGAACAACCATCAAATGAAATGCCTAAAATAATCAGGATGTTCTTTCAACCAGAAGAGGCAAAAATGGAATCCCTGGTTGCACTCTTCACACAATCTTTGAGAACTCACCACAAAAGCTTGAATTAAAGAACTCAATTAAACACAAAAATCCATGATCAAACCATGCCTTAGGTACCCCCAAAGGCTTACAAGAAATCTCTGCAGTCAAGGAAGGTAAAGTGATTTAAAATTTGTTTATCTCCTTATCAGATGAAGGCTCTTCTGAGTATGAGATTGCAAATGCCACTAAACTATCAACCAGAAATGGATATCTTGTATGATTTCTAAAGACTTTCAATGCAAGATTGCAACAAGAACACTAAAATTTATCTGCAGGAATTTAAAATTGATAACAGACATCATATTGCCCAAAGAAAAACATAGATTTAATTCAAAGCTTGTTAGATTCAATAGCAGGGGAGAGTTACATGAACAATCTCATAGCTGTGTGGTTGTTATACACTTGTAACCAACCTACATGCATGAATTTTTCCAACAAATGAGAGATTAACCTGATTCTTTGGCGGATTTTCTCAAAAAATGAGCTTTTTCTCAAAATTCACTCGTGATTTTCAACTCCCTACCCCTTACAACTCTTTCCAAAATGCATAATATATCACATACCACATTGGAGTCTTCCTTCCCAAGCAAAGAATATGCTAAGGGATCAAATTTGTTACAAAAACCCTCATGATTTAAAGACAGTGACATCAAATGGAAAAACAACTTGCAGGTTGCCAGGTATGCACAAAAAATCAAATTATTGCACAAATTCATATCATTAATCACCCCAAGGACATGTTTTTATCATTTAGGCATGCGAGCATCTTTCATTCATCATTTTTTACCTTTTCCCCTTTTCAATTTTACCTCTGCAACTTTTGATGTTGATATTTCACGTTTTTTATCAGGTCTGAGCCAAAATTACATCAAAAACACCATAGATTGAAGAATTAGGTCATAAAAATGATGCCATTATTCTCAGGAGGCCAAGGCGACACAAAACCAAATAAGATTTGATGAAAATTGATGAAGAAATCACGATTCCAAGATTCTCCTAAAATCCCCCCTCACATTCAAAACAAACTATGCCTAAAATTTGATTTCGCTTCCAATGAGTACCCACACGACACCCTTTGCACCCATTTCGGGCACTTTTTTAATCAATTTGCAGCGTTTATTGCATTTTCTCATTAGTTGCAAGAATTTTTTTGTGCTATAACTTTTTACTCGTTGCTCAGATCTGAGTGCTTCTTTAGTCAAAGTTGCATGATTTTTCACACATTACGTGATGGCATTGTCAGTTTTGTAAACGCACTACTTTATAAAGTTCCACATTCTGGGGGTTGACTTGTACTCTTGGGTTGTCACATGCAGACACATTATCGACCGATTCCGACGTCTTGCATTTGTGCATCTTGCTTTTTTCATCATGGAGAGTGCTCTTTCCAGTCTTGAGCATCGTAGGATTGCTTTACAGCCTCCACCACTTCTCACTGGGAGAGGGAACTATTCAGCTTGGTGTGCTTCCATGGAATTTCACTTCGCCCATGAGGGTCTTTTACCCTTCTTGTTTGGTTCAGTTCCTGCACCCACTGATCATCGTCATATGGAGGACTCCCTTGACACTTGCGACCACTTCTATGGTCACATGATGATGCATGTCTCTCGATCTCTCTGGTTTCACGTGGCACACTCATATCCACCCCACCATGTCTAGAGAATTCTTCAGTCCCTCTATGGAGACCCTTCACATACTGTCGCCATTGTTGCTGCTGCTAATTCAGTTGTCTCCTCTTCTTTGTGTGATGGCAGTTCTACTAACATAGACTCATTTGGTTCTACTTCTGCTGACAAGGAATGTGCACCCAATTCTAATGTTTAGATTACTATAGAGGATGCTTCTCCTCTTTCTCTCACTATTCCAGAGAGTGTTGACACATCCCATATCTCATCATATATTGAGCAGTCTCCTACTCAGCCTCATACAGTCATTCACCAGCCTCCTTTCCACTTCCAGTGTGTGATGCCCCCTTCACTCCTCTGCCTTCATTGGATGACTCATACCTATCTGACATCACTCTTCTGTTGGTTGAGCCCCCTCATTGGGACGAGTATCTGCCTGACCTTAGTCATCTTTTCACAGAGTCTACTTGTGATGCTCTATAGGTCCCTTATCCATCTATAGGTATATCAGAGGAGTTCATCATCTCTGTTGTTGGGAGTGCCCCTTCTGGGAATCATGTCATTTCCAGAGACCTTCTTTGATCCACCCTCAACTGTGGATCCCTTTTCTATTGTGGAGAATGTTTTGTTCCCTTCACATCACTTGGACATCCTTTCTTTGGGTGTTCCTCTTTTTCACTCTGACAGTTCTACGCATGTGGCATTACCTTTGGTTCCTTAACACTCACTCGCTAGACCTATGTCACACTTCCATGCACCAAACTTAGAGTTCTTCGTGTTGTTGCCTTCAGTTTCCTTTGTGGAGTTGGTGGACTTCCAGCACGTCATTTCTATCCTTCCTAAGGGTAGGCACACAGTTCATTGCGGGTGGCTCTTCTTCAGTCCAAAGGTAGAGGATCTCATCATTGACATTATTTTGGGAGACCTCCTAGAGCAACATAGTTCAAATCCGTCCATGGCATCTTCTGTATTCCTCTTGTCTCCCTCTTCTTCTCTCTTCTTCTTCTTTCTGAGAGATTGCCTCTTTATACATGGGTATCTTTTCAGGCTCGTCTAGAGCTGGGACCCATCTTTGGCATCTTTCTTAGATTAGAGAGTGTTTTGTTTTCTTGTGGTGGATGTTTTTCCCACTGGGTTTTCCTTCACTGCTTGGGATCTTTTTCTTGTACGTGGGTACCTCATTAGGCTTTGTGTCAGGACCCATTTCTCATTTCTGACTTACCGCCTCATCCTAAGTTACGATGAAGGGGGGTGTTGGTGTGTATTATATTCCACATCACTAGGTGAGTCATCTCACTTAGGTGAGATCATAGGTCCATGTGTCATTTAGGGGTATTTATGAGATTATCTTACGCATCAGTGCGTTAGCACGTCAGTGCATCAGTGCATCATTGGGAGTTATACTTCTATTCTAGGAATGTAACTCCCCCTCTCCACTCGATTTGTCATGATTGCAGCACTGGGGGTTACTCAACACCTCCTATATGTACACCCCTTTTGATCTATGAGATAGAGTAGAGTTTTATGGCTTAACCATGTTTTGCCCGTGTTTCAAATCTTTGCATGCACATTTAGTCGATGCTCTCTCCTCCTGAGATCTCTTCGTGTTATCATTCACACGTCCTTTGATGTGCATTTCATCCCTCATGATCCTCGCTTATGGGTTGTAAACCCTCTTTCAAAATTAGGGCACATAATGCAAGTTTAGAAATGGCACTAACAATTTGCCCTGTTCTTGGCAGCCTTTTTTTGTCGATTGGGTCTGGTTTTTCAGCTCTACATTTTTTACTGCGTTGCCCAATGGTTGTTTTTGGCACTTGGTCTACTTATTTTGTTCTAGTGGCACTCACTGGGAGTACCCATCACTGAGCAGGAGCTGATGTTGGTGTCATTTTTGAGCCTGCAATATTTTCCCCTAATTTTCCTTCATTCTGCGTGCTCTGAAACATTTTTCTCTCAAAATTGGTGGTCTATAACTTTTCCCTCCATATTGAATGCCTTAAAATGCTCATTAGCTTTTTATTTTTTCCCAATTTGAATGAAATCAACATGTGTGCCCTCTTTTGTGCCCTAATTTTTCCAAAATCTTCAAGCTCTGTCATTTTTCCTTTTTGCCCGATCGTGGAAGTTTAAAATTTATCGATTTACACTTGTATGCCTTTGAAAATCCAATTCCATGATCAAAAATTCTTTAAAAACATGTTTCAATTGGTTTAATTTTGAGAAATTTATCGTCCTTAGCAAAAAAATCAAATTCTAGGGCATCCTGGCATTTTCTGTGTTTTGACGGTCAAACAGGCTTCATTTACCCGTCAATTTAATCTTCAGCATTCTAGGGCATCACTGGCAATTTCTGCGTTGTTTCACAGTCATACAGGCATCCTTTTCCCATCAAATTTTAGCTCAAAAATCTTCTCCTACGTGGCTTGTTCTAATTGGAAAAGGATCAGTAGGTCATTTCTAAAAACTTAACATTTTTGTGTTTTTGGAAAAAAAAAAGTGCATGTTGCCCCTGGAAGGCCATAGGTCCCAAAAGAGGTACACGTGTTGCAAGTAGATTGAAGGCAGACGAGTGGATCTTTTGTGCCTTAAGGCATTTCGGAAAAAAGAGTTAAAGTATAAAGAAAATGCCTAGGGCTCGCAATGAATCAGAATGGAACATGAGGTGGCTTCAGATTGCATGCCCGCAACGAAATAGAATGGAACATGTGGTAGCTTCAGAGCGCAGGACCTCAGCGAATCAGAGGTGGACATGTGTCATGTTTTCATCAAAGGTGGGATGGAAGGTTAGTGGAGGACTTAGAAAAAATATTCTTTTTGGTGAATGGGAACAAAAGTTGTGAAAAGGGTCGCAAGTCTACCAGGCCAATCAGGAGTGGACACATGGCAGGGTCAGAGGCGGAACTTTGAGCCTCGGGGGAAACTTGAGAATTTTTCACATTTTGGCATAAAGGGTTAAAATTAAAAATTGAAGCCACAACTCCATCAATGGTCATGATTGAGCCATGTGTATGGCTTAGATCAAAAGAAGGGATTCTGGAGCGTTGGGTCTTTGTGGGAAATTTAGCTTTTGTCCTGTAAAGGTAAGAAATCAAAAGGAGGAACACAATCCCGTCGCAAATCAGCAACCGACACATGTTAGGGACAGAATCAGAGGTGCCAGACCACGGAGATAATTTTGAAAATTTTCCTTTTTTCCAAAAAAGGTGGAAATGTGTAGAATCAAGCCACGATTCCGATGGGACCCACCTTGGGACACGTGTCAGTGCCAAATCTCAAGGGCAGAGGGGTGAAGACAAATGTCAAATTTTTCACTTTTTTCCAAAAGTATTAAAATGTCAAAAATTGATCCCAAGAGCATTTCTTATCACATTATGACACATGGAGGGCTCATATTTAAGGATAAAGGAAGATCAATAGTAACTGTGCATTTTTCAATTTAGCTACCATTGGAGCTCCAGGAAGTTTGGAGTTGCATCAATTTTGATCGAATTTTTGGAAAATTCATGTCATTTGTTCCTGCAAGGACCAATGCAATTGGTTTTGAGGATCAAAGATGTTTTTGAAATAATTTTTTACCCTAACCCATCCAAGAACATGAAATATCAAATCCAAAAGTTGCAGAGTCAAATTCTGGAGGGATAAGGATGAAATAATGAAAGTAAGGGGGTCTGCATGCTTTGAAAATGAAAAACGTACCTCACAATGGATAATGATGCCAAAATCCTCAATGATTCACCTTTTTTTGAAACACTTGGCAACTTTTGTTGCAAATATGTTAAACGTCCCTGTCTATGAATCATGATGAAATTTGTAACAAACTAAGATGCCATAGGATATTCTTTTCTTGGGAAAGAAGGATCAAATGTATTAATGCTCTTAAAGTATCAAGGTGATGTTGGGTGGGAGGGAAGTGTATTTTGCTTTAAAATTCTTTGTGGGTTATGACTGTGCTCAGACTTTAAACATATCTCATGCTCTCTCAGATCTCGTCTAGGAAAGGTGTAAGCATCTGTGGTTTTCTAGGGGTACATGAAAACCATTTTCTCATAGACCTGTAAAAATATCACTATGAACTGAGTAGAATTTGGGAGTATAATTGGTAATTTCTTGGGGGTTCCTTTATCTAGACCATTCGGGCATGATTTCACATACTACGATCTTTCCTTAGGTGTACTGAGTTGGATTGTAAGGAGTTTAGAAATTGATTTTCCCATAGATTTCCTTGCATGTAATTGTTCGTTGGATTCACCAACTTTCTTCACTTACATCCACATTGAGATACAGACAGGCCTTGGTTGAGCATGTGTTTCTTGTGCTTTTTATCATTTTTCCCTCTTGGCTCTTCCCCATTCCATTTCTTTTCCTCGTTTTACGATCTCCCCTCACCCCCGTTTAAAACTGATATAACTTTGTAATAAAAACCATGACCCATTTGGGGGGCTTAAGAGTACTTTGATCATATCAGACTGACCTACCCCAAGAACACATTATAAGCTCGACATAACTATATTGATCTTATATCCAACTTGAAGTCCCTTATTGTTAACTTTATCATCGCTTTTGGGACATAGAATTTTAGGTCAAACTTTCACTTGCCCTCCGCATTCCGCATCGAGTCCTCGGGTGTTTATAGTGTTTCATGACCACTCCATCGAGTGAGCATTACATCCAGTGGCTTCACTTGGACCCAATTTTCCTTTATTAGTGTTTCAAGAGTATAGATATGACTTCATGCCCTAACCTCCATACTTTTAGGAACGCACTCTTGGTTCCTTTCACCCTAACTTGGGCACAGTCAAAAGCAGTGGGGATCACAGCCACACCCTTTATTTGGGTGCTTCCCCATCGCCTCCCTTCAGCAAGGGAAGCTGTGTGACCTGAGGAATACCTCACCCTTAGCTACAAAATTATGAACCCCATGGGTCTCCCCTTTTCACCCTACCTCTCCACCTCAGAGAACCCTCTCTCTTCCGGGGGTTCTATTTTTGGAGCAAACACCTTTCTAGCGTTGTTTCTGAGGAATGATAATGTTCTAGTTTGCATCTGGGTTTTTGATCTGACATTATTTTGTTAAGTCTCATAATGTTTGGAAGTGTGCATTGATTCATGATTTGTTTTTTGTGATGTCATGTGGTTCATTTTTCTATAGGTTTTACTCTAGTGGTGACTCCATTGTCTTTTTGGTTGTAGTAGACTAGTGGTCTTTTCCACATTGACAAGATTTGATTGAATATATGTTTGTTTCGGTTTTGTGTGGTGATTTCCAATGTGTCATCGGATTTCTACATGGTGATGGTGTGTTTATAAGAATCAGTTTCTTGTGAAATGTCCCATAGGTATTGTTATCCAAAATTCACCCCCCAGGGTTAATTTGATAACATGCATCAGAATTCTCAAGTCCCAGGCAAATGGATTGATTCAGGGCAAAAATCATGTTTCTAGGGTCCCCTCAGATTTTTTATAACTCCCCTGACAAAAGAAGGAAAGAGAAAGCTCTGAGGAAAGGTGAAAAAAGTGGCAAAAACAAGCTTAGGACAGGAAAAATCATGAAAATTGGCTAAGTCCTAGTCCTCGCAAAAGTTGGAACAGTTGGGACATCGAGGCATGGATCAGCCGAAAAGCCTCCAGGCGGCCCGCGAAGCAAAGGGACATTTGGGACATAAAGACGCGAAGGGCGCGAACCACCCGGTTCAGCCGAAAAGGAGAACTTTCGCACTAAGCATTTGGGACATCTGGGCCGCGAGGACGCGAAGGACGCGAAAAGGTGAAGCGGCCGAGAGCAAAGGAAGCCCATTTCGGGTGGTTCAGAAGAATTTGCCCTAGACAGTCCGGGACAATTGGAACAAATGGACGCGAAGGGTGCGAACCGGTCGGTTCAGCCGAAACAGGGAACTTCATCACTGGGATAGTTGGGACAAAGGGACACGTGGGACACGGATAGCCAAAGGAGCTGAAAGCCAATCAAGCAATGCCACGTGTCATCGGCCGAATGAGGGACAAGGAAGCCCATTTCGGGCGGATCGGGAGTTTTTGTCCCAAATAGTTTGGGACATCCGGGACAAATGGACGCGGTGGACATGAAAATCTGGCAGACACGCGGACCAATCAAATCATGACACATGTCACAAGGAAGATAGTCCAAAAGTCAAAGGGCGAGGTTTCAAGCACTGACCCAAACCAATGAAATAGTGCCACGTGTCCAAGTTTAAGGGCCCACAAGGAAATTTCAAAGGAAAGCCCGCAGAAAGGTGGAGGAGAGAGAATTGCTCAGCGAATCAGAGCCTGCCACGTGTCATCCAAGTGGTAGAACGTGGGGAATGTTCAAATATTTTTTCCCGCCAACCTCTTTTTGCCTGTTTTTGCCCTAAATCTTCAGATCGCCATAACTTTCGATCCAGAGCTCAGATTTTCACGTTTTTTATATCAATGGAAAGCTGGTGAAATTCTCTACACGATTCCAGGGTCAATATTGCATTTTGGTGCATTCTGGAGAGAGAAAATTGAGAAACTCCTCTGGCACGCAAATAATGGCCAGAAGTAATGCTTCAACAACCAACTTTAATGCAGCAGACAGTTCATCGCTTCTGTTAGATAGCCCGTCGTTTTACCAGGATCCGCCGCTTCTTTCATAATGAGATGATTTTAAATGCGACCTAGAAGTGGTTGGGGTAGATTTTGGATTTCCTCCCTTTTCCCTCTCTCATTCTTTATATATATTATAAAGAGGGTCTTCTTAAAAAAGGTCGAACATTTTCTGTTTTGCTCCTCCCTTCTTCTCCTATCAGGAAAATTTGTTGAGTTTGAACCTCTCATTTAAAACTGTAATATGACTCTGCCTCTTGTCATTCTGTAGTGTATTGTATCAATCTTTAGAGCAAGTAATACATGTCTGTGGATGATTCTCAACCCTCTCTGTGTTCATTTTGCATCCTCCTGGTCTTTCACTGCAAGTTTTGTTATCTGTGCATGATCTTATATCACATTTGAATGGTCTGTGTTTACTGGCAAGATAGGTGTTCTTCATTCCTCGGTGCATCACCTCTATTAGTTTAGATTTATTTTTATGCATCTTCTTACCCTGTCTCCTTGGCAGATTAGATTAGGTTTCGAGCAAACCCTCTGCATATTTCGTGTGCATCTGAACAGAGGAATAGGAACCAGCCTTCTCTGGAGAATCCTTTCTCACTTTTCAAGTCCCACACTTGGAGAAAGGATTCAATGTTATGCAATCACACTGGATGATAGTATGGTCAACCCAGAAACCTGACCAGCATCCAGGGGTGTTGTGATTTTTCACTAACAGTTTTGGCATGCCTGGTGAGACCTAGAGGTCTCATTTTTATTTGCAGCAAAGTTGATGTGCATCTGCTGCAATTTTCTTGCTTAAAAGAGCTATTATTTGCATATCTAGCGACTCCAAGGGGAAGAATCAACTGGTTTCAGCAGTGCAGGCCTGAAAACTTATGAGAAGAATCACAAGGTCAAGAGTTGGAGAAGAAGAAGTGTTGTTTGAATACCTGCAATTATCTCCGAGAAGAAGGCAAAGAGGAAGAAGGATTCAAAGGTCTCCATCTCCACCAAACAGAACTCTCTCAACTCCTCCACCTGACAGGCCTTTCATTCAGTATACAAGGGTTTTAAGACCGATTAGAATGGCTCAGAACAATCCCTACGTCAACTTCACAGGCAGCAGCCCACTTGCTCTCAATGCACAACATCCAGTTCCTATTGCAGCCTTGAAGAACATTCCCTACTTCACTGGAGAAAATCAGACTACTCCAGGTGATCATGTTAAAGATATTGTTAACCTTTGTGCAATCCATGAAATCAATGAGATGCAAGTGGCTGTCAAGTTACTGGCATCTTCATTCACGAGTAAAGCACTGCAATGGTTTAGGAGCCTTGGAGCTGGTTCTATCACAAACTGGAATCAGCTGTGTATTGCACTTCATGAGCAGTTTGGAGAGAAGGGAGACAACTTGTCTCTTTTGGAGCAGCTGACTGACTATCAAGAGAGCTCCCAATGAGCAGCTGACTGATTTCAACTTCAGATTTCAAAAGACTTGGGAGAGAATTTCAGTGGCAGTCAGGCCAACAGCAGAAGGTGCTTTTCTCTACTATCTTAAAGCTTTGAATTCTGATATTTCTATGTTAATTCAGTCTATGGGAGGCACAACAATCCCTATGGCTTATAGCATTGCCATTAGGGCTGAAAATTGTCTTGATTCAAGCTGGTAAACTTGCCCCTAGACCTCCCATGCCATTGTTTCCAAGTTTAGAAAATCCAAACACTAGTCAAGCACCTAATTTGGCTCCTTCTCCCACTCCTAGAAATCAGAGTTCAAATGAAGCTTCCACTTCATCTCCAAGTGCCCCAAATGAGCTTCAAGAGGTCATGAAGCAATTGCAAAATCTAGGCAATGAGCTGGTTACTCTCAAAAGGTAGCAAGCCCAAGGTTTCAGACCTTCTTATCAACCCCAAGCTCAGCCTAATAGGCAGCCATACCAACCACAAAGGCCCCCTAATCCAGTTGCAAACATGAATCAAACAAGGCCTCCTGCTAATAGACCATTCCAGCCCTATAATCCAAATACCATATCTGCCTCTAAGGCATTAGTGCCAACACAGAACAACATTGCTCAGGAATACGATTGGTGCTTTCCATGCAACGAGCCTCGTAACCAATCCATGTGTTTCAATGGTGCTCTCAATCAAGCATTGATGGTGACAACTACTGGTGTGGAGGGCAAGGGCAGTCAAGGAAATAGTCAACAACAAGAAACATTCCAACAGCAATCAGCCCCAAATGACACCACATTGGTGAACTGGCAAGCAGAGGATTTCTGTGGCATGAATCAGGTATTTTCTCAAGGTGTCACAGCCAACACAAGGTCAAAAAGGAGAAATTTGGGTGAGGAGCAGCCACTAGCTCCAACCAGCCCACAACCTTCTATGACTCCAGAAATGATTGGCAAGCAAAGTCCCATTTCAAATGCACAAGGGCAGCCAAGAACAGCCCCTAGGCCAACTCAAATGCCAGCTGTTGCTGCCCACGTACAAGGAGTAAATGTGCAAACCAAGGGACAGCAGAGAGATCCTTCATCACCATTCAGTATCATTGATCAGATGAAGAAGACAAACGTCAATATATCTATGTGGGAATCCCTATCCATCCCAGGCCAAAGAGATCTGCTGCAAGCTGCCATGAAGGATTGGCCAACTTCGAATCAGCAGGTTCAGATGCAAGACAAAGTGCTTACAAATGCTGCCCAGCCTGAAGGAAGTCATGGAGCACAACAAGGTAAAATGTTGAAGCCCCCCCCTTTCTATGTTTCGTTAATCATTGGAAATCAGCTAGTACATAATTGCATGATAGACTCCAGGGCAAGTAGCTCAGTAATGCCTAAACAGATAGCTGATCAGCTAGGGCTCCAGTATGAAATAACATCTAAAGGGGTAGTACAGCTAGATGGGACAGCAATAGCAACAGTTGGAGTGATTAGAAATTTGAGTCTTACCTTGCATGCATGTCCAAATGTTGTTGTTTTACAAGATGTATCAGTCATAGACCTTCCACCACTCTTTGCCCTTGTGCTTGTCAAGGGACTTCACTGCTAAAATTGGAGGCTTTTCGGCGGATTGGTCTCACATGCTGTTTAGAACAAGGTATGGAACTAAGGCTACAATTAGGTCTGAACCTATTGCAAACTTCCATATTGAGCCTTACACTCCAAGTCAGATTAATGCCAATTGCTCAGCATTTGATCAAGAAGATCACCCTAGCACTGACGAGGCTGACACCAAGGTTGGAAGTATCCCGGATTTGACTCTTGATGAATGGGCAAGCAAGGTGCATGCTTTTGATCCTTATCAAGAAGTAGAAGAATCCCCAGCATCACCAAGCCAGATCATAAGGACAAGAATGAAGTATGGCAGCTGTTCTTTGATGGATCAAGGAGTAGACAAGGTGCAGGAGGAGGAGCTATGCTTGTTTCACCACAAGGTATAAGGTATTACTCAGCCTTCCGTTTCCAGTTTTCCTGTTCAAATAACACTGCTGAATATGAAGCCTTGGTGCAAGGGATACATTGGGCAATCAAGAAGAAAATAAAGAACTTGCAAGTCTTTGGTGACAGTGAACTAATCATAAACCAAGTCAGGGGACAACATGCTACAAAGAATGAACTGCTAAAGAACTACAAGAACAGGGTATGGGACCTCGTTGAGGATTTTGAAGCTTTCAATATCGCGTCCATACCTAGGAAGAAAAATGAAGCCGCGGATAGGCTCGCAGCAGTTGGAGCAATGTTTGATGTGGTTGACAACATCAAAAGGGAAAAAACACAGCCACATATCCATGTGATTGTGAGGCCAGCAGTTCCAGATAATAACACCAGCTGGCAGGTGTTTGAGAACGATCAACAGATCGTCAATTTCTTACAAGAAGAGGCTGAATTCTCAGCTAGGAATCAGGACAGATTAGAGCAGCAGTATGGGGATCAAGTAGTGCAGCTGCGGACAAACAAGCTTCCTAGGGGTTTAGTAACATTGGAGTCTATCTTCAACCCTAATGACCAGTTCCGTAAGGAAAAGGCTAACATACAGGTCAAAAGAGAAGATTCAGAGCCAATTCCGGTTGGGGAAAACAAAACACTTCAAATTGGCAAGGTAGCCACTGAACAGGAGAAATCAGATTTCATACAACTTTGCCAAGAATTTCCAGATGTCTTCGCTTGGAGCTATGAAGACTTGAAAGGTTTCAATCCCAACCTGGCTCAGCATACCATAGAATTGGATCCAGATGCTAAGCCCATCAGGCAGAAGCAGAGACCAGTCAACCCTCACATTGAGCCTCTAATGAAGAAAGAGCTAAATAAGCTAATAGAGGCAAGCATTATATTCCCGATCAAGCACTCAAGCTGGGTCACAAACTTGGTTCCGGTCAGGAAGAAGAGTGGAGAAATCAGGTTGTGTGTAGATTTCCGAGACCTAAACAGGGCATCTCTCAAAGACCATTACCCACTTCCTTCAATGGAACAAATATTGCAGGTAGTATCCGGTTCGGAGAGATTCTCTCTCCTAGATGGCTACTCAGGGTATAATCAGGTAATGGTGAAGGAAGATGACCAGTTCAAGACGGCTTTCACCACCAAATGGGGGACCTATGCCTACAAGAAGATGCCATTTGGGCTATCAAATGCTGGAGCCACTTTCCAAAGGGCAATGGATATGGCATTCAAGGGGTTGATCAATAAAATAGTTTTGATATACCTTGATGACATCACTGTATTCTCCAAAAATGCAGTGGATCACCTCTTTCATCTGAGGCAGGTATTTCAGAGGTGTAGAAGATTTGGGGTATCATTGAATCCCAAAAAATGCATATTCTTGGCTCATGAGGGAAAACTTCTTGGCCATATTGTTTCAAAGGAGGGATTGATGATTGACCCAGAAAGAGTTGAAGCAATTCGAGCGTTGCCATTGCCAAGTCATAAGAAGGCTCTTCAAAGCTTCTTAGGAAGGATCAATTTTGTCCGCAGGTTTGTTCCAAACTTTGCAGCTCTCGTAAAGCCAATAACACTGATGTTGAAGAAGAGCATGGCATTTAAGTGGACATCTGAAGGCAAGGCAAGTTTTGAGGCAATAAAAGAGGCTATATCTCAAGCTCCAACTCTCATCAATCCAAACTTCTCCAAGGATTTCATGCTATATGCCTTTGGTGGTGGAGATACAATTTCTGCAATCTTGGCACAACAAAACAAAGAAGGATTAGAACAACCAGTTGCTTTCTTCAGTCAAGGCTTGGAGGAATACAAAACTAGGTACTCTTTCATTGAAAAGCATGTACTTGCAGTGATCAGGAGTTTAAAGAAATTCAAGCACCTAGTCTCAAACAACAAAATCCAATTATTGGTCTCTCATGCGGGAGTCAGGGACTTCCTTCTAAACAAGGATCTGAATGAGAAACGTGTAGGATGGATAACCCATGTCATGGAATATGACATTGAGATCAAAGTCACCAAACTAGTACGTGGGAAGGGACTATGCAAACAACTAGCCTTGAGTCAACAAGTTGAAGCAGGTAATGAAGAAAATGTTGTCTTGGTACTACAAGATGGTCAAGAACAGGAAAATGATAATGTGCCCACTCCCTGTTGGACTCAGAGTATGATACACTTCCTACAGACAGGCCTATGCCCTCCAGAAATGAGCAAAGCGAAGAGGAGATACTTCAGGTTGCAGGCTATTCCATATGCCATTGTTGATGGAGTTTTGTTCAAGAAAGATGTGAATGGAGTGCTGCTGAGATGCATTAGCACAAATCAGATTCAAAGGGTGTTGGAAGAGTTTCATGGTGGACCAGCTGGTGGTCATTTTGCACCAAGAGTGACAGCTCTAAAAATCATGAAGGCTGGTTATTATTGGCCTAAAATCTTCAGTGATTGCTATGCATGGATCAAGAGGTGTAAGAATTGTGCATTCTTCACAGGAAAAGAAAGACTTGCTGCCCTTCCATTACATCCAATCTCAGTTGACCAGCCATTCATGCAATGGGGTTTGGACTTCATTGGAGTCATTAATCCCAATTCAAGCCAAGGGCACAAATGGATTTTGACAGCCACGGACTACTTCACCAGATGGACAGAAGCAGTAGCACTCAAAGAGGCAAATGAGTCTAGCATCTTAGACTTTTATGAGGGGATAACTACCAGATTTGGCGTACCTGCTACAATAATCTCTGATAATGCATTGGCATTCATTGGATCTAAGGTGACTGAGTGGGCTGTCAAGAACGGGATCTACCTAAGCACTTCATCAAACTATTACCCTCAAGGTAATGGCCAGGCCGAGTCTACAAACAAGAACTTGTTGAGGATCATTAGGAGGACTCTTGATGAGAATCAGAGGGCTTGGCATACCAAACTGAAATCAGCCTTATGGGCTGATAGGATAACTCCCAAGAGATCCACAGGTAACTCTCCATTCAGGCTTGTCTATGGAAGAGAGGCAATCTTGCCCATGTCACTTGAGTTGCCAACATTGGAACTCATGAAGCAGCTGGAGTTGCTAGAGTTTGGGCCCATGGAGGTAAGGTATGCAGAGTTGATGGAGCTACAAGAGATCAGAAATCAGGCATCCCAAGCAATGGAAAAGGATCAAGCTTTGATCAAAAGGACCTTTGATAGGAAGGCCAAGGATAGATCATTTCAGGTTGGAGATCTAGTGTTGAAATGGGATGTGGATAGAGCAAAACCGGGAAGGCATTCAAAATTTGATGCCATTTGGAGTGGCCCATACATGGTCACGAAGTGCAAGAGCAGCAATGCTTTCCAATTGGCCTCATTGGATGGTGAAGAACTGCAGATTCCAGTCAATGGAATCTATCTCAAGCGTTGCTTCTAGAGGGAAGTTCACTACCTTGTAAATATTAATTAGATTTTCATTCCTCCAAGTGCTTTGCACATTGTCTTGTTGTAGTTAGGTTTCAGTTTCCCTAAGTGCTTTGGCGCAGGTTTTGTTGCTCCTAGGTTGAGTTTTTACAGTTCAGCGTGCTCTCGTAGAGGGAGTTGCAGTATAGGCTCGTTTCAGGTTATTGCTTATGACTCCATGCCCAATGGATCGCTAAAAGGCCACTGATCTTCTACCTAGCAGGCAGGTGACCCCGAAAAGTCACCAAATTGTTATCCAAAATTCACCCCCAGGGTTAATTTGATAACATGCATCAGAATTCTCAAGTCCCAGGCAAATGGATTGATTCAGGGCAAAAATCATGTTTCTAGGGTCCCCTAAGATTTTTTCTAACTCCCCTGACCAAAGAAGGAAAGAGCAAGCTCTGAGGAAAGGTGAAAAAAGTGGCAAAAACAAGCTTAGGACAGGAAAAATCATGAAAATTGGCTAAGTCCTAGTCCTCGCAAAAGTTGGAACAGTTGGGACATCGAGGCGCGGATCTGCCGAAAAGCCTCCAAGCAGCCCGCGAAGCAAAGGGACATTTGGGACATAAAGACGCGAAGGGCGTGAACCACCCGGTTCGGCCGAAAAGGAGAACTTTCGCACTAAGCATTTGGGACATCTGGGCTGTGAGGACGCGAAGGACGCGAAAAGGTGAAGCGGCCGAGAGCAAAGGAAGCCCATTTCAGGCGGTTCGGAAGAATTTGTCCCAGACAGTCTGGGACAGTTGGAACAAATGGATGCGAAGGACGCGAACCGGCCGGTTCGGCCGAAACGGGGAACTTCAGCACTGGGACAGTTGGGACAAAGGGACGCATGGGACGTGGATAGCCGAAGGAGCCGAAAGCCAATCAAGCAATGCCACGTGTCATCAGCCGAATGAGGGACAAGGAAGCCCATTTCGGGCGGATCAGGAGTTTTTGTCCCAAACAGTTTGGGACATCCGGGACATAAAGACGTGAAGGGCACGAAAAGCTGGCAGACCCACGGACCAATCAAATCATGACACGTGTCACAAGGGAGAAAGTCCAAAATTCAAAGGGTGAGGTTTCAAGCACTGACCCGAACCAATGAAATAGTGCCACGTGTCCAAGTTTAAGGGGGCCCACAAGGAAATTTCAAAGGAAAGCCCGCAGAAAGGTGGAGGAGAGAGAATTTCTTAGTGAATCAGAGCCTGCCACGTGTCATCCAAGTGGCAGAGCGCGGGGAAAGTTCAAATATTTTTTCCCGCCGACCTGTTTTTGCCTGTTTTTGCCCTAAATCTTCAGATCGCCATAACTTTCGATCCAGAGCTCAGATTTTCACGTTTTTTATATCAATGGAAAGCTGGTGAAATTCTCTGCACGATTCCGAGGTCAATCTGGCATTTTGGTTCATTTTGGAGAGAGAAAATTGAGAAACACCTTTGGCATGAAATAATGGACAGAAGTAATGCTTCAACAACCAACTTTAATGCAGCAGACAGTTCACCGCTTCTGTTAGACAGCCCGCCGTTTTGCCAGGATCCGCCGCTTCTGCCATAATGAGATGATTTTAAATGTGACCTAGAAGTGGTTGGGGCAGATTCTGGATTTCCTCTCTTTTCCCTCTCTCATTCTTTATATATATTGTAAAGAGGGGCTTCTTAAAAAATGTCAAACATTTTCTGTTTTTCTCCTCCCTTCTTCTCCTATCAGGCAAATTTGTGGAGTTCGAACCTCCCATTTAAAACTGTAATACGACTCTGCCTCTTGGCATTCTACAGTGTATTGTATCAATCTTTGGAGCAAGTAATACATGTCTGTGGATGATTCTCAACCCTCTCTGTGTTCATTTTGCATCCTCCTGGTCTTTCACTACAAGTTTTGTTATCTGTGCATGATCTTATATCACATTTGAATGGTCTATGTTTACTGGCAAGATAGGTGTTCTTCATTCCTCGGTGCATCACCTCTATTAGCTTAGATTTATTTTTATGCATCTTCTTACCCTGTCTCCTTGGCAGATTAGATTAGGTTTCGAGCAAACCCTCTGCATATTTCGTGTGCATCTGAATAGAGGAATAGGAACCAGCCTTCTCTGGAGAATCCTTTCTCACTTTTCAAGTCCCACACTTGGAGAAAGGATTCAATGTTATGCAATCACACTGGATGATAGTATGGTCAATCCAGAAACCTGACCAGCATCCAGGGGTGCTGTGATTTTGCACTAACAGGTATCTGTATGGGTGATAAGGTAAAATATATGGATACCCTCATCAAATCCCACCAAGGATCAGGCTCAAATATTTTAAGGATATTTTAATACCCCTGTGGAGGAGTACCTTGCCATATTTGAGGCATTGATGTATGAATACTAGGTGAGATATGAGGATTTTTTTATGAGGTTATTTACACATACATTGCAAGGAGATTCTAGGGACTGGTTTAATTCTTTGCCTCATATTTCTATCCATTCATGGGTAGAAATGGTGGCCTTATTTACTAAGCATTTCATTGATGACCCTACTTTGTTCTTTCATGAATGTGATGAAAATGCCATGTTGATCAGAGAATACTTGACATAACTCACACAAGAAGTCCGTGTAGGAAAACAGGCCAACTTAAAGGGTGCAAAGGGACAGGAAGAACCCGTGTGCATAGGAAAATTCAGCATTCAGGACTTAGTCATTTTTTAGCATGAAGATCTATTTTTAGAAGATGGCATGTAAAACACACCAACGATGCAGAGACGTGTGTGCTAGGCATTATCTATTTTTGGAGTATTAGATTCAGAGTGCTTTTGCATGGAGAAAATATAAGAATAGGATTGTCACCTCAGTTAAATATCAGTAGTATATAGATAGCACACGTGCATGTGTGGCTATGCATGAAAACGGCGCATGGCTATTAATAGCATGCAGCCTATTTTTGGAATAGATAAGTGGTGAAGGGTAAGTCCCCACTCTATATATGTAGTAAATTACCTCGTAGGGAGATGATGGATATAGAGAGATAGATAATATTGTGTGTGTGTGTGTGAGAGAGAGAGAGAGGGATAAGTATACAAAGACATGTACATGTTTCTGAATTACCATATCAGATCCATGCGCGCATCGACATAGATTGCCAATATTGTAAGAAGCTTCTATGTTATTGTGATAATTAAGAGATGGAATATATTGACTGAACCTAAGTGTCATTCATGTGTGTAATTGGGTAGTGCATGTTCTTATTTTCATCATGATTATTGTTTAAACCTATTCTTTCCTATATCTAGATTTTTCATGCACTGTATAATGATGTATTAATTATGGATCTATATGCTTTGAGTATTCATCATGTTAACATTCTACTACAGCAACCCTAAAGAGGGACCTGGTACCTTTGCGTGCTTCGGGTGAGTGCTCAGTCTAGGATGAGTGATCTGCCAACACATCTAGGGTATTATCTGGTGATTTCTAGGCTACATCATGCCCTATATCTGGATGAAGGAAGAAGGTTCATGAGTTTTAGGAATGAAGAAAAAAATTTGGCAAGACAAGTTCTAATTATTGAGATGTTGATGGATGATTGTATCATTCATGATAATCATATTGATTATTCTTTTCTCTGGTGTAATGAGTGTTTTTTCCTCATACTCCTTATGTTGGGGAGATTGTGCCTAACTTGGATAGAAAAAGAATAAGAAATGAGGAAGAGGATCTATTACATGGATCTTTGAAGAAGTATGGCATGATGTATTTTACTAACCTCATACTTTCCCGTATAGCTAGTGATTTTTGGGATATTCTCTCTGGGGTATGCAGGGAGTTAATGAGAGATCTAGATGCATTTTTTTCATACGTAAGTGGCATTTCTTTTTATTTTGATATTTTCCTAATGATGAATGGAATGATTTCCAAATACAATGGAGTTTTCCCATCGATGGAAGATAGATGCATGTTGATTGATACAATAGTAAAACATGAGAGACATCTCAGACTACTACATGAGTTTCCAAATGGCTAGCCAAAGGATCTATTGACGATAACTTGGTTTTCTCGCACTGTTCTGAGGATTTTTTCATGACCTTGATTAAAAAGGAGAGTCACTTGCACAACAATGATGTGTTATTAGTCAATGAATGCCATAAGGTTACTAATTTTCTTTTAATCACAAAGGATGTTGATACTAAGGTGTCTTAAGGGGTTAGTACTAGCCCCCCACATGTTGGGACAAGCGCAATAGAGACAAGCATATTTTATTCAATGGTAGGTGTGGCAGATGTAAACACGTTAGTGTGTGTTGATTATTACATGGACATATATGTCGGGTTCAAAAAGAGTTGGATGGCTGAGGATTTCTATACTTTAGAGAAGGATAAGTTTATTAAACACCTTGAGGAACACATGCAGATCATTGGGAGTGTGCTATGGAGAGCTAGTTACATATGACCAAGGCATCCCTGAAGGGAAAATTAAACTTATTAATTTGAATGTGGACTTAGGTTCTTTCCTATGCAATGAGGGGTTTTTAGATGATGACCATCGGTTATTGATTGGCATTTCAGTTGAAGGGATCTTGATCACTACTTTTGAAGGATGGTATGGTAATTTATGTGTGTGGATGAGACACAAGTGTATTGTATGGGATCCTGGTAGACTGTGATAGAATTTTTACTGGGTCCTTGGACCCCGGTGACTCAATTATACAGTGTATATTGGTTTGCTTTATTTTTCTAGTGGCTTTTGGTTGGTGTTTGTTTGTTGTTCTATTGATATCTCGTTAGTGACTTGCGGTTTTGGAAGTTATCTATTGACTCTGTTACCTAATGGATATGTGACTGATCTTCTGATTCTGGTGTTCTTTGGATGCTTGCAAGGGGATTCCATCCCCGATCAAGAGTCGATGTTGGTACCCAAATAAGTATGCCTTGTTTCTAGCTATTTTGGATTATTAAGTAGATTTCTTTGAACATGATGGTTCAGTATGGGGCTAATTTTCATAAGCTCATTTGGTAATGTGAAAATAGTAGTTAGGGTATGTTTGGTAATAACACAAGGGTAATAACTATATTTTACCCCGGAGCCCGGAAGCTTGATATCTCTGGAGATGGTTTAGGGGGCAGCCTTTCCCTCAGTTCCTGAGACGATGCCTCTAATTGGTCACTCTAAATAACTCTCACTTTGGGGTTCAGTTCGTTTGTGTAAATATTTATCCTGGAATCAGCCTATTTATGTGAAATCTATAAGAAATGAAACCTTAATGGTGCACATATTATAAGGATGAGCAGAATAGTTTTGACCTTTTTCTTTGTTCCATGATATGAGAAGTTAAGCGCAATATATTTGAATTATGAAATGGTAATTAAAATATCTACTTTAAAGGTGTTCTTGTTGACATAAAAGAGAAAATAGAAAGTGCAAGAGAATGTATGAATGAATGATAGTCAAATATGCATAGAAGGAAAGTTCGAGGAAAAGTCTACAGTAACAAAATGGGGATTCTATTTATGGGCCCCCAACCCTTTGCTATATAATATTGTTCAAACAAAATAATACAACTAAATATATATTGTAGGTCTATTTGTATGGTGGCAGTAGGATCAGGTCTCCATCCCATCAGGCATGCAAGGAACTCGCTTCAGAAGCTAGTCTCAGCACCTAATGAAGTCTTCATGGGCCTCAGCACCGAACATAAATTGAATGGCACCTATCAGGCCCTTGGACATCCCCTTTTCATGCAACATAGCAATGCCCATTCTCGTCCCATTCAGTATGTCCACCAAATCCCTCCTCTGCTCAGGTGTGTTTACCAATTCGGGAAAAGTGAGTCCACTTCATAAATTTGATTTGGGAGGGCGGCCTCTGGTCGAGTGAGTCTCAGGAGTGAGTGTGACTCCACCAGCTGAAATACTAGGAAGGGCATAAACCTTCTAAGATGATACCATCTGCAACCCAACAACAGCTTGAACCTCTTCCATGGTAGACTCTAAAGTAGCTAACCACTCCTCTAATCCACTGGCATGACCACCTGATGACGTACCTTCATCGTTCTTCCCTGGGTGTTGAGTAGAAAACTAGAGTGTTGTCCAATGAAGAAAAGGAACGTAGTAGGCCTTCATCATGTGCCAATGATCATCATGAACATGAGGGTAGTGATGAGACTAATTATTTATCAAGGCCTCATATTTTAATTGGAACTCTGGACATATGAAGTAAAAATGCATAGTTTGGAAAATGGGGAAAGAGGGACACATTTCAGCCAGGTGATTCATTAAGGATAGTACTAGGGCGGGCTGATGGAGAAAATCCCAAGGGTTAGCCGTAGAATTTGGAATGATAAAAACCTAGTGGATTAGGGCTTCATTAGGCCCATAGAGTTGAAAAAATGTGCCTATATGGGTCAGTTCCTCCCCCGAGGGATTTTGCACTCAAAAAAGATAAATCCATTACAAGGAGTTTTGAAATAAAAAGGAAGGTGACTCTGGAAAAATTATAGAAAATCTAAACTGGATAGGTGACAAAGGGAAGGAATTGATGGACCACTTAAATAGGCATGGCGGTGGCACTGACATGGCAAGAAAATTTATTTTGTTATTATTGTCATATTAATTTTCAATTTCTTGGTACATGTGAAATGTAGATGAAAATAACATTGTCTATAAGGAGCGTGTCACCAGAGAATAATTAACTACCCGCAATATTCAAGAATGTCTCATCACATTAACTTTTCTAGCCACATCATGACTTTATATGTGGAAAATTTTAGTAATAAATGTGATATGACCTGGAAAATATCTATCTATGTCATTAAATGACGTACACATGATACAGTGGCATTTTGGTGCAACGGGTGGCCATTTGATGATAATAGTTTATGTTTTCATGGTGTCCTAAGGTGATTAAAATAGTGACAATTAGTCTGTATGTCAGAGGAATATGCTTAAAACCCTAAGAAGATAAGAAAAATTTTGATATACGTAAAGAAGAGCGGAAGTTTTCTGGAGGAGGATGACAAAAAATTGGCGAGGAATTCTTGGGGGGAAAGGAAAATTTCAATGGGACGTCACAATGGCATAGCAAACCATGGAACGAGAACTTGTCATGACGAATTTTTTCTCTATGCAAACCATTTAGCAATAATTTGTGTTAAGATAATTACATATTGTACAGTCATTAACAGACTTTGTGAGCATTAATACATGTTTCCATTTTTTTTCCTATGTTTAATGGTTGTGTCTAATGAATATATCTGGAATCATGATATTTTATTTTCTTTTGTTTGGCTCAAGGTGATGTTGGGTAGGGATGAAGTGTATTTTTCTTTAAAATTCTTTGTGGGTGATGATTGTGCTCAAACTTTGAACATATCCCGCACTCACTCAGATCTCATCTAGGAAAGGTGTAAGCATTTGTGGTTTTCTAGGGGTACCTGAAAACACTTTTCTCTTAGACCTATAAAAATATCTCTACGAACTGAGTAGAATTTGGGGGTATAATTGGAAATTTCTTGGGGGTCCCTTGATCTAGACCATTCGAGCATGATTTCACATACTGTGATCTTGCCTTAGGTGTACTGAGTTGGTTTGTAAGGAGTTTAGAAATTGATTTTCTCGGAGCTTTTCTCGCATGCAATTGTTCATTGAATTCACCAACTTTCTTCACTTACATCCACATTGAGATGCATACAGACCTTAGTTGAGCCTTTCTTTCTCATTATTTTCATCATTTTTCTCTCTTGGCTCTTCCCCATTCCATTTCTTTTCCTCATTGTAGGATCTCACCTCACCCCCATTTAAAACTGATATAACTCAGTGATAAAAACCATGACCCATTTGGCTAGCTTAAGAGTAATTTGATCATATTAAACCAACCCATCCCAAGAACACGTTATAAGCTTGACACAACTATATTTCTCTTGTATCCAACTTGAAGTCCATTGTTGTTAACTTGATCATCGCTTTTGGGACATAGAATTTCAAGTCTGACTTTCATTTTCCCTCTATTGTCTGCATCAGGTCCTCAGGTATTTATAGTGTTTCTTGGCCACTCCATCGAGTGAATGTTACATTTTGTAGCTGCACCTTGCCCTGATTTTCCCTACTTGGTGTTTTCGGAGTACATATTTGACTTCATGCCCTAACCTTCATAATTTCATAGCCACACTCTCAAGTCCTCTCACCCTTACTTGGGCACAATCAAAAGTAGAGGGGACCATAACCACACCCTTTTTCTAGGAGCCTCCCCATCGCCTCCCTTCGGGACTCTTTGGGAAGGGTAGGCAGGCAACTGAAGGGAGATCTCACCCCTGGGTACAAAATGATGAACCCCTTAGGTCTCCCCCCCATCATTCTACCTCTCCACCTTGGAGACACCTCTCCCCTCCATGGGGTGCATTTTCTTGAGCCAACAGTTCCACAAGATCTATGTGCAATGAGTTGGTTTTGTCTAGAATGCAAAAGCTCTATAAGCATCTTAGTTTAGGATGTTTAGGTGTCTAACAATATCTAGTGGATGTGGGGATGTTCTAAAGACTAAGGCACATAATCCAGTATCTAATTCTATGAGTTCTTCGGCCTCATTCAGCTGGGGGACCCTGGTATCAAAACTGTAAACTCTCTCTTGTTGTGGCCCTAAAATGGTCATGTGTGCATTTGTGCGATTTAATATTCGAAAGAAAATAACATACTAATATAAATAAATAAAAGATAACTATGTTTTTGTATGTTTCGATATAGAAGAAATGAAGCAATATAAATAATTAAAACAAATCTTTTTGTATTTTCTGAGTTTTCTGGAATAAACAGAGGAAATGAAGAAATGAATTACCTCTGATTCTAATTAACAAATCTTGTACAAATAAACAGTCGCATGTAACTACTTATCTGTGTAACAATATATTTAATATATCCTAACTAAGTGAAGATTTTCCAAAATGTAATTGTGGATGTGAATCCTTTATTCTACCTCAGAGGCACAAGAAGAAATCAAATCTTCTCATAAGCTTTTCTTCCCCTGTAACTTCCTCAAAAAAATTAAAGAAGGATTCAATGGAGGCTTTACAAATGAAAATATATTGCATTTGGTTCTAAATTAATGTAGAAGCTTTCCTCTGGAGAAACTTCCATTGCAAACCCATAGGGATAGGTAAGGAATTAATCTATCACCGGAATCTTTTCAAAGAAATGGAAGCTAGAGTATTGATCTATCTATTTATAAAAATTGAAATTGAAGATTTTCTACTCTAGTAAATAAATGTGCATATAGATTCAGAAATAAAGAATTGAAGAAATGAAGAAAATCAATAGCAACCCCAACTTGGAAATTTCATTATTGAGGTAATGCCAGTCATGGTATCACTTTGTGTCCCCTTGGTTATCTTTTCCAATCTTCAGTGTCCACATAATTCCATGAAACTAGGAATGCAGAGGAAGAAAGGAATAAGACATTAGAGCAATGGTGGCTTACAAGTGGTCTGGTAGAAATGCAGGTAGAGGAAGAACAACACAAGATGACAGTGCTTGGTTATGTAGTCTCTAGCAAGATTTTAGCAGCATAACAATATAAGTCATGATAAAACTCTCTTTCCATTTGCTTCAAAATAAGCATTGGTTTTATATAACATAGGTTGGGAAATGTTCTAATCCATTTGGCAGCAATGGAATTCCACATCACAACAAGGAGGGTCAGTCAAAATCTCAATCAACAATTAGAAGTGGAAGAGGATGTTGGTATGCATCTATCAAGCCTACAAATGGCTAAATTAATTAAGAAACATGTGCAAAATGTGAACTGGAAGAAGTTAACACATGTCTAAATCACACCTGGGAAGTCTTAGTCAAAACACACTGAATTGCCACCCTGCGCAAGGTGAAAATTGTGCAACCACAACCTAGGTAGGGAGATAGGGCAGTGGTTGCTTAACTAAACGCTGAAAACTAAGGGAAAATGTTGTAGAAAGCTAAGGAAAAGAAAGGAATGGCTAAGTAAGGTATTTTAAGCTGCAGATATAAATTGTAAAGAGGAAAAGGGGCTTGAACACCTTTGGCTAAGACATGAATCATCATTGGATGCTTTTAAACCATTTCCAACATTGTACCACATGCAAATTTTGGTGTTTACATATTTTCCCCTCAGAGAAGCATTTCTTCCATGAAGAGGCATAAAATGTTGATTCTGAGTATGGCATTCCTAAAATGGGGAGTTATAAGTTATACCTAACACGCCCATGTGCCGAAGTAACATCGTCTAAGTTCCCTCTACCTGAAAAATGCAAACAAGACTCAAGTGTAAATAAATATGATATCAAAAAATAAATGCTAAAACAAAACGACATGAGGACATACCATTTGCGTTGGGATATAGATATACATGTGTAAGTGTTCCAGCCTTGCAAAGCACACACACTCAACACACAGTTAAAACAAAACATATATATATCTAAAACCATTCATTTTCAAATCCATTTGCACTTACCCTCATAGTGATTCTGGAGCTCTGGATTACCTGTCATCATTTTGAGTGTGGATACAGTCAAATTGAAGAGCACGTCAACATGATCATGGCCCCATGAGTGTGAGATCCAAATGCTAAGGGAAAGGTTAGTATTTTTCATTTGTTTATTTGAAACCTCAAACGTAAAAATTTGAAAAATCTACTCCTATTGGGGGTTATTTTCATAAATTCTTGACTTAAAATGTTCCCTAGGGGGTCACCTAAGTGGGTATAACTTTTATTTTATCTAAAATGATTAATTTTTTCTTTTTTTCGTTTATGGTTCATAGGGGATGGCTTGTCCATTATGGTTGTGACTGCTACCCTGCACATGGCAGTAGTTAAACAATCGCCGCTCTACACAAGGCAATGATTGCACAACCACTGTGGAAATTGCATAACCACCAACTTGTATAGGGCGGTGATTTCATAATTGTCAAGGAAGCAACTTGTTTTAGCTAACTTAGGCTAATTTTTTTATTTTTAATTATTTTGTATTGTTTTTTACAAGCTTATGTATTGAATCATGTTACTAACTTGTTTTTTTCTTATTTTGGTGAATCTTGAAGGATTTATACATTCATTGGAGTCAGGCCAGAGAGTGTGAGTGGCTTCTGGGGATTATTAGTCAATTCACTCATGGGGAGATAGACTTGTTACACCAAGCTGGTATATGGAGGATTTCACAAACGGCGCTAATAGTGCCATCCAATCATTTATTGTCTAACTTACTGAGCTACTGAGATGTCGACAGGAACACTTTCCATTTTCCTAGTGTTAGGGGAGAGTGGACCATAACTCTCAAGGAATTTCATAGGATTTTGGGTGTTCGTGTGACCGGCAGATGGTTGATATTAGACAGTGTAGTAGGGTCGATTACCTTATCTAGGAGTTGGGAGACATACATGCAAGATGAAGGGATGCCCAATACGTGCACCAAGAAGGGTATGCGGTCACTTTATGTTGCTTTCATACCTATTCCCACCCTATGAAAGGCCATCATCGGTATTTGGTTTTGCATTTGGTGGGAGACAAGGGCGGGGATGAGATCTTGTACTATTGGGCTCCCATTATCCAAGCTATTAAGCAGTATGTGAGGATCTATGCCTAGGGTGTCCACATCATGGGAGATACTTATCATGAATTATATTGTGTTGTTAAGCTAAAGGATAATTCCCTAAGCCACCCTACTTTGGTTATGTCTTAGGTCTATAAGAAGATCATCCCCTACTAGAGGGGAGTTGGCATAACAGATCCAGGGGCTATCAGAGCCGTGAGGTGGACAGTTATGGCCCCTCTTAGAGGGGAGCATCAACATGTTGCTACATTGACTACATATGACTTCATTGCAAGGCCATACCAGGATATGATCAGGTTATCTGGTGTTGATGGGACTATACTCATTGGTTGTAGCATAGTGACTCAGTTAGTAGACATGACAGCTAGGGTTGAGGTACACAATATAGGCAAAGTCCCTCAGCAGTTTGGGTTACCATATTATGATGCCCTTCCTATCATCGTTATTATTTACCGTGGCATCAAAGAGGCTTATGGAGTCCTTAAGGGCCTACATGGTTGGATAGTTGTTGTACCCAGGATACTAATCACTACAAATTTTATCCTAATTCCTAGAGTATCAAGAATCCTTCTCTAGATTGAGGTCACACCCACTCATAGCGAGGAGGAGGAGGAGGAGTATGCCCATACTGCTTAAGAGATAGAGCTCAAGGGTGATACGAGTGAGGAGATGGGTGGTGCAGCATAGAATTTACTGTGAATAACCCAGGCATGCTGGTACATCACCCAACCTAAGCTAAGTGCTCACCCAAAGCGTGTAAAGGTCCCAGGCCCCTATTATAAAGTATCACCATAAGTCATGCACGCATCATTTCTAGCAGCATAACTCTACAATAATTCACACACACTAAACTAAATATTTCAATACATATTTATAGGGGTCAGGACTTTCCCTTCACCACTTACACACTTCTCAAAATAGGTTGCATACTAATAATAGCCATGCGCCTTTACAATAACAGGCACACATGTAAGTACATTAATAATAGATGTCCTATAGTTCACTAGAAGAAGTAATCATATTATTAACTATAATAATGCATGTTCTTATCAGGCACTCATTCCGAAAATACCATTTGCATGTCACACAAGTCTCCATCTCGATGTGTGCTCCACAAGCTATCTCCAAAAATAGCTTGTATCTATAAAAACAGCTAAGTCCAAACCAAACTATTTTGGTGTGCATTTCCTTTCCTATTATTTGGCACCTTCAAATGTGCCTTGTTCCCACACGCATATTATTTATGTGTCTACTCCTTATAACAATATTATGTTTGTTCAACATTACCCCATGATAAAGTACATTGTCATCTCGAAAATGGGAATTCCTTCTGGTGTCCCCAACAATAAATAATAATAATTTAAAGAATTAAATAATCACTATACAAAAGAATGAATCTTTACTTTGCAACTCCCTCTTCTTCAACTGGGAGGATTAGCTCTGGATATTCAAGTTTGATTTCTTCCTCCAATGTTTTTCATTCATCTAGCGATGACCTTGTATTTTCTGGAATTTTTGTGGCTATGGCATCTAGTTCATCATGAGTGATCATTTCCTTCTCATTTTGTAGCACTTCAACAACATTGACCATAACAGACATCATTTCTTCCAGAAGATCCATATTTTATGCTATGAGCTTCCCAATCTCATCTATCCTCTCCTTATGTGGATCTTAGGATGCTAAAAGGGCTTCGTGATTTTATTTTACTAGTGCCAATCTTTCCATGTGCCCTAAAGTCTCATCTTTCATTGCTACCAGAACTTCATTATCTTCAACCAGAGTTCTGGTCCTTATTACTACCTCTGGTGTTGCACACAAGTTAAGAGCTTGGTTTGCTTTCTTCAGCTCATCTTTTAAACTTTGGAGCAATGCCTCATAAGTTGAAATTTTTCTAATCATAGAGGCCCTTACTCTCTCTTCTTCTTATTTAGCATCTTTTGGTGTGGGCATTCGAATTGGTCCATCTTCTAGCACCAAATCAACCAAAGTGCGAAAATATTGCATAGTAGAAGCAAAATTTTCATGTACCTTTTGTTCTAGATGAGGCCTTTCTTTCAAAATGTAATCACCAATCTCCTCCACCATGTCAATGAAGGCCTTATTCTTTGTCCATTCTTGTTCCTTCTTTGCCTTTAACCACTCTATCTCTATAGTTTTATCCTTGTTATCCTCCGTCAGTGCTCTAATGGTGGCGGCCTTATTAATATTTCTCTGTGCTACTTCAGTAGATACCTTCACTAAGGCATTACTAACCTTATCATCAGACATAAGAGTGGGCTTTATGGTCATGTTCCTACTCTGTGGTGCCTTCTTTACTCTTCTTATGACATTGGAATCCTCACACACATCAAAATCTGGTTCATCCATATGGGTCTACATGGACCAGGATAGCTATTTCCTTGTGCACATAGTGGCCATATCTAGATCCATCGGCTCCCATCCATATAATTCCTTAAAATCCACAGTGCTTTGAAACCGAGAATGGGTGATTTTTTTTGTGTCCTTAGCATAGCCCAAACTTGGCACACAATATTATTCACTTCTCCTTATTCTTGGCCCCTTAAGTACCTGAGTGCTAAGGTTTGGAGTTGGCCCTTCTCCTATCTAAGTTATAACTTGCACACTGGATTTCTCACACATAGTTTCTTCTGCTTCTTTCACCCCTTATTCTTCATCTCTCATTTCTTCATTCTGGGGATCCTCACAATCTTCTGGTTGAACTAGGGTTCCAGGCACGCTCTCTTTGGACTCCTCCACCTCCTCGTTAAGTTACATCTTTCTTATTTTATTTTTCTATGGTGCTTCTTTCTGAGGGAAGAGTCGATATGATATTTTTACAGGTTGTGATGTTCATGTTCCTTGAGTCCTGGTTCTTATGAATACCCTCTTAAACTATCACTCTTTAGGGACTACATCTATGTCCAAATCATCTTATCCTTCTTGCGTCTGTGGTGGAGTATCTGAGTGTTCACTCTCCACTCTTTCTATGGGCTGCCTCCGGCCTCTATGGTCCAAGCCTCCACTATCCTCATGTTCTTCTTCCTCATCTATCTCTATGGTCATGGAAGGATTTGGAGCTACCACATTTTTAACCGTGTGTTTTCCCTTAGGTGGCTCTGGTATCATGAAATCATTCTCCACATACTTTTTATTCTCCTGCCTAGGCTTGAGCTAAAGATAGATGAGTGTGGCTCCACTGTCCCCAATAGCCAAACTTACTGGCTTTATATTTATAACATTTGAAAAGAGCCTCTCAATGTAGGCAGACTGACCTGGATAAACATATGTTTTTCTGAGAGTATGGTAGTCACAATCTACCTTATCTGTGTTGAAGTTCAGTCAGCATGCATTATTAAATTTTGTAATTGACGCTTGGAAGTAGCACATTGTGAAAGCATATGGAATTTTTCACCATGGACTCCATGTCCTATCCTTCATTACAAACCATGTGATGTAGAAATTTTTATACACCAAAAACTATACTACCTTACCCACTACTGAAGGCAAATCCTTAAGAATGTGCCATTCCTCCTCAAATGTCATGTGAAGTTGGTCATACCACATTTTTTCCCTTTTATTGAATGGGCCACTCATTGTTCCTTCACATAAGTATTTCGTGAACCTCTCCATAAGGGACTTATTCTCTATGGGGTATTCCCAAATTTTGTTCTTTGGCCCGTTAGGCACTCCAATTTCTACAAAGACAAGAGATAATAGAATAGTGCCAAAGATTATCTTCTCACCTATGCACACTTCCTCACTAATAGTTTCTATAATGTAGCCAACTAAATTTTAAACCTCCCTTTCCAAAATTTTCTTCACGATATGCAGCCACATGGTATTTACCTGTGACCATCTCTCTTTCTCGTTTAACTTAGTGAGCAGATGTGTGGCTTCCTACACTACAGGATACTTCTTTAATTTGTCTATGTCCATTTCGTATGAACCCTTGGAGTATCCTAACTCCTTTATGGTGGCTATAATAGTTGCCTTATCAATCAGATCACTCATAATATATATCCCTATGCCCTTCGGTCCTATCAATGTAGTAATTAGGTTTGTTATGATCCTTACCCTCCACCTAGAAAAATAGAAGAATTCATCATGGAATCTACTCATAAGCCATTGGTATAAAGATTCTAGTTTTCCAAAAGAAGGGAGTTCATATAACTAATAAACCCCTACCTTCTTAAGCAACTTCTCCCCAACATCATCATATACTGGCATATTGTCCACCGTGTGCTTGATGGTGGTTATAATCACTTACTTTGCATATACAGATGTGGGAATCCCAATCCCATATAAATATCACTCCTTCTGGATACTGCATCTCTAAAACATTGCTCTTAGGAGAAACTTTGACCTCAACTTCCACCTTTTTCTTCCCCTTTGTACCTACTACAAGTGCTTTCTTCGGTACCATTATAAAAATCCTGCCTTTTATCTTCTATGTCAAGAAATCTCAAACTTTAGCTCAAAACCACATGCCCTAGATCCTTCTCAATGCTTCTATTGTGCTCAAACCCTTCACTAATGGGAAAACAAGCCACTTCCGTGCACAAATATGCTCTCCATGTCTTGTTTCGTAGCTCTCTGTACCTCAACACGTTTTGCTTGTCTTGGTTACACTTAGCTCACTCGAATACTTGTGATCACAAAGGTAAAAAATAACTCACATTACATCATTATATAGATTTTCAAAACATTAGTGCATTTATCACTCCTTCACCTACCACCTATCCTCTCATTAATTGACCATTTTCCCAATTTACACGTGATACACCTTCACGCCCCAGTTATAACCTTCTAGCACACCTTCCTACCTTCTAGCTACATACCTGCTTCTACGTGCTTTCATGTGCCGAAGTACCTCACCACTACGCCTTCCCATAGTAGTTTTTACAGTCATTGCTTACCTCACGTTATATTGTTCATTCCTTTATTTCTATCTATGGTCTTCTCTAGAAGCAATTTCCTTTCTAGAAACTCCTTTCCATACTGGAATAGCACTTGTAACAATTTGTTCTCATGTGTACCCATTTTTGAATAAAAAATAACAACCACCCCACACTAATGGTATGTATAGTCCTTTGTGCATAAAAATACTTCAGATCATAATTATCTTCCAACGTGCAAACATGCTTATTACACGAAACACCAAACTAAATTGACAAAACATAGCAATGAACAAGGAAATACATTAAAATAAATATAGAAATGGAAATCTATACTGAATGGCAATACTACCTTATTACAAACACCAATAAGACTTATTTATAGTAGGGCTTCAGCCTACTCCCGTTAAAATAACCGGGTAACCATATTCCATCAAGTGCCTCTAACTAACATGCGCCCGATTCAAGGATGTGAGTGATAACATACAGTCCCAACCAATGCACCTTAAGTTTTCCTAGATGATGCAGAAACTTGGAATCATAAAGAAGTACCATCTACCCAACCTCAAGTTTCTTGTCCTTGATGTGTTTGTCATGGCATGCCTTCTACTTGGCCTTTTCCTTCATCTGACTCCAACGTGTTATGGTGCGCCTCTCATCCAACTGTATTAACTTGTCAATTCTCTCTTTTAATGCCTTCTCATCAGCTAGACCTCCAGCGTGCACAATATGCAATGATGGTAACATGAATTTCATTGGAATAATTGATTCTATGCGAAAAACCAACTAAAATGGTGTGGCCTTATTTAATCTCTTATAGGTTATTCTATATGCCAAAACTATAGCACAAACTTTATCATCCCAATATTTTCTTCTAACATCACAAAATTTTTTCAAGGTTTGGCTCATATCTTGTTGAAAGCCTTAGCATTCCCATTTGTTTGAGGGTGATAAGGTTTAGTCTTGTGGTGCACCACCATAAACTCATCCAACAATGTGTTGATTGTCTCATTCAATAAGTGTGTGCCCCTGTCATTTCTCAAACTCAACAAACATCCATACCTAGTCAAAATATTTTCCCATAAGAACCTTGTTGTTGTAGCCGATGTACAATCCTTTATAGGTGTTGCTTTTGCCCACCTTGTAAGATAATATGTGTAAGTGATGATGCAACATTATATGGTTCTACGCACAGCAGGGGAAATAGGACCCACAAAGTCTATAACCCATTTCTCAAATGGCTCTGCACTAAGAATAGTTGTCAAAGGAATTTCATCTCTTTGCCTAGGTTTTCCAAGGCGCTAACAGTGATCACACGCCTTACAATACTCTTTACAATCTTTGTACAGGGTCTCACACCATAATCCAGTGAGTAGAATATTGTGTGCGGTGGCGTCACCTACATAGTTCCCACCTGAAATACCACCATGAGCCTCTTCCATGATATTTGTGTATTCATGTTCTAGTACACACTAGTGCAATACTTCATCTCGGCCTAGTTTGTATAAGTCACCATTTATCAACATGAAGGGTGTAGTGCATATTGCAAGTTGTTTATTTTCTAAGGATTTCATTCCTTCTGGCGCCATACCTATGCATAAAAAGATAACAATATTCTCCAATTCTAAAGGTGCATGATTTAACCTGTACAACTGTGCATCCAGCAATGTATCTTCAATTGTTTGCGCATCCTCTCTTGATTGAATTTTTGATAAGTGGTATGGGCTAGAATTACTTTTACATGGTTTTTCCATGACTGTAAAGTCAAATTATTGGAATAAGAGCACCCATCAACATATTTTCCCTTGTAAAACGGGTTTATTGACCAAGTATTTTAATGCCATGTGATCAGTATAAATTACAAAAGGTATTGCCAGAAAGTATTATCTAAACTTATGCAGCACGTAGATCATCGATAAGGCTTTGCACTCTGTAGTTGTATTTTTTTTTCTACATGAGTCAACTTTCTACTATCAAAATAAATAGTATGATCTATAATACCTTCTCCAGGTTGAACTAACACTGCACTAGTGGTTGTGCTAGAGGCATCTACATGTACGTGAAATGGTTGGTTCCATGAGGGAAAATGCAGAATAGGCGTTGTAGTAAGTCTCTCCTTTAATGCCTAAAATGAATGTTGTTGCAGTTCTCCCCAATAAAATGTCCCTTTGCATTTTAGTAACTCTTCCAGGGGATTTGCATATCTTTTGATAAAAAAAATTTAATACCCTATGTGGCCCAAGAATCCACACACCTTACTCTGACTAGTAGGTGCCTCCAGGCCTACAATAACTATAACCTTAGTTGGATCTACTAACAAACCTTCCTTGCAGATGATATGCCCTAACAGAGTTCCAAAAGGTGTAGCAAACATGCACTTCTTGATGTTTAAAGAGATGCTTAGCTATCTACATATTTCAAACATTAAGCACAAATTTTCACAATGATCCTTAACAATCCCATACACCGTCCAATCATCCAATTAAACCTGTAATAATTTGTGAATAAAATCCTGGAATGCTTGAAAAAATATGCGCGAAAATATAGCAAGAATGTTCTTGAAACCAAAGGGCATCACTGTGTATGCAAAGCTTCCCCATTCGGTGGTGAAATTCATTTTCTCTTGATCCTCCTATGCAATCGTAACCTAGTAATACCCTAAGAATCCATCTGTGAAAGAGTAAACTTCACACCCTATAACACCTTCTAATATTTCCTTGATGAAAGGTGTAGGAAAATGATCAATCACACATGTATCATTCAGCTCCCTATAATCCACACAAATCCTAATCCGGTCATCTTTCTTTATACTGATTACCATGGGGCTAACCCACGTTGATTCTTCTAGGGGATTAATGATACCAAATTTCAACATTTTGTAAATTTCTTCTTTAACTTTTATGCACAGGTTTGGGTTCATCATGTAAGGTCTCTTCCTAACCGGGTGCACTCCTTCCTTTAGCTTAATCTTCATATTTCCTAATGACTCATGTACCCCCTTCAACTCATGGTATACCCTAGGGAATAATTCCTGGAAATCACGTAGTAACTCAATTATCTTTGCTACTTCAGAATATGACCAATAATCTCCAATTATGGCTTCCTTGGGTTCGGCCTCCGTGCCAATGTTCACTTTCTTGGTCTTGATAGGTTCATGATATGCACACACATTTTTATCCACACTGTCTAAAACCTCACGTGTACCTATTGAATGAGCTATGTCCAAATATTCTACTTCCTCATCATCCACTATGTAGACCATCTTTCCTTTCTCCTTCTCAAAGCAAGCACATGTAAATAGATTGAAATCTGTATCATCTACTTCATCAAAATGCACTCCTTGGTCTTCCTCACCAAATAACTCATGAATTAGTTCTTCAGCCTTGGCACTGTCTCCCATAATCAAGCACTCCATAACCTGTAATGCCTCTCTTACCGGAGGTTTAGTAGAGAAGTAATCAAAATTCTGGGTCATTCCTGTAATCAAGTCCTACGAATTTCTAGTCTCCCTATGTAGTTCCGCATAAACATACCAAGCGTATGTGCGGCCTTGCAAAGTGGAATAAAGTTTTTGGACCCATAGTGAAGGTGGTAAAGCTTCCTACCCCTCTATCCATAGTCTCTCACACTACTAAATGTGGTGCTGAATAGGTTGATTACCATGACATATGTAGATTTGAGTAGGTGCATTGCTCCTGAAAAACCAAGTTGTTAGAGAAATTCTGACTTCATTCCATTTTATTATATTATCCTTCTTAACCACCCATCAGCGCGATGTCATCCCATGTAGGGTATATACTAATTTATTTCTTCTCTCCACTTGATTTTTTCACTACTCCTCCATGGCACCCAAGAATACCATAGGATCTCCTTCTCCAGTATACAGGGGTATAGAGTTGTTACCTATCCTCCTAATACAATGAGGTTTTCTCCTCCACACAAATTCACTTCTTAATTCATGCCCAACCATCTCATAGGTGCCTTGTGCCCAATTGTCGAGTGCAATACTTGTAGTATCACTAAAAAACAGTGCATATTCCCACTAGATAATTCCTTCTTTAGATGGCTCGAGTATTTATAGATCTTGAATGGCACGTACATAAAAAAAATCAGGTTTTCCTCACTCAATGTTTCAACATAAGGTGTAGAATTCCCATCTGTCAAAGGGATAATAACTCTTTCTTCCTTGTTCTCAAAACTTATATACCCCTTTTTGAACCATAGATCGACATTATTTGCATAACACTAAGGGCACCCAAGTAGAGCTGGGAAGTTGTCTGCTTTTATAAGTGATAAGACCTCAAAGTCCCCAGTGAACTTGGCCCCTTGTATGGTAATGGATGCATCCTTTAAGACTCCGATGGGAGTGGCCTTAGTTCGATTAGCCATAAATAGTACATTAGAGGATGGTTGTAATGAGGTTCTACCCATCTGTACCCATGCATCTAAAGTAGGCACATTCACTTTCATGTTAGTTTCAATCAATATATTTCTAAAAATCCACCCATCCACAACAGCATTTAGAGTGATCTCCTTATCATAATCCAAGCTATGAGGGGGAATATTAGCATGTAGGATCTACCATCCATTCTCAATACTTACACACGGAGTGTTCCCCTTTAGCCAATTCCCTAGTAATGGCATGATATTCTCATAGTGTAACATCTTGCATACCTCTTTCAATTCATCAATATCTTATTGGACTGTCTTTGTTGCCTTCTTTTATTCCAACTTCCATGACTGTTCCTTTAAAAATTGTATTTCACCCTAAATATTTTTTAGTACCTCCATGGTTTCTTGATACACATCCTTCTAATGTGTAGGATCTAGGTACCTTGCATGTAAAACATCCTCCTTAGTGATGGTAGGCTTTTGTTATAACGTCTCTTTATCGCGCGCAGCTTCAGTGCATGTAGTAATATTCACAGGTACTACCTCAAGTTCTGGTGCTAACTTTGGCATCCATTGATTCTCTATAATATGTTATATTCTAACCATCCATGCACCCTTGAATTCTTGTTTATGATGTTTGCTACGATGCTCATATAAGTCCAGGAATTCCTCATAGTTATGATTCTTCCCACGAAAAGAACAAGTAATTGGACATTTACGCATGTAGTGGTCAGGAGATCCGCAAGCAAAAAATGTTCCACAAGGAAACTAGCCTCATCCACCACTACAACCTCGGCCACCGAATCCACCACGGTATCCTCGACCTCTACCACGAATTCCTTCAAAGTGCCCTTCATTCTGATCATAGCGCCCTTGGTTTTGATCACGATCATGGTGCTCATTTTTACTTTGAGAATTATCTGATACTCCTACCTATCGCACATCAATATCTATGGCATCATGGATCTGACCAATCAACTTGTAGTCTTATGTATTATGATTCATGGACAAGAAAATCTTACAGTAGTAAGATACATTCTTTCTTATCGCACATTGTAATAATGGGAAGTGCCTTGCATCATGGTCTAAATGACATATCTCGCAGTCTAGCAATAATAAATGCATTGATCTATGGGGACAATTATCCTTAGTGTTCCCTTCAACTTCATAATTTGTACACCAAATACCAATGTGTGTCTCATGAGTTGAATTGGTCGATAGTTTCTCCAACTGCTTTGTCATAGTTGCAATCTATGCTTCTAGGAATGGGCTCACTCTAGTGTCTATACTTCTAACTTCCTTAACGTGAAACATTGTTTCAAGTGATTTGCACTAGTCCATATATGTCTTATGTGAAAATGCCCTTCTGAAAGGTGTGATCAAGCCCCCAACAAGCCACTGTGCATGTTGGATTGCATGAATATCATACAATAGTTAAGACAAAAGTGTCTTGAAATGGGCATCATATTCCTAAACACTCTCATTAGTGTCATGCTTAATATCCTTGAGCATTCTTATACTCTTCTAATAAAACTCGGGGATATGAAACTCCTTAAGGAAAGCTTTTCATAATGCTGCATGATTTATGCAAGTCTGATTAGGGTCAAACTTCCTATACCAACTGTGAGTGCATCCCTGCAATGTAGTTGCAAACCGACTTGCCTTATGCTCAGAAGTGGTGATTCCTTTTGTGCACCATAGTATCGCACACATGTGCACATGCTCAGCACCATATTCTATTCCTCTATACTTTAGAAGATGAAGCTACATCTCTATGTAAATATTATGGGGTTGGTGAGGACTATGTCCACCTGATCTAAAACCTCTTGTGTTACCTCTACCTCTAGACCCACTAGATCCACTAGAAATAGAGCACATATGCCCCCTAATCCTCCTCCTGTCTCTGGAAGTGGACCAGTGGATGTATTGTCATGTGTCCCAACATTGGTACTAAATTAAACTCCTACAATCTATGAGGTGGTACTACTCCCAGAAGTGAGTCCAAATTTTTACGTGCTTGAGTTCTGTGCTAATGATGCACCTAAAAAGGTACCTCCAAATTGCAAAGAAGACATTTTATTGGCCAAAGATGCACTTTCTACTTGATTTACTCCTTTTCTGTTACTCCCCAAACTAGCTTGCTGACTACTAGTTGTACTAGATACTAGAAAACCAAATGTAAATCAAATGTGTGCTCGTGGCCCATGTCGTCTCTGCTGGATTTCTCCCATGTGAGGTCAAGGAGGGTTCCGAGTTATGCTTTCCCAAATGGGGGAGTTCCAGATGCTCTGACTATGTGCCTTCTGTATGAGCTCCAAATCCTTCACGAGCCATCTCTCTCCTTAATGCCATATGTTCTACAATATCACATCACTTCTCTATCTCCCTCTCGTGTGCCTCATTGTACTTAAGCCACCTTTCTTATCTTTTCCTCTCTGCCGCTAGGTCCACCATCCTTTACCAAACCTACTCCTTCCCCCATGTGTAGTGGGGTTTAGCTAACTATCATCTTTTCTTCCAAGTTCAGGGTTACCATCAAGATCTTAATCACCAGTGGAATGCATTACAAATAAGTTCCCCTCGGATAATGTAAAAACTAGAAATCAGCTACCTCTATGAAAAAATAAGTGGGAATTGAGTACTCCAAAATATAGTTATTCAAAATACCACAAAACCAAGTATTTATAGTGTGTATCTAAATCAGATCAGCATAATAGAGAATCTGAAATTCTTCCTACATCTAGATAAGTGTTTGATACCTCTAATTCCTTTTAGATGCATAAGCAACCAGCCACTCATACAGCTCTATTGGAAAGATAGCAAAGAATCTCTGATACAAACAATCAGAAAAATTATGCTCCACTCACATGCGTGTGTCAAACTCATATCCAATGTTGAACCTCCAAGCATACTCTTCTTCCAAATCTTTTATCCACTCCTTGACACTTGCTAAGGTCAACTGATACGTCTTCATCGCAAAACATCCTGAAAAAAGTGTAAAAAGAGGTCCTGGAAATGGAACCAAATATGCAGCCTAGAATCTACTGTGAATAACCTAGGCACGTTGACACATCACCTAGCTTGAGCTGAGCGCTCACCCAAAGTGTGCAAAGGTAACTGTTATCCAAAATTCACCCCTCAAGGTAATTTTGATAATATGCATCAAATTATTCAGTCCTAAGCAAGTAGATTGATTCAAGGCTTAAAATCATGTTTTTGGGGCCCCCTCAGCTTCTCTCTAACTCTCCCATCCAAGAATAAATCCCAACAAGTTGAGAAAATGGAAAAAATGCAAAAAATAAGGTTACAGGACTGTTTTAAAGCATTTCGGGTCTGAAGGGTTTAGGTCGTACTAGTTCAGGTTGTACTGAGGTTCATCGTACCAAGATTGGGGCCGAAAAACAAAGAAACGGCCGAGAGCAGGGACGCGAAAAGCCGAAACGGCCGAGAGCAGGGAAAATCATCAAGTTTTTGTTTCGCACGGTTTTGGGACAGCCGGGACAAAAGTACGCGCGGGACGCGAATCGGCCGATTTTTCACAAGACAGTCCATTTCGGGTAGTTCGGAGATTTTCGTCTGGGACAGCCGGGACAAAAGTACACGAGGGACGCACGGGACGCGAAAAGGTGAAAAGGCCGCAAAAGGGACAAGGAAGCCCGAATCGGCCGATGCAGGAGATATTCGTCTGGGACAGCTGGGACAGGAGTATGCGTGGGACGCGAATTGGCCGATTTTCTAAAACAGCTGCAACAAAGAAGAAAAGTCAACGTTTGACCTGTGAAACTTCAAACGGTCATAACTTTTGACTCCGAGCTCCGATTTTCACAAAATTGGACTTTCTGGAACGATCACGACGTCCTCTACGCCACAAAAACTAGATTTATTAATTTTAACAAGGGTAGATATATTTAATTAAAATAAACATATTCGGCTCCAGTCAGTTAATGCTCATTCCCGTCAAATGACAAAAAACACCTGCTAGACCCAGAATAGCTGTCCGTACTCAGAAGGCCATAACTTTTGCATTTCTCAACGAAATTGCACAAAATTGGTACCGTTGGATTTGTGGCTCTGATCCTGACACACAAAAATCAAGAAATTCTAGATTTGATGAGATATTAGTGGAAAGTTTTAACAAAACGTGGCCGGGTTCATAACAGTGTTTTATTTGGTGGTTGGGAGTGCAATTAAGAGGCATGGTCATCATTCTTTCTCTGCTGCAGCACCTGGGATAGTATGGGGAGCCTTTTTCAAGTAATATATAATCATTTTACTCCATTTAGTGCCTCTTACAAGTGGTTGAAGGACAGATTTCGGGATTTCCATTTTCCCTTCTCTTTCCCTTCTCATTTTTCTATAAATTGGAGTGTTGGGCTCATTGTAAAGGGGAGGTAATTTTTGTAGCAAAGCTCTGCCAAAATTACTTTGTGAAGCCAATGTGTTGCAGGCCCTTATTTTGGACTCCTTGCATGGTGATCCAGGCCCTTATCTTGTAACCGATTGAGCTCTGCATATCAGGAAGCAATAAAATATAAGTTTGTGGATGCATCTTCCCCTGCTGTGTTTTTTTGCATTCTTCTTGCCCCTTCGACCTTAATTACAAGAATATTGTGTTTATTATTATGCTCTTGCAGGGATCCATTATCATTGTGTATGTTTGAAATATTTTCGTGAATGCATTTCACTAGATTGTGGAGAACTGTCATCACTCCCTCTAGTGTGCATCTTGCTTCTTTATTTCACACATTGGAAGGATACTCTCACACACCCTCCTTTTCTGGTGTATCACCATTGTAGTGTAGGATTTCATTTTATGCATTCTCTCTCCCTAGTCCCTTGGAAATTTAGATTAGAATAGTTAGTTTCCCCTGCATTAGAGTAGATTGTGGCAGGTAGTTTAGGAGCAAGAACCAGCTTTCTCTGGAGGTATATCTCAAGTAGCAAGTCCCACAACTTGGAGATAGTACCCATGTTATCCAATCACACCGTAAGTTCAATTATATTCACTTGTATAAACATAGGGGTGTTGTGATTCAGTGATAATAGTTCTGGCACGCCCGGTGGGACATTAGAGGTCTTCACTTTCATTACAACAAGATCGATGTGCACTTGTTCCATGTTCCAGCTTTGAAGGAGCTTTAAAATTGCACATCTAGCGACTCCAAAAGAGGCATAATCCACTGGTTTCAGTACTCCAAGCCTGGAAAATTTATGAGAAGAATACAGACCAGGTCAAGAACTAGGGAGGAAGGATTTTTTGTTCATCTGCACCTATCTCCAGGCAAAGAAAGAAGGGTAAGAAGAGCTCAAAGATCTCCATCTCCACCTAATAGAACATTGTCAACACCTCCACCTAGCAGGCCTTTCATCCAATCAACAAGAGTTCTTCGACCAATTAGGATGGCACAACCAAATCCATATGCAAATTTCACTGACAGTAGCCCACTTGCTCTCAATGCACAAAATCTAATTCCGGTTGCAGCACTGAAGAACATTCCATACTTTATTGGAGAAAATCAGACCATTCTGGGTGATCATGTCAAGGAAATTACAAATATTTGTGCAATCCATGAGATTAATGAGATGCAAGTTGTTGTCAAACTAATGGCATCTTCATTCAAAGGGAAGGCTTTGCAATGGTTCCAGAGTCTTGCTTCAGGCTCTATCCAAAATTAGAACTAGCTATGTATAGCTCTCCATGAGCAGTTCGGAGAGAAGGGAGATAACTTGTCCCTTTTGGAACAGCTGACAACCATCAAGAGAGCTCCCAATGAGCAGCTGACTGACTTCAACTTCAGATTTCAAAGGACTTGGGAGAGGATTCCAGTGAAGTAAGGCCAGCAGCAGAAGGTGCTTTTCTATATTACCTTAAAGCTTTAAATTCTGATATTTCTATGTTGATTCAATCCATGGGAGGCACAACTATCCCTGTTGCTTATAGCATTGCCATTAGAGCTGAAAATTACTTGATTCAAGCTGGCAAGCTAGCTCTTAGGCCTCCAATGCCATTATATCCAAGTTTAGAGAGCCCAAGTACTAGCCAAGTTCCTAATTTAGCTTCTATTCCCACTCCTAGAAATCAGAATTCAAGTGAAGCTTCTACTTCATCTTCTAGTGCCTCAAACGAACTTTAAGAAGTCATGAAGCAATTGCAAAGTTTAGGCAATGAGCTGGTTACACTCAAGAGGCAGCAAGCCCAAAGTTTTAGACCTTCTTATCAGCCTCAAGATCAACCTAATAGGCAGCCATATCAGCCCCAAAGACCACCCAATCCAGCTGCAAATCAAAATCAAGCAAGGCCTCCTACCAACAGACCATTTCAGCCCTATAACCCCAATGTTGCATCCACATCTAAAGCAATAGTACCGGTACAAAATAACATGGCCCAAGAATATGATTGGTGTTTCCCGTGTAGTCAACCACATAACCAATCAATGTGCTTTAACGGTGCATTAAATCAGGCTCTGATGGTGCAAACCGTTGGTGGGTCGTAAGAGTCCAGCCACGAAGAGGATCAACAGCAAGAAGCACCTCAGCAAGGAACATCTCCAAACAAAACTACTCTTGTCAATTGGCAGGCTGAAGATTTCTATGGTATGAATCAAACAATTTCTCAAAGTGTTACAGCCAACACAAGGTCAAAAAGGAGAAATTTGGGTGAAGGACAGCCATTGGCTCCAAGTAATCCACAACCTTCTACCACTCCACAAGCTGTTGGAAAATAAAATTTAGTTCCAAACATGCAAGGAGCACCCAAACCAGCTCCTAAACTAACTCACATGCTAGCTGCTACTGCCCATGTGCAAGGAATGAATGTGCATGCCAAGGGAAAGCAAAAGGATACTTCACCCCCATTCAACATCATTGATCAGATGAAGAAGACAAATGTAAACATATCAATGTGGGAATCACTGTCCATCCCAGGCCAAAGAGATTTGCTACAAGTTGCCATGAAGGACTGGTCAACTTCAAATCAACAGGTCCAAATGCAAGAGAAGGTACTCACAAATGTTTCCCAGCCTGAAGGGAATCATGGAGGACAACAAGGTAAAATGTTGAAGCCCCCTCCATTTTATGTTTCATTGATCATAGGAGACAAGTTGGTACATAATTGCATGATTGATTGGGGAGCAAGCAATTCAGTAATGCCCAAGCAGATAGCTGATCAGTTAGGGCTTCAATATGAAGTCATCTCCAAGGGTGTAGTGCAATTAGATGGGACAACAGTGACAACAGTTGGAGTAATCAAAGGTTTGAGCCTCACACTGCACGCATGTCCCAGCGTAATAGTGTTATAAGATGTGTCAGTCATAGACCTGCCACCACTCTTTGCATTGTGCTTGTCAAGAGACTTCACTGCTAAAATTGGAGGCTATCTTTCGACAGATTGGTCACACATGTTGTTTAGAACAAGGTATGGAACTAAGGCCACAATCAGATCTGAACCTATTGCAAACTTTCACATTGAGCCTTACACTCCAAGCCAAATCAATACCAACTGTTTAGAGTTTGATCAAGAAGATTATCCAAGCACTGATGAAGCTGACACCAAGGTTGGAAGCATCCCAGATTTGACTCTTGATGAATGGGCAAGCAAGGTGCATGCTTTTGATCCTTATCAAGAAATAGAAGAATCTGAGCTAGGATTTTATTGTTTACATGAAGAGAATCAACCTCTCCCCAGCATCACCAAGCCAGATCATAAGGACGAGAATGAAGTATGGAAATTGTTCTTTGATGGGTCAAGGAGTAGACAAGGTGCAGGAGGAGGAGCTATGCTCATTTCACTGCAAGGTATAAAGTATTACTCAGCCTTCCGTTTTCAGTTTTCTTGCTCAAACAACACAGCTGAGTATGAAGCCTTAATTCATGGATTGCACTGGGCAAAGAAGAAAGGCATCAAGAATTTACAAGTATTTGGTGATAGTGAGCTGATCGTAAACCAAGTCAAAGGAAAAAATGCTGCCAAAAATGATCTGTTGAAGAACTACAAAAATCGGGTATGGGATCTTATTGAAGATTTTGAAGCTTTTAGCATCAATTCCATCCCAAGAAAAAAGAATGAAGCAGCGGACAGACTGGCAGCAATTGGGGCTGCATTTGATATTGTAGAAAATATCAAAAGTGAGAAATCTCATCCTCATATCAAATTGGTTGTGAGACCAGCTGTTCCGGATAACAATACAAGTTGGCAAGTCTTCGAGAATGATCAGCAAATTGTTAATTTCCTACAAGAAGAAGCTGAGTTCTCCGCCAGAAATCAAGACAAGCTGGAGCAGCAGTATGGTGACCAAGTGGTGCAGCTGAGAACTAACAAATTACCAAAAGGCCTCATAACCTTGGAGTCAATCTTCAACCCGAATGATCAGTTCTGGAAGGAGAAAGTGAACATTCAAGTAAAGGGTGAAGATTCAGAGCCTATTTTAGTAGATGAAGGCAAGACATTGCAAATTGGCAAAGTAAGTACTCCACAAGAGAAATCTGATTTTGTTCAGCTTTGTCAAGAGTTCCCAGATGTCTTCACTTGGACTTACAAATATTTAAGAGGTTTTAACCCAAAGTTGGCACAACATACTATTGAGCTGGATCCGGAATCCAAGCCTGTCAGGAAAAAGCAAAGGCCAGTGAATCCCCATATCGAACCTCTCATGAGAAAAGAGTTAAGCAAGCTTATTGAGGCCAGTATCATCTTCCCCATCAAACACTCAAGTTGGGTTGCAAACTTGGTGCCAGTAAGAAAGAGAAATGGAGAAATAAGATTGTGTGTGGACTTTCGCGATCTAAATAAAGCATCACTCAAAGATCATTATCCGCTTCCATCAATGGAACAAATATTGCAGGTTGTAGCTGGTTCAGAAAGGTTTTCATTGCTAGATGGATATTCAGGCTATAATCAGATAATGGTGAAGGAAGAAGATCAATTCAAGATGGCCTTCACTACAAAATGGGGCACGTATGCTTACAAGAAGATGCCATTTGGACTGTCAAATGCCGGAGCAACATTTCAGCGAGCTATGGATATGGCGTTCAAAGGCTTAATCAACAATATAGTGCTGGTATACCTAGATGATATCACTGTCTTCTCAAAGAATGCAGCAGACCATCTCTTTCACCTCAGACAAGTGTTTCAGAGGTGTAGAAGGTTTGGAGTGTCGTTGAATCCAAAGAAGTGTATATTCTTGGCACATGAGGGCAAATTGTTGGGCCACATTGTCTCTAGGGAAGGGCTAACAATTGATCCTGAAAGGGTTGAAGCCATCCGAACACTTCCATTGCCACACCACAAGAAATCTCTTCAAAGCTTCTTGGGAAGGATAAACTTTGTCCGCAGATTTGTGCCTAATTTTGCCACTCTTGTGAAGCCTTTAACAATGATGTTGAAGAAGAGTCTGGCATTCAAATGGACAGCAGAAGGCAAAGAGAGTTTTGAAAACATCAAGCATGCAATATCACAAGCTCCAACTCTTATCAACCCAGACTTTTCAAAGGACTTCATGTTGTATGCGTTTGGAGGATCAGATACAATCTCAGCTATCTTGACACAGCTGAATAGAGAAGGTTCAGAACAGCCCATAGCATTCTTCAGTCAAACCTTGGAAGATTACGAAATAAAGTATTCTTTCATCGAAAAGCATGTCCTTGCTGTCATCAGGAGCTTGAAGAAGTTCAGACATTTGGTCTCAAACAATAAGATTCAACTGCTGGTGTCTCATGCTGGTGTCAAGGACTTTCTCCTAAACAAGGATTTAAATGAGAAGAGAGTAGGTTGGATCACTCGGGTGATGGAATATGATATTGAAATCAGAGTAACCAAACTGGTTTGTGGCAAAGGTTTGTGTGAGCAGCTCGCTTCCAAACAACCAGACGGCTCAAAAGGTGAAGAAGATGTTGTCCTACTACTACAAAATGATCAAGAACAACCAGCTGATGATGCACTCATTCCATGTTAGACTCAAGACTTGGTGCATTACCTCCAAACAGGCTTGTTCCCTCCAAAAGTGAGCAAGGAAAAGAGGAGATACTTTAGATTACAAGTTATCCCGTATTTACTCATTAATGGTATCTTGTTCAAGAAGACATCCATGGTGTTCTATTAAGATGCATTGGAATAGGTCAAGTTGAGAAGATCTTACACGAGTTCCATGACAGGGAAGCAGGAGGCCACTTTGCTCCACGAGTGACAACTCTCAAGATCATGAAGGCTGGTTACTATTGGCCTACGATGTTCAAAGATTTCTACTCATGGGTCAAGAAATACAAGAAATGTGCATTCTTCACAGGGAAGGAAAGGTTAGCAACGCTGCCCCTGCATCCAATTTTAGTTGACCAGCCATTCATGCAATGGGGATTGGACTTCATTGGGGTTATCAATCCCAATTCTAGTCAAGGCCACAAATGGATTCTTATGGCAACAGATTATTTCACCAAGTGGACTGAAGCAGTGGCACTCAAAGAGGCAAGTGAATCCAATATCTTAGATTTCTATGAAGGGATAGTCACGAGGTTTGGTTCCCCTGCCACTATCATATCGGACAATGCGTTGGCATTTCTTGGCACAAAGATCACTGAATGGGCTGTCAAGAATTGTGTGTATCTCAGCACTTCATCGAATTATTACCCTCAAGGTAATGGTCAAGCCGAGTCTACGAACAAGAACCTACTAAGAATCATCAGAAGGACTCTAGATGAAAATCAAAGGACTTGGCACGCAAAGCTCAAATCAGCCCTATGGGCTAATAAGATCACACCCAAGAGGTCTACAGGAAGCTCTCCATACAAGCTTGTGTATGGGAAAGAAGTAGTTCTACCTATATCACTCGAGTTGCCAGCATTGGAACTCATGAAATAGTTGGAACTAGCTGAGTTTGAACCCATGGAGGTTAGATATGCAGAATTAATGGAGCTCCAAGAAATTAGAGAGCATGCAGCCCAGGTAATAGAGAAGGATCAAGCCTTGATCAAGAAGACTTTTGATAGGAAAGCCAAGGCTAGAACCTTCCAAATTGGAGATCTAGTGTTGAAATGGGATGTAGATCGTGCAAAGCCGGGAAAGCATTCCAAGTTTGATGCCATCTGGAGTGGCCCATACATGATCATTGAATGCAAAGGTAGCAATGCCTTCCGACTGGCTAAGTTGGATGGTGAAGAATTACAGATTCCGGTCAATGGGATCTATCTCAAATGTTGCTACTAGAAAGATAGCTTCTCACCCTTGTAAATATTAATTTAGAATTTCCATTCCTCTAAGTGCTTATGCACATTGTACTGCTGTTAGAGTAGTTTTTATTTCCCTAAGTGCTTGTGCACATGTCCTATTGCTTCTAGTATGTGCATGTTTGCAGTTCATCAAGCTCCTGGAAAATAATTGCAGCCACAAGAGAACCAGCTCAACAAATGTTTCAATGGCTCAAGAATACAGGTTTTCAAATTTCAAATCAGCTGAGAGATTATCAAACAGACTCCATGCCCAATGGATTGCTACAAGCAGCTGGCCGTTCTTCATCTGGCAGGCAGATAACCCCGCTGAGTCGCCAAAATTGTTATCCAAAATTCACCCCTCAAGGTAATTTTGATAACATGCATCAAATTATTCAGTCCCGAGCAAGTAGATTGATTCAAGGCCCGAAATCATGTTTTTGGGGGCCCCTCGGCTTCTCTCTAACTCTCCCATCCAAGAAGAAATCCCAACGAGTTAGAAAAAATGGAAAAAATGCAAAAAATAAGGTTGCAGGTTGTTTTAAAGCATTTCAGGTCTGAAGGGTTCAGGTCGTACCAGTTCAGGTCATACTGAGGTTCGTCGTACCAAGATTGGGGCTGAAAAACAAAGAAAATTGGCTAACTCAAACATTTTTTTCCCAGGCGGTCCACGGGACAGTTGGGACGTCGGGATGCGAGGGACGCGAAAAGCTGAAACAGCCGAGAGCAGGCAATAAAAATCGTCAAGTTTTTGTTTCACGCGGTTTGGGACAGCTGGGACAAAAGTACGCACGGGACGCGAATCGTCCGATTTTCCGCAAGACGGTCCATTTCGGGCAGTTCGGAGATTTTCGTCCGGGACAGCCGGGACAAAAGTACGCGAGGGACGCGTGGGACGCGAAAAGGCGAAAAGGCCGCAAAAGGGACAAGGAAGCCTGAATCGGCCAATGTGGGAGATATTCATTAGGGACAGCTGGGACAGGAGTATGTGTGGAACGTGAATCAGCTGATTTTTTGAAATAGCTGCAACAAAGAAGAAAAGTCAATGTTTGACCCGTGAACTTCAAACGGTCATAACTTTTGACTCCGAGCTCTGATTTTCACAAAATTGGACTTTCTGGAATGAGCACGACATCCTCTACACCATAAAAACTAAATTTATTATTTTTAACAAGGGTAGATATATTTAATTAAAAGAAACATATTCGGCTCCAGTCAGTTAATGCTCATTCCCGTCAAATGACAGAAAACGCCTGCCAGACCCAAAATAGCTACCCGCACTCAGAAGGCCATAACTTTTGCATTTCTCAACGAAATCACACAAAATTGGTACCGTTGGAATCATGGCTCTGAGCCCGACACACATAGAAATCAAGAAATTCCAGATTTGATGAGATATTGGTGGGTATTTTTCACAAAATGTGGACGGGTTCATAACAATATTTTATTTGGTGGTTGGGAGTGCAATTAAGAGGCATGGTCATCATTCTTTCTCTACTGCAGCACCTGGGACATTATGGGGAGCCTTTTACAAGTAATATATAATCATTTTACTCCATTTAATACCTCTTACATGTGTTTGAAGGACAGATTTCAGGATTTCCATTTTCCCTCTCTTTCTCTTCTTATTTTTCTATAAATTGGAGTGTTGGGCTCATTGTAAAGGGGGGAGGTAGTTTTTGTAGCAAAGCTCTGCCAAAATTGCTTTGTGAAGCCAATGTGTTGCAGGCCCTTGTTGTGGACTCCTTGCATGGTGATCCAGGCCCTTATCTTGTAACCGATTGAACTGTGCATATCAGGAAGCAATAAAATACAAGTTTGTGGATGTATCTTCCCCTTCTGTGTTTTTCTTGCATTCTTCTTGCCCCTTTAACCTTGATTACAAGAATATTGTGTCTATTATTATGTTCTTGCAGGGATCCATTATCATTGTGTATGTTTGAAATATTGTTGTAAAATGCATTTTGCTAGATTATGGAGAACTGTCATCACCCCTTCTAGTGTGCACTTTGCTTCTGTATCTCACACATTTGAAGACTACTCTCACACCCTCCTTTTCTGGTGTATCACCGCTGTAGTGTAGGCTTTCATTTTATGCATTCTCTCTCCCTGGTCCCTTGGAAATTTAGATTAGAATAGTTAGTTTCCCCTGCATTAGAGTAGATTGTGGCAGGTAGTTTAGGAGCAAGAACCAGCTTTCTCTGGAGGTCTATCTCAAGCAGCAAGTCCCACAACTTGGAGATAGTACACATGTTATCCAATCACACCATGATTTCAAGTATATGCACTTGTATAAACATAGGGGTGCTGTGATTCGGTGATAACAGTCAAACCAAACTATTCGGGTGTGCATTTCCTTTCCTATTATTTCATGCCTTTAAATGTCCCTTGATCCCACGTGCATATTCTTTGTGTGTCTTCTTCTTAGAACAATATTATGTCTACTCAATAATGGGTGACGAGACTGGAGGGGAGGATCATGATGAGGAGGAGGATAGTGATATAGATTGGTGGGTTACATAGGAGATCTCCATTACAGAGAGCATAGAGGAGGAGGTGGAGAAGGAGACTCTTGTTTCTGAGGAGCCACTTTCTCATGAGGGAGGCAGAGATGAGTAGTCTGTGATGGGCCATCACATTTCCTTAGGAGAGGGTGAGGCTCAACAGGTGCATGTAGTGGCTCCACCAGCAGCAGCTGACCCTTCCTGAATGTCAGGAGATCCGAGTATGTAGATAATCTTCTCTCAATCCTTTTAGCTATAATTGTTAGTGAATTACAAGTTGTGTTTCTTTTTGAATTTTGAATCTTTTCTAACTTTCTATTGTTTTCTTTCACTTGTGTTTTTCAGCCACTGTTGATGTATGGCGAGATTTTATTCATAAAATCTTGGCCGATACACTGCTCATCCCCATGGGGAAGACCGAAGAGGAGCTTCTCATAGACATGGGGCAGCTGATGTAGGTCGACCATCACACAGATGTTTTTTCATAGCTTTTGCAAGCCTCAAATATCATTTCAAAGATAAATGTTGACCTTACTACATATTGGCTAGCTCGGAGGATGGATAGGCAAAGCCACTCTCATAATGAGGCTGAGACTAGCAACATATCACATGGTCACTTTATCACTCAATGCATGGAGGCTCACATTCACGCCATAATATTTGCAACAAGAGTCGTAGTTGTGCACCTTCTAAGGGGTCTTATAGGTAGGGATAGGTCATAGGCCTTTATTGCTTCGATGTCATTTTGTGAGACATATATATGATTTTTTTGATTTTGTGCTCATTGCGAGTGTTTTGACCACACCTAGAGTGTGACGGAATTGTATACAGACTTGACTTATTATGGATATATATACAGACACTTCTTTTTTTCAGTCATTCTTTCATAAGAGTTGACTCATTGATTGTTTATCTCACTTGTGTGCTCTTAGATGCTTAGAATTTTTGATGATTTTATATGCCTTTTTCGATGCATCATATGGATGATGATATGCTAACAGAATGATTTATTTTTGTTTTTTTGTTTCATATGGTGTTTATGCAAACACAATGGATCAAAACTTTGGTTTTTCAAGCAATATTTAGTACTTGTTTTGTTGGAAAAATATGATGAATGTGGTAAAATAAGAGAACGAACTCACTCTACCTCTAACTCCACGCAATCAGTAAGAGGCTGAACTCACTCTACCTCTAAATGAATGTATGCTTTTGATGAATGGAAGTGATGAGAGAAAGACAATATTTTGAAATAAATCCAATTAGGAACCTATAACCTAACTCTACACATAGTTTACTACATAGCTAGAATGTAATTTGCTTACAAGTTTATCTAGACTTAGATCCATAGAAAACTACTTGATTAACAAAATCAGGTTTTAAGGTTTTAACTCTTTTAGAACATACACATCTAATTCGCTTTTGGGATTTAATATTTCAAATCACTTTTTATTGAATAAATTTCTTAGAACTTACTAACTTATTTGAAGAGACCCCCTATACCTTGTCCCATGCTACCAGTTAGAACCATGGGCTCATCATCGAAGCCTGGTGGGGTAGGGAAGTGTAGTTTTGTTTGTAAATGAAATATTTTTGCATTTATTATATTTGGATTATATCATTTTTTAACTTTGAGTTATGCTTTTGGGAGGCAGAAATTTCCCCTAGCCTCAACCCTGCACAACTAATAAGATGTGAGGGCTAAACACCAAAGGTTGAGACAGGTGAAAAAATGATCTAGATAAAAAAAAATTAGAATGTTTTTGCTACCAAAGAGGTTTTTTTGGGAGAGATGTGACACTAAAAATCTTCTAGAACGGACTATGGGAAAAGACACCTAAGCTGGAAGAAAACTACTAGTAGAACCAAGTATGCAAGCCTTGGTAGGATAAGTGTCGAAATTCTATCTTAACTTGTTGAACTGATGAAATTATTAGAAATGATGATGATAATATTGCAGATATTTGAAGAAATGTGATTGAATTTTTTGCCAAATTTTTTAGAATTTTTTGAAAGTTGTTTGAAAGATAAGTTCTTTGATTACAAATTTATAACATGATCTGACAGATAAAAATGCAGTGCAGATGTAATAATGTACATGTAGAAATGTAGATGGATCATGCGTAGTAAGGTTTCAAGTGAAGTGAGTTGATGGATTCACCAAATTCTTCACCCTCTAATCAACACAAGTGATATGCCCCATTCTTATAGTCCTCCATGACTCAATATGGGCCCAACCACTTGCACCTAAATTTCCTTTCTTCATTGGTTTTCTTATCTATTCAACTTTCGATTCTTAACACCATATCTCCTACCATTATTTTGTGCTTGTATACATTTTTTTGTATTTTCGGCTCATCCATTCAGCGTAGACACTGTGTCATTACTCAACTTTGAGTCGAGCTTCGTCAAGGGTTTCTAGCTCAATGATCCATGCTTCATGATATCCTTTTTCACCAAAGATGCCTTGCAATGATATTTGGAGGCTAGGTATCTCAACTTCAAGGAGTAAAACTTCTTCAAAACCAAACACTAAGGAATATGGGGTTGCCCTCTTAGGCTTTCTTACTAAATTTTGTAGGCCCAAAAGGCCGGGAATAACTTCAAATGCCAGTCACATTTATTCTCCTTAACTATTTTTAGGAGAATGGACTTTAATGTCTTGTTTGTAGCATAATCTTGTCCATTGGCATGAGGATAGTATAAAGAGGTTGTATGGTGGTTTATATGGAACTTTGTGTATAGCTCATGCAGATCTTCATTCTTAAAAGACATGACATTATCTAAGATAATGACCTATGGGACCCCGTAACTACAAATGATTTGATTGAAGATGAAATTTGTGATCACAGACCCAGGAACGGTGGTAAGAGGCATGGCCTCAACCCACTTTGTGAAATGTTTTGTGTCCATAATTATGAAATTGTGACAATCTGTTAATGAGGGAGAAAACCTCCCTATTAAATCAAAACCCCATGTGGAAAAGGGTCGGGGTGTTGCAATACATTATAGAGCCTAGGCAGGAATATGAATCTCATGAGGGAATTATTGACATTTGTGGCACCTGCGCACATACTCCATAGCGTCATGCTCTAAGGTGGGAAAAAAATAGCCCATCTGGTGTATCTTACAAGTAGTAGTATGCCCTCCAAAGTGACCCCCGCAGACTCCACAATGGGCTTTGAAGATAATCTTTTTCAATTCTTCCTTATCGACACACCGTAACATCATTCCATCAAAGGCTCTATGATAAATCACTTGCTCTATAATCACATATTTAGTGGTTATGATGTGTAGCCATCTTCTTTGTTGTGAGGTACCCCCTTAGGGTATGCATGGTCCATAATGAAATTGATAATGTCTGAATACCATGGACACACAGCAATGGGAGGCATGTTTTCAATGTAGTATACGCACTCATCAAGGAAATCTAAGTCTACTAAATCTCCACCATCTAATGGGTTTCTTCCAACCAATCTGAAATGATTTTTCCATTGACATAGTTTTAATTGAGAAAGGTTAACTCAAATTCACCTATTAGGGTCATGCAGTGTCCATCCTTCTTGGATAAGGAACCGTGTGTTAGAAATTTCCAAAGATGATGCATCTTGACAATCACTTGCATTTCTTGGTTAAGCATGTAATGCCTTAACTATTTCATTGCAAACACTATAGCAATGTATTCATTTTTTTCCTACGTATAGTGTGTCTCATAGTCTAGAAAATTTTTCCTAATGAATTAAAATACACATTCACATGTATCATTGTCTTCTTGTGCTAACATGCAAGCTAGAGAGATGGTTGTAGATTAAGAATATAGGATGTGAGGATGATCTATTTTGGGCAGCATGATTTTGAGCAGTGATAATAGGAAATGCTCAACAGATTCAAATGCCTCATAACACTCAATCGTCCAAATGTTACACCAATACTTCTTTAACAAATTGTTGATTGGATGAATGGCACAAGCTAAATGAAGTATGAACCTATGGATTTCTCTGAGCTTTCTAAGAAAGGACATGATGCCTGACTCATTGTGGGTGAAGTCATCTCTAAGACTACCCAAATTTGTATAAGATAAACATCAATCCCTCATGAAGAGATGATGTAACCCAAAAAATTCCCTCCTGTCACTCCAACTATGTACTTCTCTAGATTTAATGTGATGTCATATTCAATGAGGCAAGAGAAGATGATGTAAAACACCTCAGGGTGATGGCAGCAGTTTTTGGCCTTAGCCAGAATATCGTCAACATACAATTCCACAATCTTGTGAATAATATCATGGAATATAAAGGTCATTGGCCATTGATAGGTGAAACCAGTGTTCATGAGACCGAACGGCATGACCATGTAGCAATAGGTACCCCAAGGAGTAGTGAAAGTGGTCTTAGTCTAATCCTCCTTAGAGATTATAATCTGATTGTAACCCAAGAAACCATCCATGAGTGAAAACATCTCATATCTAGTTATTACGTCCATGATAACATCGATGGAAGGTAACAAGAAATCATCCTTTGGACATGCCTTGTTTATGTCCTAAAAATCAATGTATATTTGAATTTTCTCATTCTTCTTGAGAACGGGGACTATGTTTGATACTCACATTGAATAATAAACATGTTTGATGAAGCCCACTTGTAGGAGTTTCATAACCTCTTCTTTGACCATCAGAGCCACTTTTGGCTTCATAGGTCTTGAATTTTGTTTGATGGGCTTGGCGTCAAGTTTGGTTACAAGATTGTGGACTGTGATATGGGGAATAAATCCCATAATCTCTTTATAGTTGAATTTAAAGGCTTTTGAATGCTCATTGAGAACCTTTGTATGAATTTCCACTTCTTTCAGAGTTAAAGAAGAACCAAGTTTTGATATCTTAGGCTCTTCCTCTGTCCTGATATTTATATTGATGGTCCCTTTGATTAAAGAGGCATTTCCTTCTTCAAACTCAGACGGGCTGGAGGTAGTTCTAGTTCTCCTTCCTCCTATACTTCATAGATCTCAAGGCCTTCCAATGAGGAAGGACCCATTATACAATCTTAAAAATAGGAGGAAGGGTGAGGTATGAGAGTAAAACCCCTCTTATGATGCATGGGATGAAGGTCAATGTATGCTTTAAGGTAACCTAGTATAGCCTCATCATTCTCTACATAATCTAAAGTGGTAGGCTTATTTTCAGTCTTAACGTATGCTAGAATTGGATTGGTAGACATTTTCTAAATTAGGGATTCAATTCAGATTGAAACAGTGAATTCGGTATCTTTAAATCTCCACTTGGAAAAAAGTGAGAAATGGAAGTAGCCATGGAATCAGCTAAAAGGTTATGTTCACGTGGGATAGCTTCAATGGATATGAAATTCAAAACCTTTTCTTAGGTTAAGTAAAATAGTCTTATAGAGCTGTAGGTGTTCCTGCTCTAGTCCCGTAAACTTCTGAAACTTGGTTGACGACTAGTTGGGAATCACCAAAAACTCTAATATTGTAAGCACCCATTCTCTTGGCTACAATAAGACTAAGAAGAAAGGCCTCGTACTCGGCAACATTTTTTTTGCATTCTAAATTTAGCTTAAAGGAAAAAGGCATGACCTTCCCTTCTGGCTAAGTGAGGATCATGCCTTCCCCAGCATCAAAATGACACTTCGCTCCATCATATTTGAGTGTCCAATAGTTTCTAAGGAAGATTAATTTTTGATCATTTCTAGTATTTTTTTCCTCCACTTCTGAGACCTTAACCATGCAAATCTCTTTGGCTGGAAGAGAGCTGATTTCCTAGAGCATGTATTATGCCCAAGGATTTGAAAGGGAGGAGAATATGAAAATAATTCTCCAACAACTCGACAATATTAGCCATGGTTTCCATTGATATTGTCTCAACAACATCAGTTTCATCTTTAGTTGCAACAACCCCCTCAATTAAAATGGAGGTTTCTAGTTCCATTGTGGGAATCAATTTAGACTCTGGCATTGTATCTTTAGGTTTGTTTACTTGATTGGTGGGGAGTTTGAACTTGGTATGGACCCCAGGTTTCTTCTTTAAGTTGGATAGGTGAATATCGAAAGGATTTGGGTCACCCTGAGTGATGAAGACTTTCCCTAAATGCAGGAATCTGACTTCTTGGAACAACGTGGAAGGGATTTCCTTCATCTGATGGATCCAAGGCCAGCCAAGAATCATATTATAGTTGGTTTCCCTATCTATAATATAAAACTCAGTTAGAATCGTCTTGGGTCTAAGAGTAACTGGGAGCACTATGGTCCCTATGGATGTTTCTTTGAGACTTTCATAACCTCTCAACATATTTCTAGTTGAGGAATAATTGGTTTTTCCTTAACCTAAATTTTGGAGGAATGAAAAGGGGACAATATTAACAGTTTCCCCATCATAAATCATTACACATTTAACGTAATTATTATAGATCCATACCTGTAAATACAATGTTGGGTCACCTCTACGTGTCATCTCAACATTAGTGGGCATCTTACTGATGTCGAAGATGAATCCAACATCTCTTTCAGACTTCCCAGGAGGATAAACGTCAAAGTCTATGTGGTTGATTTGTGCCTCCAAAGGAGGGGTAACATTAATCAAGTGACCAAGACCCAACGCTTCTAACAGAGTGACTCGATGAACACGAGAGTTCTTCAATAAATCCAAAAAGGAGATGTGAGAAAAGTTCTTGGTTAAATCTGTAATCAAATCATATGCCCCTACTGGCTTCAGAAGTGTTGGAGTGTCATCCGACATAGATGGGTAGATGGGAATGATATGCATTGAGTAATCATGGGTTCTTGTAGTTGCATTAATTTGAGTTTTAGTATCTAATTCAACAAGACCCACGATCTTAGTTTGTTGTCGACCGTCCAACGAAGGTCCTACCAGTGGGTTTGAAGAAGTGGACGCTTCGTGGTCGTTGTTTCCCACTGGGTTGCCCTTGTTTGTGTCGTGGGGGTTTAATTTTCCATTTATCAGGATGCATAGGAAGAGGGTTGCTAAAGATCCTAAGAGGAGTGCTTTGAGGCAAAACAAGCCCTATGCTAGCATTCTACATTGGCATCGTAGGATTTTCCAAAAACATCTCGATGAAGATTTACCTTTGGTCCTCTTGTACGTGATGTATGAACTTGTTACAATCATGGAAAGTTCTAGCATCATTCCCTCATACCCTATGGAAACCGTAATATTTAGGTCAAGATCATAATCTTGAGGTCTTTGATTCATGTTTTGTTACGGTCTGAATTTTTTATTGTTATTTAACTGTTGGTTGTTATAATTAAAGTTTGGAGGCCTTTGCCCTTGGTTTTGATATTTATTTTGATACCCATTCAGGTATTGATTGGGGCCTTGGGCCTGAACTTGTTGTGGAGGTGGAGGATAGTTGAAATCCACCACATTAATGGAAGGAGTGAAATTGTTACTCCTTTGATTATTTCCATTTGTGTTGTTATTGACATTGTTTGCACTTGAAGTGTTAACAACATTTGACTTTTTGGCTTGATCAGTTACATCGTCTGTTGTAACACCACGGTTTTTATTGAGGAACTTAGGTCCTGTATTTTTATTGGAATTATTGGGGTAATTTGAATTACCTTGGGAGGGAGTGATCAGTCTCCCATTTGAACCGTAGGTCTTTCAACTACTATTCTATTTCCGCTTGATCAATGCGGAGAGAACTCTCTAGTACCTCTTCGTAGCTCTTAAGGGGGAAATTTTGGACTTATTCCTTTATTTCCCAGTTAAGGGACTGGAGGAATAGATTTCAAAGCTTTGTTTGATCCATATTGGGAGCACTCACTGAAGAGTAGAGGACCTACCCCCATCTCTGAATGAAATGGGCAGTAGATTCGTTATACTCTTGCTTTATATGAAGGAATTCCCTGATTCAGGTTCTTAATAATTTGTTCATATCAAATGCCTTTATGAATTCATATATGTGTTGCTTAAAGGATTGTATGGAGGCTTAAGGTATTCTATAATACTAATAGAGATAGATCCCCTTAAGGTATTTAGGGAAGATCTTAGCTACAACTTCATCCCATGGGAGTAGCTCTTTGACGGTAGTTGCATATGCCTTAATATGCACGTTTGGATCCCCCTCCCCTTTAAACTTTAGCAATTCAGGAAGTGGTCATGGGGAAGTATTACGCTTCATATAATAAATTCCAAGGGATCCTTAAGATATTCATCATGCGTGCCCAATGTGTAGGACTCTACTATGGAAGACCCTTGATGGGGAGGTGGAGTAGGTATAGGAGGTTGATATGGTGTAGCGTATACATTTGTAGAGGCATATGAAATCCCCTGTGGATGAGCATATGAACCAAGAAAATAATACATATCCCCCTGTTGGTGATTTGGAATACATGTGCAAATACAGGGGAATATTACATTGGTATGGAGTGGGAGGTACAAAACCAGGGAACATCACATTACCAGTTGGGACGATAGTCAATAACACACGTCTAACTGGTGCTTGTTAAGGGTATCCGTACAAGGTGTTAGGGGACATTCCTAACATGCCCGATCTAATAAGGAGATATCTAGGGCTAGGAACACCCATGTAAACTAGAGGTGGTGGTGGTGTTAAGGATACATGGCCAAAGTTTTGCACATGCTGGGGAATCCTACCTTGCCCTACGAAAAATGTATCTTGAGAGGGTTGAGCAAGCTCCAGTTCTCTAACCCTAGTTACCAATGTTGAAATTACATTTCCCGCAGATGGTGTTGTGTTCAACTTGGGTGTGTTTTGAGCCTATTTGGGAGGAAAAGGTATGTGATTTCCTACTATAGCTTTATCTTTGGGAAGCCACCCCTCTTTGGATGTGTTTCTTGTAGGAAGAGGGGTAGCAGATTCATTCTGGAGAAGAAAATCAACATATTGTTGCATCTAGTCCAGGGAATGATCTATGTTGTTGAAGTGTTTGCTCACTTTGGGTGTAGCATGCTAGGTATTCCTCATCTAATAATGGGAGTGAATTAGACTACACACTAATTTTTGGTCTTAAAAAAAATGAGGATTGGAGCCTAACTTTCCAGTGAACGCCATGTTGTTAGAATTGGAGAATTCAAGTTGTGACCCATGTATAGGTTGATCAATCTCCTCAATCCTAACCAATGAACCATTGTTTGAACCTTGAGGAGGAGTGTGAGGTAAAGGGATATTAGTTGAGTAGTTTTCAGCCCACCTAGATAATGAGGGTGATTGTTGCATACCCATTTGGTAGTAATACGCCTCAAGACCCTAAATGGGCTGACTGTATTCATGTCCCGACATATTCACGGGGTATATGAATACCCACAGAATAATGGGAGAGGAGGAAGATGGATGAAATAAGGTAAGACAACAGAAAGGAAAAGAGACTAGCTCTTCATGTTGAGTTCACCAATTTGTATGACTAAAAATCAACACATGACCTTAAGACGCACTTGACCTCTTGAGGTCATGTCGAGACATCCGATGTGGAAATAATAGATGGTTAAGTGTAGTGAAATATGATGAAGATGGGAAATGAGTTATCATGTCAATATAATGTCCTCTATAGGAACCAAAGGTATCTTCTCATCAAGGGCAATAAAGGCCTCTCTAACATGAGTGGGTGTGATGGAGCGATCAAGAAGAATACACACGTGTAAAATTCTGTGAATGTCAATGTGTGAGAATCTCTCAATCGCTTGTGAAATACGTGGAAAGTGAATAGCGATCACCTTGTAATGATATCCAGATTAGGTCATGGAATAAGAGAGAGAGGCATGGTTCCACTAGATATATGTGTGGTGAGATGGTTCATTCAAGAATACAAAAGCTCTATAAGCATATTTGTTTAGGACGTCCAATTGTCTAACAATATCTATGATATGTGGGGATGTTCTAAAGACTAGTGAACATAATCCAATGTTTAAGTCTATTTTATCTTTGGGCCCATTCGGTTGGGGGGGCTAGGATCACAACCGTAAACTCTCTCTTGTTATGGTTTAGAAATGGTCATGTGTGCATTTATGCAATTTAACTATGAAACAAAATAACATGCTATTCTAAATAAATAAAAGAGAACTATGTTTATGTATTTTCCAATATAGAAGAAATGAAGCAATATAAACAATCTAATCTAATTAAAACTAATATTTTTTGTATATTCTGGAATAGCAGTGCACTAATAGAGGAAATGAAGAAATTGCTTCTAAATTAATTAACCAATCCTAAAAACAAATAAACAAAAAGATAGTTAGTTGTTTACCCATGTAGAATAAATCTAATCTATTCTAAACTAATTAAAGCTTCTCTAAACTATGTAATTGTGAATGTAAATCCTTAGACACACCTCAAAGTCATGGGAAGAAATTAGAAGCTTCTCAGAAGCATTTCTTCCCCTGAAACTTCCCTGACAGAAGTAAAGTGATTTAATGGGGATTTAACAAAGATTAATTTGATCTAAATTTTGAATGCTTAAAACAATACAAAAACTTCTTCTAGAATCCCTTCCCTTGCAAATCTATAGAGATAGGTAAGGAATCTATCTATCCTAATAAATCTTTACAGATGAAAATGATCTACTGTGAACTACCTAAAAATTGCAAAAATGGAAATATGAAGTTCCTTATCTACTATAGTAAATAATTTGCATACATACAAATAAAGAAGTGAGGAAATAAATAGAAATCAATAGCAACCCCAACTGGGAAATTATAGTGTTGAGGCAATGTCAGTTGTGGTATTAATTTTTGTCCCCTCAGTTATCTTTTCCAATATTGTGTCCATGTGAGTCCAAGGAAGTTGGGAATGCAGAAGAATAAAAAAAGAAGGCACTGGAGAAATGGTGGCTTGCAAGTGGTCTAGTAGCAATGCATGTAGAGAAATAACGCAAGAGAATAGTGCTTGGTTGTGTAATCTCTAGCAAGATTTCAGCAGCATAAAAATGCAATCACAATAAAAATATCTCCAGCCATTTTACTTTAGAAGAAGTGTTGGTTTTATAGAACATAGGATAGGAAATGGTCTACGCCATTTGGTAACAATGGGATGCCACATCACAACAAGGAGGGTAGTTAAACTCTCAATCAACAATTAGAAGTGGAAGAGGAGGTTGATACGACATCTATCAAGCCTAAAATCAACCAAATTGACTAAGAAACATGTAAAAAAAGGTGAATTGGAATAAGTTAACATGCATCCATATCACACCTGGGAAGTATCAGTCAAAATTCTACATAGAACCACCAGTTTGCATAGGGTGGCAGTTACACAATCGTTGGCTACCCAAGTAGGGTGGCAGTTTTGCATAATGGCAGCGGTCACCAATTGTAGGTAGGGTGAAATAGTTGTATAACTCAAGGCAAAAACTTAAGGGAAAATGTTGCGGAAAGCTAAGGAAAAGTAGGAAATGGCTAAGAATGGTATTCTAAGCTACAAATATAAACTGTAAATAGGAAAAGGGGCTCGAACACCTTTGGAAAATACATGAATCATCATTGGGGACTTTTGAACCATTTCCGACAATGTAGCACATGCAAATTTTGGTGCGTACAGAAACCTTCATTTTTAGAACTCCCATCTCCTTTGGCCATGAGTAGGACTTCATTACTAACATCATCGTTATCAAAATCAAAATCACTAGTTTTATTACTTACCTCATATGAGCTATAATCCTCCTTGAAATAAATGCTTCTATTGGACTTATTCTTGCCCTTATTTTTTTTAAACTTCTTCTTACTCTTATCAAACTTGTGGGACCTCTTGTCATCATCATGATCTTCATCAGTTTCTCCATCCTTATGCTTATGAGGACACTTGTTTACAAAATTCCCAATCTCACCACAGTTGAAGCACTTGAAGGTCAGCTTACCCTTATACTTACCTGAACATGTCTTCAAATTCCTAGAAAACATAGTAAATTCATCATCATCAATATCGGAATCATCATCACTCGGGATATTATTACCTCTTAAATTCCTTTCAACTTTTAAGGTTTTTTCCTTCTTGGGAGGTTTATCGACACATGTCCTCTTCTCATAAGTTGTCAAGACAGCATGGATTTCATCCATCAGCAGAGTACTTAGATATTTGGCTTCCTCTATAGCTGAGACTTTAGGATCAAATTTAGGAGTGAGAGAACTTACCACCTTCAGCACCACCAAAGCTTCTTTCACTTCTTATCCTAATCCTCTCATGGTATTGACCACTTGATCTACTCTGAGAAGATATGTAGCAATGCTTTCATCTTCCTTCATCTTCAAACTTTCAAACTAATTCCTATAGGTCTAGATATTTTCTAACTTCACCTTACTGTGACCTTCATAAATGACTTGTAGCTTATCCCACATAGCTTTAGATGTAGGAAATTTCATTACCTTGACAAAATTTGACTCTTCTAATCCACATAAACTAACATTTATAGCTTTAGAGTTATCATTACTTACCTTCTTACATGTTGTATCTGTTGGAGGAGTTTGAGGAATAGTGTACCCGTATACAAATGATTGCCAAATATCACATCCCAAGGACATAATATGATTTATCATCCTGATGCTCCAAAAATCATAATTTGTTCCATCAAACATAGGATATTTGTTAGTAAAGGAACCACTTTTCTGACTCACCATATCTGTGTTTTAAAGGATCACCTCAAGCTTATTAAGCTTGATTCAAAGAACCTACTCTAATACCAATTGTTGGAAGCACAACCTTGGAGGGGGTGAATGAGTGGGAAATAAAAATTTAATTCAGTTAAGTATTAACATACATAAACCATTCAATGCATTCATCAAACATTCATCAACATATAGATTAAGTAATGATTAACCAAACATATAAGCATGCGCCATGAGAACATAAGAATAAAAGTAGACTAGATTTAAGTGGGAAACTCTTATAGGGAGGAAAACTAGTTAAAACAAAGCTTTATTCTATAAATCAATCAAATTTATTTGATCACCAACCCAACAAGGAGAACAAACCCCTAAGTTTAGTGAGGCACCAACCCCACAAAGAGCACCAACCCTTAAATTTAGTAGAGCACCAACCCATTGATGACTCAACACCAACTCATCCAAATAAATAAAAATCACCTCTGAAATATTGCACTAACAATTGATTATGACAATTTTTAAGCTCTCTTTCCTTCTATCCTCTCCAAACCTTCCTTCTTTACTAACTCGCTCAAGAACTTCTCCTTCAAGTTGATTAGGTATAATGACCTACCTCTCCAACAATATCACACCCTATCAACTATCATGACACACTCTCTACCCTTTATATATTATCACGAATACCTTCTTCACCTCTATACTCTACCCTCTAGCTCATACTTTCTCATTCTCGCCAACTACTCCAAATAAGCGTTTAAAACATGCTTATATACATGACTCATGATCATAACACACCTAGGTCAGCCATCATAGGTAAAATTCACTTAAAAAAAATTAAAACATCATGAAAATTCCATATAAAATACCTCTTAGATTGGAAATAACATCTATAAAACATATTCCTCCATTAGGTCGGAAATAACATCTATAAAACATATTCCTCCATTACGTCTCAAATAGGCCTAATACTCTAAAATTGCCTTATCACCAAAATTAGTCTTCTTGAGCCACCATGATCTTCACCAAACCTTAGAAATAACTTAGACACGTTTCTAAGTCTACTCCATGCCTCATATAATCTTATACACCTCTACACCATCAAAACATGCTATGACACCACCTTTAAGAGCAACTCTTCTCATTAGGTCTATGACCTACAAAGCCAGTCTTCAAAGATGAAGTTGAAACACTCATCAAATCACCTCAACCATGAAATTATGACACATGGATGGAAATATTATGACCTTAGGGTCATCACTAAATGCATGATACATAACAACTTTTACTCAAACATCATCAAAATACCTCTGCAATTGGATCACCAAAAACTACAATTTTCACCCCAAAAAACTAGTCTTGCAAGTTAGGCTTTAATAGACCTCCAAAGGGCTCAAACATGATCTACAACCACCATATACATTTAGAATGACTTCCCATATTTCTCAAACACTAATTTACTCAAAATATTTAGTGAAAAACTTGACATTAAACATAACTTCTTCGTAAAATTACAAATTGATGTGGGGTCCACACACTATCTTGAAACCTAAATGCCACCTGGAAAAACCTGAGAGAGTCCTATACAACCTCCAACAACTTAACTAGGTCACATAATCAATTTTAGTACATTTGGAAGAAGATCTTCTCCATTGCTAACTAACTAGGGTTTAAGAAGGGTTTTATACCTCCCTAGCTTCTTAACGATTGTTCATAACAATTTGCCCCTTAATCCACAAACTAAGGCTTGGAACATCATCTTAGGACCCTTCCCCAACTACCATGAAGAGCTTATCCTCCCATGAATATTTCACACATGCCAACTATCAACAAACATTCCTTCTCAAGCTGGGATTTTCACTTCCTGAGAACTCGATAGAGGAAAAAAGAAGATGTAGAATGGGTGCTAATGTCCACTTAGATGCTCAGGTTTTGATATTTTTAGGTTGTAAGAGATTTGTTTTTTTTCCCCTTTTATCACTCTATTTTTCTCCAATGTTGTTGGTCATACCTGTAACCTACAAAATATATAACTAGTTACACATGCCCATAAACCACATTAACCCTAATAAAGAAGATGTAGAATGGGGAGTCAGACTAACCCTGGTAGTCACCCAAAGAGTGATCTTATCACCAAGTGCTCAACTACATCTCAGACTCCATGTAGTTCTTTATGTGTGTGTGTAATGATGCCCTAGGTTTCCCTTGTGCAAGTTACACTATGATAGGGGTCTAGCTATAGATTGTTCCAAGTATGCAAATGTGTGAGATGGAATAAAATGAACTTCCCATCTTATGATGTGTATGTAGAGTGATGCATCCCTTGTCCCTTGTATGGATGTGCTCTATGTATGCCTTTGAATGCTCTTGTGCCTTTGATGCAAGTTTAGGTGATAGTAGATAATACTTAGTGTTTGGCCCCCAATTTTAGAGAAGTAACTAAGTATATATATGATTCCCTTGTTTGAATTTTGTAATTGAAAACTGAAAGGCCAACCCAAAGTTTTAAAAGAGGCCCAAAAATTAAAAGAGGCCCAAAAATGGTGAGAAAAAGATAGAAGGGGGTCAGGAGTGCCCAGGAGGGATAAGAGTGCCTAGGTACTTCTATCTTAGCTAGGCACGAGTGTATGAGGCCATAAAATATAAATAAGTCAAGTTACAGAAATTTTATAGGATGTGTGAGTCTAATAAGAATGTAAAATATAAAGTAAAAGGCCCAAAAGGATTTGTCAACCACTATTTTTCTTACTTAGGATTCATGTATACATTAGTATTCTTTAGGACCTAGAAATGTACCCAACTGCATAGATTTTGTGTCTACATTTGACCCCACTTTATATTGTTGAGTGAATACTTGGTAGCATAAAGTAGATAGAATATGTGTACCTTATAATCCTTTAGAGAAGAGTGTTGCCAATAGCATGCTGAGTGGACAAGTGAAACATGAAGTGATCGTAATGTGAAGTGTGGAAACTAGGAAAGGGAAGTATACCCTAGGTGTGAAGTTTATGCGTAGTAGCGTGATGTTAGAGCTTGTGTTTTTTGATGTGGTTTGCTTCGTGTTGCTTATTAAGGATGGATCTAAAAAATAAGAGCGAGAAAGTAGTCAAATTTTTATATGTGAAAAATCCAAGTAATGCGTGTATAAGTAAGTAAAAAGTGTGTAAAGGAAAGAATGCACCTAATGTGTAAGAGATTATGAGATAGAAAATTGTCCTATTTGCTTAGAGATGTTGGATTTGAATGTCAATGGTGAGGTTTTGGGGCGGTCTCATGCAAGGAGAGAGTTTTTTGGTGATCTCACGCTAAGAGAAGAGTCTTGGGAAGATAGGTATAGATTTAATATTCTTCCATGAAACTCCCTAATAAGATCCACTACATGTGGTACCTCCCTAATTTATAACATGTTCTTCATGTTGTTCCTATTGTAATTGATTGAATGAAATTTGTAATTAGAGGCAAGTTCCTGCTACTGGATAACTATACTGTAAACTACTTGAGATTGTGTTGAACTGAGAAATGGAATATTTTTTCCCCCGGGACACAAGTGCCTAGCACTATTGTCCAGTACTGGGTGCTAGTTTTTGCTCTGTATCTATGATCTAAGTCTAATTTTAGACCATTATGTAATTGTTTTCTTGTGTCATTTCTTTATGTTATTGTGTTGTTCTGAAGCTCTAAGCTACTTTAGGGGTGATTTGTTCACCCAATAGATGTCCCCATTTATTTGGGGTGCATGTGATGATTGTAGGAGAATGCGGCCCAAAGGAGAGGACTAGAAGTTGATATGCATATCAAAAGGTGGCTTTCTGCAGGGGTAGTGGATGTGCATGGTAGAAACCAAGGCACACGTAAATAAGATAGGCTAGTAAAAAGTGTTAGTTGTAAAAATAGAATTCAATAGAAGACAATGTAATAAACAACTAGAAAGACAAGATGGACCACAAAAATTGGGTTTCATATATGGGACATTGCTCACAATTTCACAAGATAATCAGGGCCGAAGTGTCCATAAACAAACAATGATCATGTAAGACATAGGGCGTAACCTATAAACAATAGCAAGCAAAAGGTGAAAGATAACCCTAGCTGTATAGAGTCCTACAAGGCAAATGCTACACATAAAGCACACATTAGCATGTTAGAAAGATAAGTAGCATGTCAAGGCTTGTATATATTACAGAAAAATAAAGGGGTAGAAGTAGTAAATAGTGTAACAATAGGACTTGTGAGTTATAGAGTATGAGGCTAGTAAAGGTAGATGACCCCGAGAGCCTTGGTGGGACTAGTAAAGAGAAGTGTCAAGCATCACGCATCGTGTGAAAATCCATAAAAGTCTTTCATTCACCTCAAGATACCAAGTGAACACACGTGTGTATATAAAAATAGATTGACATACTAAGAATCCAACTAGCATGGAAAACAAAGTGTAACATGTAAATAGTATAATCTAACATGAGTAAATACAACCAAAATGTGCAGATGTCGTGTGTGTGTGTGAAGGTGTATTGTGATATGTAAAATGTGTATAGGAGGGGGGTCATGTTTCCCCCAGTAGATGTGTGTGAGATGAGGTTCATTTAGAATTTCTCCCTCAATAGTCAAGAATGAACCATAGAACAACAATACGTCATCAAGAAATGAGTGTTTTGTGTGTGAGTGAGAGTGGGTGCTAGAAAAGATGTATCATGAAGCACTAAGCGTGAAGTCTAGAAAAATTATATGATGTGGGGTTCATTTAAGAATTAGACCCTGAAAAGTCAAGTATGAATGGGGGAAAGAACAAATAGGGGGGCATCAACTAGTTGGATGGCGATGACTTAGCCCTTGATAGCTTTCTATGGGATTAATTTGAAATCAAATTCAATGAGTAACATGACCCATCGAGCAAGGCATCCAAAGAGGTGTGTACTGGATAAGAGGTATTATAAGGGATCCACTTTGGTAATAATATGAATCTCATTATTTAGAAGATAATGTCACAACTTATCTACAACAAATACGAGACCAAGTCATAATTATTTGATATATCTATAGTTACACTCGTAGGGAAGTAATGTGTGACTGATCTAATAGATAGCCCACTCTTAGTGAGAATCATCATGTTGTCCAAGAAGGTATTTTAAGGCATGGAATGTGGTAGAGATATACAATAATAATGGTTGATCAGTTGTGGGAGGTACAAGAATAGGTGGATTGAGAAAATATGCTTTGATGGCCTCAAAAACGAACTGACAAAGATCATCCATAATGAACTTAGTGTTTTTTTCATGGGACATGTGAAGGGTTGAGTTTTATTTGCTAACTATGCAATGAATTGATGAATGGCTTGGATATTTCCTTGTAAATAATGTAGTTGATGTAAATTACATGTAGGAGGCATGTCAACTATGGCACGGATTTTTTGGGATCAATCTCAATTCCACATTGAGATATAATGTAACCAAGTATTTTTCTAGTTATAACGCCAAAAACACATTTTTTCAGATTGAGACAGATGTTTTATTGTTGTAACCATTTAAAAATTGTGTAGACATTGTGAGTGTGGGTAGCGTAATGTTAGGATTTGGAAAGTATATCATCAACATAATCCTCAATCATTTTGTGTATGTAGTCATAGAAGATATGTGTCATATCATGTTAATAAGTAGCCCTGGCGTTCTTGAGGCCAAAGGGCATGACAGTATAGAAAAAGGTACAACATGGTGTGGTGAATGAGGTCTTTTCTTGATCAACAGGGTTGATTTATATTTGATTGTAACTAGCAAAGCCGTCCATGAATGAAAGAATGTCATAACCTATCATATAATCAACGATGGCATTGATATGTGGTAATATGAAGCTATATTTAGGGCAAGCCTTATTAAGGTAATGGAAATTTGTGCAATAGAAAAAAATTTCATTTGGTTTCATAACAGGAACTATAGTAGATACCCATTCGGGGTAGTCAATAGCGTGAATAGAGTTGACATCTAAAATTCAATGTATTTCTTATTTAACGAGTAAAGTGACCTAATGATGCATTTTTTTAAATTTTCAATTGTATTGGTTTAGTTCTAGTATTGAGGGTCATATTATGTATAGAAATAGAAGGATATGTATCAGGAACATCACTATAATCCCATGTAAATATGTTATAAATATCATGAAGCACTTGTTTGATATTAGCTTTCTTAGACAACATAAGACAGGTTGTCAATAAAACCATATGGAGGTTTGCATCAGTGCCCAGGTTGTACTTGATAATTTCCTCATTTAGGAGAGTGGAGTGGTCTTCTATGTATGGATTAGTAGGAATGGTGTCAAGAGTATAAGTTTTGATGTTAGGAGGATCAGATGCGTCAAATTAAAAAAAAGGGTTGAGAACAAATGGAAAACACTTTTTATGGTGGTAAGATGGGAAATGGTCATAAGTCCCCATGTATTCTAGTAAAGCATCATTGGTAAGGAATGTATCCAATTCAAACCAAGCATTGGAAGCGGGATCAATAATATCAAGATGTTGTAGAGGGAGTTTAGGAGCATGTGAAATAATATAAACCTCAAAGGAAGATGTGGTAGGAAAAAAAGGAGTGGACGGAGGGTGATATTCAATGCCAAGTTTGGTAGATTGTGTGGGAATGGAGAGTGGATATGTGACTCTATTTCCATATTGGCCTAATCCGGTGTGAGTGAAGTTGTAATGAAGCATATACTTATAACCAAAACCATACATGGTGAAATTAGGCTAAGATGTAGTAGAAATGGTAGCTTCATGTGAATGTTCAATAGTGTTGCAAAAGGCGAACGGGGAGGGATTGGCTAAGGCCTCATAGACGAGACCTTTAAATAGGAATTTAAGATGGGTATGAAAGGATGAAGGGACTGCATGTATGGCATGGATCCAAGGTCATCTGAGAATAAGATTATACTTAAGATGATTAGGAATGACATGGAAAGGGTTAGGCAGAGTGCATGGACCAATGGTAATGGGAAGTGTGATAGTACCTAGGACATGTTTAGGAAGATTATCAAAGCCACGAATAAAGACAGATGAAGGAGTTAAGGAGGCTTCAGAAAGGAGAATTATTTGAAGAAAGGATAAATTACAAATATTAATCTTGGATCCATTATCAACCAAAGCTCTTTTAACCACTATTTTATTGATACAAATGTAAAAATAAAGGGGGGATCATTATCTAAAACAGATTGAGAAAGTAGTTCAGCAGATGTAAAAGTAATATGGTCCTCATTAAAAGATAATGTTATATTGAATATATGATACACATATTTAGGAGAAATATTTGGATGAATGTAAGTGTTAGATAAAAAAATATTGTATTTTATTCTCACATTCAAGATTGGCCTGCAAGAAGGTATGGAGGGAGACACTTATGTTGGTGAAAAGGGAAATATCTTAGGGTATCTAAGCAGGTAATAAAGAAGGAGCTAATATTCAATGTGAAGAGTTGGTGTTTGAATAAGGGTTCAAGTTCACCAAATTATTTAATATAAATTAAATTAAATCTTAATTTTAAATTAACTAATATGACTAATGATATTCAGATGATGAAATACAATAATACATAAGAAATAAACATGTAACAATATGAAACCATAAGCAATAGAGATAGAGGGATGACTTAGTTTAATTCTGAGTGATCTAGAAGTGATCTGAGCTGAGAATTTTCTAGAATATACTAGGAAGATTGTCTTCAAGTCTCACTGAGGATTATGGGACTCAGAACTACACGAGACAAAAACACCCATGAAAGGGCAGGAGTGCTTGAGCATTAGTGACTGATATGGGTGCTAGTGTCCACTCAAATGCTCAAGTTATAATATTTTCTAGGATGTAAGAGCTTCACTGTTGGTCCCCACCCCAATATCGTTGGTCATACCTATAACCTAAAAAATAGATAAGTAGTTGCACATGCCCACAAACCACATCAAACCTAATAAAGAAGATGTAGAATGGGGAGTCAGACTGACCCTGATGTTCACCAAAAGATTGATCTTATGAGCTACCATTTCACTACATCTCAAAATCCATGTAGTTTTTTGTGTATGTGTGTAATGATTCCCTAGGTTTCCTTTGCGCAAGTTGCACTATGATAATGGACTATATCTAGATTGCTCAAAGTATGCAAATGTGTGAGATGGAATAAAATTAACTTCCACTCCTATATTTTGTATGCAAAGTGATGTGACTCATGTCCCTTGTATGGATGTGCTAGATGTATGACTTTGAAATGCTCTTGTGCCTTTAATGCAAGCTTAGGTGATAGTAGGTAATGCTTAGTGTTTGGCCCCCAATTTCGGAGAAGTGACTAAGAATATATATGATTCCCTTATTTGAATTTTGTAATTGACAAATGAAAGGTCAATCCAAAGTTTTAAAATATTCCCAAAAAGGGTGAGAAAATGATAGAGGGGGTCGGGAGCGCCTGGGCACTTTTTTCCTAGTTGGGCGCTAGTATCTGAGGCTATAAAAGATAAATAAGTCAAGTTCTAACAAATTTGTAGGATGTGTGAAGCCAATAAAAATGAAAAAGATAAAGCAAAAGGCCCAAAAGTAGTTGTCAACCAATAGTTTTCTTGCTTAGGAATCATGTATACATTAGTATGCTTTAGGACCTAGAAATGTACCCAAGTGCATAGATTTTATGTCTACAGAAAAAAGGTTCGGAAAATGCACCCTTACCGAGTAAAAAATCCAAAAATATCATATATTCCAAAATCCTTTAAAATATAAATAATCAAACAATTCAAAAACATCCAAAAATCAAAACATTCAAATATAATCAAAATCAAAACATTGAAAATCCAAAAACATCTAAAACATTCAAAAATTCAAAATTAAAAAAAAAACATTCAAAAAACTCAAAATCCTGAAACATTCAAAATTCCAAAAACGTTCAAAACCCCAAAAACATTCAAAAATTGTTCAAAATCACAGCAACTATCAAGACAACTTAACAATATCAAACTTTAAACTCACATCCTAGTGATCTTTCAAACTATCTTATGACTATCACAAAATCATGTTACCCCTAGCATGTATCCTTGCTTGGAGGAAAGTTCAATCAAACCCTCATGTGTATCCTCACTTAGGACAATCTGCTCTCATTCTTTTCCTTGCATGTATCCTTCCTTGGAAATAATAACCCATTTAATCTCATATTAATCTCCAACGTGATATAACAAGAGTTTCACTTAACCCCACTCTTCAATCTGATCCAATCCCCTTGCATGTATCCTTGCTTGGGGGCATTCAAATCTGCATAATATTCATTGTGGAACACATCAGGGGCATAGTTAATTTCCTTTATTTAAAGGTGTGTTTCATCGTTGTTGTTCTTGACCAATTACAAGTAGTTTTCTAACATCTTGGTTTATTCATAGCCTTGGTGTTATATTTATTGTGTATATTGGATTTTATTTACGTTTAGTCTTTTGTTTTTCTATTTACCAATTGCAAGTAATTTTGTTAACATCTTGGTTTACTCATAACCTTGGTTTATCACTCTTACTATGTATATTGGGTTTGTTTTACATTTAGTATTATGTTTTTGACCAATTACAAGTATTTTGTTATCATCTTGGTTTGTGTAGACACAAAATCACACACATATTACTATTATTGTATGTCATCGGTGTGTTGTTATATGCATGAATCTTAAGTAAGAAATGTATTCACTAGTGACACTATTCCTTGTTCGTCTACATCTTCTATTACATTTTATTGTAGCCATATTATACATATTTCATTTATATATCCATTTTTGGTCAGGTCACAAGGATCCCTATCTGTCTATCTCTTCACATTTGTCGTCATTTATTCTAGGACACTAACGCATACTTTGGACACCAATGCCCATGCGTTGGTGTCCACTATGGGTGCTCTTGTCTTATTTATTATTTTTACATATTTTGACATTTGTGGTTGGCCTTATCACTATACTTATCCTTATCCTATGTTCATAGTCATCCTTTTGTGTCACTTGTGTTGAAATTCAAATAAGACATTCATATATATACACAACATACACATTATTATTCTAGTTGGTAATTCTAAGAGACTGTCTCATATACATAATACTATCACAAGGGACTACATGTTTGGGTTGCATACACTGCATATAAAGGGGAAGTGTTGAATTCCATACCAAACATTTGCATCTAAACTAGTTATAGCATGTTATCTTGGCGTTATTAGCTTAAGGGAAACCTAAGGACACCATTTCACACACAAGCACACATAACTACATGGATTCTGAAATGTAGTGCAACGCTCAGTATTAAGTTCACTCTTCGGGTGACTGTTAGGGTTAGTCTGAATTCACATATTACTTTTTTATTTTGGATCTAATGTTTTTATGAGCTTGTGCAAATAGCTTTGGTTTCTTTTATAGGTTACAGGTGATGTTGAAACCCTAACAACAAAGTCAGAGAAAAAAATCAGATATTGGAGCAAAGACCCTCAAACCTAGAAAAAGGTAGATCCTAAATATTTGTACAGACACCAGTGCCTAGATTGGACACTAGTGTCTAGGTGCTCTTGTCCTCCCATGGCCACTCCTATCAAGCAAAATCCAAGGTCCCAGAACTTTCTTTCAATCACTGTAGCATCATTTTTTGTCATATCCAGTAGCTACATAGTCCTGATTGTCTCCAAATCACATAGAAAACTAGCTAAGTCATATATTCCTCTCATTTTTCAGATTTCTATATTTTTTGAGTACTTAGCATTTGTATATTGTTGTATGTCATCATTTTTAAATCATTAGTTACAGAAGCTACTCTGAAATCAGATTTTATTCCATTTTTATTAAATCAGTTGGTGAACCCCACTCCTATTCACACCATTTTCCCTTTGATCCCAAATCCTTATGGATAATAAGAGGTACTGTATGATGGAAAAGTGACAAGCGAGCGTGGGAATCTACAAGTAACTTTTTCTCTCACCCAACCTCCCGAGGTCATGCCGAGACAACCGGTGGGGATTGAATATGCATGGGATGCAGACAAACTAGTTAGGAAATTTGATGTCTTCGACGCGCACTAGTGGAAATTGTGAATCTAAGGTAAAGAAGGCCCTCCTAACCTAAACTGGTGTGATAGATCGATCAGCAAGGATGACTGCTCGAAGGCTCCAATCAATATCAAGCTCTGGCGTGATTCAGTCTATGGGTTGTGGAATACATGGAAAATGGACCTGGGATAGTTTCGTGTATGCCTCCAGATAAGGTCATAGGGTGCAGATGGTAAATATAATTGACTCTATGGGCGATTCAATGGCCTAGTCTAGAATTCCTTAGCTTCGTTAGCTGCTATGTCTAACAAGGATAATTGTTCAATAATGATAGGTGGAAGTGGAGTAGATCTGAATACTAATGTACGTAGGCCAGCGTCTATGTCTGATTCACCTATAGCTTTCTTTGGGCTTGAGGGATTTGTGGGTCAGAACCATAGATTCGTGGTTGTTGAGGACCGTGCTATGGTCATGTGCGGAATCAGTCCCTAATCCCTAGCATCTAATATTCATATGCTTTTTCAGCATATATATTTAGAATTATCAATTATGCGATCTTTATTAGAGTATCTCACAGGCGTTCGTGCTACTTGAATTCTTAAGCTGGTATCTATATCTGTGAGAGTGTCTCCTACATCTGGCTATGGGACCAAAGGATCACAACCAAAATGTTCTTCTCTCTTTCAAACCCTTCCACAGTCATGCGGATATATATCTAGGGTAATTTGTAGTTTGGTTGATTCGACGAAAATGTGTGCGCTTTGTTGTCTTCTATGTTTAACCCGCTGTAACTGGGAACTGATTTGTTGTAAGTTTACCATTGTTCAGAAGACTTGGATCCTAAAATTTTTTATCTATATCAGTTATTGCTGTGATGAGATTGGGTTGGGGCACAATTGGCTCGAATACGTATTCTCTGGGCTCTCTAGGTCCCGTGATTGGTCATACAAAAGTAATAATGTAAATCCAATTGCAGCAAAGTGAATTTAACTATGTAAAGTGTAACTATAGCATATATGACTTCTCTATTTTTTGTATTTTTCTGATGAATTTATATGAATGAAATTGAAAGAGCAGCTATTTTAATGTATCTAAAAATTGACAATTAAACTAATAATGAATTTAAAACAAACAAAGTGACTGGAGTATAGCTACTTGCCTGTGCAGTTGCAAATGTATTCTATAAATAATGAAATAACTGATCTAATCTATTTGAAAGACTCTCGATCCTACCTCAGAAGTGAGGAATGAATCATAGTCTCTTAGAAACTATCAATCCCCACAGCTTCCCTGGCAATATCAAAAGTAAAATTGACTGAAATAAAGTGATTGGCTACTCTATTTGATATGCTTCTAATTTAGAACTTTGAAAGCTAGAACCTGGATTTTGTAGAACAGTGACGAATCCTATGGTGTGTGTGATTTTTTCCCCTCAGTGTGATCTCCTCGTTCCTTCATGTTCACGTAGACCCAAAAAAGCGTGTAATTCTAGCATCAACAGAAATAGATATTGGAACAAAGGTAGCTTAGGATACAGACTGAATACAATGCGAGTAGGAGAGAGATAGCGCAAGGGTACAGAGCTTGGCTTATGCAATTCCTAGCGGGATTTATTGCGAGTCATGCAACATAAAACATCCAGAACCTGAAACTATCCTGTTTGAAGAACAAAACCTACAACTTTAATGGCTTCTTATTGAAATCAAACTATCCTATTCCAACTGATTTGGATGAAATGATGACAACACTTGCACAAGATGGATATGTGGCTTCCTAACAAAAAAACAATACTAACTAAGAATGCAATGAATGAAACTAAGAATTCTAAGAAAAATGAAAGATTAATCTATTACAATGAGAAATTCAGAGGCAAATTTGTTGGGCCATTTGCTTGAGCACAAGCCAACTATTTATAACATTTGCATTCACCCAAAGGTAAAACCCAAATTGATCACTTAAACCATAAACAATGGTAAAAACACTATTCCAGGGAACCAAAATCATCAATGAAATCCCAAAGCAGTGAAAAAAAGCTGGTAAACGTTGAAATTTACGTGAGTCGCATTAAAAAAGAGCATTCTAGAAAACACGTGAAGGACCGCCGCCCTGAGCTAGGGCGACGGTTACAGGACCGCTGCCCTGACTAAGGCGACGGTCACGAGACCGCCGCCCAGGCAGGGCGGCGGTTTCGTAATTGAAGAGAAAAAGGTAAAGAAAAGAGGGGAAAAGAAAAAAACAAAGCACGTGGGGGCTAAGCGGGGCATGCGGGATGATAATGCATACTTGGAGAGCTTTTCCGGATCCTGATAACCTTACGAGGAGACCTGTATCATCATTAGGGCACGTGTTACGTTGTTCCAGTGGTGCAGTGCCCTACAATTTCGGGTACGTTACAGGTCACCCATTTCCAAAGGACGATATAACTGATCTCGGGCATATGTAACTGTTCATTCTTTGGTTGGGCTCTTATTAGAAGATGAATGTGTGTGGACATATGGGGATACTTATTTCTATCAATCGTGCAATTTGATGCTATACAGCTGCTAAATGACTTATGTAGACCACCTTATAGACATTCCCTTCCAGTTGGTTTCCAGAGGACTCTGATATGGAGCTTAGCCTTGCCTTAGTGGAGGATTTTATTATTGGGACCGCTATGGGTAAATCCCTCATGGATTATTAGCAGAGTGGATCAGGAACATCGACAATTTGGTACACTATTCAAGATGTTCTCGGGAATAAAGATGTGGTACGCACACCGTGCCTGAGAGTTCTTACTTGTAAAAACATTGGGCCTGTTGATTGGGACACTAATTGAGATCGTGACAAATGTAAATACGGATAGATGATGTTCCTACTATTAGTTAATGGGCACCATTGTGAATATTATGGATCCAGTGATCACAATGGCTTACTTTTGAAAATGCTTGGTAATGATTAGCAGTGACTAGATCCAACGGTAGCACTCCTGACTACTTCCTTATATGCTGCATGGGATGCAAGAGTGCGGCCACCACTAGAGCATTAGCAAAAATATGAGGGAGAGTGACAATGGAGGGTCCAGCAGGGGAGTGATATTGATGACGGTAGTGATGATGATGTTTCTTCATTTGGAGATGGTGGGGATGTGACAAGGACAGGGACTGAGAACACAAATATACGTTCCTGTATAGCTCACAGGTACCAATGACAGCCATGTTGGCACAAATCCTACTCCTAATACACCTCTCATTATTTATCATGATTCTACACCTAACATCTTTATAGAGCCTCCTTAATCATTTATTTCCTCGCACCTCCATCCCCTCCTTCGACACCCATTACCCCTTCTTAGGTTCTTATGATCACTCACAATGGCAAGATTCAACCCCTCAATGTGCCTCTCACTTCCCAGACCATCCCCTCAGAAGATATCCTCTCTCTCATGCATGTTGTTGGTTATTTGTAAAGCTAAGTTCATACCCTTACCCTTGAGATTAGATCTGATTATGCCTCCATTGACAATAATTCCCTTCATGGAAATCACAGTCCTAAGAATATTTACAATTCTATTTTCCCTAATCATGCCTACAATCTCATCTTTCGATGGCATTGATAATCCCTATTTACAGACTAAGATCAGATTCATCACTTAGTCAGTGAGCTTATTAGTCTTATGACCGATGGTTTCTTAGGATCATTTAGAGGAGGTTAGCCTCTTTGCATTTGATCTATCGGTGCTCCAATGCTACACCTCAGGTTTACTTATGGATCTATTGGCCACTTATTACCATATGGAGGATGGTTAAATACTATAGATCACTGTATTTATGATGATGGTCCTACAGAGGGACAGATGAGCCCGTGCATTTCTTTGCAGCTAGGCCATGAAAGAACCAATTTTTAGATTCACAGTTATACATGTTTTAATTCTTACATGCAGCAAGGTACTAGTGGAGCCTATTGCCATCTAGAAGGTGCAATTTACCATTTTTACAACAGAGCTGTAGTTCCTCTATGTAGGCCCATCACAGTAGATGCCCCCACTGAGTGGTATGACCCATGTGAGTCCCCATGAGAGAGAGAGAGTCGATCATGAAGTTATTGTTTTATTGAAATGTATTTACATATGTGGATCTTTTTTATTACACCACCTATGTACTTATTTTATTGCTATGCCTCGCTTACTGAAGTCTTCACATCTCCCATTTGATTGGTGCCTCATGATGGAATAAACATATCCACCTCCGCATAATGAGTCTTCCTTCCCCTCCACCAGAGACAGCATTTCCTACCTACGGACATTTATCCATTTTGACAGATATATATATATATACCATATGCACTATATATATGCATGATACTATACCACATGATGATTTTGATGGACTTTACTTATGATTTTTAGTGATTGTATCACATGTGTTTAATTTATGACCCATAGTCATTTAGATGACATGCATGTTTCAATGCCATCGAGACTACTTCATGTTCTACTTATCGAATTTTTTGTATGAGATCAGTATGGCCACCATGACAATCACATGTTATGTTCTCCATGCTAGACTATAACAATTATGATTTTCCATGTTTTATTACTGGTCTACTCTTCCTCTCGAGGGGGGGACAGAATGCGGTCTCCTCTTTCCCCTCATAGGCGACATCTCTATGATAGTTATCTTGTAACATTCACCATCCTCCTAAGTTTCATTCATTGGTTCACCTGATGATGTCAGCATCCATACTTTTATTGATCAGATAAGAGGATACGGCACTTATCAAAGATTCACACATGAAGGTTAACGCAGTAGGAGATCAGAGCCAGATTCAAGGGGCATGGGAGGATCGGAAAGAAATTGTGCATGAAGAAGAGAGAAAGATTTTGGACTTAGCCATTTTCATGATGAGGATCTATTTTTGGAAGATGGTGTGCAGAGCACATAAACTAGTTAGAGACTTACACAACACACATTGGCTATTTTTGGAGGATTGACTATGAAGCACTTTGCATGGATACATGCTGAGAATAGATTTACTACTTGCAGTTAACTAGAAGAAGTCTATTATTAGCGCACTTGCATGTGTGGCTATTATTGTAAATACATGTGGCTAATAATAGCATATGACCTATTTTGGGATTAGATAAGTGGTGAAGGGAAAGTCCCCACCCTTATAAATATGTAATGAACTGTGTAGTATAGGTGTGTGAGATGTGAGAGTCAAGTTATTGTGAGGTTATGCTGCCATTACACTATCAGATCGAGCATGCATGATCATATGATGCCATTATTGTAAGGAAGCTTCTATGTATTACTATATTTAATATAATGGGGATTATTTTCTGAATCAAGTGTTAATCATGGTTATAATTTATTATTGCATAAATTATTTCACTATGTTTATTGTTTGATTCATGATTCTTTAAGATCTAGATCTGAATATGCACTGTAGAATGATATAGATTAGTTATGGATCTAAATGCTTTAAGTCTTCATCATGCTAACATCCTACAACAAAAACCCTAAAGAGGGGCCTGGTACCTTTATGCACTTCAGGTGAGTGCTTAGGTCTAGGCTGAGTGATGTGCCAGTGTGCCTAGGTTTTTACTGGTGAATTCTAGGCTGCATCATTGGTTCCGTTGTTGCCGAGACCTCTTTTTCAATTGTTTTCAGGATGGTTCTGATAATGAAGACATACCGATTGACCCTAGCAAGTGTTGAGGAGTAGATACACGATCTGGAAGAAGAGTACGCATGGAGGTTCAACACTGGATCTGAGTTTAATGCACATGCATGGGTGGAACATAATCTGTATGACAGTTTATATGAGAGCTTCTTCACTATCTTTCCAATAGAATTGTATGAGTGGTTGATTGCTTATGCATCTAAATGGAATTGGAGGTATCACACACTTGTCTAGATGTAGGAAGAATTTCATACCCTTTATGATGTTGATTTGATTTGGACTCGCATTGTGGATACGTGGTTTTGTGGTGTTTTGAAAAGTTATATCTTGGAGTACTCAATTTCCACTTATTTGTGCCTAGAGGTAGTCTAAATTCTAGTTTTTACGATATCCTAGGGGAACTTACCTGCAAGGCATTCCACTAGCGATCAAGATCCTGATGGTAACTTTGAATTTGGAGAGAAAACCAATGGCTAACTAAACCCCACCACACACGCGGGCAGGAGAAGGTTTGGTGAAAGATGGAAGACCTAGCGGTAGAAAGGTAGAGAGAGGAAAGGTGGCTTAAGTATAATGAGGCATGTGAGAGGGAGGTAGAGAAGCAGTGGGAGGTTGTAGAAAATGGCATTGTGGAGAAAGATAGTTCGGGAAGGAGTTGAAGTTCACGTAGAAGACGTGGAACTCGAGTATCAGGAACTCCCCCATTTGGGAAAGCATGACAGGGAACCCTCCTCAACCTCACATAGAAGCATGCCAGCAGAGATGACTTGGGCCGTGGGTGTGCATCTAAATCTACCTGGTAACCTTGCCCTTGCGCTTGGATTTCCAAGATCTAGTACAATAATTAGTCAGCAAGCTAATTCAAGTAGTGGGAGAGTAGGATTGAGTCATATAAAAAGCACACTGATGGCAGCGTAAACAAATTTTTTGTTATATGGGAGTACTTTTTTGGGTGTATCATCTTGCATAGAATTTAGGCGCACAGAATTTTTGGACTATCTTCTAGGATTAGTAACACTTTGTAGACTATTGAAGGTACAATTCAGTACTACGATTGGGACACAGGGAAGTACATCTTCTAGTTCGACCCCAGCTACAGGTTTGGGATCAGGAGGTATAGGTGGCTCTAGCTCTGGTGGATCTAGTGGTTCTGGAGGTAGAGGAAACAAAAGAGGTTCTAGATCAGGTGGGAAAGGTCCACACCAACCCCAGAATATTTATATGGAGATGTCTCTTCATCTTCCAGAGTATAGGGGCATAAAATATGCTTCTGAACATGTGCATATGTGTGAAATACTGTGGCGCACAAAAGGAATCATGACTTATGAGCGTAGGGAAAGCCAATTTGCTACTACATTACAAGGGCGCACACACAACTGGTATAGAAAGTTTGACCCTGATCAGACTTGCGTAGACTATGCAACTTTAAAATATGCATTTCTTAAAGAGTTTCACATCCCATGAGTTTGAAAAGAAGAGTATAAGTGCACTCAAGGATATTAAGCAAGGAACTACTGAAAGTGTCAGAGAGTATGATGCCCATTTTAAAATGATTATTATCTAAGCTTTCTTATGATATTCACACAAGCCAACATGCACAATGGTTTGTTGGAGGTTTGATTACACCTTTTAGGAGGGCGCTATCACATAAGACATACACTAATCCGCGTGAATAAACTTTACGCGTTGAGGCAGTTGGAAGTATAGACACTGGGGTGAGTCCATTTTTAGAAGCACAGATCAGAGCTATTGCAAAGCATTGGAGAAACTATCAGTAAACTCAGCACATGAGATGTAAACAAGGATTTGGTGCACAAATTGTGAAGTGGAAAGTCATACAAAGGATAGTTTTCCCCCATAGATCATTATGCACTCATTGTTGTTGGACTGTGAGATATGTCATTTAAACCATGATGCTAGTCTGCTGCCCATTACTACAATGCGTGATAAGGAAGAACTGTTTCTTGCTACTGTAAAATCTGTAGGTCCATGACTCATGACACGGAAGATATTATCAGCTGATTGGTCAGATCCATGATGCTATAGATATTTTTGTACGACAGACAGGAGGTTCAAACAAATCTAAAGGAAAGAATGAGCATCAAGACCGGGATCACAATCAGGTGTGTTATGATCGGAATGAAGGGCATTTTGAAGGCGGTCATGGCAGAGGTCGAGGATACCATGGTGGATTTGGAGGATGAGGCGTGGTGGAGGAAGAGGTGAGTTCCCTCATGGAACATGTTATACATGTGGATCTCCTCACCACTACAGCGCACGAATGTCCTCAGAATATTACATGTTATTTCTGTGGAAAGAATCATAGCTATGAGGAGTGCCCGGACTTGTATGAGCATCTTAGCAAGCAGCATAAATAAGAAAAAAAGGTGTAGGGATGGTTAGGATACAGCGCATTGTGGAAAATCAGTGGATGTCCTAAGTTGGAAGCAAACTCTGAGGCATTGCAGGTAAAGATCATGACCCATGCTGAAAGCACGTGCAACAAAGAAGCATTATAGCAAAATCCTACCATCACTAAGGAGGAGGTTCTACATGCACGGTACCCAGATCCTACCCATTAGAAGGAGGTTTATCAGGAAACCATGGAGGTACTCAAGAATCTTCAAGGTGAAATACAATATTTAAAGGAGAAATCACGGAAGATGGAGCAAAAGAAAGCATCAGAGATGGTCCAAACTCATATGGATGACTTGAGAGAAGTGTGCAAATTGTTGTGCCAGGAGAATATCATTCCACTGTTGGGGAATTGGTTAAAAGGAAATACTCCATGCACAAGTTCTGAGACTGGACGGTAGATCCTGCATGCAAATCTTCCCCCTCATAGCCTAGATTATGACAAGGAAATCACTTTGAATGTTGTTGTGGATGGGTGGATATTGAGTAATATATTGATTGATACTAGACATGCGTGAAAGTCAATGTTCTTACTTTAGATGCATGGGTAAAAATGGGGAGACCCCCATTGCAGCCATCCTCTAATGTATTGTTCATGGCTAACTAGACTAAGGCCACTCCCATTAAAGTTTTAAAAGATGCATCTATTACCATACAAGGAGCCAAGATCACTGGAGGTTTTAAGGTTTTAGTGCTGGCAGAGGCAGATAGCTTCCCAGCTCTACTTGGGTGTTCATGGTGTTATGCAAATAATGTTGATCTTCGGTTCAACAAGGGTTATATCATCTTTGAAAATAAGGAGGAAAGAGTTATTATCCCTTTAACAGATGGAAAATATGTGCCCTATGTTGAGCCCTTGAGTGAAGAAGACCTGAATAGGATTTATGTATGTGCCATCTGGGATCCAGAGGTACTTAAGCCATGTAAAGAAGGAATCCTTCAGTGGGAGGATGCACAGTCTATTAGCGATACTACAAGTGTTTCTTGTGATAATTAGGCTCTCATAGACACTTATGAGTTGGTAGGGCACAAAGTAAAGAGCGTATTTCCTAAGGGTAGAAAACCGTGTTATGTCAGGATAATAGGTAACAACTCGGTACCTTGTTACACTAGAGAAGGAGACCTTATGGTGTTCCTGCATGCCATGGAGGAACAATGGATAGACCCACTAGAAATAAGAAATATGCTAGCACATACACTATGTGGGACAATAGCGTACTGGTGGGTGCTGTCCACAAGGATAATCTTGCAGGATAGAATGAAATTCTTCATTTCTCTTGCCACTAGGTTTTACATGAGCAATGCACCTAGCTCAAATTTAGTACTTGGTCATGTAATTCTGAGAAGACAGTCTATCACAGCAATATAACACAAGAATAATCGACTATGATTCTTCTTCTTGATGACAAATCATGCTAATATCAAAGCTAAATTACAAATATTAACAGGAATATTGTTACAATCTTCCTATAAAATAGGAGGTACTTCAAAACAATAACCTACCCGGAGAAATATACATGTTACACCTCTTGTTATAACTTCTATCAGCACACATACTAAACTTATAATTCACGTGATTGTTGTTTTATATAACAACTTCACAATTTTATAAACAAATATTATAACATCACCTAATTACTTTCTATGCTAATAATGATTGACTAATGGAGCACTAATTAAGATATTTCCTAACATTCCCCCCCTTAGTGTGAACATGGGGGAAAATCCTGCCTTTATACTTACAACATGCTCATACCTGGTAGCACTCTTATCAAGATGATCACAAACCTGGATGGTTTTCAAGGACAATGACCAACAACCTGAGAATGGATGGTTTTACAAGTGGTTTACCACAAACCACACAACAGATGGTTTTTGCAAATGGACAATACCAACAACCAAGAATGGTGGTTTTGCTATTGGTTTACCACAAACCACAAATGAAGTTTTTCTGGTTTACCTACAACCACGATATCATGATGATGCCTAAGTACTATCATGTATACCCTCATCACTAATTTCACTGCAGGGAATAACATAGGAAATTCTACTGAAATATATTGCTCATACATACATAGAGAAACACTGACATAATGGAAATGGAACATTGGATCATGTTCCCCCCCCCTCAATGTGAAATTTCCACTTATTGAAAACAAGATTACTGCAAACTGAGGCACACCACACTGGAAGCACTAAAATCAAATGTACACACACACATGTCACCAAAGCTGATATGCGGCCCCGTCGTTGGCAACTGACGAGAGGTCGCTGAATGACCTCCAACCTCTGATGCCTCCTGCCTCCGGTTTCAACGCTGCTCAGTAAACTCAGTTGGATTTGGAGTATGAGAGCTCTTGACAGACGGGTAGGATTATTCTTTTCTTCCTTCCCGCAATGGTGCACAAGTAATTTATTTCCAGACGTCGGGTAACACCGAAAATGCGTCTGTGAGGCAATTTTTTTTTATTTTCCAATAGGGACTTTGTCATTAACTCTTGACACCAATAAAATCACCTATTTGAATGACTTATCTACAAAACACCAAGGACTACATAACAAAAGATGACATTATGAAATTTGACACTATTGGATGATATGAGGACTAGAATAGAAATTTAAAAAATAGTAAAATGAGATAAATTTTTAAATGAAAAATGACTTTGGTAATGACAATACCAAAAAAACATTCGACTCTTTTACATAGCCTCAAATTTTTAAAGAACTTGACGAAAACTCAAGAGGACATTTTGTTGAAGAGACATTAGATTTACAATGATTAACCAAGACTAACAAATATATAAACACTATCCTTAGAACTTGAATAGGTGAACACAGTTTAATTTAGACAATAAACAACAAAAATGAAGAAGTAGGAGAATATTTATAAGCAAACTTGCATCATAGTAGGCGTGATCATGTTAGACAGTGCAGATAAGATCCACACTTCCACGTGCTATCATGAATATAAAGACATTTGAAGCTTTCCACTGAATCCATTGGATATAGATGCAAGCCTAAATTAAGACTATAAGTTAGAGTACTATTGGTCAGACTCAATAATGGAAAAAATCTGATAGAGCTACTACAAGATTATTTGATTATGCCTTGAAGATCAACATTGAGGGAGATTGTAAACCGGAATGAATGAACGTTGTAGATACTACACGAATGGAGTTCGTAGAGTTCAAATAGGATGTAGTGCCTTCAGGACTTCAATGAATAACAAAGAAGAGATTGAAACGCTGCCATTGAAATATTTGACATAGATGCCACCAGTTGAACTGGCATCCAAGCTGGAGTATTCCAATGGGCTCAGTATCAGAGAACAATATGAATGGATTTGGATCTATGCCGGAATACAGTGAGTTGCCCAGATGTTGTATCAGTGACTGATCCCTTTCAGACACATCAATATGCAATATATTATTTTGAATGGCAATGACCAAAGTAGGTGTCCCAAACAAGTTATATCTTTGATCAATGTTGCGCAAATGATCAGTCTCTCACAGATATCATCCAGTTAGGAATAACTGGGAGGATCAGATGTAACTTAAACAGACTGATCTTGTACTACTGAAGTCTGGGTAGCTTTTCCTATGCCACAAAGATGCATAAGCCTGGGCAGAATGATGCCTTTGTAAAAACTTACTTGAATTTGCTTCTTCACAACGCATAGTTGTTCTAAACGCTTAATTCAAAGGAGTTTAAGGCACAAACTCATAACAAACAAATTTCCATCAATCAGGACAATGTATGAATACAAACTGATCCCTTGACTAATCTCTCACAGAGCCTTACTTGCTCTGATACCAAATATTGAGCAAGATTCAGTCTATCACAGCAAAATCAACACAGTAATAATTCTACACCATTTCTTCTTCTTATTAAGGATGCTAATACAATGGCTATTATATAGGAAGGAATTGTTGGTTGAACAACTTCCTATAAAATAGGAAGTCATATAAAACAATAAGCCTACCATTCTAATAGTATTGCATGAATTTGTTATATCATTAATCAACAAACATACTAATCAATTAAAGGGTTATTGAACAGTTTTAGATAACAACCCTAATAAGGATTGATTAACCCATACTTGCCTGAAAATCAAATAATTACTTCATGTAATTATTATTTACTAATGGAGCACTAATTAAATATTTCCTAACAGTAATCAACATGTTCAACACCATGTTCAGAAGTGTGAGAGGCTCTGGACAAAGGGGTAGGAAGTTTTACCACCTTCGCTCTAGGTGCACAAGTTTTATTCCACTTTACAAGGTTGTGCGCATGTTTGGTATGTCTATGCCAAACTTCATAGAGAGACTGGAAATTAGCGGGATTTAATGTGTTCTCAGGAATGGCATCAGACGTTAGGATCTTCTCTGGGAGCCTCCGGTGGAAGAAGACTACTTAAAATTCATAAAGCGCTTAACTATGGGAGATAGTTCCAAGTCTGAAGAACTCCTTCAGGAGTTATTAGATGAAGGAAAATTAGGAGTGTGTCTTGTTGAAGAGTTCAGAGGAGTTTATTCACACACTTCTTACAGGTTTATCTTGAGAATGAAATTGGAAAATGGTATGAATTAGTTGATGAAGAAGATCATTGGTATAAAATTTGTAGCTGTAATGTGTTGAAAGATGTAGATAAGACCACGTATCTATTTGAACCTATGAAAGACAAAGAAGTGCATATTTGATTACACCATTTAGCCTAAGGATACATATTAGGATGCACTAATCTGGTAAGGAAGGATTGTTGGCATTAATGATCCAGCTACTAGGATTATCAGTGACTTATAGGCCTAAAGGGTACCATGAACTTAAAGTTGTGCATGAATCATTAGGGGAGATGAAGATAAATCTTAAGGAGGGTGTGCACCTAGTTAGAAAGAGACCCTACAGGATGAACCCCAACTTGCGTGAAAAGGTCAAAGAAGAGATTGAAAAAATGTTGAAGTATGGGATTATCAAGCCCCTTGATGAGTCAGAATGGGTTAGTCCAATGGTGATCAGTATCAAGAAGGATGGTTGGATTAGGATCTATGTGGACTACAGGGAGTTGAATGTTGCATGTGTGACTAATCCCTTTCCTACACCATTCACTAAGGAAATACTAGAAGGCATTGCAGGGTGCGAAATCTATTCATTTACAAATGGGTTCTCTAGGTATCATCAGGTTAGGATTTCCTGGGAGGATTAGGAAAAGACTACTTTTACTACTGAATAGGGTAGCTTCACCTATATTGTGATGCCTTTTGGTCTGAAAAATGTACCTGTTGTATTTTCACGCATAGTTGTTCAAGTGTTCAAGGAGTTTATTCACAACTTCTTACAGGTTTATTTGGATGATTGGACAATGTATGGATTAGTTAAGGATCATTGTGACAATCTATGCTTAATGTTTGAAAGATGTAGAAAGTTGAGTATCTCTTTGAACATCAAGAAGTGCATATTTGCTACACCATTTGGGATACTATTAGGACACATAATCTATAAGGAAGGATTGTTGGTTGATCCAGCTAAGGTTGCAGTCATTATATGCCTAAAGGAGCCTACCATTCAAAGTGAGGTGCATGGATTTTTGGGTCATACAGGATATTATAGGAAGTTTATTAAAGGATATGCCAAAGTTTCCACACCTTTTGAGGAGTTACTAAAAGGGAAAGGTACATTCTACTGGGGAGAACCACAGCAGGATGCATTCGAGACATTAAAAGAGAAACTTACTACCACATCTATCCTGCATTTTCCTTCATGGGACCAACCATTTCATGTACATGTGGATGCACCTCTGGCATGGCCATTGGCATAGTATTGGCTCATCCTAAATAAGGTATTATAGATCATCCTATCTGTTTTGCCAGTAGAAAGTTGACTCCTGTAGAACATAATTACACAACTACAGAGTGTGAAGCTTTGTCAATGATCTATGCACTACATAAATTCAGACAGTACCTGCTAGCTACACCATTTGTCTTTTATACAGATCACATGGCATTAAATTATTTGGTAAACAAACCCATTTTACAGGGGCGCATATGCAGATGGGTACTCTTATTTCAAGAATTTGATTTCATCGTTGTGGTAAAACTAGGGAAAAGTAATTCTGGACCAGAACATTTATCCAAAATACAGTCAGGAGAAGAAGCACATGCCATTGAAGATACCATGCCCGATGCATAGTTATATAGGTTACAATGAGCACCATCATAATTAGAGGAAATTGTTGTCTTTCTACAAACAGGCATGGCACTAGAAGGAATGAAATCCTTAGAAAAGAAAAAACTTCTTATACGAGCGACACCCTATATGTTAATCAGTGGTGACTTATACAAGTTAGGTCGGGATGAATTATTACGTCGTTGCGTACTGGAACATGAGTGCACAAATATTATGGAGGAATCTCATGGTGGTATTGTAGGTTGACATTATGCAGGTGATGCCACTTTGTATAAGATTCTACTCGTTGGCTTATGGTGGGAGACCCTGTATAAAGATTGTAAGGATTATTGTAAAACTTGTGATCATTATCAACGTCTTGACAAACTAGGACAATGAGATGAGATGCCATTAAGGCCTATTCCTAGTGCAGAGCCATTTGAGAAATGGGATATAGATTTTGTGGGTCCTATTTCACCAGCTGTGCGCAGAACTGGATCGCACTATATCATAACTTGCATAGATTATCTGACAAGGTGGGTAGAAGCACCACCTACAAAGGATTACACAGTGGCTACAGTAGTTAGGTTTCTATGGGAAAATGTTATTACATGGTATGGATGTCCTTTAAGTTTGACCAGTGATAGGGCACACACTTTCTGAATGAGACAATCAGAATTTTATTGGATGAATTCATGATTGCAAACCATAAGACTACACCATATCATCCTCAGGAAAATGGGACTACTGAGGCTTTCAACAAAATTTTGAGCCAGACATTAACAAAAATCTGTGATGTTGGAAGAAAGGATTGGGATGATAAAGTATCTGCAGTACTTTGGGCATATCGAACAACATATAAAAGGTTAAACAAATCCACACCATTTCAGTTAGTGTTTGGCATAGAAGCAGTTCTTCCTATGGAATTCATGTTACCATATTTGTGTATTGTGTGCGTTGGAGGTCTAGTTGATGAGCAAGCATTAGAAGAACGGATTGAAAAGTTAATCAAGTTGGATGAGTGATGAGCCATAGCACATTGGAGTCAAAAACAAGAGAAGGCCAGGTAGAAAGCATGGCATGACAGGCACATCAGGGATAAAAATCTTGAGATAGGACAGATGGTGCTCCTTTATGATTCTAAATTTTTGCACCATCCAGGTAAACTCAAAGTACATTGGTAAGGGTCATATGTTATCACTCACATACTTGAAATAGGCACTTGTCAATTAGAGGCACTTGATGGAATACGGTTATCTGGTTACTTCAACAGGAGTAGGTTGAAGCCCTAGTATAAATAAGTCTTTTTGGTGTTTGCAATAAGGTAGTGTTGCCATTTAGATTAGGTTTTCAATACGTCCTTTCCTTAATGTGTTTCCTTCTTTATCATTATGCTTTGTCAATTTAGTTGGTGTTTTTGTGTAATAAGTGCATTTACGCACCAGAAGCTAATTAATATTTGGATAATTTTAATGCGCAGAGGACTACACATACCCTTAGTGTGGGGTGGTTATTGATATCCAGGTATAGGACTGATGAAAATAAGTACACATGAAAGGAAATAACTACTACATGTTTTATTCAAGTTGGAAAATTGAAAGAAAAGAAGATTCCTTCTGGAAATGAAGACCATAGATGGAGATGAATGAAGAAACAAGTATAACACGAGGTAAGTAGAGGCCATGAGGACTACCGGTGGAAGGCACAGTGACGAGGTACTCAGGTGCATGGAATCACACTAAAGAGAATCCTGGAGCCAAAAGGTAGAAGGGTGTGCTAAAAGGTTATAGCTTGGGTGTGAAGATGTACCACACTGAAGAAACAAAAATGGTCGATTAATGAGAGGATTGTTAGTAGGTGGAGGAGTAATAAATGCACTAAATTTTTGAAATTCTATATAAGAATGGGATGCGAGTTCATTTTTACCATTGCAATTGAGAGAATTTGAAAAGGGCTAATGACAAATGAGCCAAACAATCATGTTGAGGTGCAAAGAGTGTGAAACCAGACGTGGAGAGAAGGTTTGTGTGAAGGAAAAGTTTGTGTTCCCATAGGTGAAGGGTTTGAGTAAAGCAAATGCATTACAAACAAGCTAGGGAATGTGATTTCCACTAGGGCACAGAGATTTGAACTAGGGTTTCAACTTTCTCGATTAAAAGAGGGAAGAAAAGAGAATTTTTCAGATGGCACCGAAGAAAGAACTCACAATAGGAGTAAAAGGGAATAAGAAGGTCGAAGTGGAAGAAGAAATTACTCCCGAGAGTAATTTCTCAGAAATGTAGTATCCAGAGGGCATGATCGTGGGACAAGAATGGGATTCCCACATTTTTCAATGTAAGATCAGTGATTACAACCATCGAACATCAGATAATAAGAAGGAGCTCGATGCGTTGTTGAGAAAAAAAATGAACAAGTGCACAAAAGAAGATATGTCATTGTACGATGACGCTAGTGAGAAGTTACTAAAGTAGATTGGAGTCTACTAGTTGTATGAGCTGCCATAATTTGGGAAGTATGAACCATTGTATCAATAGTTGATGAGCATATTCCATGAGGAGTTTTTCTATTTTGTCATATGGAGGGTTAGAATCACAGCTGCTTTGATTTCAACAGTGATAGGACTAAGGGCCTCAGGAGCATATATGTAGAGTGATTTAACTGATAAGGCTACAATCCTGGAGACAAGGAAGGAGTTGGGGTCTACCAAAGGTCCACGAAGCATGGACATTGACAAATTGAAGAAATACCTGATAGTGCAGGCAGTTGCACATCTTATAACAAAGTTGAATGACCAAGAAAGATGGTCGTAGGTAAACACAATGTGGCTACACATTGCAAATAAGATGTCTCAAGGAGTGGTCTACAATATCATGGATCACATAGCAAAGACAATCATTGAAGAAGTGCGGACAGGTGATAGAATAATTTTTGGCACTATTTTATTGTCTTTAGTGTTTATGGAGATTGGAGTGCCTGATGGGCCAAAGGAGAATATTTGGGAATACCCCACAGAACACAAGTCACCTGCAGAAAGATTTGGCAAGTACTTATGCGATGGATCAATGAGCAAACCATTCAAGCAGAGGGCATAGAAGTGGCATGATAGACTTTGTGCATCATTCGAAGAAGAATGGCGCATACCCAAGGAGTTTCCTTTGATAGTGGGTAAGGCAGTACATTTTGCAGTCTACCATCATTTTTGCGTTGCGCGATTGGAAATGAAGGATGGGGCTTGGAGCCTATGATGCAAACTGTTGTATGTCTTCATAACAAGATATTTCTAGACCTCAGTTCACTAGTTTTCTGATGCATGTTGTCTAACCTTCAATGCAGACAAGGTAGATTGTGACTAGCACACTCTGAGAACAAAATATGTATATCCAGTGTGGAATGCCTACATTGAGAGGCTCATCTAAGATGTATTATAAACATGAATCCTGTAAGCTTGGTAGTTGGGGACACTGGAGTAGTGCTTGTGTACCTGTAACTCAAGCCCAAGCTAGAGAACACTAAGTATGTGGAGAATGAGTTCACGCTCCTAGGGCCGCAAAAAGGTAAGCATACAATGGAAAATGTTCCAGTGCCTAAACCCACAGAGACAATACAAGTAGATGATGACGAAGAGGAGCATGAAGATAGTGGTGGTTTGGAGAACAAAGGTAGAAGGCAGCCTCCAAATAAGGAAGAAGTTGAGTGCGTGACTACTCCACCCCAGCCACAAGAAGGAGATGATGAGGACATGGATGCATTCTAAGGAGAGCACCAGTTCAAAAGAGTATTCATGAGAATAAGGACCCAAGGTGCTACTCCACAATTAGTCTGCAGATCACCTCGACTCTCTCCACATAAGGAGACAATTGAGAAAAGAAGAAGGAATTTGAAGCTAAATGAGGAGGCAGAAGAGTCTGAGGAAAGTGCACCCAATTCCCCTACACCTCCAGAGAACTTGGAAGAACAAAAGGACAAAGAAATTAAGGATGTAGAAGAGGGAGAAAATGATGCAGATGAGACATCAATTGAAACTACTCAGGGTATAGCAGAACAAGCTCCAAATCTTGAAGCACAAGTTCCTAAGGGGCAAAGATCAAAGAGAACAAGTGGAGAGTATGTTCCACCAGTCATGGGCTACACCAAGGACACAGGTAAAAATTTTTGAACCCATTTTCAAAGTACAATGACACAAAAGGAGTTGTATTGCTAGGAGCTGATGGATGAAGATATGGAAAACATGCACATAAGAAAGCAACTATCATGGTTTATGCACATGCACATGGACAAACCAGATTTTGATGTGTGTGAAGAGTCATGTGTATCAAGGAGGTTGAAGAAGACACCTCAGGCCAGAAACATAAAAGTAAAGCCTATTGTTATGTCAGATGAACAAGTGAGCAATGCTTTGGTAAAGGTCTCAACAGAGGTGGCACGGAGAAATATGGATAAGGCTGCAACAATTAGGGCACTGAGGGAGGAAATCAAAACTAAGGATGTAGAAATAGCATGCCTAAAGTAAGAAAAAGACTTGGCACAGAAGAAGAATGATGTTTTCATCAGCATGGTAGAGGAAGTTGGGGACAATATCATAAAATCAAAGCCACACTCAGAGATAAAGGTACCCAAGATGTTTCCTTCGGCAATGCATTATGTAAGTATCTTGGTGGACTTAGTGCTTGAAGATGAACCTCTACGCATGCCAGCACCGAAGGATCCAGTGTAGGAAGCCAAGAGGGAAAAGGCTTCGCTGATGAGAAATATTGCATCATATGAGGGGTTGCTTCAGAGCTTGAAGGAGGAGCTGAAGAAAGCAAATCAAGCGCTTAATATTTGTACCGCCCCAAAAGCTGTTATAAGAACCAGGACCATTTGGAAGACAGTGAAGTCCTAAAGGCCATGAAAGATGTGACCTTGGGCCACACAAAATGATTAGCACTTGTCAAGAAGAAGTGAAAGGACCTTATAGTGGCTCAAGAACCACATAAGGAAAGGTTGGATGAGCTTGGGAAATTCATCGCGCAGAAGATGGACTTGTTAGAAGGAAGAATGACTGTCATGTCTAGCATTGTGTTGGTCTTGTAAAATGAGAAAGGAGAGATTGCAAAGGATGAGTTAGAGTCAATTACTGTAGATATACCAGAAAAGGTAGAGGCAGAGCTTAATGATTGGCAGACTTTAGAGGTAGAGATAAAATAAGAATATCCATAATTGATTCTTCAGGTTGAAGCAAAAGAGATTACAGGGTAAAGACATTATTTTATTCATAAAATTCTTTATATCTCTTTATTCACATTCTTTGATTCATTTTGGAAACAAACCATTGTCAAGGTGGCAATGCATTTAGTGTGGGGTAATGTCGATCAGTTAAAATATGGCACTTAGCAAAGAACATATAGAAGGTTCACGTAGAAGAGCAAAGTGCATCCAAAAGTGTGGGAGGATTGGAAAGAAATTGCTCGTGAAGAAGAGAGACAGATTCGGGACTTAGCTATCTTCATGATGAGGATCTATTTTTGGAAGATGGCATGTGGAGCACACAAACCGGTTAGAGACTTGCACAACACACATTGGCTATTTTTTGAGGATCGGAAATGAAGCGATTTGCATGGATACAGGCTGAGAATAGATTTACTACTGACAGTTAACTAGAAGAATTCTATTGTTAGCGCACTTACATGTGTGGCTAATTTTGTAATGGTGCATGGATAATAATAGTATGCGACATATTTTGGGAGTAGATAAGTGGTGAAGGGCAAGTCCCCACCCTTATAAATATGTAATGAATTGCGTAGTATAGGTGGTGTGAGTGGCATATGAGAATTGAGTTATTGTGAGGTCATGCTGCCAAAACTGATGTGCACATAGACTATGATACTATGTATTGTAATCAGCTTCTATGTATTTATAATGTTTAATGTAATGGAATGTATTGGATGAATCAAAGTGTTAAATTCTAAGTAAAATTGGTTCATGCATGCTTGATTTTATCATGGTTATTTCTTAAGTCTATTATCCTCTAGATCTAGATCTAAATATGTACTGTAGAATGATATAATAGTCATAGATTTGAATGCTTTAAGTCTTCATCATGTTAACATCCTACAACACCAACCCTAAAGAGGGGCTTGGTACCTTTGCACACTTTGGGTGAGCGCTCATTCTAGGCTGAGTGATGTACAAGCACGTCCAAGCTTTTACTGGTGAATTCTTGGTTGCATCACATACGCCTCCTCCTACTGGCCCACTTACACCCACGTCAGCTTATCCTCCATACATCGTTATTACATCTCACTGGATTCCTAAGACACCAGCTTCCTCACTTCATACTATCACATTGATCTGAAAATCAAAAATGCACTTTGAACTAACTTAAAAAATTCCTTGTGTGCATCTAGTTTTCAAAATACAGATTTAATTAATTTTATTAAAATCCATTACAAAACTCATTTTGACTATGGAAAATCGTGAGTTTTAAACTTGTAGTCTTCGACCGTTCGTTCTCCGAAATGAGAGTGGATTCCATTTTTTAAAATTTAACTTCATCAAATTGAAAAATGAATTATAATAATTTAAACATTTACTGTGTAAAATTAAATAGTTGCAACATAAATAAAATCAAAGAACCAGGATACTAATGTGTTTACGAGGTTCGGCAAACTAAAGCCTACATCCCCGGGTTGTATTACAACCCTTCCATTATTAAAATAGTTGCAAAAACATGTGATCAAATACAAATTACAACAATAATGAAACTTTAAACCTTTCTTAGTGCTACCAGTTTGTTTTCCTTCTTTTGTCAGACCTCCATGAGCCTATAATGGCATCCAAAACTTCAACAACTATATGCTTCCTTTGCATAGTATAACACAGTAAATTCTCTATTCCATTTAATTACTAACGAGCTACTTTTATATCGTGTCAAGCCCCTTGGGTGACTCGGCGAGTTCATTGGTCTTGCAACGGCTAGGTTCCGGGTTTAAGTCTTCGAAGTCTTTTAAGTCGCGGTTATTTTGCTTAAGTGGGGATCAAATCCCACATAGGCCACATAGATGAGGATAAGGGAATTTAAATTAGCCTGCCTAACCTGATTTTGACGTGACTTTGGCCGCATTTGGCATTTTTTCTGCCCATTAGCATGGGTTGGTTGTGTTGTTTCACCGTGATATCGGCCCATATGAGCCAACCTAGTTGGTTAGCCCTTGAGATCCTCTTACCTCGCCACGTAGTGGTCTTCATTGAAACAGCCATCTCAGGCTAGTTGTGCATCGATGTGGTTGTTGTTGACTCGTCGAATTATGTGGAATTCGCTAGCATAGTGTAATCTAGCGACAGATGGTCGAATCATGTGCATTGATCATATACACACCAATATATATATATATATATAGTCTTCTGAGTTAGGATGAAATCAGTGGTTAGTTGGAATATACTCAAGCTCTCTAAGTTGGAAAATAATAATCCCAAACATAGCAAATAATGTGGCTTAAATCAGTCATTGTGGCATTAATATAGTTCTCAAGCATTGCCAAATATATAAAATATCATGGTGAATAATTACAAAGTAATGTATAATTCAACCATGAAAAAACAATGTGACATTTCAATAATGAAATATGTCAAAGTGGTGGCAAGCCATGTGGTGGCTTGAGGACCCACCACATTGGCGTCAATATAATAGACCTCACGGCGGTCGAGCTCCCTTTTGTTACAAAAGTTGAGCCTCTTGTTCCGACGAACAACCTTTTACACTTGATGAATACCAGTGAATAAAAACCAACATTAAATTTTTCTAACGTCCCTTTTTGCCATGTGTCATAGTGTATTGGTCCATATATTTACATGTTGACCAATGTTGACCTTTCTGTTGATCAAATGTTTACCAGACCCATCTTAAGCTCAAAGTGTCTGTTTTTCACGTTCTTATAGTCATCAGAAAGCTCTCTATAGGCTCTACTACACTCTCACAATTTAGGGAAGTTTAGGGAACATTTTACACTAAAATTGATCCCCTAATCACACACTCCCCATCATTGGTAGTATTTCATATGATTTCAATTCAATACCTATACTCACACTACCACTGTTCCATATTCTCCTATTGTGCGTAGCAGGCCTCTCCACCTTTGGTAGATGCTCTTCATTTCCATCTCATTACCCAATGACACACTCTTGTGCTATGGTTCACACTTGACTATTGAGGGAATATTTCATTCATGAACCTCATGTCGTACATATTACATGCTTTGTGCTTCATGTCATATATTTTCTAATGCACCACATTCATTTCTCAATGACGCACTCTTGTTTTATGGTTCATTCTTGACTCTAGGGGGGCATGTATAAATGAACCTCATCCTCACATTGGTGGAAAATTTCTCTTCTCTCCCTTACATCCAAATCGCATGCCATTACAAACATTAGTTTACATTTCCCTATCATACAAGTCACCATGCACTATTAGTTCATTTTTTTATCTTATACATACCACATTACATCACATACATACGTTGTTATTTATCATATGCTATAATATTTACTCTTTTTCATTTGCACATCTTATTCACTCTATTATTTAGCAATCCTTTCCACATCATAAAAAATTCCAATAATCAACAATATCTATTAAATCAACTATTCCAACAAATTAAACAATCACTAACAAGTACATGTCACAATCATGGCATAGTACACAAATGAACACCAACACCAAATGCCATCTCAACAACATGTATATATATATTTCATTAAAATCATAGTTACAATATACAATCACTAGGGAAAATCCCTCATGCATCAATGTGTCATATACAATACATCATATATCATCCTCGCTATAATTATCTATAATCACGAGAGCTCTAAAACTCAAAGCTTCACCGCTAATTTTACATCACTAATCTCATCCTCTATATCTCTCAAGATAGCTTCATAACACGACAACCTATGTCATCTACTATACATATCAACTCTGCAGCTCCACATATCGTGCAAATATATCCTACACTAGGACTCCTCCTCCTACACGTGGTTACTGTCATAGCCAATGGATCAAATAAATGGCCATGCTCACCCGTAATCATGTCTACCTGATCTAATGTCCCTCCTCCCATGACCACATCCAGGAGAATGTTCTGCATCAACGTGTGTATGGAAGTATCTACAATCAACTACTATGACTCAAATAAATTGATCAATGCAATAATCACAGTTATTATCACTCCCAGGTGACCTAACTTGGGAGCCACATTAAATTACCATCACTTCCAAATTACCTAACTTGGAATCCATCTAGCACTATTCAAATTGGAACACTCGTTACTGTAGGATTGGGGGCAATGAGATGTCATTATATCTCCTATACTACTCCTATGTGGGTTCTTCAATCAGTACTAATCGAAACTAAATTCAGTCTTTATCCATCTATAATGGTTGGACCTTTTGTGGATGCAGTCATGGAAGGAAAAAAAATAGACCTCTCTCCCCAACACTATTCCTCTAGTGGCAGTACGCTCAAATCCTTCAATTATTTACAAATCAGGTTGGGAACTGATCACTCCCTACCCCTCTCTATCACCTTTTGGATGTAATTTAACATATCTAATGACATTACAACTATTTATCTAAGTTGCTCCTTATGACAGTTGTTATCTCCTCTTACGCAACGTGGGTCAAAACATTGATCCATGGTTTGCCACGCTACAATTTTCTACACTCTATACGCACTTTGCAATATGGACTCTTTAAACTCTATACAGGTATGTTCCTTACTTCTATTACTCTACTTGAATTTCATTCAAATAGCATAAAGCGGGGGAAAATGTAGACACAAAATAGTGTACATATTACTATTTTTTTATGTCTTCAGTATGTTGTTATATGCATGAATCTTAAGTAAGAAAAGTATTCACTGGTGACACTATCCCTTATTTGTATATGTCTTTGATTGCTTTTTATTGTAGCCATCTTCTACATCTTTCATTTCTATATATGTTTCTGGTCAGGTCACAGGGATCCCTATCTTTTTGTCTCTTCACATTTGTCATCATTTATCCCAAAACACTAGCGCTCACTCTAGACACTAACGCCTAGGTGTTGATGTCCATTATGGGCTCTCCTTTCCTATTTATTCTTCTTACATGTTTTGACATTTTTGGTTATCATTTTCACTTTTATTATCCATATCTTGTGTTCATAGTTGGCCTTTTGTGTCACTAGTGTCGAAATTCAAACAATAGACTCATATATATACACAACATACACACTATTATTCTGGTTGGCAATTCTAAGGGACTATCTTATATACATACTACTATCACAAGGGACTTCATTTTTGGGATGCATACACTGCATAGGAAGCAGAAGTGTTGAATTTCATACCACACATTTGCATCTAAGCTAGATATAGCCAGTGATCTTGGCATCATTAGTGCGAGGGAAAACTAAAGATGCCATTTCACACACAAGCACACAGAACTACGTAGAGTCTGAAATGTAGTGCAACGCACGATACTAATTTCACTCTTTGGGTGACCATCGAGTCAGTACAACTTCACATATTGCATTTTTATTTCAGATCTATTGTGTTTATGAGATTGTGCACATAGCTAGGGTTTTTTTTGCAAGTTACATGTAACATTGAAAGCTTAACAGTGAATTCAAAGTGATAAATCAGATATTGGAGCGAAGACCCTCAAACCCAGAAAAAGGCATATCCTGAATATTTACACAGACGTCATCACCTAGATTGGACACTAGCGCCTAGGCACTCCAGTCCTCCCATGGGCACTCTTTTCCATAATAGTATAGGGTCCTAGAACTTTTTGTCATCCAGTGTAGCATTATTTTTGTTTAGATCCAGCAGATACACAGTCCTGACTGTCTTCAGATCACACAAAAAACCAGCTAAGTCATCTGTCCCTCTCATTTGTTCAGATTTCTATATTGTTTGAGTACTTAGCATTTGTATATTTTTATATATCATTAGTTACAGAAGTTACTCTGAAATCATATTTAATTCCATTTTTATTAAATCAGTTTGTTTATAGCCTCGATGCATATTAATTACTGTGTATATTGGGTTTGTTTTATGTTTAGTCTTATGTTTTTTTGTTGACCAATTGTAAGTAAATTTTTAAACATCTTGGTTTATTCTTAACTTTGGTGTATCACTCTTACTATGTATATTAGGTTTGCTTTACATTTAGTCTTTTTTTTTTTTTTACCAATTCCAAGTATTTTGTTATCATCTTGGTTTGTTTATAGCCATAGTGCATATTAATTATTATGTATATTGGGTTTGCTTTACATTTGTCCTTTTGTTTTTTTGTTGACCAATTGTGAGTATTTTGTTAACATCTTGGTTCATATATAGCCAAGGTGTATACATGAAATGTGTATCTTGGGTGTATTTTATTTGTATATGTGTGTGTGTGTGTGTGTGTGTTTATGCACATATGGGTTGCTCATCATGGTTTTTCAATAATCATGTTGCTAACTCTACTATGAAACAGTAAAATAGGTTACCTAAAATACAAAATATGAATGGAATCTTAGCTACGAGCACAATGATTCATGTCGATATATCTACCATATCATCAAGTTGAATTAAGGAAATGGAAATCAATAAGCTTCTAAGAAAGATAATTACATATGAGTGATACAAAAATCATCATCTATATACATCCATATTCATAATCTAGTCCATTAACATTTCATATACATCAAAAAATGTCCATGTACAAAAAGAATGTCATATACATTGAAATGCCACAAAATAAATCTATACAAAAAGAATATCCCTTCATCACAAGGCATATACAAAAAATAATATACATATACATAATACATAGAGTCATCCATGACTCTCTCATACACTTGGACTTCCTGGTCCATCTACTCCTCACCTCAGTAGCAGCATCTAAATAGATCTAATAGATCTAGAAGGCCTATGTGATCTACTTGACCTCTTAGATATGTTAATTGTTCATTGAATATAACCTGGATTTATCTAGCCCTCTGGAACAACTACCATGTATAAAGCTCAATAATAGCCCACATCATGTGTGGTTATCACTAACTCCCTTAATAAATCTCCCATACATGTGGCCTCGGCTACATGTCGTGTCGTATCTCTCTCTATTTTCAATTTTTGTACCTGTGTTGTGAGATAATCTCTCATAGTGGTAATCTTTTGTAGCTATCTCTAAGCCATGATCAATACGATGTCTCTCTACCAAATTTCTTTGTCTCTCTGTACCTATGTCACTAGTATCTCAAGTGTCAATGGCCTTGAAGGTGGTAATAATATAATCTAACTCCAAATAATCTCCTCTCCATCATCCTCTACCCACTTGTCATCTCCATCCCTGTCACCATCTCTGTCACCAACTCCATATCCATTTGCACCTCCTCTAGGACTAAGTGGCGTTGGTGGTGAACCCTAAGCTTGTGCATGTCCCTACCCAACTTATACATGTATCTATCCACCTTGCACTACTATCTAAGCCTATATCCATATACCCTAATCATATGCCTATACCTAGTCATCTTGGTGTCCTCATCTCCCAACCCTCCACCGCAAAGAACCCCTAGCTACTATTTTTACTCCCGTTGATATGGTTTCATTGGGAATAATGATACACATGATCATGATACCTACAATCATGCCACATACTTTTTTGTAACTCCAAGATCCATGACATCATCTTGTGCATCCCATACCTGAGGTACAACTCCTCTAAAATTGGCCCTCACTACTCTTGGTGTAATATGTGGCCCGAAATCAACAGTTTCTCACGCTACTTACGCATACCAATAATTTCCTGCTAGAATGTCCTGAATCAAACCTAAATGTCATCTGGCCCTGTTTGGTCTATACCTCTCCATAATAAATGACATGTTCACAATAATATAGTGGTCAACCTCCATTTTCCCTAACTCTTTGTCATTTGTAGCCCATATGTACCGTCTATAGGGCCTACATGTGACCATCCATAGTTGTAAATAATCAATATCACATTTGTAAAATTCAATATCCCTTTGATGACCTTTGAGCCCAGTGTTGACTATCTCCCATCCATAAGTGGATGACTCCTCATGTTTTCTATCTCTCAAAATACTCAGTGGTCGGCCTACGGTGATGTGACCCCATGACCAAATTTGTTATAAAGTAGCTTGACCGCGGTTCCTCTCGATTATATATGTTATTATGTGCATGTATCTATATAGGTGATCTAGAATAGAATGCCCCTATATAAATATTGTAGTTGAATCCATCAACTTTGCCACAACACTAATCAATCCAAGTTGAAATGGACTCCTAATCTTATCAAGCAGCAAGTAACCATTGATAAGATCTATAAGATATTGGTAATCTTTCTAATGTGTCATCCTTCATATACTCAAATAAGTACACGGTCATGCCCTACCTATGAATATCATCCACTTCAAATAATAGTCATATGTGAGACCAGATCCTAACTGCACTCCTCTCCCAATGAATCAGTTTGCCTTGCATCAACACCCATAATATATACTATATATCCTCTAAAGTGGTTGCCATTTATCCCAAAGGTAGTTTGAATGTCTGAAACTCATTATATAATCACTTAGCTAGTGCGGTCAACAAACAGTGATCCAATCTAATATCTGGAATATGAGCAATGTATGATAAAATTGTCACCTCTAACATCACACACAATCCCCTCCACTCTGCTTGAGTCATCCATCTCTTGAATGACTGTAGATGACCATAATGCTCTTCAACATCTAGGGCATATAATTGCTGCTATAAACACTAAAATATGTTATTATACCCTAAAATAATTATTCCACGCCTAATTTCATATTCTAAACCTACTTCATTTCCTCTAAATCATGTTAGCACACTTATAATAATGTTAGCACACATTGTTCAACACTAATGTATATCTTGATATGTTGGTGCATCTATTATTACCCTAGCACATACACTTGCATGCTAGCGCACCTAACACTACGCTAGCACATCTAACACGCTAGTTCATTCATCAATATGCTAAAACATACAACAAAATGCTAGCACATGTAGTGCTACGTAAACACACTTTGTGAGCAATGATAACGCAACTAATTGCATGTACTAGCATCACTTTTAATTTTTATTCTACATCTAAAAATCAATAAATACATCCAATAGTTTAATGTTATCCAAATTTGAACCCCTTACAAATTTAGACAGCTTATCAAGTTTCTGGACTTGAGAAATTTCATTGAGCTTCAGGAAAAATACTAGTATAATAGGGAAAAGTCTAGGTTTTAGGGGCAAGTTCAATATCCAAGGCATTCCTCTCCCTCCTGATGGGCCCCATAATTCAAAACTTAGAAAAAAATTGGGTGAAATGGGACAAGACACAAGAAAATCACCCAAATCATCCTTTAGAGGAACATGAGGAATTGTTTCTTTATTCCTCCTATTCTCTGCATTTTTGTATCATCCGCATGAGGAGGTGGGGGCAGTTTAGTCAGCCGGATTGGGTCTACATGAAACACGTGGAATTTTTCCACAGGGGCTTCAATTCTCTAGGTGGCTAACATAACTGATCGAAGAAGGGGGTAGGATGGACAAGGCAGTAGCGAAGTTATTGAAGGTAGGCCCTGATGGAATAAGTAGAACTATTCCACAGCTCCACCAAACACATGATTCCCCACCGAGGTAATATAATGTGGCGTAGTCAGGCGCCGCAAATACACATGGCATAGTTCTTACCTTCCCTCCATTCCCCTTCTATGCACTTTTTCTGACCCCAAATAAAATATGTATTAAATCAGTCTATCACAACCCATGGGGAACTACTTTCTATTCCTCCCAAGCTTTAGAAATCCACATAGCCATAATTTTGTCCCTACAACTCCAAATCTTGCAAAATCAATCTTGTTGGAAAGGTCTCATCAAGCACTATAATTTGGCATAGTGAGTTTCATATGTTGGTGGAGTTAGGTGGGTAGAAAGTTAAAAAGGCAGACTCATCATTGAAGATGCAGTTCCAGATAGATGAACTACCAATTAATGAAGTATGGGCTCTTACCTTCTCCAATAAGCAAGATATCATGGGGGAATGGGTTTGACAGGGCTCCAATTCTTATTTTCAAACATTTAATACATGTTATTGGTGGGTAAAGGTATAAATTTGAATTTCCCCCTCTTTTCCCTCCTCTTTCTTTCCCATTTTCTATATATTGGCATGTGATGCTCATTTGTAAATGTTGGACCACCTCAAAGTACAAGAGCATCATATCAAGTGTTACACAAGTGTTTTTGAGTTACAGACCTCAAATTTGGACTCTTGCAATGTGTTTTTACCTCCTTCCTTCATTGTAATGGATTTTTTATCTTTATAAGGCAATAAAATTCATGTTTTGTGGTTATTCTTTGCCCTAGCTTGTGTTCTAGCTTGTGTATATTGTATATGCTTCTCTACTTTGAAAGTTTTATTTATATTGTGTTTTGCATCGAAGTAAAATTTGAGGTGTTGTTTTGATTTGTGGCACTCATGTATACCCTCCTCATCATCATTTCCTCATATTTCACCCTCATTGAGAGTGTTTATTCCCCTTTTTCCTGGTGGTATGGCCTCTATTTAGCTTATGATTTCCCTTTCATGCATCTCCCTCTCTCCTTGGTCCTTGTGAATGCTTAGATTAGGATTATATAGTTGAATTTCCAACTATAGGAGTATTTTAGCATTAGAATAGGTAGATGAACTGGCCTTCTCTAGAAGTTTGTCTCAAACAGCAAGGTCCCACACTTAGAGACAATCTCGTATTACCCAAAAACACTAATTTCTCATTCATGATAAATCAAAGGGTGCTGATTTTTGGTGGTGATAGTTTTGGCATGCCTGATGGGACCGAGTTTAGAAGATAATCTCTCCATTTTTCCCATTTTAACGTGTTCTTGGTAAATTTTCAGCCTTTCCAGGCTCTGTAGAACACATCTGGCGACTCCCAACTACACATCTACTGGTTTCAGTTGTTTAGTGCCTCAATTTGATGAGAAGAATACAAATAAGACAAAGGATAGCATATGGAGAGCCCTCTAACTACTTGCAGTTATCACCGAGAAGAAGAATAGAAGAGGTAAATCTTTTTGGAGATCACCATAACCACCAAAAAAATTCCTCTCTACCCCTCACAATAGACCCTTCGTGTTGTCCTCTAGGGATTTAAGGCACATTCCATTCATGACACTTCAAAGAAATTTACCTTTTTTCAGTTTTAATGTTGGTATTCCTTTAGCTCTCAAAGGAAAACATGATATACCAGTGTCTACACTTAAAATTATTCCCTTTTTCACTAGTGAAAACCATACTACCCTAGTTAATCATATCCAAGATATTGTTAACACGTGCTCAATCCATTATGTCACTGAGGATGATGTAGCAACCAAAATTGTGGCTTCGTCATTCAAAGGAAAGTCACTTTAATGGTACATGAGTTTGAGACCTGCTTTAATTCATAATTGGGATGAACTTGGCACAACCTTGTGCAACCATTTTGAGGACAAGTCAGATCATCTATCGTTGGTGGAGCAACTGACAACTATAAAAGAGCCCTAAATAAGTAAATGACTAATTTTAACATAAGATTTTAGAGGACTTGGGACCAGATTCCTCAAGTGGGAAGACCTACACCCCGATATACATTTCTTTATTATCTAAAGGCATTGAATAGTGATATATCTATCATGATTCAGCCTATGGGGGTAGAATTCTACCATATGCTTATGACATTGCTATTAGAGTAGAACATAGTCTCATTTAGGCTAGAAAACTTGCCTCTAGACATCCAATTCCTATATTACCAAAGATTGAGATATCCTTTCCACATCAAGCTCCTTGATTAGCTCCCATTCGATCCCCAAGGAATCAAATTTTTAGTCAAGCATCCACTTCCTTAAGTACTTCAGCTGAGTTGCAAGAAGTAATGAAATAATTGTAAAATTTTGGGAATGAGTTGGAATCCTTAAAGAGGCATCAAGCTCATCAATAAATGCTCATTTTCTCTTCTATCACCATTAATTAGTTACATTAGGTTAATTAATTAACTCTTATATCCAACAAATACATCAATTAATGACCTTCTGTTAATTAATCCCCCTTTCTATCTAGACTAATTAATTATTATTAATTAATTAGCTTCCTCTTCCATTAAATCAATAAATCATCATTTATTTGATTAAATTTCTCTCATAGTCTAAATCATGCTAATTATTCCTCTAAAAAGCTTCTATAAGCTTGCTCACCTATTAATTAATCACTTGGGTTAATTAATAAATCCCTCAAACCCCATGAGTCACTAAAGGACAAAATAAACTCTCCTAACGTTGACTTAACCCCCTTTATAAACCTCCCTTATCCACAACTAACCCCACCTCTCCATTTATCCCACATGAAAAGGGATGTAGAGATTCTTTTATCCATTGGGCTATATAAGGATCCCTCCTCCTACCTTTCTATTCACACCTTACACCTAAATGAGCATAGAGCATACACTATAGCCATTTTATCATCTTAGAGCATTCTTCCATTAGAAGAGCTAGCTTTCTCCATTTCTTGCATTCATCCACCCAAGTTTTAAAGTCATATGGAGATATGTCAAGTGGTCTTGTAGCCATGATTTGACAAGACTCCATTCTTAGAAACCTTGGGATTTCAAGCACATAATCAACTCTTTGATTGCTAGAGATCTACATAGGTTCAATATCATCTCATTTAGCATTCAATAAGAGATAGAAGTTAATTTGTTTAGCATATTAGCTTGAAATGTTCATTTCATGTTCTAATGTAGAGATGTTGATAGGTTAGCTTTGCTTAAGCTCTTAGCATGATGATGCATAGGTTTAGTTTAGCATTGTATTGAAGCTACTAGGTGTTAGTTTCAATTCTACTTACATAGCTAACTAATTTCATGCATACATTTGGCACACCTGGTGGGAGGGGTCCTTAGTCCCTTAGCATTGTAGTTCAATTTTTGTTGTTATTTCAATATTTGGGTTACTAACCCCTTGATATGCACATGTGTGAAATAATAAATAAATGTGGCTTTCCTTAATGTTTTGTTAACCTTAATGTGTGAGTCTTATTTAGTAGGTTCAAAAAGGATGGGTTATTGTCAATTTTGAGCTAACATGTTAAAATTTGAAGCTTTTTAAACTTGTTTGTGTCATTTCCATTTTTTCATGTCATCACTTAAGAAGTCACAATTTATTGTATGAGGGAACGTAGGTACAATTTCTTGAAAACATTAAAAAATTATTGAGCATGTACAGTGTTTGATAGTGTTGAGTCATATTTACATATTTAAATGGTGAGTTATTGTCAATAATTGAATCTTGGCACACAAAAACCTCAATATTTTATCATTTGTTTCATTCTTAGTACTTGCCTTTTTCATCATTCTACATGCTAGTTCTGTCCAATTTCCCTGAAAAGGTAGTCAAATGGAACCCTTGAGCATGTATGCATGTTACCCTTAGCAGTTATAGTATGCTAACAAATATTCATGTCCCCACGTGATTTTTTTTCAACCTTGAATCTTGGCTATTGTAGGCACCACACCAGGTAGTGTGCATAGCCCTATCTACGTTTAGTCACACATTTTTCTTTGTATTAGTGTGCATGTCAAGTCTAGACCCGTGAGCATCTCAGAGCATATGTGTAAGCCATCAAATCTAATTGTAAATTTTGATTTACTTCAAGATGACTGCACACACTTATGAAAGGGAAATGTATTGAATTTTTAATATCAATGAAATTGCGCATACACTCTGAAGGGAGTCCACCCATCATTCTGTGTGCATAGGCATACCTCTCACTATGTTTTTTTACACAGGGGTGCGCACACACTTAAAAGGGCATGCACACACTTAAATGGGCACGCATACACTCTTAAGGGCACACACACACTGAACTATGTTCATTAGCAATCCTCTGGAGGCCATAATTTTTGCTCCCAAACTCAAAACGAATCCTCTTTTTTTTTGTTGGAAAGGTATTGAAGCGAAATACACAATGGAAACATAAATTTGGGGTTTTGAGTTACCAAAAATTTAAGGTTTTCATTTTTATAAAACTAGTCATTTCTAACATGTCTAAATGCTTTGTAAAATTTGGTATTTGATGTTCTAACACCTTGCAAGGTTTATTTGAGACTAATTTACATTTTACATGGTATATTTGATCATACTTTATGCTAATTTTGATTTGATTAAAGTTAATTAAATTGCATTTTTGTTTAGGAGGTTAGGATTGTGTATGCTCTTCCCTCACACCTTTTAGGTGATCTTGGAATCATAAACGATTACACCTTGTCTATTCTTTAGAAAACATCTCATTTAAGTTTATTTATCTAAGGAAATGAATGTCAAGTTGGTTAAAATGAACAAATAGTATGTTCTTTCATTTTTATATACATAGTTGGATTCTTTTGTCACGTATGCTCTTCTCTTGCGTCCTTGGATGATCTTGAGAATCAGAAATGACATCTTTATCCCCTTTCTTGATTTGTGGAGAACTACTAACATCTTTGTGCAGAACCCAAAGAATGCTTGTGAAAGAAAGGAGTCTAAACAAATTTCTAACTACTAATGTTTCTCGCAGGTTGCCAAAAGAGTTCAAACTAAACCACATTAAGATAAACAAGATAAAAAAACACACCACAATCATCACACTGTATTTTCAGGTTCAGATAAGGGTACACCCCGTCTGCTTAAAACTAGGACATAACCCCTTTGGCATAATCCTTAAGCTACAACAATGGGGGTGGTCCTAGGAACCCCAAAGTATTCCATGCAAGAGGGAACCTTGTGGATGAAACGGGAAGTGCTCTGCACAACCTACTTGACTAGTATTACCATTTGTGAGATTTAGTGTCAAAGTTATCCATATCGTGACCCCAGTGAGAGTACACGATGGACGCATTTATTTCCCACTGTGCTTGAAGGGGGTAAAGTAAAGCCGAGATACTCCAAGAATTAGTCAGTGTGACTTTTCTTGGTAAATCGAGCTCGCTCTTAGATAACTTGTGACACCTAGTTGAGTGAACCACCTAGGAAGCCATCTTTGACCAGGAGCCAACTTAGACCATATCAAAACCAATTTGAGTTGAGAGCTATCATTCATCACGAAAATGTGTGAAGCATTACTTTTTCTTAGTTTTTCACTTTCCCTAAGGCAAGGTGAAACTCTACCAAAGTGAGGCCAACATTTTTCAACACCAATTGATCTACTTCCTTCACTTTCTTTTGACACTTTGTTGATCAAAAGAAGAGTGACTACCCTTGTGTTGCTAATTGATTGTATTCACCACTTTTGTGTCCATTTATGCTCATCCATGTTTTTGGCTGAGTTGTTAAACGTCTAAAGTGTGTGGAGACATTTTTATATCATTGGTATCCTTTTTTATCTTGATACCCAAGTCAAGATCGTCATCATAGTTAGGCTTGGTTCATCACTTGATTCTCCTTTGAAGGTTATCTTGCTTATATCGTATCACCAAATTTTGATACTTACGTCTTGTTTCTTGTAAACTTGACCTAAGTATCTAGATTGTAACGTTATGCTATATACATCTTAACAATTCCTTGGTATACTCTAGCCTTAGTTTTCCAATTCAAACATTACCTCTGATTTTGAAAAGTGTTAGTGTTACCTTTGTGCATCGTATATAATATTATTTGATACTAATACCTTACTTTTCATAAAGTTTGGTTAACATATCTTGGTGGTATTGTTGTGTCGTTCACAATCCGTAACTGACACTTTTTGAGATATAGGTCTTGATTGGATTTAAACTTGCTTTTAGTATACCTTTGTTTGGAAATCGTATCAACTTTTGTTATTACTTACGCCTTATTCATTTTTTGAACTTGACATAAGTGGTGACATTTTGTTAATCATCTTACGAAACCAACTATTAATTAATAGACACTTAGGAAGTAATTTGATGATTGATTGGTTTACCAAAAAACTTTGTGTGATTGTGTCTCATTTGTCACATTGACTTATCCATTTCAGACAATCACTTTGATCCATTGATTCTTTATCATTCATTATTATTTGGTCATTAATTTGGCTTTGTGTTTTGAACTTGTGTGATTGTTCCTTGTGTTTATCCATCTTATAAACTCATTTCTAGGACAATCCTTTGGGTCTTTGATCCTCTTGATCTTCTTGTTTTTTCCTAAGTTCATGATCATTTTTGAACATATCTTTCAAACCTTGCAAAAAATTTCCTATCAAGTAAACTTTTGCATCAATCAAACATTGGAAATATTTCCTTTGTATCCTTTATGTTGCTAAAATTTTGATCAATCCTTTGACATTTATGCCTCCAAACTTGTTGTCCAAACCTTGTTGGATTATCAATCTTGAGTCATCATGATGTATGTTTTCCTTAGCTTCCCTTTTGGAAAATCACACAAGCATCCCCATCTTTACGAAATGTCTAGTTGGTTGTCGTTATGCTTCCCAAATCAACATGAAACCTTCTTCACTTTGAAGAAGTTTGATCATACAATCTAGGTCTATACCTTTGAACCCAACACATGCCAACAATGACTGATTATCACAAGGTCCCTTATACATATGACAATAAGGAATCAAAGTTTATGTGTTCACATCAAAATATGCCCATCATGACCAAACCTCATTTGGTTCTTCACGCTAGAGAACCCATCCGGGTAACCCGTTCCCAACCTTCATCTCATAGTCGGTGGTATGGTTTGGACACTTCTGATCCAAATTATTATTCGAGTTCCCCCCACTCTTCTTCTGATTCTAATCCAAACATTTCCTCTTCTTCTGAGGATTCCAATCCAAATATATCCTTTAATTCTTCTGATGATTCAGATCCAAACTACTATTTGGATTCATCTAATTCAGACTCCTAAAACTACCTATTCTAAACAATTCATCTAATTTGACTGAAAATTCTCCTATTCATCTAATGTGACTCCTCCTCCTCCCTTCTTTATAGGACCCCTCATATTATCATGTGAATCCTACAACAGTCCTCCTCTTTCTTAAATTATCTTCATCATTCATTTTTCTAATGTGACTCCTACATCATGGTCCTCTCTATCTTCACAGGACCCTCTTCATCATTCATTAATATGAATCCTATGTCACAGTCCTCCCTTTCTTCACAGGACCCCTTTTATCAGTTTCCTCAATGGAATTCTTCCTTTGAAGATTGCATGACTCCAAATCCCTCCAATCAAACATCTAATACAATTCTTACGGCCCTCCCCTTCTTCTCAGGGTCCTCTCTTTCTTCACAGGACCCTTGTTATTATTCATCCAATGTGATTCTTGAATCATGGTCCTCCCCTTCTTCACAAGACCTTCTTCATCAATCACCCCCACGAATTCTTCCTTCTTTGAAGATTCATGTGACTCAAATTCCTTCTATTCAAACATCTAAATCAACCCATGCGTCGCAATCTACAGACTTTGGACTTAATCCTACTAGTTTACAGATGATATACCATCGTATAGGTAGGTCCACACCACCTTCTTCTACTCCTAAGACATCTAGCTCCACATATTCTTTGTCCCCCATGTCATCTTCTTCTATCAATCATCATCAAACATCTTCTAAGTCTTCCACACCAATTGAACCTCTTTCTTCCACTCAACCCTTGGTGGTCGATCGACAACTCATACCGATTGACCTCTTTCAGAATGAAGAAACAATCAGGGCATTTATAGGGGCACATGAAGATATTCCTTTAGCATATTACGAGCAAGGATTCTCTTTAGACTTTGATGTGTCCACATATTGTGAGGAAAAGGTTGATTCCTTTTATCAAGAAACAAGAGGAAGAGCCTCAAATCATGCAACTTGATCCTCCTCTTATTCTTCCATCTTCACATTCTTCATTATGTGATGAAACTCTTGGGTCTTGCATTGATCCATGGCCTATCTTCTCATCACCCAATCACTCTTTTTCTATCATAATTCCTCAATCACAATCTCTTATGGGGTCAATGCCAAGTATCCCTTCATCTTCTTCTAGGTGTGGGTCACCTTCTAGTAGCCCTCCCTCTATTATTTGTGGGACATTTTCGAGTAGTCCACTATCTTCTATTCTTGGGGCACGTCTAACTAGCCCCTTGTCTTCTATGTATGGATCACCCTGGTAGTCCATCATCTTCTATTCTTGGGCCACATCCTAGTAGCCCATCATCTTACATCTATGGGTCACATCCTAGTAGCCCTTCTTCTTCTATTCTTGGGCCACATCCTAGTAGCCCTTCATCTTTTATCTATGGCTCACCTCCCGGTAGCCCATCTTCTTCAATCCTTGGACTGTATCCTTTTCATCCATCACATTATTCTTCTACCAAATATTGTGGCAAGCCCACCACCATTCCTCTCATCAATTCTAAACATCCACATTCTTCTCTCACTTCTCAGGATCAATACAAGTCAAGCATTAGCTTATAATAAATCCAGACATGTTCTTTATAAAGCTAAGATCAAAACTCCGAAGAGCTCCAAAGCTCCCAACAACTCAAAAAATTATAAAATTCAAAATCAAACGTGATTCCAGAATGCACACCAATGTACCCATCAAGTATGGCACAAAATGCAAGAAACATATGGATAGGGAACTCAAACTCCCACATACGAAACCCATGTTTCAAAACAAATCACAGTCATTTGTTGAGTGTGAACTCACCATGATCATTGAGATCATGGGGATAATATCACTCTTGATAAACAAACGCACTTAGTCTCCCTTATCAAGGAATTCACACACATCGTTGTTGGATCCTATCATTCAGATTGACATTGTTGGTCCGAACTTCCAAAAAATAAACAAAAATCATAAAACCATTCAAAAATAAAAAAAATAAAACAATTCAAAAATACAAAAAATGAGAAAACATAAAACATTACAAAAAAACAAAGGTACAAAGATCAAACATTGCAATCAGGTATTACATACACATGGATGTTCTTTCCTCCCTTTCTTTCATATTCCTCTACAAGTCATCCAACACTTTCATCCCTTCGATGTTATTCTGGTTGGCTAATTCATACACATTTTGTGACATTTATCTCTATGGTATCCGTTTGACCTTGGTCTTTCATAACCTTGGTAAATTAAAGAACGACTGACCTCTTAGAGATCCTATCACTATCTACATATAATAAACTTGTTGGGAAGAATTTTTGGGCGTATTTGTTGACACTAGCCAATGTCTTCATCACAATCACTTCCACATCCTTCCATCAAGCCATCAGTGGTTCTTAACCCCTTGTCAAACAAGAGAGCTGAAATAAGTTTTCAGAAAGCAAAAGAATCAAAATCAATCAATCAAAAAGACAAAAGCTAAAAGCAAAAACAAATTGATATATAACTCTCTCTTGGGGTATTTCCAATAATCTCTACCAGGGCTATGGATGCCTGACTGGCAGTAGAGAAATGTTGTGATTAGAATCAAATGCATCTCCATCGGGGCTATGGACGCCTGGCTGGCAGCGGAGCAATGTATGGCTCTCCTTCCACAATCCATTCACAAATCACCTTTCAAACTAAATCATTCCTACACATTGGCTAGTGTCTTCACTTGTTGTCTATCAACTCTTTCCTTCAAGAGGTAATTCATTTCCATGTGCACACACAGGATCTCGATGAGTAAACATGATTAGTATGTTACCAAGTGTTTCTTTTTGGACCTTGTTCAAACTCTTTCTTTAGTGCATGTCTTGTCTCATGATTTGTGCCTTGGGCTAATCACTTTTTCATCGACCACCTTCTAAATATTTTCATAGCATCCTTTATTCTTCAAAATCATTTAGAACATCCATGTGTATCAGATGTCCTCTTTGCCATGTTTACAGGCACTTTTGTCCACTTTTAATAAGACAAATTTCTACTTTTTTTTCTCTCATGTGTTTATTGGCCAACTTACGCTAGGGGCATCCTTTCTCCCTCATGATTGAACCTATTTTATATTGGCCTTGATCCCCCTTCTACGTGTGAAGATTTTATCTTTGAATACTCCCACCTAATCGTTGGGGCATATCGCATCTTCACTTTCTCGTATGCATGGAATTTTACCCTTGTACATCCCATCTATTGTTGGGGGCATCCACGCTTCTTGGTTTCTTCCTATACATAGCTTTCCAAAGAAAAATATTAGAAAATCATAAAAACATTCAAATATGTTTCAAAAATAAAAAACAATAAAAATCATCCTACAAAACATCACTCTTTGGTTCTCTCCTGTTCTTGTGCGTGACTCACAGATCATCTTGATCTACCTCTATCAACAAAGTTAGTTTTCTTACTATGTCTATACTTTGGGGCACAATGAGTTGCTTGGTACTGTTTCATAGTGCATGATTACTTTTCATAGGACCCAAGTGTCCTCCGTTATTCCCCTTGCATGTATCCTTTCTTGGGGCACCATCTTTTAACCCTTGTTGTTAATTCACACAGGTCAGAATCAAAGCTTGATAACAAAAACATTGCATTATGTTTCTCTATTAGGTTAGCTTGTTTACTTTCTCGTATTGCATTGCATTATGTATGTTGCAAGGAGTTAGGCATCATTTACTTTCTCATATTGCATTGCATTTTGTATGTTGCATGGAGTTGGTATTTTCAGCAATGGACAATTGTTTGTAGTATGGATTTTCATGTCATTCTACTTTTGTCGTATGCTTATATTTTTAATAAGGACTGATGACATAGATCTTTGGCAATATGATGACACTAAAGTTGTTTCAATACACTAGGTATGAAAGCTTTCTCTTTTCTTTCCATCTTCATTCCTCTTCTACATCATTCTCCTATCAAAACTATTCTTCTGATTCACCTGGGGCATCCTACCCCTACCCATTCTTCTATCCATTTCTCTCACCTTTTTCGATCATCGATTGCCTTCTTTCATCACCCCATCGACACTCGAGGGGGAATCTCTCACTTCTACTAATTTTTCTTCTACCCCTTCAAAATTTTATCTATCTACTATCTTTGAAGTGGCGTCACTTACGCCACCCCAAAGAGGGGAAAATGTAGACACCTATAATTTAGCTCGAGCAATTTAAATACTTAAATTGTGCTAATTATATCCTTTCCCGCAAATTGATGACATATCATCAATAAATGCTCATTTTCTCTTCTATCACCATTAATTAGTTACATTACATTAATTAATTAACTCTTCTATCCAAAATACACCAATTAATGACCTTCCATTAATTAATCCCCCTTTCTATCTAGACTAATTAATTATTATTAATTAATTAGCTTCCTCTTCCATTAAATCAATAAATCATCATTTATTTGATTAAATCCCTCTCATAGTCTAAATCATGCTAATTATTCCTCTAAAAAGCTTCTATAAGCTTGCACACCTATTAATTAATCACTTGGGTTAATTAATAAATCCCCTCAAACCCCATGAGTCACTAAAGGACAAAATAAACTCTCCTAAGGTTGACTCAACCCCCTTTCAACCATCCTTATCCATAACTAACCCAACCTCTCTATTATCCCACATGAAAAGGGATGTAGAGATTCTTCTATCCATTGGGCTATATAAGGAGCCCTCCTCCTACCTTTCTATTTACACCTTACACCTAAATGAGCATAGAGCATACACTATAGCCATTTTATCATCTTAGAGCATTCTTCCATTAGAAGATCTAGTCTTCTCCATTTCTTGCATTCATCCACCCAAGTTTTGAAGTCATATGGAGATATGTCAAGTGGTCTTGTAGCCATGATTTGACAAGACTCCATTCTTAGAAACCTTGGGATTTCAAGCACATAATCAACTCTTTGATTACTTAGGAAAGAGGCTTAACTCTTCAAGATGATGAACTCTCAAGAAAACAAAAGGCAAGCTCTTAGTCTATTTTGCTATATGTTTTGCATTTGCTTTCTCAAAGAGTTTAGGTGTAGGTATAAAGGTAGAAGAAGGGCTCCTTATATAGCCCAATGGATAAAGGAAACACTTCGTCCCTTTGCATGTGGGATAAAGGTAAAATATGATTAGGAATGGATAAGGTTGCTTTATAAAAGATAACCTTACTTTAGAAGGGTTTAATTTATAATTAACAAGTCATGGGAGTTGGGGGTGTTTTAATTAATCAAAGGTAATTAACTAATAGGTAGATGTAAGCTTATAGAAGCTAATTAGAGGAATATTAGTACGATTTATGCCACTAGAAGGGGATTAAATCAATTCAATATTGATTTAATGGTTAAATGGAAGGGAAAGCTAATTAATTAATAATAATTAATTAGTTTAAATAGAAGTGGTGAATAAGTAATGGAAGGTCGTTAATCACGATGTTAACTGGATAGGTGACTTAATCAATTAGTGTATTGTGATTAATTAACAACAATAAGAGGGAAGATGAGCGCTTTTGATGATATGTCATCAATTTGCGGGAAAGGAGATAATTAGCGCAATTTAAGTATTTAAATTGCTTGGGCGTAATTATGGGTGTCTACAATAGGTTCAATCTCATCTCATTTAGCATTCAATAAGAGATATAAGTTAATTTTTTTAGCATATTAGCTTGAAATGTTCATTTCATGTTTTAATGTAGAGATGTTGATAGGTTAGTTTTACTTAAGCTCTTAGCATGATAATGCATAGGTTTAATTTAGCATTGTATTGAAGCTACTAGGTGTTAATTTCAATTATACTTGCATAGCTAACTAACTCTTGCATACAAGAAATTACTCAAAAGAGGTCATCAAGTGATACTTCACTTGTGAACTAGAAAATGGATGACTTTTATGGGATAAATCATACTCATTTGCAAGGTGTGGCTTCTAACCCTAGATCTAAGAGAAGAGTTATGGAAGAGGGACAATCAATAAATGTAGGTCCTTCCTAACCCTCTTTGACTATCCCAAGAGGTAGCCATTTTAACATAGCTTCAAATGTGCAAGGCCAGCCCAAGGGTCCTTCCACATCATATCAAACACAATAAAAGGTTGTTACAAGTAAGGTGCAACGTAAGTATAAATACACTCTTTTCAATACTCCTTAACAAATGAAGAAGACCAAATTGAATATATCAATGTAGGAATCGTTGGTTATTTTGGGACAAAGAAATCTCTTACAAATAATTATGGCCAATGTCTACATTTTGAGTGAGTCACCCAAAGAACAAACCAAAGTTGTTCTTACTAATACACCTCAAAAAAGGGGTGATCGACCAAGTAAGGATGTAAAACCTCCACCCTTCTGTGTATCTTTGATCATCAGAAATCATTTAGTCCACAATTGTATGATTGATTCAGGGGCAAGTAGCTCAGTGATGCCCCAGTAGATTGTAGATCAGCTATGTCTCAAATATGATTCTATTTCTAAATGGGTGGTTCAAATAGATGGAACAACAATGGGAATTTTTGGGGTTATCAAATATTTATGCCTTAAATTATACGCATGCCCCAAATTTTCTATTCCCCAAGATATCTTTATAATTGATCTACCTCCACTCTTTGCTCTATGTCTATCTAGCGACTTCACTACCAAAATCAGGGGATATCTATCAGCTGACTAGTCTCACATGTTCTTCTAAACTAGGTATGGTACAAAGGATACCATCAAGTCTAAACCAATTGCTTCATATCATATAGAACCTTATGTTCCTAACCCTATTAATGTTAATTATACTATTTTTGATCAAGAAGATTGCACAAGTGCCTAAGATGTAAATACCCAGGTCAAGAGCATTCCTAGCTTACTACTTGATGAGTGGGGAAATGAACGATATGGTTTTGATCCATATCAAAAAATTGAGGAAGTTGGTCTTGGTATTTATTGTCTGCATGAGGATAATTCACATATGCCTAGTGTTGTCAACTCAGATGAATAATAAGATGGTATTTGGAAAATGTTTTTTAATGGATCAAGAAGTAGACAAGGTACAAAAGGAGGTGTAGTCCTTGTGTTTCCTACTAGCATTAAGTATTACTGCTCTTTCATATTTCAATTTAGTTGTTCCAAAAACACAGAATAAATGAATCCCTCATCCAGGGCTTGTAATGAGAAAGGAAGAAGAACATCAAAAAAATATAGACTTTCAGAGATAATGAATTAATTATAAACCAAGTCAGAGGGTCAAACGCAGCTAAGAATGACTTACTAAGAGCCTACAAGCATAGAGTATGGGACCCTTTGGAGGATTTTGAAGCCTTCAACATCCATTCCATACCAAGAAAAGAGAATGATGATGTTGATAGGTTAGCTCCAATTGGAGCAAAGTTTTATGTTGTGGAGAATTTCAAGAGAGACAAGTTACAACCACACATAAAGGTAGTGGTAAGGCTTTCTATACCTGAAAATGACATAAATTGGAAAGTATTTGAAAGTGATCAACAGATTGTCACTTTTATCCAAGAAGAGGTTGAATTTTCATCAAAAAATTAGAACAAATTGGAGCAACAATACGGAGACCAAGTTGTACAACTAAGATCAAATAAATTGCCTAAAGGCCTAATGACCTTGGAATCTATCTTCAACTCTGATGATCATCTTAGGAAAGAAAAGGCAATCATAACAGTAAATGGTGAAGATTCAGAGTCCATCTCAGTTAGAAAAGGAAAATTGCTCAAGATTGGTAAAGTATGCAGCCCACAAGAAAAATATGCTTTTGTAGAACTTTGTCAAGAATTTGTTGATATTTTTGCATGGAGATATGAAGACCTTAAAGGTTTTGATCCTAATTTAGCTCAACCTACCATTGAACTAGATCAAGAAGCTAAGCCTATCATTCAAAAACAAAGGTCTGTTAATCCATAGATCAAGCCTCTCATGAAAAATTAAATGACCAAGTTGATTGAGGCAAGTATCATATTTGCCATCAAGCATTCATCATGGGTAGCTAATTTCATCCTAGTACGGAAAAGGAAAAGAGAAATCAAACTGTGTGTTGATTTTAAGGATTTGAACAAAGTATCTTTGAAATATCATTACCCGCTACCCTCTATAGAACAAATCTTACAAATGGTAGCAGGTTCAGAAAGGTTTTCTCTTCTAAATGATTACTCTAGCTACAATCAGATCATGGTAAATAAGGAAGATCAATACAATACAACCTTTACCACTAAATGGGGAACCTATATAAACAAGAAAATGCCATCTGGTTTATCCAATGCCAGGGAAACCTTCCAAAGATCTATAAATATGGCGTTCAAAGAACTGATCAAAACATTGTTCTAGTCTATATAGATGATGTTTGGTGTCTTTTAAAGATGTAGTAGAACTTTCACACCTCAGAAAGGTATTTGAAATATGTAGGAAATTTTGTCTCTCTCTCAATCCTCATAAATGTATCTTCCTACCACATAAAGGCAAACTCCTTGACCATATTTTCTCTAAATAGGGGTTAGCAATTGATCCAGAGAGAATAGGCACCATCCTTGAATTACCCTTGCCTAACCATAAGAAGGAACTTCAATGTTTTAGGGAGAATCAACTTTTCCAGGTGCTTTATCCCAAACTTTGTCATTCTTGTCAAGCCATTAACACTAATGTTGAAGAAAAATTTGGTGTTTGAGTAGACTAATGAAGGTAAAAATAAATTTGAAGCCATAAAATAGGAAATAACACAATACCTAACTCTCATTAATCGTGAGTTTACAAAATATTTCATCTTGTATGTTTTTGGGGGCATAGAGACAATATCTGCTAAACTAGTGCAGACAAATATAGAAGGTTTGGAACAACCAATTACATTTTTCAGCCAGGGTTTAGACGATTATGAGGTAAGGTATTCATTTATTGATAAACATGCATTATTTGTCATAAGGAGTTGGAGGAAATTAAGACACTTGGTATCCAAAAACAAGGTTCATCTAATGGTTTCACATGCAGGTTTGAAATATTTCCTTTTAAATAAGGACCTAAATGAAAAGAGAGTCAGTTGGATAAAAAAATTAATGGAGTATGATATTGACATCAAGGTGACTAAGCTAGTGAGAGGAAAAGAATTGTGTGAACAACTAGTTTTAGACCATAAGATTGATGAAGAGGTTGTTCTCATGCTCCAAGATGATCAAGAACAACTAGATGGTGCCTCGCTTACTCCTTGTTGGACTCGTGATGTAGTCAACTTTCTCCAAACTGGCCAGTTCCCTCAAGATTTGAACAAGGCCAAAAGGAGGTATTTCATACTTCAGTCCATTCCCTTTTTGTTTATTGATGGGGTTCCATTTAGAAAGGATTCATTTAACAAAAATAAACTTTTGTAAAACCTTAATATTGTAGAATAACTGATAGAAATAATTAAATGCAAGTGTTAGATACACTATGACACAAGCAATAAGCAAATAAAATATGAAACCCTAAGTGCAAGAGAGAGATGGAAGGGTTTAATTGATTTATGCATGATGTCGGGACTGTGCAGACTGGATAAATCAATAAACATGAAGGGCATACTATCGCAACTATACACAATAAATTCTAGAGTTTTCTGATGAGTCTGGACTGGGGTGCCTGGAGTGGGTCAGGGGCACTTAGGCATTGAAGTCTACTACTGGGTACCCATGACTGTGAAAATGGATAGAACCTGAATCTTCTGGTGTCGCAAGGTTGTCATTAATAGTCATTATTGGTTACCTGTATGTCACACTATGATTGTAGAACTCACATGTAACCTACAAAGAGATTTTCACCTATAAAACCCTCAAACTACATCAAATCCCAAAAAGAAAAGATGTAATATGGGGATTCAAACTCACCCCATCGATCACCCGAGTGAGTGAACTTACAACTAAGTGTTGCATTACATCTCTGACTCCATGTAGTTCTTCTTCATGTGTGATAGAATCATTCCCTAAGATGCCCTTGTGCACTTGCACGTGATAGCGGGAAGTAGTAATATGTATCAATGTAAGTAGATGTGTGGATGGAACAATGAACTTCCCCTTCCTATGTAGTGTATACAGAAAATGCAATCCCTTGTCCCTTGAATGAGTGCTAGATGGATGCCTTTAACGCTCTTAGATGCCTTTGGATGCAACCTTAGGTGATGTTAATAGATGCTTAGAGCTCGGTCCTTTATTTTGGTCACATAGATTTGTATTTATATGATTCCCTTGGTTGAATTTTGCAATTGATAACTAGAAGGTTGATTCATAACAAAATAAGATGCCCAAAAGATAAAAGAGACCAAAAAGAAGTGAGTAAGATAGAAAAGTGTTAGGGGCACCCAAAAAGACGAGGGTGCTTGGGCGTTGGCATCCTATTTGGGCGTTGGTGTCCAGAGTCATAAAAGATAAGCAAGTGAAATATCAACTAGGTTGTAGGGTGTAAAAGATCATAAAGAAGACCAGAAACCAAGTAAAGAGGCAAAAGATAGTTGTTAATTACTATTTTTCTTTCTTAGGAATCATATGAATGCAAGTATGTTATTAAGACCTAGAAATGTACCCAAGTGCGTGATTTTGTGTCTAAAAGGATATAAATGGCATCCTCTTGAGATGCATTAAAACAGATCAAATAGAGTAAGGTGTTATATGAGTTCCATGATGGAGAAGCGGGAGGACACTTTTCTCCAAGGACAACAACACTCAGGATCATAAAGGTTGGTTATTATTGGCCCAATATTTTCAATGATTGTTATACATGGATTAAGAAATGTAAAAAATGTGCATTTTTCACAGGTAAAGAGAGGTTAGAATCCCTTCCAATCCACCCATCTCAGTGAACCAGCCATTCATGCAATGGGGTTGTATTTTATTGGGGTAATCAATTTGCATTATAGCTTGGGTCACAAGTGGTTCCTCATAGCCACCGACTACTTCACCAAATGGACAAAGGTAGTTGAATTTAAGGAAGTAAAAGAGGCTAGCATCCTAGACTTCTATAAAGGCATTCTAACCGGGTTTTGTGTTCCTTCCATGATCATTTCCAATAATTCTTTGGAATTCCTTGGTACAAAGATCTCTGACTGGGTTGTCAAAAATGGAATTTATTTGAGCACCTCCTCAAACTATTAACCCTTAGGTAATGGACAAGTTGAGTCCACAAACAAGAATCTTTTGATGATCGCAAGGAGGATCTTGGATGAGAATCATAGGACCTGGAAGACAAAGTTAAAATCAACCTTATGGGCTAATAGGATCACTCCTAAAAGGTCAACTGGTAGCTCTGCTTACAGATTGGTTTATGGTAAATAAGCAAGGTTGTCAATATCTCTTGAATTTCCAGCATTAGAGCTCATCAAGAAATTGGAGATATTTAGATTTGAGGTCATGGAAGTTAGATATGAAGAGCTCACAGAGCTAGAAGAGTTGAGAAATCAAGCAATGCAAACAATGGAGAGGGATCAAGTTCAGATTAAGAAGCGTTTTGACAAGAAAGCAATGGCGAGGAATTTTCAGGAAGGAGATCTAGTCCTGAAACGGGACCAAGATAGAGCCAAACCAGGTAGGCACTTAAAGCTTCGTACAATATGGAGTGGCCCCTATGTGATTTCAAGTTTTAAGTCAAACAATGCTTTCTAATTTTCAAAGTTGGATGGAGAGGAGTTGTTGCTCCCAGTCAATGGGATCTATCTCAAGCATTTTTATTGAGAAAATACCCTCCCTTGTACATAGTAGATTAGTTTCAATTCCTCCAAGTGCTTTCCTACATTTTTTTTGTTGGTAGTGTATTTTTCATTTCCCTAATTGTTTTGCGCATTGTTCTTGTTGCTTTTGGATGGCATGGTTCCATTGTAGTGGTTCATGGAGGTTTCCAAGGAAGATATATTTCAAGTGGAATTAGAAAGTGAAAAGGCTAAGTTGCAGGAGGAAAGTTGTGGTGGAAAATAAATTTCAAGATGGTTTTCCACTCTCATTAAATATAATTTAAGAATAACTCTCATGGTCAAATGTTCAATTCAGGAAGAACATGTCATGTTGGGCCCAATTAATTCCTTATGCATATTCAGGGGTGAATAATTTAAATTTTAGATCAATTTTTAGATTTTAGGCTAACTCCATGCCCAATGGATGCTTCAACGCCACTTATTTCATATCTAATAGGTAGATAAACCTCATTGAGTTTCCAAACTGTTATCCAATTATGTACCCCTTGCAAATCTATATAACTTATCAAGATTATGGACTTGGGCAATTTCATTGAGCTTCAAGGAAAATACTGGTATAATAGGTAAAAATCTAGGTTTTAGGGGCAAGTTCAATATACAGGGCATTCCTCTCCCTCCTGTTGGGCCCCATAATTCAATACTTAGCAAAATTTTGGGTGAAATGGGGCAAGACATAGGAAAATTTTCCAAATCGGCCTTTGGAGGAACATGGGGAAGTATTCTTTTATTCCTCCTATTCTCTACATTGTTGCATCATCTGCATGAGGAGTTCGGGTAGTTTAGTCGGTCAGATAGGGTATACATGACACACATGGAATTTTTTTATAGGGGATTTGGTTCTTTGGGTGGCCAACATAACCAATTGAAGAAGGGGGGAGGATGGATGAGGTAGTAGCAAAGTTGATGAAGGTGGACCCTGATGGAACAGGTGGAATTATTCCATGGTTCCACCAAACACCCAATTCCCCACCCAGGTAATACAATGTGGCATAGTTGAGCCGTACAAACACACATGGCACAATTCTTCCCTTCCCTCCATTCCCCATCCATGTACTTTATTTGACACCAAAGAAAATTTTGATGAAAGTGGTATGTCACGACCCACATAGAATTGCGTTATGTGCCTCCCAAGCTCCTGAAATTTGGATGGCCATAACTTTGTCCCTGCAACTCCAAATCTTACAAAATCAATCTTGTTGGAAAGGTCTCATCAAGCACTTTAATTTGGCATCATGAGTTTCAAAGGTTTGTAGATTTAGGTGGGTGGAAAAGGCAAAATACATTCCCAACATTAAAGATACAATTCCAGGAAGTTGAACTACCAATTTAATGAAGTATGGGTTCTTACCTTCTCCAACAAGCAAGATATCATGGAAGAATGGGTTTGATAGGTTTCCCATTCTTATTTTCAAACATTTAATACATGTTTTTGGTGGGTAAAGGTATAAATATGAATTTTCCTCTCTTTTACCTCCTCTTTCTTTCCCATTTTCTATATATTGGCATGTGATGCTCATTTGTAAAGGTTAGACCCCCTTAGAATACAAGGGCATCATATAAGGTGTTGCACAAGTGTTTTTGAGTTTTAGACCTCAAATTTAGACTCTTACAATGTGTTTCTTCCTCCTTCCTTCATTGTAATGGTATATGCATCCTTATAAGGTAATAAAATTCATGTTTTGTGGCTATTCTTTGCCCTAACTTGTGTTCTATTGTAATTTCTTGCATTTTCATTCATTGAGGTATGTTGTGTATGTTTCTCTACTTTGCAAGGTTTATTTTTATTGTGTTTTTCATGGAAGTGGAAGGTAATGTGTTATTTTGATTTTTGGCACTTATGTTTGTGCTCCTCATCATCATTTCCTCCCATTTCATCCTCATTGAGAGTGTCTTCCCCCGTTTTTCTTCGTGTTATCACTTTTGTTTAGAGTAGGATTTCCCTTTCATGCATCTCCCTCTTTCCTTGGTCCATGTGAATGCTTAGATTAGGATTATATAGTTTAATTTCTAGCTATAGGAGTAGTTTAGCATTAAAATAGGTAGAGGAACTAGCCTTCTTTGGAGGTTTGTCTCAAGCAGCAAGGTCCCACGCTTAGAGACAATCTCATGTTACCCAAAAACATTGATTGCTCATTCATGATAAATCATAAGGTGTTGTTTTTTGGTGATAAAATTTAGTTTTTTGGGTAAATACCGCACCATCATTATTAGGAGCCCTCCCGAACTCTCAAACGTGATCTGCATGATGCACGCAAGGGGGATAATAAATCATCTCTCCCAAACTATAGATCTCAAAAATCTCTCACAAGCATAAAAGGATATGATAGGTAAATGACCAATGATTTTTGTTACCCTCCCACCCTTCTATTTAAACCCTTCTTCTAAACCACAATTTCTCGATTTTTTTGTTTTTGCGCCCTCAAACTAACACTTTAAGCCATTTCTTCTTCTCCTTTTACATGACTCTTTCTCTCTCTCTCTCTCTCTTATCGAGCGATTATCTACTGCTTCATCACATCACCCACTCACTCGAGGGGGCACTCCCTTAGCATATTCCATACTCGTTGGGCATCCAAATGCTTCACCATGGCAAATCAAGTAGTCTATCACACTTTTGTATTATTTATTCATCGATCTGCATGTGTCTACTATCTTTAAAGTGTTATTACTTAATAATAACATTTAATGAGGGGTAAATGTACGCACTCTAAAATATCACATTACACATTCTAAACCTCCAAAACCATCCTGTAATGATTTCATAGTACATTACAACCACCTTCGACCATTTTTGACCACTTTCGATATACTCTGCTATTTTATGACCTTTAATGTCAATTATCGATCATCGTCCTGTAATTCCCCTAATCAATCCTATCACTCACACATGGTCTCAAGTTATTAAATATTCATAATATGGACCTTATTACACTTATATCTAATTCCTATGATTAATTAATTAATTTGTTGTCCAAATTTCTTATTCGTAATGAAGTTAATGCACTAGCTACTGAAGAAATTAACAACTCAGAAATGATGGAGGGTTTATGTTACCTCGAAAGCGTGATGATACAGGCATAAGATGGTGATGGATTCCGCTGCTGCAACTTGATATACTTGCAAATAATACTAAAAATGATTTTTATTAGATAGATAGATGTGGGGGCTACCTGACTAAGCAGATCCAAGAAGCTTTTGACTTCCTTGGTGGATATCAACCCCCGTTTATTTCGATAAAGTGAAATAAAAAAGGGTAAGAGCATGCAAAAACAGAAGTAGTAATGGATCTAAAAAATGATAGGAATTGATCTAAATATGGTTAGATTGCAATAACTTTGAATTAAGTGTTACTTGGTCTAGGGTCAACGGTGACCCATACTATGCACAGGCATGTTGATGACGACCTAGGAGGATGGATCTAAACCTGTAGATGAAATATAAAAACTTGCAAGGTCTGAGAACAATCTAGAAATTAACGAGGTCCTCTAATTGTTGTAAAAGGATCTACAAGAAGAGAACTAGAGGTAGAGAATTAGTTTAATGGACATGAAAGGATAATATAGATAGATTATTGGATAGACATAGCCCTGGTCGATAGTGACCAGGGGGATCGGCGGCGACTATATCAGAAAGGTATAAAGTCGAGGATGAAAATATGAAAATGGTAACTTGTAAGCAAAAGGGGTTGTAAGAGAAGGTTGTTAAATGTTCCGAAGTTGTTATTTACCTATAAGATGTTAGAAACAAAGCATATACGATAATATGATAGAGATACATAAAGTAATATGATAATGATGAGAAGATCTCACAAACGATGATCATGAGTGATGCAAGCACATTGAATGGATGTCCAAGAGTTTTTTGGATGTCTCTAAACTACTCAGGCACAAGGAAGGATGAGAATTACATGCATCTAATTTCTTCCCCCGTAATGGAAAGAAAACGCTCGGTTTATAGGGGGTCAACGGTGACTGGGTTGGGTCACCGCCGATTACGGGGAGAGTTTCCCCAATGGGCATGATTACTAATTTTGGTCAGGATTTGATGCTTTTAAAGATTAGGTGGGTGCTTTAAAGCATTAGGTGAGCAAGGGATGAGATGTGGGTAGTTAGAGCATAAAAATAGATAGGATAAAAGCTAGAAAAGCAAGGGGATTTATGTGGAGGATAAAATCATCCTAATTAAAAGGTTGGTTAGGGCAATGAGAATTTAAATGATTAATTAATTAATTAATGGGGTTAATTAATTAATGAGACTTAGGTGGGCATTTGATTAAATAAGGAGGGATAAATTAAATTAACAATTAAATATGTGCACGCGGGAGAATGAAGGCATAGATACTGATTTTAGGTGTCTACATAATCCTAATATCATTATTGTTATACATCCCCTATCCCATTAGTTAATTTACTAGTTAATTTAAATATCAAAATAATTAAATAAATCTTACACATTATCCATTTACACTTCACCTCTTATCTAATTAATTAATATCACTTTATTAGTCCATATCTCAAGTTAACTAGAGCAAAATGATTTAATTAAAGATCAAAACAATTAAACACATGTGCAAAAGGACAATTTTAGATTAAATTAAAGTGTGCATTTGACTTAACTAAAGATATCTCACAAAAAGCATGGCATTCCAAAATAAAGCAAATCAATGCAAAGGCTAAAACTCGCGTCACTTTTTTGGGTGAATAAAATAAAAGACTACAATCATAATTTAATTCTAAATATACAAAAAAATGTGCAAACTTGGCCAACTCAAAAATAACTCATCTATGCAAGCTTAAATCAATGGTTCAACTCCTCAAATAGATTGGAAACTTAATTAAATAATTCAATCTTGCTTCAATTAACTTTAGATGAGACAAGCTAATTATACAAATCAAGAACTCATCTCTCATCTATAAATAATCACTCATTCTTCTCCAATTATCATTTTTGGAAGCTTCAAGAATTACATCATCATTGTGTTGGATTATCATTCAATCTCACACTTCGTTACCCTGTCCAAATGATCACAAATCCTTTGTCAAATCAATCATTCAATCACCTTTTCTCGCAACTAATATATTTCCATTCGGAACACCTTTGCAGCATCCACAAACATATTTGATCAAGAGATTCAATAAGCTCGGTGCTTCATTCCAAGCTTCGATGATCTCATCTGAGGTTGCAAGGAGATACGAAGGAGTTGGTTTACTTTTATTTGCTTTGTTTACTTCATTATATGTAGGTTTTCTTTGTATACACTAGGGTAATTTTAGATATAGTAAATGAGATCACCTAGGATAGTTTAATATTCAAGATTGGGTGGTCCCCAATTGGATCACTCTTAGACATTTGGATTCTAAAACATGTGCCGACCCCGAGTATGGGTATGCACCAAAACACTTATATAGATAAATGGATTTCGAAGTTATATCGTCATGACCGTTAATATCTATATGGCAAGTTTTTTATGCGGGTTTCTATTAATTCAATTATATTTGGCTTAATATTATAACCCCAACTACATGATGGTTTTTCAAGTGATAAACCAACAGACAACAAGAGGTGACTTGAAAGGTTTAGGCTTATCTAACTATATATTGAGATTTGGTGATTGTCATAAGGATTTGATAGTACCAGATCAACCATAATATCATGAGGTATTCTAGCTATTATCATTAGGAAACTCGAGGCGAAAAGAGAACATTGTCAAAACCATCAACTTGACATGAAAATTTCCAAAACCATCTAATGACATTCCTAGAAAAATTTAGAGCAAAAATATTTTTTGATGAAAAGGAACATTAGTATCTATATTCTCCACCACAACCTTGCTTAATTTTTTGTGCTTTCACTCCCATCTCTTACATAACATAGGAACAACAATGTCTTGAACACTAAAATATGACAGCAATATCTAAATAAACTATAAGAGAAATCATTTCCCTCCAAACCTTCATGCTATGCAACTTCATTCTTATGAGTGACTTGATAAGAGTGCACACTATTGATCAGACTCCTCAACCTGAAACGTGCTAATTTAGCAGTCAACAGTTTTTTTACCTATGATGCTATAGAAAAGGTATTCAGAATTATCTACCATTATCTTTAGACATTGGTCTCTTCCTCGTAATATGATTCCTCTTAAAATGGCCCATAGTGTTGCTTCATCCATTTTGAGTTTTCCGTTTATAATATCGTTAGATGTGTGCCAGATTTATAAAATGGAGCTTATATTCACCCTGTATTTCTTGTAGTAAAATAAACTCAAATTTCCTCCTTGTTTTTGGAGAAATTCTTGCACCTTTAGTTTCAGGTGACAGAGTCTAAATTTCTTCTTCTACATAATTAATTAATTAGTGATCATGTTATTATTATATTAGGATGAGCTGAAATCATATACTTCCAGTCACTTGTGATGGCATCTGTACAAGTGTGAAAACAATATTACTCATATTTGGAATTGTTCAGGCTATTCAACAATATAGCATTTTTAACATCCCCTATCTTGTAGGAAGTAGTTTAACTATGGTTATGGCTATATGAACTAACATTTAATTAGTATCATGAGAGATCTTGATTCATTGTATGTGATTTGAGACATGGCGAACCCCTCATGTCATTTGGTATTAGAGCGTCATTAATCCTATGTCTGTGATGCCTTTCAAGAAAATTTTGTATTGACTGGACCGATTTGCATTGAAACAATTCTGATTTAGGATATCCCACAGTGTTCTTTTGGATTGTTTTCACTGAGATTTCAACATAATGCTTACGTAGAATATTGAAAAAACTAAGACCAATGCACATCAAATTTGGCTTTATCCATTACTACATTTTAGCATTATCGATTCTTTCGATAGATATGCAGGGTCATATGTTTCTTCACCATTTACGATCCTCCACATAGATGTCTATGTATGCATTAACAAAGACTCTGGAATGTCACTTTCCAAGTGTGGAAACGTTGAGCCTCTTATTGCATGCAAGTATTTTCTAGTGGGACTGGTCCATTGTGAGACGGATATACAAATGACATTATATTTCTCAACACAAAGTATAATTAGAAGTATAAAGATGCATATAAATCTGAGTGGCATTTGACAACGATACAAAATGTTTAAATAAAATCCACTTATTTCTAAATAACTTGATCTATTGTCCACCACATTGATTGACTTATTAGTTGACACTGGTGACACATCTGAACATCGTTATGCCTTATTGATCAAAGTAGCTTCTTTGCTAGATACAAATCCGTATGCATGGTAGCTTCAACTACGTTAATTCCACACTTACTTGACACATCCTTCTCTCCACTTTATATTATCTCTCAACACAATAGTTTGTAGCATATTGATTAGAAATTTAGTGGATTTAACACTAGCAATTTAAATACTTACGACATAGTCGCTGACTTGACCCCCTTTCCCATAAATTGAAGACAAGTTAACTAACAATGGGATCACAAATTGAATCTTCTATAGTCTTTAATTAGCTACATTACGATAGTTAAATGACAATATAAAATCCAATGGATTTTATGACCAATTAACAAGCTAAAACTAATTAAACCCCTTTTTATCTGAATTAATTAGTGGGATTCTTAATTAATTAAGTTTGGCTCTTCTATTAGATCAATAGACCATCATCATTGATTTTAGTCCAATCATACTTATCCTCTAATATCAAACTAGAAGAGTAGTTCTGAATTGATCTATAAGCTTGATCGTCATGATTAATTAATCACCTCGGATAATTAATAAATCCCCTGCAAATTCGATGAGTCACTAAAGGACATAGTAAAGTCTCATACGTGTTGACATGCAACCCTCTTTCAACCATGATCATCCCCAACTAACACATCCTTGCTTCATTATGCGACATGCAACCGAGATGAAAATCCCTAATTGATCTATTAGGTTGTATCAGGAGACTTCCACATAGATGGCAACTTACACCTAAATGATGCATATAGCCTATATTATCAGACGATTTTACCATCATAGATCATTCTTCCATTAGAGGAGCTACCTGTAACTTAATTTATGGTGACATTCATCGATCCAAGCTACCTGTAGTCATATGGAGATATGTCAAGTGGTGACTTGTAGCCATGCATTGATAAGATTCCATTCTTGAAGCCTTGCTGGAGTTCAAACATACGATCCAACCCTTCAGAAATGCTAGAGGATATGGATAGGCTTCATCTCTACAGAGAAATGTCCACCATTCTACAAACCTTAGATAGAAATTCATTAAGAAGAATATTCTTTATGTACTGTTAAAAGTGTAACACATATTCATGCAATCCATGATCGTTGAGCTCGCAACATAGATCAATTGTTTAAGCTCTAAGCATGATGGTGCAAAGATCTTAATTTAGCAATAGATGGAAATTTTAGAGCTACTAGGTGTTAGTTCCAATTCTCGTTGCACCTAGGTCTAACATACATTTTCACACACCGATAGACCTCTGAATTTGCTTATCAATGAAAGTGTCACCCATCTGTAAAACTAAAAATCATGATCTTATTGATAAATTTATACTCAGAAGTGATACAATTTATGTGGAAAAATGTGGTGTCAACTGCAACTAACACAGTTTAAAACACAGCCAAAATAATAAAACACACACACAATAGGGATATTCTACATCAATAGAACATAAAACACACTAAAATTATATATTATAATCGATTTAAAAATCTTTTACAATCTCAAAGTTGCTGCTCTGTTTTGCTTCTATAAGAAAAATTTATGTGCTACTGCACTCTATATATTCTTCTCTGTATATTTCCCTTTCACTGTATTTTCCTTTTCTACATTCTTCTTCTTTCTTCCTTGAGCTGCTGCTCTCTTCTTTCTGTATTTTTCTCCCCTTTTGTTTCTTTGAGTTGTTGCACGAACAATCACATTATTCTCCTCAAAATCTCTCTTTCATATCATTCTTGTATATAAAATATACACTTTTGATGCTAAAATTATGCCCCAAAAATGGACCCGAAACAGATATAAAATGCCACATATAAAAAAATATAAATTGGGTCTTCAAAAAAGTCATGGCCCACAAAAGAAACCAGACCCGTAAATAATCCCCAGAGTTTCACGTCCGCGGGAAGTTGGAAGCGCCAAATCCCGGATGGCATGAAACCACAGAACCTGAAATTGGATTAAAATCGAATCACTGACTCTCCAGCCAAAAGCAGACCCGGAATATAACCTGACAGCTTTCACTTTCGCATCCGGAGGACCCAAAATAGAAGGAAACTCCGGAGTTCCACGTGGTAGGGAAAAAGCGGGGAAGGTTAAAATTTCAACGGCCAAAATATTTAAGGCTTGTCATGTGGTGGTTGAGAGGGTGGAGAACATATTTCAAATAATGTGTATGAGGGGCTCGAGATTACCACCTAACACAATAAATTCTGACACTCCCCCTTAATCTAGAGCCAAACAAAAAATCATTAAAAAAATGAATTTTAATTTTTGGGATTAGGCGGTCCATTTATGACGCCTAAATTTTCTCTCAAATACTCAAACCTTTCCTTTGACAGCAGTTTGGTAAAAATGTCAGCTAGCTGTTGCTCTGACCTGTAAAATTTTAGCTCAATTTCTCCTTTCTCAACCAATTCATGAATGAAGTGATATCTGATTGCAATATGCTTGCTTCTGCCATGAAAAACTAGATTTTTAGACAATGTAATTGAAGACATATTATCACAAAAATCACATAAAACCTCCTTGTTGATTTTGTGTGCAAATCTGATAGGATTATTTTCAACCAATCATCTGACAAGTGGTTTTATTTTGCTACAATATACTTTGCTTCTACAGTGGACAAGGAAACTACTGATTATTTCTTCGAAGCCCATGAAATGGCTCTTGATCCAACATTAAACACATATCCAGACGTGCTCTTTCTATCATCATAGGCTACCTACCCAATCAACTATCTGTTTAGCCAACTATTTGCAAATCATTATTAGCTACATATAGAATTCTAAAATTGCTTGTTCCATTTACATACCTCATTGTTCATTTTCCTGCTTGCCAATGAGACTCTTTTGGTGTCTCCATAAATCTATGGAAATCAAACTAACTACATACATAATGTCTGGTCTTGTAGCAGTTAAATACATTAAGCTTCCTACCATGCTTTTATACCTTGTAGGATCCACATTGTTGCTGCAATCTTCTTTTGTCAATTTCAGACTTAATTCAATTGGTGTAGATGTTGGTTTGCAATCCAACATTCTGAATCTTTGCAAAAATTCCTTTTGCATACTTTGTTTGACATATAAAAATGCCTTTACTTTGTTTCTTGACTTCAATGCCAAGAAAGTTCTTAAACAATCCCAAATCAGTCATCTCAAATTCCTTCTTCATGGCTGATTTGAATTCATCAATTTGCTTTTCTTGCATTTCCAGTAAAACCCAGATCATCTACATACAAAACAACAATTAAAATCTCACCATTGTTTGCTTTGATGTAGAGTGTGGGCTCACTGTTGCTTTTGCTAAATCCATTACTAATAAGATAGGAATCTATCCTACTATACCAAGCTCTTGGTGCTTGTTTCAAACCATACAAAGCTCTTTTCAGCTTGTACACTTTTCTTTCATGCCCTAGGATTTCATAACCAGGTGGTTGTCCCACATACACTTCTTCTTCTAACACTCCATTCAGAAAAGATGATTTTACATCCATTTGATGGACTTTCCATTTGTGATGAGAAGCTATGGCAATAATTGTTCTCACAGTCTCTAGCCTTGCTACTGGAGAAAATGTCTCATTATAATCATGTCCAGGATTTTGTTTGTAGCCTTTGACAACTAATCTTGCCTTATGTCTTTCAATTTTTCCTTCGGGAGTAGTTTTGGTTTTATAAACCCACTTGACTCCAATGACTTCCTTTCCTTCAGGAAGATCTACTAACTCCCATGTTTGATTATTTTCTATTGCATGCATTTCTTCATCCATTGCTTCACACCATTTATTTTCTTTAATTGCTTCTTCAAAATAAATAGGATCAGGTGCTGCTGAAAATAAATCAAAATTAATCATTTCATCTTCATTTTCTTCATACCTTAACTGATCATAGATCTCTTGTACATTCCTCATTCTTCCTTTTTGCTGTAATGAGTCTGATGATGATGAAGATGCTTCATTAGTTGGTCCTTGCATGCTTTGTTGGTTACTACCATTTGAAGATTCACCCCTTTGTGAAATGGGTGTCCAACTTGGTACATTGTTTTCTCTTACTTATGTTGGTTCAAGCACAATGATAGGTGCATTTACATTTGTTTGTGGTTGCTCCACTTCTTTTGCATCTTCCCAAGATGCTTCCTCAATGAATCAAACATCCCTGCTGATTATCAACTCCTTTGTAACTGGATTATACAATCTGTAAGCTTTTGATTGCTCACTATATCCAATAAAAATGCACTTCTCTCCTCTATTATCCCATTTTGTTCTTCTTTGCTTTGACACATGTGCATATGCCACACATCCAAAAAATCTCAAGTGTTCAACACTTGGTTTTCTTCCACTCCATGCTTCTTGAGGTATTTTGTTCCTCACACTCTTTGTAGGACATCTATTTAGCAAATATATTGTTGTCCCAACTACTTCTGCCCAAAATTCATCGGACAATCCTCTTGCTTTCAGCATACTTCTAGCCATTTCTTGAATAGTTCTATTCTTCCTCTCAGCTACACCATTTTGATTAGGTGTATACCTTGTTGTGAATTGTTTCTTGATCCCATGCTCCTTACAAATAAGTTTAAAAACTCATTTGATATATACTCTCCCCCTCTATCTGTTCTCAATGTCTTTATATAATGGCCATTATGCTTCTCAACCATGGCCTTGAATTGTTTGAATACCTCAAATGTTTATGATTTATTTTTCAAGAAATAAATCCATGTCCTTCTGCTGAAGTCATCAATGAAAGTAAGAAAATACACATTTTTAGACAAGGAGGGAGTCTTCATGGGACCACACAAATATGAATGTATTAGCTCAAGAGGTGAGCTTGCTCTCCATGATTTACCTGAGGGAAAAGCATTTCTATGTTGCTTCCCCAATATGCATGCCTCACAAACCTTGTTTGGTTATTCAATAGGAGGAAATCCTTTAACCATTTGCTTTTTATAAAGAACATTCAATCCACCAAAACTCAAGTGCCCATACCTAAGATGCCATAGAGTAGATTGATCAATGGCTATTGTTTTGAATGTTGTTGTGCCTGCTACACTTTGCATCCTCAAGGGAAACATTCTATTTTGTGTCATCTGCATTATTGCAATCATCTTGTTTCTTATACCTTTGTCATATATACTACATTCTCCATTTTCAAACCTTCACCTTATATCCATTTTGGACAAGTTTTCCAATGCTGAGAAGATTATACTTCAATCCCTGGAACATAGAAAACATTATGTGATATGCTTCTTGTCTCCTTGCTTGGTGAGAATGGATATTATGCCTTTACCCATCACAGGAACTTATTGTCATTTGTTCCCATCTTCACTTCAAATCTGATTGCTTCATCTATATTATTGAACATCTCCTTATTTCCACACATATGGTTGTTGCATGGACTATCCAAATACCATACTTTCTTATTTCCTTACTCAGCTACATTGCAAGTTAAAAAGAAGGCTCCATTCTTTTCATTCTTACTCAGGTTCAACTTCTTTTGCATTAGAGAAGCTTGCATTATGATTATTATTTCTCAAATCATATTCTTTCTTTTTACATTCACTAGGCATAATGCCCAAACTTTTTAATAGTAATAACATTGCACATTTGATTTATCATACCTTTGTGAAGAACCACCTCTGGAAGTGTTGTTTCTCCTTCCTCTACCTCTTCCTCTTGCTTGTGGCTCTTGATAGTGGTTGTGACTTCCACCTTCTTGTTGGTTGTTAAATCTTCCTCTTCCTCTATTATATGCTCCTCTCCCCCTGCCTCTAACATTTGTATTTGTCTTGAAGGCTTGTTCATTGGAGGAGCTTGTTGATCTATTCATTCTCTGTTCATGGGTTTGCAAAGAACCCATCAGCTCATCAAAACTCATTTTTTAAAGCCCTTAGACTCTTCTATTGCTACCAAAACTAGGTCAAATCTAACTGGAAGGCTTCTCAATACCTTCTCTATGATTCTATGTTCTTCTACCACATCGCCATTTGTCCTCATCTGATTGTCAATGGTCATAATCCTTGTAAATAAGTCATTTATAGACTCTGAGTCTTTCATGAGAAGAGTTTCAAACTCTCTCCTTAGCATCTGCAAGTCTTACAACTTTTTACTTTATCACTGCCTTGATATGCATTCTGCAAGGTGTCCCAAGCTTTCTTTGAATTTTTAGTTGTTGTTATCATTGGAAATACTTGAATTAGTGACTGCATTTTGGATGTAGCTTAAATCTTTTGCATCCTTTCTTCTATTTTCCTTCAATGCATTCTTTGTTGCTTGTGTCAATGCATTAAATACAACCTGGTCTTCTACCTTTGTATATCCACCTATAACTAGTTCTCATAGCTCTTAAGAAGATAAAAATGTCTTCATTTTAATACACCATATGTCATAGTTCTTCCCATCAAATATTGGGGGTTGTTGTCACAAATTACTGCTACTAGAAGCCATTAAAATCAAAACTAAGACAACCTAGAAAATAAAAAACTTAAACCCATTAAATATTGAGCTTTTTATTTGCTCTGATACCAATTTGTTGGAAAAATTTAGTGCTAAATGCAACCAACACAAAGGGAAATCAAAAATAGAACATAAAACACACTAAAAATAATATATTATAGTTAATTCAAAAAATTCATACAATCATCAGAGAGTTGCTGCTCTACACAAAGAGAAATCAAAAATAGAACATAAAACACACTAAAATAATATATTATAGTCAATTTAAAAGTCTTTTACAATCTCAGAGTTGCATTGCTCTGTTTTCCTTCTATTACAATTTTTTTGGTGTTGTTGCACTCTAGATATTCTTCTCTCTATATTTCCCTTTCCACTGTATTTTATTTTTCTATATTTTTCTTCTTTCTTCCTTGATTTGTTGCATTCTCTTATATTATGTATTTTTCTCCCCTTTTGTTTCTTTGAAACCATGCTGCACAAATATATAATATTATTCTCCTCAAAATTATGCCTTTTATATCATTCCCGTATATAAAAAAATATAAACTTTTGCTGCTAAAATTATGCCCGAAAAATTGGACCTGAAACAGATATAAAATGCCACATTTAAGAAAATATATATTGGGCCTTCAAAAAAATCATGGCCCACAAAAGAAACCAAGAAATCCGTAAATGAATGGTCAGAGAGTTTCACATCCAGTGGGAAGCTTGAGCGCTCCCGGAATTCTTCCATGGGGATCGAGATTACTGCAAACCCGAAATTGATTAAATTTTGGCTGAATTCGGAGGGTTCGCATCCAGCCAAAAAAATGGACCTAGAATATAACCTGGGGCTTTTACTTTCATAGGGAGGAGAAATAGAAGGAAATCCACGGAGCTCTGTGTGGTAGGGAAAATAATGGAAAAGGAGAGGGCTTACTCATCTCAAGAGCCACACATTTTTGTGGCCCGTCAGTGTTGTGTATGAGAGGGCGGATAAACGTCAGTTACCTGCAGATTTTTTTTATGCAGTGTCTACATAACAAAACACATCTGAGCATAAACGTTAAATTCTGACATCTTCTTGTAGTGAATATAGCTCTAACTCAACTTCCTAACGTGCATACATTGTCTAGTAATAATAGTACAACTTTCCTTTATTAGATGAAAATCTCTTAGACCAGGTTTATAGAAGTATGGACGCCAACTTCATCAACAATCATTGTGCATTGTTCTATGTGAAACATGTGTTCTATTTGGAATGCCTTAGTTGGACCAAAAATCCATTTTCACTTCAACCATGTATAGGTGAAATTCCTTTCACAACTTCAGTATTATCCCCTTTAAGCATTTGTTTAGTTTTTGTCTCATATGCTATGTGAAAATCTCACTATTGTGGCATTGTACTTGAAGACCTGATGGATACCTTCTTTGCGTATTATTTTCATGTGTTATGTTCAATCATTGTTAATTAGTGAGTGTTCTCAAATAATTATTAGAGTCATGTAGATGAGAAGTAGCAATTCTCTTCCTCTTCCACATGGACCACTTGTCTTGGCCTCTTAGTGGGAAACCTCATTGTCTGCCAAGGGACAATATCACCAAAATCGTGTCACTCGTATTGACTAGCTTTTCTCACTAATACGACTTGCACATAGAGCCACTATCAATCTTGGGATGGTAATGTAATAGTGGTGGTATTCATAAGTAGATTTCAAAATGTCACCAGACATAAAATTTATTAGATTAATGACATTCCCCTGTTGGATTGCAACTTAGCGAAGTCTTTCATTGAGCCTCAACAGTAATCAACATGAGCTAATAGCACAAAGCCTAGAGGAATGCAGGCATATGTGTGTTGACAGGTCAATCAACGACCTCTCGTCGATCGCAACCCATGTTTGTTAGCACAAAAAGTATGGATGACTTGTTTTTCCAATTCATGTGGTCATAGATTATGAAGAATTTCAGCTTAATTGAGTGTTCCTAGTTGACACACAAAATGTAGCAATTTCACATATGTTTGGAAGGGAACATCACACCAATGTTCCATTTCCATTCTACGCCAAATAGGATAAATTCAAAGGCAACTTCCAATGGTAGTGGTAGTTATCTGTGTTGTTTGTAGATCGAAAAAGGGAGAAAATCCTACACATCATCACCAATACGATACACGAGTAATTACACACACAAATTGGACATGCTATGCACTATTTTGAGCCAATGTCAACTTCCAACCCATGAGTTCTCTTGTCCATGCAATTTGTAACAAGTGATCATATTCCTAAGTACATCATCTGAAAGAAGAGAATACATAGTCAGAGAGATTACCAGCGCACATGTTGAAAAGCAACATCGTGATATTTGGGTTGTTGGTTGTCATGTAAAACCGTCCTTTGTTGTGGTTGTTGGTAAGTCACTTGAAAACCCATCCTTGTTGAGGTTATTGGTTGTCCTGAAAAACCATCCTTGTTGGTTGGTGGTTGTCCAGTAAAACCTTCCTTGAAGGTTGTTGGTTTTCCTAAAAATCCATCTAGATCATGAGCACACATGGGTGACAAGCTACAAAAGAAGTGCAATTGTTTTTCTCCAATGTTCGCACTAAGGGGGGAATGTTAGGAAATAATTAATTAGTTAGTGCTCACATTATTATTATATTGTGTGTGGGACATTAGTATGTGAGTTTTGGGATGTTTGTTGGAATATATTCTCACGTATCATGTATTTGTTAGAGTTGTTAATTTATTCATATATTCTAGGTAAAGCAGTTTTAGCTCCCATATTTTATAGGAAGTAGTTTAACTATGGTTATGGATATATAATAGCCCGCATATTGGTTTCATAAAAAATTGAATAGAATATTATCTTTGTATTTGATTTGAGAAATTTTGAACCAAACCTATCAAAAAATGCAAGAATAAGAAACATTAATAATTAATCCAAAAAGATACCACATAAACACTTGCATGGAGCATCTAAATGCTCAAAATAAACCTGAATAATGTATAAATTTTTCATAAAATTGCTGAGAGAGATGCTCCACCACATTAAACATGATTTTGAGGAACCTCGTAGTGGAGAAAGATAGTGTAGACACTCAAAAATGAAAGGTGTCATGTCAATAAAATACGAAAAAACACTACAAAATATAAAACTCCCATAAAAACAACAAAATACCTTAAAAACAATAAAAAAAAATTTTATAAAAACCTCCAAAATATATAAATTGCACCACAAATACCTAATATAATAATAAACAAATACATCCCCTGTGGAACAATCAACTACACCTAATCACTCAACCACCAATAGTAAATGCGCTCCCATCTATCTATGCAATAAGGGCCCAAAGCTCACTACCTATCTCCATGCCCAAAATTTAAAAAAGAAGGCCCATAATCCCTTTTTCCCTTGTCTTACTATGGACTCTTGATCACTTTTAGCCATCATTTCATGTTTGTTTGCTTACGTGTATTCTTAACAACGAAGGAGAATTGTAAAGAACAAGTGCAAGTCTGTGATAGCTAAAATTTGAAGATAATTTTGTACAATTCTAAATCGTCTATGCAACTATTGTGTGATTTTTGTGCAATTTTATTATAATTCTACACAATTTAAAATAATCATCATTCAGTTTGACACAATTGTTTGGGTCCGTACGAGCCTCTGGTTAGGCATATCATTTATTTTTTGTCATTTAATCACTTTAGTTTTTCAATATCTTGTCGTGTCAATTTTATCTACCCTTAAAAGGATAGGAATTTGACCAATACATATCCCTAAATCACAATAAAATACTAATCTATATTCAATTTTGTGTTGTGCAAATTTAAGAAGAGGATATTGTTGAATGTTATGGAGAAGAACTAAGACATTATGTCATGTGACATGATAATGGCTCCCTAAGCATGTTGCTTGTTTGGTATGTTAATTTGATGCAAGTATTCGGTTATAATCATCTAACATTGGTATGTGAGTTCATTTCATTTTATACAAATAGGAATAGGTAGGGTTTGAAAAAATCTGGGACTATAAGACATTGACAAATGTGTCAATAAAACCTATTTCAGACCAATAATCAACAAATATATAAACATGCTAAAATTGTGTAATTTTAATGTAAGACATTGACAAATGTGCCAATAACACCTATTTTAGACCAATAATCAATAAATATACAAACATGCTAAATTTGTGTGTTCTTAATGTTAAATATCTTAAAGCACCTAAGAATTGTTACAAAATTTTACTAAAAAAAATAAAAAAACACAAAACGAGATTGAAAAGTACAAATTTATTAGGGGATCTTATAAGCAAGAGTTGTAAAGTGGAAAGTTCTTGTCATGCATGTTACCGGAGGGTCAAGTTGGATTTTATTGATTGGTCAAGTGATATGCATGTTTAATGTTGGAACAAATACAATTGCTCGTTTGTCTTTGTGTCCCAGTAGCCCGCCATCATCAAATATTCAGGGAATTGAAGTTTCAAAGTTTTCAAATAATTTTACGATAAAATTGTAAATTTCTCAGTTACGTCTAAGTTCTGATTCCCTGCCTTTGTTGGGTTTTGGAGATTCAAATAATTTAAACAATTGAAATGTGAAAGTACTCAAAATGTCTAATTATGTGAAAATAGAAAACAATATAATTATTCCACTTAGTTTTATAAAACCAATATGTAAATTCAATGTTTTTTCCCATAAATAACGTGTAAGTAAAATAATGCACTTTGTATGTGGGCCAAGAATGTGTCTCAATATCTTGCACTCCTAAATCATACATTCTACAAGGGTACCGAGGCAACGAGTAGGAAACACACATGTACCATAATATAAGGGGTAGACTTAAAGGTGCTACAATGAGTGTTAGGGTCACATATCTAGAGGGCAGTAATCCTTACACTAGGTCAACCTAGGATTTCTAAGGCTCCCGGTCAAGATAGAGGAAGGAACCCTACTAAGATACCTTTAGTTGGGTGTGGAGAGATATAAATAAATAATAAATGAAATAAGCATGTATGATAAGACTGAAATGAAAGTTATGGTAGCTAAAGAGATGATAATGAATTAGATTACTTTGCTAACTGATCCACAGGGATCCAAAATGACTCTACTTCATTAGAACAATCAACACGAAGAAGGAAAACAAAGATACAAAGGTTCTATATTTTTAGTAACATGATCATCACTTTGTGCAGAGCGCTAGTTACAGAACCATCACCCAGCCAGAGCGATGGTCTTCAAACCATTGCTCTGCATTGGGCGGTGGTCCTGGCTCTTTTGGAAAGAAAATAAAATATGAAACGAACAACCTCAAAATTTGAAATGTTGTTCATGTCTCTTCTCCTCTGTGACCTTTCCTATTCTCCAATGCACATGAGGACATGAGAAAGGCTATAAATACATGTTTGTAGAAGAGAACAAGATCATCGAAGCATGAAAGCAAGTGAGCAAGAAGTTCTTAGTGCTAGAATTGTGTCTTGTAGAAGAAAGGAGTGTCGAGACAGAGCAAACAAGTAATTGGGAGGAAGTGTGAAATATTATCTACTTCTCTTTCATACTTATTGTAATTTCTGTACTTATTGTTTTGAATTAGCCAATAAAAGTGGGAAGAAAGAGCAATTGCCCTTCCCGATTGGTGTTTACTCCTTTATAGGTTTCCAGAATAAAACTTGTTGGTGTTTATGAGTTTATATTCTTTCCTTTCCTAAAATTATGGATTCTAAGCATAAGCAAAATTCATTCACTAGCTATCTCTGTCATTTTCTAATAGAAATTAGAACAACAACGTTTAATTTTTTATTCTGTGGACAATTCCAAATTTGAAGAGTTTATAGATCACTAACTAACGTTTAAACATGTGCAATACAAAGCTCACATAACAAAATGAAGAAAGGAATTCAACTTATCTATGTAAAATGACAAGAGATGGTTAGAGCACTCACCTTGTACCTGTAGGGTGGTTACTGATGCCTCTATCTCTCCAGAGAAGCAGCACACCGAGAGAGAACCACTATTAGGTGGAGAAAGGGAACATCATTCTTGTCCTATACTCACTATATGTGACTTAATAGTGCAAGTAACCATCCAAGAAGAAGAGTATCCAATTATAAATAAGATTCAAGATTAACCAAGAGCTAGGTGAGCATATGTGAAGATGACATAAAATAATAGAGCAAATGGTAGTTCAAATGATCTTGGCTTCCTTTTTCGTATGAATGTCAAATGTGTGGCAGTTATATATAGGACGCTATCACCCGCGAGCAATGGCATAGGCCATGAGAAAATATAGCACCAACACCATCGCCCATGGGCGATGGTGTTGGCTAAGGGCAGTGAAAAAAGGTAATGTGTTGTAAAAAGTAAAAATAATGTGGCGTAGATCATGGATGTGGATGAACAAGGTGCAAAGTGGCGAGATGCAAGAAAGGAGTCGTGAATGTGATGTGCATGAGACCTAGGAGGACAAGGATAAATAATGCAAGGAAACTAAGGCCAAGACCAAATAGTGACACTCTCTCTGTAGTTTCTCTAACCCATAATGGTTACGTGAATAACCATTCCCCATTCCTAACAGGCCCCTTAAGGCACCCGAACAAGAAATAGATGCATCAGTGACCCTTATCTGCATAAAGGAAATTATTAGTAACTTGTATGAAAGATGAAAAGTGAAAATTTAGGTGTATACATATGCACCAGTCGTTGATCACCACGTGTCACAATAGTGAAACATGGGGTGGTTAATTGAAAAAGACAGTCCATAATATTGATACTGAAAGTAAGTACATAAAGGAATGCTAAAAATACTATCTAAAATGATATATACCCACCAATGCGTCCCTGATATTATCGTTCATCTTGCAACGTGCAGATGCAATGTTGCAATACCCCTAACGAAGCAAAAATGAAAGGAAACACTAGAGGATCATCAATAAAATAAGACATAAATCACCTAGCTAGGGGCCCATGGGATGGAACTCGTGTTGAGATGGTGTATGATGGTATGATGTCAAAAATAGGCAAAAATTGAATATTGTCAAAAAATTTCATGTAATAGGTCAAAATAAACGGCATGAGATTATGTTTATAACGCAAAAAATGATGCATATTGCGGAGGTCGGGAGTCAAAACGATGGTCATTTGAAGATTGAGGTTGATCGCGATCGATTTTGAATAGAAATTTGAGTTTTATATAGTGATTTTGATTTTGATTTCGTTATTACTATTTTTGGAATTCAGAGAATAGAGATTTGGAATTCCAAATTTGAGGTGTATTTCAACGTCATGTCACGAGTACGAAGTGGTGATGAAGGACGATAAGGTGGAGCGTGTGGCGAGGCGTAACCATGGGGAAGTCATTTGTATTTAATTTTGTTGAATATATTATGTGTTATTGAATTATTTTAATTTTTCGGAGTCGTTAGCACGTCAAACTTAGTCAAAATTGCATACCCCCACTAGGGTAGGATGAGGGTGAAATACAAGTGGATATTGTAGATGGGCCATTTGAATTTTATTTTGTATGATTTTTTCAATGTATAAAACTTGATTTGATATATATATATATATATATGATGATGATGATTTTTTATGATACTTGGGTGCTTGGTGTTTTTTTATTTTTTATCAATTTTCCTGACTTTTTGCATGTGTATGTGATGATGTCCATGGTACCTAGGAATAATGATAATATGCATTAGATAGGTAAAACTAGTGAGAGGGGGATCAGATAGGATATCTCAACCCACGTGATGTGAAGAATCCAATAGGTGGAACAAGGCTAAGATATCCAATGGTAAGATGTCAGGGTGCGATCAGGGTATATAAATCCAAGCAAGGACATAAACCTAAACAATGATACATAGAATACCATGGTAGATCCAATAGGAAAGACCGGGGTAAATTATATCTAAAATAGGTAGAAGTCAATACCAAGACACTCCAATTTTAGGAGAAATCTAAGGCATACATGGTGATGAATCCAAGCAGAGCGAACAACCCAAGCAAGGATGTAACGAGATATTTGAGATAGTGTGATAAACCCAAGGGGGGATTGAGATCCCAAGCGAAGATAAAAGGTGTTTGTGTAAAACCCAAGTGAGGTTTGAGAGCCCAAAACGAACGTGAGGGATAAAGCTAAAGGAGGAAACTAAGATGTAGTCAAGGTATTTGTAGGTAACTAGCCATGATGGGTAAAAGATTGTAATGTATTGGTGATGATATCATCAACTTGATTCATAATGCGACTTCTATCATGGGTCATGAGGTCCTCAATGACATGTTGTGTAATAGTGACTTGTCGATGCACTTTAGTCCGCGTGGCGAATAAGGTATTATCGATCCGATCCTCCAGTCGAGTGAGAACATCACACTGAATAACATCCATAGTGGGATGAGGATCACGTAACGAGGTGGTGGTCCATAGGTAGGTTGTGGTTTAGATAGTTTAGGGGAAGGTGGTCGGTTCTGAGAGGAATTGGTGCCATGCTTCTGATTGTGAGAGTAAGTTTCAGGAACGGGAAGCTTACTTTGCAGAACCCAACAATCGGCGTCGGTGTGCATGCAATACATGTGATGAGAGCAAAATAAAGGAGCTAAAGCAGAAGGATGTGTAGCCTTTTTGATTTGGTCGTGTTTGACCTCAACTTCAAGCTTCTTCATGGGGCGTTGATAGGCTCTATAGTCAGAAACATCATGCTCCGAAGCCTCGTGCCATGTGTAATATGGCTCGATTGTAAAGGACTGAGGAGCCGTAAGGGCAAGAGGTAGGGGGAGAGGTCTCATAGGCTGCACAGGGCTAGTGAGAGTATGATAAGGGTATTCTCATACTGCTTAATGCCTATGTATTGTGTTATGGAGTACCTTCTCACTAAGATAAACAATATCTTTTCTGATAATGAATTGGAGGATCTATTTACATAAATATTATTGATCCCCTTTACAACATTTATTCATGTTTGAAAATTTATATCTTTCGAACCATCTATGTCATCCACTTCTAAAAGAGAAAATAGGTTGGCTAAATTTTAGTAGTATGTGGAGGTGTAAACTCAAGTACGATTTTATATTTGAGGCTTCGGGCACATTTGCTACTAATTTTTCAACTATGATCGAAGGTTCCTCTTGTACTAGGATGACATCTAATCTAATGAGTTAAAAAATGATTGGTAAGACATTATCAATGTCATTTCATAACTGCGTTAAGACTTCCAATCACAAATCTAGGCATAGTCTCATCTAGGTGAGGGTTTTCTCACTTGTCCAAGCCTTCCCCTCATAATGTGTATGGAAGCATAATTACTTGCAAGTGTCATATCATATGGTCTTTAGTTCCACCATATGACGTTGATATGAGTAGGACCTGGTGGTGGAAAGAAGTTTAATTCTAACGGGAACCCATTGTGATTATCATCTATGTGTTGGGAACTCACTAAGGATAGATGATTAAATATTTATCACGTTATTCAATAGATTATAGATTCTCAGAGATATTGAATGGGATAAGCCCTACTAAAACCTCAAAATCTCAATCAATGATAAATTCTAAGAGACTAAATGTTTTTAATGATCCAATTCCTAAGTTTAATGACTAAAAAATATTCTTCGAAGAGTTTCCATAATGTATTATTATTTGGTACCTCCGACCGCCTTCTTATGATCACCCCTTGGATACAATGGTTGGCACAATTAATCAAAGACTATCCTTCTTCTCTGAATCATTATCTTTGATGAGTTTTAAGGGTTAGTCGACACTACACTTGAATCTCAGATACAATTTTTATTCTTATTTATATTAACTTCAAAATTAACATATAGGGTGTTATGGTCAATCCACATAATAAGGAAAATGTATTTATCTCACTCTTCTTCAATAGGCTGAGAATTTATGTGCATTTGTATTACTCTTAATAGGAAATTTTCACTACTACCATGAATAATCTACCCATCATGATTGGTCCTAGGGGGGTACTATATTTTGTTTTTCAACTACACCTTATTCTTGGTCATCATTTGGCTAGGTATATCCTTAGCTACATAGTTTTTAGGTTCATTTAGTCAATTATACATCAATTTTTGAAGTTCATCCGTAAGCCAATAGATTATCACCATTAGAGGCCATTGCCCTTAAGGTTTCCCCTCCTATTGTATCATGATCTCCTTCTACGTTTCCTATTCCTAGTCCTTCTATGGATATGATATTTGAAAATTGGGCACAATGTCTCTCACAACCTGAGCACTTATTGTTACTCTGTATAGGGTCATTACTGCATGACTTTCTATAGTAGGATCAATATCTATGGAGTTCTCCTGAGTTGTTTTTTACACACACTTTCCTCTCCTACATGTAATTTAGGCCTCTTAGATCTCCCAATAGAGCCTTTGGAGGAAAACAATGTTCATATCAATCTCATAAATCAAGAGATGCCTCCTAATGGTGATTGAAGTATCATAAGTTATTACTCGGCATTCTCACTCCCTTAGAATTTTATGTCAAGTACCTTAGTGAACATGGTACCCCAATAATCTTCTTACTGGACCCTCCTTATAGACTACCACAGTGTTAGGATTCCTTTAGTCCATAACATCGACACCACTTTGTACATTAGGGGTGATTAAAGTATTGCATCTATTAATTGTCTTCTTTGAAACATGTTACTACAAGCAATCTCGCTAGCAATTTTCTTTGCCAGGTATATGATTGTGACCCACATACAGAATATTTTAGGGCATCACCTTCACCTCCTGTAGAATAATTTTCACTATATATCTCTCTTAGAGGACCCACCTCTTTTGCGTTACAGGATATATGCATTGTGATAGTGCAAAAGGACATATGACCCTATGAGTAAAACATACAATGCTACAAGACCTATTTATTTTACTTGCATAAGTTATGCCATTTACATTACACATGTTTTTTGTAATATTGGTTTAATAGATAGCATTTTTTTCTGTACAAACATACATTCAGTTGGTATATTGAGTTAGATGCAACAAAAATAAATTCATACATAATTATAGGATCATCATGATTCATTACATTATCATCATTTGGGAGAAAATCCTACACATTATCAAAGGTGTCATTGATAGCTTCATGATAGAACCTTTTTTGAGTTGGGTCCTTAGCTTTGACTATTTCAATTACATACACTTATGTGACTTTTTATTTTTCAAAGTTGGGGTCCTAAGAATAAGTCTATTGTGCAGCATTTACATGTGCATGAAAATTACTCAGTGTCATTGTCCCAATTATGCCACCATTTTGATCTTACTCTGGTCATGCCACATGATTGAATAGTTGTGTGTGTTATTGATTGTTTTCTTCATTGAATCTAGCCTATGTGCCTTGATTGCTATTTTTACACTATGGGTTGATCCCATAGTTAGGTGACATCATGCTTGTTAGGGTTGTTGGTACAACTACTTTCTCTTGTTTGAACAAGCGAAAAGAGGAAGAGCCTTGAGATCGCTGTTCTTATGTCACGTTCTTATTTTTAGAAGTGTTAAAGGATTAGGACTTGTTTGTTGGATAGTATCTTGGGAGGAACTTTCTCAAATTACTTCATGATATATTCTTTCCTTTTGGCTTTTTCAAAGGCCTCTTCTAGGGAAGTAGGAAAAAAGGACCTCACCTTGTATTGAAGGCAAGGTTAAAGATATCGTAATAAAATTTGGAAGATGCTATCATTATGCATGTTATGCTCTTCCCATGTAGATAGAGTCTTGAAATATTTAATGAAAGCGTGTGCATTGATTAATTCTCAGATTGTTGACAATTGATGAAAGCATTGATGTTTTTTTTAGGTAGATCCTGATATTGGAATTTATTTATTAGGGTTGTCACTAGGGACTCTACCTCAACTATAGAATAAGGAGGAAAAGTATGGTACCAATATAAAACATCTCCAGTGACTGTCTTTGCTAGGAGTTTATGTGGCAGTGTATGAATTGGTTATGATCCACTCCTTAAAAATATTTCCAAAGGAATTGATATGAAGGGTGGGATCGGTAAACCCATCATAAGATATAGATGGAAAAATACCATCAATATCCATACTAGCGATATAGAGTGCTAAAGGATCTTGTTGGATTGTTTTCTAGACTTTGTTTTGGATGGGGGGTTGTGTTATGGGCACCCCATTAAACCCATTCTGGAAAAGGAGGGGGCATGGTGCCCTAAGATCCCGTTGAAGGGTAGTTGAATAACTAAGCCATGTTGGCTTGCATTAGGAAAAATTTAATCTTAGTGGTGGATTTTTGTTGGCTCAGTTCTCTCAACGAGTTAGAAGAATGAGGTTGGTAGTATCAGAAGTGGAGGTATATTTAGATGAACCTACTTCATCATATTTCCCCTTTTCTGTCCTATGGTCAAGTATGTTGGAGACAAAGTCTAGAAGATGGTTGCTAAGAATTTATTCTTATTCATTTTTGTATTAAGGAAACTGAGATACAAACTTCTGAATCTCAGGAGGATAATGATCAAAAGTATCGTCATTTTGAGTTTTATTCTTCATCCTCAAGTGGGACATTACGGTGAGTATAAGGATTCTTTATATGTTCTCCTATGATGTAACAATCCATAAAGAAGGGAAATTAAGCTTCAGGATGATATATCTCAAAAAAAAATTCATAAAAGAGTCAGAGAACCCATGCCCAGATAATCATGATGTATTATTGATTTGGTTGAGAAAAGTCTGAAAAACTAAGCTTAGAGACAAAATTGTATGCCATACAAGAGAATGTACATAGGTTTCAAAGGTGTCTTGGAAATAGATCCAGGGAATATACTGGATCGGTCATGTAAATAGGGTTCCACACATAAACCAAAAGCATTCACATAAGAGGAAAAAAATAGAAATGATCACCTAGGGGTGATGGTTTATGTGTAGATAGGTTTTGTGGGTTTTTAGGTATTTAAATTAAGTCAAAATTGAAGATTGGTGCTTTTAATGAGTTATTTTTTATCAGAAGGTATATAGGATTCAGGCTGTCAGTTTCACTAGAGATGTTTGTGGACCAAGAATGTGTCTCAATATCTTGCACTCCTAAATCATCTATTTCACAATCGTATCGAGGAAACAAGTAGAAAAAACACATGTACTAACATACAAGTGGTTAAATTAAAGGGGTTATATTGAGTGTTAGGGTTGCATATATAGAGGGAAATAATCCTCTACACTAGGTCAACCTAGGGATTCTAAAACCTGTGGTGAAGAAAGAGGAAAGAACCCTACTGATATATTAGTAGTTGGGTATGGAGAGGTATATATCAAAAATAAATGAAACAAACATGCATGATATAACTGAAATGAAAGTGATGATATCTAAGGATTTGATAATGAATAAGAGTACTATGCACATGTAATACTAAGCTAACATATAAAATAAGATAAATAAATGAACTTGTCTATGTAAAATGATAAGAGATTGTTAGAGCACTCACCTTAATTCAAGGATTTAGGAAAAGACAGAAGTAGAGGGAATGAATTCCACACTGAAGCACATACAATATCCTATATATAAGTGATAAAATATGATAAATTGACAAACAAAAAACATGTAATAATATGAAACCCTGAGTAAGAGAGATGGTGACTTAGTTGATTTCGTGTAACCTAAAAATGATTTGAGCAGGTGAATAGCTGAAACAGACTGGAAGCAATGTCGTCAAGGCTCGCTACAGATTCTGAGACCCATAAATGTGTAGGACAGGAGCACCCATGGGAGGACATGAGTGCCCAGGTGATATTGACTGATCTAGGCACTAGTGTCTAGTCAGATGCTCAGGCTCTATGCTTTTCTATGCAGGAGGAGCTTCGATGTTAGTTTCCTTTTCTCTCTCTAATCTTACTCTAATGTCATCGATTGTACCTGTAAACTACAAAACAATTATCTACTTGCACATGTCAACAAACCACATCAAATCTAATAAAAAGATGCAAAATGTGGAGTCGGACTGACCCCAACAGTCACCCGAAGAGTGAACTTAGTACTGAGTGTTGCACTACATTTCAGAATCCATGTAGTTCTCTGTGAAAGTGTGCATAATGATGTCCTACGTTGCCCTTGTGTAAGTTGCAGTATGATCATAGGCTAGATCTATAATGCTCCAAGTATGCAAATGTGTGAGATGAAATAGAATAGACTTCCCCTCCTATGTTGTGTATGCAGAGTGATGCAACCCTTATCCCTTGTATGGATGTGCTAGATGGATTCATTGTAATGATCTTATGCCTTTGGATGCAAGCTTAGGTGATAATATATAATGCTAGTGCTTGGCTCCTAATTTGAGAGAAATAACTAAGTATATATATGATTCCCTTGTTTGAATTCCGTAATTAAAAACTGGAAGGCCGACCCAAAGTACTAAAAGATGCCCAAGAAAGTAAAAGAGACCCAAAAGGGTGAGAAAGGGATAGAGAGGGTTAGGAGTTCTTAGGAGGGACAGGAAGGTCTAGGCACTTGTGTCCTAACTTGGCGCTAGTGTCTGAGGCCATAAAGGATAAATAAGTCAAGTTTCGATAGGGTTGTAAGATATGTAAGACTAGAAATAAGATAAGAGATAAATAAAAAAGGCCAAACGAAATTGTCAACCACTAGTTTTATTGATTAGGAATCATGAATATATTAGTATGCTTTAGGACCTAGAAATATACCCAAGTGCATAGATTTTATGTCTATACCAACACACCAAGAGAGAATTGATATTAGATGGAGAAGGGAAACATCGTTCCTTTCCTATACTCACTATAGGTGACCTAATATTGTAAGCAACCATCCAAGAAGAAGAGTATCCAATCTAATCCAAGTAAGATACAAGATGAACCAAGAGCTAGGTAAACAGATGCGAAGATGATGAAAAAGAGTAGAGCAAATGATAGTTCAAACGATCTTGGCTTCCTTTTTCTTATGAATGTCAAATGTGTGGCAGGTATATATAGGACGTCATCGCCCGCGGGCAATGGCGTTGGCCATGGGAAAATATAACATCGATACCATTGCCCATTGGTGATGCCGTCGGCCATGGGAAAATATAACATCGCTCACTGGCGATGGCGTTGACCAAAGGTAGTCAAAAAAGGTAATGTGTCATAAAAAGTAAAAATAGTGTGATATAGCTCATGGATGTGGATAAACAAAGTGCAAAGTGGTGAGATGCAAGCAAGGAGTTGTGAATGTGATGTGTATGACACTTAAGAGGACGAGGATAACTAGTGCAAGGAAAACTAAGGCCAAAACTAAATAACGACACGCTCTCTGTGTACTATCTTTAACCATAACAGTTATGTGAATAATCATTCCCCATTCCTGATAGACCCCTTAAGACACCCACTTTTGAAATAGATGCATCAACGACCCTTATCTGCACAAAGGAAATTGTTAGTAACATGTATGAAAGATGAAAAGTGAAAAATTAGGTGTATACACATTGTTTAGCTATACGTAGTGTTATGTCTCCAAGTCATATTCGTAGTGACAAAAGATACATAGTTACCGAAGTACTGTGTTAAAGACAATGTGCCCTTACGACCATAAATGGGAAACATTATAAATTTACATCTCAATAATGTTGGTTGACTAAGACTAAATCAAACAAAGAACACCATTTTTTTGTGCCCTTTTAGTTTATTAAAGATGTAAATTTCATACATTTTGTAATTTTTTAATAATTGAACAAATATGTTTTAACAAATATATATTACAATTCTATTTGTTAAAACTTCTAATAACAAGTAGATCATAGTACCACAAATGTGTCTAACCAAAAATGAAATATAGACCTGCCAAATCATAGGGGCCATTACCACTATTGTCAGTATTTAGTAATCAACATATTCAAGAAAAAACAATATCAAACAATTTATGGAGACAAAAAAGTGGTTTAGCTAAAGCCCAGAAGACCAATGTGCTTAAACTTACTCTATTTCTTCAAAAACCTTTGCATAGAGATACAAGGGAATTGGAGCACTATATATGTCTGCACATCCACAAGGGTGTTCTTTTTGGTGCTTCTCATGAGGAGCACTGTCACTGCCTAGATAAAATTGCTTGCTTCTACTTGTAAATGCAAAAACAATTGCTTATCCTACATGACATAATGAAGTATTAATAACTAGACAAAAAACAAGATAGAAATGTTTTATCAATATGTAAGAAGAAAGACACTTTAAATCTTTTTGAAGGATATTTTAAGGATGTTGATGGATTCGTCAAAATAGTTTTTTGAAGTGTACTTTATGTAAACATAATAATAAAGTAGGCTTCAACCTAATTTGATTTGAACATTTCCACAAAAAATTCCATAGTAATTTCAGTATGACATGTGCAGTCACTTAAAGCATACATGCACAAAAACAAGAGTTACAACATTGAATGGGCCTGAGAAAACCTTTTCTCTACATGACAAATGAGTTTAGATACATTTTATAAAAAGAGCCATCACGTGACTCAATTTAAATACTATAGCATATGTAGAGAATGAGCATGCTTCTACACAATTGCCATGATATGAAAATGGATAGCTTATATCTTATCCACTAAGGTTAATTACTGCTTTTCATTAATACATATTATATGTGTTAGTATTCCTTTAATGTTGAACATTTTCATCTCCTTTAGTAATATAACTATCTCACCATTTCCCAAAAATTTGAATGTTATGCATTTCCATCCTCACGTCCTTGTCATGAAACTTATGTGTCCTCTTGTTGGTGGAAAATCCTATTAACTGGTTTGAAATGATAATAAGTTGTTGATCTCATAGTTTTTAAACTAATGATAATTGGAGATATAAAAAAGACAAAAAATGTTCTTATGGGAATTATATATTGTTGGAATTATATATTTGTTAAAACATATTGGAAATATAAAAAGGACAAAAAATGTTGATTTGCCCAAGAAAAGCGTGACAAAATAAAAAATATCAATGTGGCTTATTTTGGATCAAAAATCATTGTAGAACTTGAAATCCAGGTTCTGAATTCTAACAAAGGTTTATACCAGAAGAAAGTTGAAAGAAAGCGTAAAATAATAAAGGCAAAACAAAAAATCTTCACATGATTGTTGAACTTCAAACATGAAGGAACATACCACTAAATTACCTTTGCCATATGATTTAACAAAGTTTACAACATCAATCATTGTGATGTGCCCCATCAAAATTTTGAGATGTGGTAATTTATTGACCAATGTTTTACATATAATGTCACTAAAAACCTTTTCCTAATAAAAGACATCAATATTTGGATCTCTTAGTTCTTTGAGAACCTAGGAAAAGCTACAGTAAAGTTGAACTATATTTATAATTTTTTTGAGTAGGTGTTGTAAGCTTCTAGCCAACCCCCTTGCCAACATCCACTCAAAGTCTCTTGGAAGGAAAATCATGATTTTGCTCTTGAGGAGAAGATTCTGGTTATTCTTGTGACATTTTGCAAAACTTTCATTCTTAGTTTATATTTTTCATGAATTTAGACAATGATTCATGAAATCTACTGATTGATTAAGGATATTTCTTACCTAGGGGAGAAGACCTAGTATGTGAACACGTCCCAATACTTGAACAATATTTTGCATTTAAAATATCCAATACTTGATGGAATAAAAACCAAAATTTTGATTATTGAAGTTCAAAAATATGTTTTTTTATAAACCATATGTGCATAGGGTCAACATCTCAGTATTACTTAGTACACAATAAATACTGATTGGTACTTTCATTTTCTACAATAAAAGAGTCATTTGTTCAAAATATAAAAACAACATATCAGTTGACAAACCCATCATATCTATTTAATGGGTTGAATATTTGTCTTCTCAATTCATGTCTTTCCATATTCCAAGTTGGGTTGTTCAATCACCAGATCTTTCATATCCAGACATTAAGTCATACCTGCAAAAAAAGAGGGAACCTTCTTCTCAAGATTCAAATTCATCCATTAAAAACACAAAGAAAATTGTACACTTGAAGGTAAAAAATAAATATGAATATCAAATCAAATAATTCCAGCCACAAGATCATCTCAAAATCAATTTCAACCTTTGATTAAAAAATACCCTACACCTTGATCCATGTCTTACATTTGATTGGATACTCTCAAATTGGTATTGGTATTATATATTCACTTTCCTAGTCTTCTTTACTGCTTTCTTACTTCTGCAGGGGTGCCTGATTACAGTGGATTTTATAAGAAGAGGTTTACTTCTATCAAGTTTTGAAAGGAAAGGTCCAGCAAAGCAAAAATTGCAGGTTAGTTTTCATGCCAACTGCTTCAAGAGGACACTTAAATATGTAAATAATAGTCACATTTATTACTTAAGGCCCTTTTCCACTGGAATGTATTCATACATAGAGCTCAACTACCTGTTTTCTCTGATATAAGCTAACGTATACCTTGCACTTCTGCTGAAAGCATGTTGTGATCTGCTTTTTGTTTGACCAAAGATCTGTTCAATTAAGTTAGAATTAGACATAACAGATTGCTGAGCAGAACTGCAAGTTTATGGACTGATTTCTATTTAATTTATCAAAAATTGGCCCCTACAGCAGAGCACATTAAAAAAATATTAAGATTGGAATTGAGTGATTCTTGATCATTAGATCCTGCTAAATAATTCTGTGAACATCTATTAGATAATGGCTTTATGTTTTCTCCCATAAAGTACCTTAATTGGAAATAATATTAACTTCACAATAGAATTAGTAACTTCAGAATGTAAATGACTTTTTTTTGAGATATTTTATTTGATGACTCATATGTAAGCAAATAATATTACAATATGGTTCGAAATTAAAGGCTTAAAATAAAAAAATGTTTAATTATAACTAGCTGTCAAATTGACATTGTGATCTGGAACTGACCTCTTGCATCATCAAGCCATTGCTCATTAACGTAGCTCCAACATTATTTGATTTTAGATTTAGACTGATTATACTGTATTATTTGGACTTATTATTTCATCCATTTTTTCTTTTTCCCACTCCTCTAATACTGATTATTTCATCCAATACTGAGGGCAAATTAGGATCTTAACCTTCATTTTATTCCCCATTTTAATCTCATTTTCTCTGTAGTTTTCTCTGTTTATCAGTGCCTTATACTCGGTTGCTCGTTTTCTCGTGTTTTTCTCTGTAGTTTCAAATGGTGTTTGTTTGTGAGTGGGATTACAGCCTGTGCGAGTTTTGCGTGAAGGGTGGCTTCTCAGTGCCTTGCTCGAGGTTGTCATATTGCCCACAGCATTATACAGTGAACAATCTGACCCTACAGGCACGCATTTTTTTCTTTCTTTTTCACTGTAGTTTGGAAACTCTTTATCTTATCCAACTCGTTTTCTCCTTTTTATATGAAATAATCCAACTCGTTCTTTTAGCCATTTTTTTTCTTTCATTTTCACTGAAACTTTGACTGCATTTTGTTATCCATTTTTTGCATTCATTTTCTCTGAAGCTCTGACTACATCTTGCGAATGAGAGATGAGAAGGAGATGTTGAAACAGGAATGGGCAGAACAACTTGAAAGTCTTAAACAATTAAACAAATCTGATAACCTACTCTCGAGTTTTGTAAGCTTCGTTATTTTTTTTCAGAATTTATTACAAGTCTTTGATATTGTTAATGTTTATTTATACCTAGCTGGCATATTATCACTCCTACGTGGCAAGGATTTGGTTAACACTTAATGTCTGAGCTTAGGCTGTTCGCATACTGGCCCTTCTCCCCTAAACTCTTCTAAATAAATGGCGATTGAGCAAAAACAGTCTGAAACGACTCCAAAACATGCAATGGAACAGTCTGGTAAATGGTGGTTGAGCAAACCAGTTTGGAAGGCGAGGTAAAACAACCACTGGTAAATGGTGGTTGAGCCTTTCATTGTGGCTTATCTATTACGCGCATCAAGATGATGAGGACAGATACTGTTTCTCTCTTTTATTTCGAATTAAATGCTCAACACCTGTCCCATTGTGTGAACCACTTCGGGTCTCCACCAGTAAATGTGTTATTTTTGAGAGATTCTATTTGATCGATCATATGTAAGCAAATAATATTACAATTGGTGATCCTATGTGGCAAGGAATTAGCTCCATGGGCCTGCGAACTTAGGGTGTTTGCATACTGGCCCTTCTCCCCTATAAATAAACATTTTTCTTTCCTATATCTTTAATTTTTGGGAGTAGTGCCATTATGTCAACACCCCGAGTCCACGGGTCCATCGGGCCAATTCCTTGTCATGTAGGTTTATCAATTTTACAGCTAGCTATAAATAAACATAGCTAGTTATCTTATCCCTGTAGTTTGGAAACTCTTTATCTTATCTCCTTAGTATTGGGCAGTGTTCACATAGAGTTACAGAATTCTGTTTTGTATTAAATGGTACAGATTTTATATCTTACAGAGTTAGCGAGAGATATATAAAGAATGTGCTGGACATATGTTTGAGCTGTTGCATTCTTTACCTACACTGTACTACGATTTATATTCACTACCATTAATCCTTGTGGATTTTGATAATGGTTTGAATTTCAGTTTTTCAATTTTATAGGATGCAGTGGATGTTGTTTGTGAGAAAATTCAGTTCTCATTATTTGGCAGATGTCTATGGGTTGTGGACGATACCAATTGATATGTCCAGCACATTCTCCATATATCTGTAAATGACTTATTTTCAGATAACAAGAGACTCCAGCCATATGATCGCAGGTCCATGGAGCCAAATCCTCGCCACGTAGGATTACCAATTTGACAGCTAGTTATAAATAAACATTTTTTTATCCTAAGCCTTTAATTTTGAAACATATTGAAATATTATTTTCTTACACATGATCGATCAAATAAAATATCTCAAAAAAAACACATTATTGAAACATATTGAAATTTATATAGGGCCAGTATGCGAACACCCTAAGTTCGCAGGTCCAGGGAGCCAATTCCTTGCCACGTAGGAGCGCCAATTTGACAGCTATTTATAAATAAGCATTTTTTTATCCTAACCCTGATAGATAAGACACAATTAAATGCTCAACCACCATTTACCATGGCTTGTTTTGGACACGTTACACACTGTTTCCTCTGGACGCGTTACACATTGTTTTCTTTGGACGCGTTGCATTTCCTCATACCGAGTTGTAATGCAAATGCTGGTTGTTCGTGAGTGGGCTCACAACCTGTGCGAGGCTTGCGTGAAGGGGTCTTTCTCAGTGCCTTGCTCGAGATGTTGACCCTATTCACATGTGGTTTATAAAAAAACAAATTTAGAAACTTCAATAATCAAAATTTGGGTTTTTATTCCATCAGGTATTGGATATTTTAAATGAAAAATAGTGTTCAAGTATTGGGAAACAACGTAAAAAGGAGCATATTGAGGCAAAAAAGCAAGAAAGGTTGGCAGCAAAGGAGCAAAAAAAGGAAGAGAGATTGCAACGCATTAAAGAGAGGCAAGAAAGGGATCTACAAAAGCTTGTTGAAAGACAGGAGCGCGAGAAACAACGGGAAGTAGCTCGCCAAAAAAAGGAATTGGAATTACAACAGAAGGAAGCCACTCGGCATCAAAGGGAGAAAGAGAAACAAGAAAGAGATAACAAGTTCAACAATCCGCAGGTTTTGTTTCCCATGCATCATTCCATGCCCATACAGAACTCCATGTTACAAGATATGTTGAAAGTTCCTATCCCAGATTACCACCCTTACTTCCTTGACACCAACAGAATGCAAATAACTTCAACTCCAACTACACACCCCATTATCCCACAACCTCCTACTTCACATACAACCTTTCATACCATATCTGGTTTTCCTATTCCACCATGGGTTCATCCAGTGAACCTCTTAATGACTCCAACAACATCCGTCAATGATACAATCGTTCCTGATAGTCCAAAATCAGGGCCTTTTTGAAGGTGTGACATGGAAATTGACTAACAAACTTATAGTAATAGTTTATAGTTGGTATGTAGTTTATAATTTATAGTTGGTATATTTTGCTCCGAATGTAATGAATATGGACGCATACAGTAGAAGTTTATATGTTTTGCTCCGAATGTAATGAATATGGACACATACAGTATAAGTTTATATGTTTTGTTCCAAATGTAAGAAATATAAAGACATGCATTTTATATTAATACATTTTGCTCGAAATGTAATCGTTGTTTCAGATGTGGAAACCAAACCAGCTCAGAATTTGTTAAAGGTTTACGTTAAATTGTTGCAACTTAAAATGAACACCGTGAAATAAAAACTGAAAGACAAGGATTTATTTGAATCTTGGTGAGGTAGAAACCTCACCTCTATATGGCTTAAAAACATAGAATTGTAGGTAACATTTTCCTTGAGTATTAGTAGTGTGAATACACACTGTTTCCACCCTACTTCAACTGATCTCGACGCATAAAACTGCCGCTCCAAAGCTTTCCATGCAATCTGCACATGCATGTTTAACCATTTATTAAAAAACTGAATTTGTTTGAACACAGAGAATGAAAGAAGCAGTCAAAGCTATCAAAATGCAGTCAGAGCTTCAGAGAAAATGAATGCAAAAAATGGATAACAAAATGCAGTCAGAGTTTCAGTGAAAATGAAAGAATAAAATGGCTAAAAGAACGAGTTGGATTATTTCATAGAAAAAGGAGAAAACGAGTTGGATAAGATAAAGAGTTTCCAAACTACAGTGAAAAAGAAAGAAAGAAATGTGTGCCTGTAGGGTCGGATTGTTCACTGTATAATGTTGTGGGCAATATGACAACCTCGAGCAAGGCACTGAGAAGCCACCCTTCACGCAAAACTCGCACAGGCTGTAAGCCCACTCACAAACAACCACCAGTCGCAACTACAGAGAAAAAAATGAAAAAACGAGAAAACGAGTATAAGGCACCGACAAAACGAGAAAACTACAGAGAAAGCGAGAAAACGAGAGAACGAGAAAACTACAGTGAAAAAGAAAGAAAAAAATGCGTACCTGTAGGGTCGGATTGTTCACTGTATAATGCTGTGGGCAATATGAACACCTCGAGCAACGCACTGAGAAGCCACCCTTCACGCAAAACTCGCACAGGCTGTAAGCGCACTCACGAACAAACACCATTTGCAACTACAGAGAAAAACACGAGAAAACGAGCAACCGAGTATAAGGCACTGATAAACAGAGAAAACTACAGAAAACGAGAAAACGAGAAAACGAGAGAGAAAAAGAAAGAAAAAAATGCGTACCTGATTGGTCCTATTGTTCACTGTACAAGGCACTGAGAAGCGGAGACAGTAGGTAACAGTGTGTAACAAGGGAGACAGTAGGTAACGCGTCCAGCGGAGGAGACAGCGTGTAACACGTCCAGAGGAGGAGACAGTATGTAGCGCGGCTGAGCAAAACAGTGTGGAACGACTCCAAAACGTGCCATGGAAGAGTATGGTAAATGGCGGTTGAGCAAAACAGTGAGAAACGACTCCAAAACGCGCCATGGAACAGTCGGTTGAGCAAACCAGTTTGGAAGGCAGGTAAACAACGGCTGGTAAAGGGTGGTTGGGCATTTAATTGGAGCTTATCTATTACGCGCGTCAAGGTGAGGAGGACAGATAGTGTTTCCCTCTTTTATTTCGAATTAAATGCACAACACCTGTCAAGTTGAGTGAACCACTTCGGGTCTCCACCAGTAAATGTGTTTTTTTTGAGATATTTTATTTGATCGATCATGTGTAAGCAAACAATATTTCAATATGTTTCAAAATTAAAGGCTTAGGATAAAAAAATGTTTATTTATAACTAGCTGTCAAATTGGTAATCCTACGTGGCGAGGATTTGGCTCCATGGGCCTGCGAACTTAGGGTGTTCGCATACTGGCCCTTCTCCCCTAAATTATTATATGACAAAATTAGTTATATAAATATGTCAACAACATATTTAAACATAGGAACTTTGACATCACAAGAGATGTCAAAGGCCGTCCATCGCGACTCAAAATTATATTATTAATTGAATGGATAACATGAACTAATGAGCGAACCTTAAAGCTCGTTGTGTTCCTCTAGGTCATGGGACGAGGAAGTAATATTCCCCAAAGCTCAGCCTCATCGAACGAGGCACTAATATTCCCTTGGAGGGAGGTACCTATTTGACCCCTCTCAAACTTGTCACGACAAATGAAGGAAGAACCATATAGCCGAAACTGGGAAAATATTGGAACAGATTTGAATTGAATATTTACCCCGAACAAACAGGAGCGGAGAGGAAAACCCCAAGACACAGATAATAATGGAGGAAGTTGCAGTCGCGAGCGATGGACGGCCATTGACAGTGGGATCTCATCAGCTCGCGCATTCGCTATTCACCAACTTTCCTTTAACGGCTGCATTCCTTTCCTTCGCCTTGGCTCAATCCCTCAAAATCCTCACAACCTGGTATTTTTCTTTTACTCTCTTAAAAGTTATCAAGCAGTTTCAGAAAAAAAAAAGAAATCAAAAACAAGAAACCTCATATATTTTTCTTCTGGCGAAATTTATTCATAGCTTTGCTTAGAATCGTTAGGAACATGAAGTCTAGATGTTGTTGTATCAGCCTCGCTGCAATATAAATGTTTACTGCTTAATGTTCGGACGCAATCTATGGGTTATGAACTTTTTACTTCATGGATCGCCGCCATGTTGCATGTTTTTGTTAATTACGGGGAACTCGCTTTCGTTAGGGTTTATGATCTGTAATTTTTGTGACTGCTGGTTTCGATTATCGAACTTTCATATATTTATTGTGGTCGCTTTGAATATTGTGAATTTTCTTGTCTAGCCTATTTTATGCAATCCGCCTATATCAAATAAGGCATCTTTCACCATACTTGAAAGCATCCTCAGATTTCTATCTGTTTTTTTCTTTCCACATGTCATACTAGCCAGACTTTTACTCGAAAATCTGTCAACTCAAGTTAGGATCGGACCTGGGAAAGATGTGGAAAATTGAAAAATCACGAGATATAAAGGATATAATGCGATGGTATATTATAGTGGAAAGGAATCCTCAACTAGTGGGATATGCCAGCTGATTTGTAAACTGCTTGTTATTAGAAACTTGTATAGGAAATTCCAAAAGAAATAAAGTCTTAACCTTGCTCACAGGTGGGAACTTAAAAACAAACATCCAAACTGAAATATGCCGCTTAAATTCGTTGGAAAATTTTTCATACATAGCAAAAAATCAGTTTTTTTCTGCTAGAAATCCTTGTCTGCCCTGGATTGAAATGTTGGCTGCCAGGAGAGAGAGAGGCTGAAAAATATTCATTTTGGGTGATATTTAATGTGATTTTCACAAAGTTTAATTGTCGGCTAAGTCTTAGTAGAGTTTTGGCCACTCTCACCGTGTCTGCGGAGTCTCAGCTCCTTATTCCTCTGAACTCCTTTTCCTTGTTTTGGAATCAGATTTATGCTTGGCGTGTCCAAGCCGAGTCCTGTTCCTGTGGTTGATATGTCTATCTGGGGATCAATAAAGGAAAATTTCCTTCCAGTTTCAGGAGAGCATTTTTCTTAGCGATCTGAACAACTAAATGAAGTAAATTTTGGGCCTCTGTGCCATGCTCTCAATGAGCATGGCAGTTGGTAATAGGTGTGTTTGATTTCTAAGCACATGCACCTGGAGATTATTGTAAACACTTTTTTCAGTGTAAAAATACTGTCCTGATTCCCTGTTCAGACTCTTTGTAACGGTCTTCACAAGGGCATATCCTGATTGTTAGAGAATTTGGAGACATTTGGAAAACAATCTTGTTAATAGCATGTACACTTCTGCGTACAGGTATGCTTATCTTTGGCTGTGGCTAAAAGCTGGGAAATGGCTTTGTGCCAAGGGTTTAATGATTTTGCAATATGAAGGAGCAGAATTATTGTTAAAAGACCCATTAAAAAGCTGATAAACTAAATCTGGGTAATGTGATTTGTAATGTTTTAGTAGGTGCAGATATAATTTTTCTAAAAGTACTTTTGTCCTATTTTTCAAAGACTGAAAAATTACATTCTAAGAAAGGCCTTTGAAGACCGAATATCCTGCAATCTGGGTTCTGGATACTGTACTGTTGTGTTGCATATTTTGTTCTGCTCAAAAGCCAATCCAAAATTCTGAGAATGCAGGGCTTTGACAAATTGAGGATGTACAAAACAAATTCATGATGCTGTAAGTCGAGAATTCAACAGAGGAAATGTACGTATGCTAAGGTTGCTTAGATAAGGCTCGGCATCAACCTCAAGAGTCATCTGAAAGTTAAAGATAGGAATGCAAATATTTCTTGTATTACAAGACCTGACTCATGCTTGAGTAGCTTATGCTAGAATCCTAAGCCCAGGTTTGTATGAAAGTTTGCAAGGATTATTGAGAAGGCTTTGTGCCTGAAAGATGTTTTCACTGCACAAAGATTGGTCTTATAGTTAAAGATTGTATTTAAATAATTCACAGGGTATCAGTATGCGAGATTTAAGGACCAGGAAACTATATAATAGCGATTGGTTTGAGTTTGAGTGCTCCACAAGAATTGGTGCCTTGTGGATCCAAGGATATTGCAATAGTTAATGCCTTGTGGGCATCGAGGACTTCATGAAATAATGCCTCAAGGGCTTTACTAGATATAGCCACATGCAGTGGTGAATTCATAAAATAGCGAATGCCTTGATGATTTCACTGCGGCCATTTGCTCCAATGACTTCACAAAATCCCAGACCAATAGTATCACCTGGAAAGTATGTCAGCAATAATTATAGCAGAATAAACACAGAAAAGTACAGCAGAAAATAACAGCAGCTCCGAAATATTTGTAGTACTTTTGATTTCTATGTCAAATGGCATTAAATTTTAGTCAAAACACTTATATCAGATGGTACTATGAAATCAGTCAAGAACACTCAAATACACCTCGTGCTGATGTGACGCTGTACTGTGCTGATAAAAACTGTCAATTTGGTCAATACAACAATATTGGGCAACAGAGCTGTCAACAATCTCAGATTACCCTTTCTGAAGCACCTGGCCTGTCACTAATGTCAGCAGGACCTCTCCTGTCTGCCTCACTCTTCCACCAATCTCCTTTTGCTGGTACCTCAGTGTATTTTATGCTTTCTATGATGGCCATTAGTGAGGGAAATTAAAGGCATATATAGTTTTTTGTGGATTCATAAACTAGGGTTGATGGGTCTCTTTCCCGGTTATATCGATAGCCAAAAAGATATACAATATACGTAAATATAGTTCAAAGAGAGATGCCAATGGGTCAAAGAACTAGACAAGGGCACTCAACAAAACCAGACCATACAAGTAGGAGGATACAGTTACTCTGCAATACAAAACTAAACACGAAAAACCATGGCAGAGCCAGTCAACAACAAAAAAGGAAGAGCTAGCTAAGCAGTAGCAGCCTCCACATTCACCACATTTTCAGAGTAAAATTCCAAACTAGCCGCATTCCAATGGGGTGCAGGGGGCGGTGAAGCCATATGTCCTCCTAACGAAATGTCCCTCGAAGGTAGGCCAACATGCGTTTGAGAAATTTGTATGCCCTAGTTGCCCACTTCCGCAGTGAAACAATTCCTGGGGCCTTGGGGATTATGTGGGCACGTAGAGGGGGTAAGTCTAGCTGCGGGAGGCGGCACCCTGAGGAATCCTTGTTATGAAAGTGGGCCACCACATGTTTAGCAAATTCCGTGACGATGTTGAAGCACCGCCCCAATTCCGTGAAGTCTTCCCTAGCCATGACCCCATCAGCCAATCAACCCGAACCATAGAGTAAACCAGGGGAATGCAACACAAGTTCAACCGCGGTGGCAAGCCTGACTCTGTGAGTAGGGCGGATGAAATGTAGCGCGATGGCAGCAACTTATTTGTTTGGCTCAATCTGGACCAAATTATCCACAAAGATGGAAACAATTTCAGAGTTCACTCTATGGCGTATAGCAAGCTCAACGTATTGAGCAGAAAGAACCGCCTTGATGGCGTTTAACACCGGTCCTGATTGAATGAGAAAGACATGGTGCAGGCGCTTGTTCGTCATGGCCTCAAAGAAAGCCATTTCCCGTCTGGCCTTGACCGAATGGAGGTGAGGTAACATGGGGTTAGTCATGGTAGGCAAACAAAACAGGGGCAAAGTAGAAAACAAAGTGAAGAAGGAGATGGGGAGGAGAGAATGGAGGTGAAGCAAGCCAAAAAAAAGGAGACAATGTGTGAGAGGAAATGGAGACTCAACCTTGAAGTGTGCGACCATCAATGAGAAGGGAAGTGAGATCCGAGTCTTGCGTCGCAAGAGAGGCTGACATGGGTGAGAGGACAAATGGATCAGATGTGATTTGCCAAAGTGGAAGGCAAATCATGGAGGAGTAACTCCCATAACCCATGCCATGGCTAGGCCATATTATCAACCAAGTCATCCAACGTTTGCGGGGCACCATGATTGGCTAGAAGGTCTGCCACCTTTTTAGCCTCTTGGAAGCAATGCTGGATATTCCAAATGAAGAGGCTGGAAAGGAGATGACGGGCTTGGCTGAGAATGTTGTCAGTACGCCAAGTTTTGGATTTTTCGGATTTGATGGCGTTAACAATGACCATAGAGTCTCCTTCAATGCAAATTTGATCAATGCCATAGCTGCAAGCCAACGAAGACCATGAACTAAAGCTGAAGCCTCCGCGGCGTTGCAAGAACCATCTGGGAGGTGGAAAGATCCCGCTCGAATCAGAGATCCATAGCAATCCCTAATGATGTCACCTGCCCCTGAGATTCTTGGGTTAGCCTTGGAAGCCCTGTCGAAGTTTGACTTTAATAAACCAGACAAAGGGTGAAGGGGGTATCCATTAGGAGTTGAGTTTTCAAACTTCGCTCCAAGAAGAAGACACACTATGCATAGTTACCAAATCCAACCGGATCTGCACAAAATCCGTCCGGATCCAAATTTAGGGGAAATAAATATTTTTTATTTTTAAAAATTTTCTGGAAAAAACAGTCAACCATCACCTTATATATTAAAAAATATAACATTTTACATTACATTATTAAATATTTTCATTGTTCTTGTCAAATTTTCATATTTATAAAATTCAACTCATATATTTCGGACCGGGTTTGTCCGAACTTTTTCAAGAATTCCGGATTTTGGATTTTTTTGCCCTCATGAATGGATCCGGATTTCTGGACCTGGTAACTATGATGCTATGCTAGACCCATTAACGGGTTATGAAAGGCATATGTAGTTAATTAGCATTTTTGAATTTTATGTGCTTGATGTCGTATCGGTTGGCCCTGCCTTTCATTTGATGCTGCAATAAATATTAGGTTTTGCCAAGAGAGAAAAATATAATGTTTATACTAAGTCAAAATTTCAAATAAATTTTGTAATGTTGTCATGGTGGCTTGTTAATGATGTATGTTTTCCACAACTACTTTGAATTCTCAATTGTAGCTTCTTTTATAGATAACATCTCTTTAAAATACTTTATTGTACAATTTTCATACTTTATTCTCCTTTAGTGGGACCAATAGAGCAACTTCCGCTTTAGTCCAAACCCTTTCCATAGGACAATAAAAGTTTTGAAAGATTTACTTGTTTCTCTTTATCAATAACAAACATGAGATCATAGGTAAGGCCGTGTTCCAGATTGGCAGAAAGATCTTTGATGCAATGAATAAATGTTCCTTAATGAACCTTGGCAGGCCCACAAGATTTCTAATTTTCTAAAGAAAGAACTCCAAATTTATCAAGAGAACTTACATGAAAGTTGAAGGGTGCTCACATCTTTTCCCTCTTAACTGCGCAACACATATTGAGGGGCCCTGGAATTGTTGACCCCCAACTTGTGTAGAAATTCAATTTTGAGTAGCCAGCTAGAGGAAAACCATAGCTTTTGGTGAAGCTTCTGTAATCCTAATTATTTTTGCAAAGGTCAGTGGGTTGAATTTGCTATCTTCCTTGACAAGCAAATTGTAGTGCCCTATGCCAGCTCATCGCTGACAAGTTAGACATTGGCTAACTTCTACTCATTAACTGACTTGAGTCTATCCTGCTCAATAATTGACAAAGTAAATTGTAAAATTCTTGCTAAGCATATCAACATGTTTTCTAATGTTGGATCGTGTTTTAAGGTGGCCGTCGGTTATTAACCATGCGGTAAGCACCTTGCCTCTCGCCAATTGACATTTGGGTCCATCTTGCGTGTTCGCCCTTAAACCCCGATCAACTTTTTTTTAACCACGATTAATTAAACCATCATCATATTTTAATCCCGTTTTCGATTTAATAATAATAATGGTATTGACAAGGAATAATAATAATAAAAATATAATAAATAAAGCTCATTTAGGGCTGGGCGAATTTGAGATTAGGGCTTCCTTGGTTTTCTCTTTGGTTTTCGCTGTCTTTGGAGGGGGCAGATCTATGGTTTGGGCGGCGCCCACATATACTTCAAAGCAAATGCAATGGACATGTCTTAAACGAGACCCCACAATCTTTGCTAGCTTCCTCCATACTAGTGCCGGATGGGTGCATTTGAAATAGGAAATGAACATGTACCCAAGCATTTTGAAGAGGGAATTTGGCCTGATGTCATAGTCATTGCTCAGGTAGATATGCATGCAATGTGGAAGCTTTTAGCAGGGTATGGGCATGACAACAGGCGTGAAAACTGTTTGACAAAATGCCTCAAAGAAATTGTAGTTTCATCATCAACAATGGTTGCAGGTTTTGCACAAAACAGGTTTTTTGTAAAGGCCTTAGAATCCGTCAAACAAATGCGTCGGGCAGGTGTGAGGCCAAACTCCACAACCATTGGCAGCATCCTCCTTGCTTGTGCGAAAATGGCAGCTTTAGAATAGGGTATGTGCATCCATCAAGCATATTGGAGGAGGGGTTTTGTTAGATGTTTAGTGCAGCAACTGTCCTGGTTGATGTTTATGCAAAGGTGAGTTGATCAGTCTGGATGCTTGTTGGTTGTTTTGGTGAAACGACGTCAATGCCTTGTAAGGATGCACATGTCTTTTGTTAAGCGCCTACTCCACTTTTGCCAGCATACTCTTAGTTTGCATTAAAACAGGAGCCTTAAAAGTAATTTGTTCTCACTATTGTATCTTATTGGGGCACTGTCAGAAGGGATCTTGGAGGAGGCACTCCACATGGTTTTAATACATGAAAACTCTCTGCAGACTCTCCCACATATCTCTATCTTTTGTAGGCTTGTTTTGTCAAGGATTTTCTTTTAAGAGGGTAAACAAATCTACTCACTTCAATGACAAGGGGGTTACACTTGCCACACACATCGCTGCTGCAAGATAATTTCTAAACATATATCACAAGTGTGGAAGTTTGGGTGAAGGCTCACTGGTTTGAAAGACATGGCTGAGTTGGAGGTTTTCTCGTGGAATGGCATGGCTGCAGGATATGAACAAAATGAGCTTGGTGAAGAGGCCTTGGAAACTTTAAGCAATTTCCATTGAAGGGTGAAGCTAACTCGGCAATCTTCCTTTGCACCTTCTCAGCTCGTGCCAAACTTGGAGCTTGAAACAGGGAATAGATTTTCAAACAGGGATTAAGAGTGGGTATTTATCAAAAGAACAAATAAGGAAGCATACTGAAGGCACGAGAACTGTTTGACGAAATGCTTGTTGTGGATGGTTGCAAACCACATCTAGCATGATTTCCGCATTCAAAGTTTTTCCTTCATAGTGGTATCAAAAATTAAATCAAAGGAAGAGTATCTTTTTGGTTGATGAAAAGGACCCGTTGCACAAAACATTTTTTATTTACTTACATTCTGTACAACTGAAATGGCCCCTTTTTAGTACTAACTATGCTTTCGAACCATGTCCTGAGATAATTGGAAAACATGGATAATAATATTGAATAACCGTGGCCACCAAATTAAGGAGTTGGACTCGAGTTTTCGTGTAAACATGCCACTTGAACACCTTGCAAAAGTTAATAAAAACAATTTTTTTAATGATGTGCAAAACACCTCTCTAACCCCTATAGCGAAAAAGTCAAGGTTTGATTGTATTCCTTGGTGACGTGGAATATCACATCAACCTTTAGAATGACTTTAGATGGTTGTGTGATCATTTAATGTCACGTGTCTAGGAGCCCAATTGACCATTTCATAGCTTTGGACAATTGCCAAAAGTTGAAAATACAGTTTGGTTTTGGCTTGCAGTTTAGGTACTTGTGTTGAAAACGGAATTTGACCACCACATACCCCTAGAATTTCACCATGACAATCGAAATCAACCATTAGTTTCGAGAAAACCACTTTGAGAACTAGTTTTACAATAGGGTTTTGTAGGCCTCTGGTCGTTCTGCAACAAGGACAAATTGATGCAATTACAATAATCAACTTTGGAAAGGTAGTCGCTATTTGAACCCTAGTTACCAGAAATGGATTCCGTCGACTTCGAGGGTTTCCCTGTGGATAGGAGAGTAGATGGATATTGACACATTGTGTGTTGGAGTCTTAGACATTGAATTTTGAACTTAGTTTCTTAGCCACTTTAGCTAAATTGGTCGTTTTCGTAGACTTGCAGTGATAACAGAAAACTGTCGTGGGACGTTCTTCAAGCCTAATAACTATTTGGAAACTTGTAGACACTATCACATGACTATATATATCCTCTTTTTGTTATTTGTTTTGAGAAATTTACTTGTGAAGAATATGGTGTCTTTCTCTCCTCTCTCTATCTCTCTCTAGATTGAAAAAGAAATGAAATTGCATGTATTCCTTACCCTCTCTTGTTGCGTGTAAAGTGTTTGAATTCATTATGAATGAAAAATTATGCATATGCGAAAAATGTTAGTTGTAAGATGTAACACTCTGATTTTGTATGCTAACTTGGTGAATGTTTTACATACTGTTATAGTTCTTGAAATGAAAGCAAACATGTTAAGATATGTTTTGATCTTAAGAGAATGTGTTGCTAATCTGGATTCTTGCATACTGTGGCTTATTGCATGGACAGCAAATATTGTACTTGTATGATTGCTGATGTGACGACAGATTGTCGTATAATTGCTTGCTCTTGTGCTGATTGACAGCATACCCTGAATCAATTCCATTGATTCAAGTATGCTGAGGTCCTCTTGTGTTTTCTATGTTAATTCACACTTGAACTGGACTAGGATCATTATAAGCGTGCAGCGTCTGATTACAGGTGTGAATAGCTAGCACGAAAATGCCAACGACAGGGGTTCGATTCTTGAACCCTGTACTGTCGAATTCGGGACCTCGTGGGGCGAGAAACGCCTGGACACGGGTGGCCTTGGCATGTAATCGAAGGACGGAACGTCCTGCTCTGCGTTAACATGGATGTTAGCAAGGGGCTGGAAGGAAGTTGTTAGTGTTAGTGGTTAGTGTGAATTAAACCTAAACTAACCCTAAGACCTAACATACATCCTACACTATTATCCTAGTGGATTTTTAAATTATATATAAAAAAAAAAGAGGGGAAAAATAAATCTAAATCCTAAAACCTAAGGTCTAACTAAGACCTAGGTCGAATGAACTATGTAACCTAAAACTAATCCTAAGCTAAAAGGGGTACGCAGACCCTTGGGAAGAAAAGGATAAGGATGGATAGGAGGCATTCATTGGCATTTATGAACTGTCCCTTCGGGGACGGCGCCAGTTTTGGCGGGACAGGTAGGAGATAGAGGTATCCATTTGGAAGCTTGGCTAAATTCATTTGCATGGAAAAATTTGAAAATTGGAGACTTGCCAACCCAAGTGGAGGTGGCGTAGAAAATAAGGAAAAAGGGCGAGCCTTTATTGCATTAATGGTTCTTGGTCCTCGCGACCAGCTCGCCTTGGGAAGAGTATGAGGGAATTTTGATTTTCATTTTTTTTGTTGATTCGAGCTTTTGCAAAGTTGCTCTGCATTTGGTTTCTTGGTCTGGTTCAGTCGAACCAGCTCTTGCATTCGACATTTTCTTGGAAGTTTTGAGGCTGTTGATCAGCCAAGAAGAAGGAAGAAAGTGCTGGGAATATTGTGTTGCCGTTGTGGAAGAAAAACGCGGCAAAACGAAGCTTTCTTCGAGTTCTGGAAAAGAGATTACAGGCACGTTAAGCCCTTCTCTTTAAAATCTTTGCTTGATTTAAATGTTTCATTAAAACAACCCTGCTCTTGGGTTGGGATTGTTTGATTGTTTTTGAGTTGATTTGGAAATTGGATTTGTTGATTTCTGCCTTCTTTTCCTTGGAAAAAGATATGAAACGGCTCTGGTTGCTCGGTCTTGAATTGTTGTTGCTTAAATTTGGTTGGAATAGGAATTACTGTGGTGGTTGCTTACAGTGTTCTAGAAAGAAATAAACATTTTCTTCCTCTGTACATGTGGAATGGAACGGACAGGCTGTTTAAACTTTTCTTATAATGTAATTGTTCTCCTTGATGTTGTGCGTGGAACTGCTATTACATGTGAAGAGAAAAATGGAATTTCAGTCATGTTATGTTGCTACGATATGGGTTTCCTTCCTTTCTTGCTGTCATTTTTGGAAAAAAAAAGGGGTACAGTCGTCCCCTTTCTGTTGTGGTTAATCCGTCCTTGCATTTGATTGGTTGGAAACACTTCCACGACGTGCTGGTTTGCTGACAGTATGGTGTTTGAAATAGATATAATTCTTTCACTGTTCGTGTAGTTTGAAAGTGGAACAGGTGTGTAATCGTTCCTTATAGTGTAAAGGTTTTTCCATTTAGTGTAATCGTTTCTTGCTGTTGTATTAGGAACTGCCCTTGCATGAAAAATAGAAATGGAAATAGTATGAACACTGTCTTGATTATTGAGTTGTCTGTCTTTGTAATTCTCAATGAATTACCCTCCTGTCGTGCTGGTGGTTGATGTTGAATGGAAGTTGAAACGGATTCTTTTCCGTAAAATGTTAATAGGAACAGTACAGGCAGTGCGAATTGTTTTATTGTTGTGTGATCGTCTTTTGTCACATGAACTTTTGAGATAAAATGGTGAAGGCTGTGTGAGCGGCTTGGCGTTGTTTCTGTACTGAAGTTTCATTGAAGGAAATGAGATCTTTTTGTTGCTATATGCTGTTTGGAATTAAAAAGGATTATCATTTCTTTTGAGCCTCATGGAAGGGGTATTCATTGTTTAAGAGTTTTGTATCCTGAACTGGTAGACTGTATGGTTGTTTTCACCACTATGATAATGCTCTTGTCATATGGACTTTCGTGATATGGTGGTACAGGATGTATGAGAAGTTAAGGTCGCTCTATACTGAAACTTCTTTTGAAAAGGAAATAATTTCTTTCTCTCTCTCTGCTGTGTTGATTATTATGAATACAACATTGTTTTCTTTATAAGCATACGAATGGCCTTGGGGAAAGAAAAGACAACATGTTTTGGCTGTTCATTTCTTTTCTTGCTTAAAAGGGATAAGGCTTTTCTCTCCCTTTGCTATTTCGGATTATGAAGAAATGGTATCTCATATTTTAAAGGAATGGACATTAAAATTTATATGAATGTTCGTGAGAGTTGGAAAAAGGAATAGTTTTTCCTTCTGAACTCATAGAGAAATATAATGTTTCTTGCTAGGAAAGTATGATGATTGGCTGTGTTTATTAATGCTGATCGGTCCTTTAAGATTGAATTGTTTTGGTGATTGTGTCTTAATCTTGGAATTGCTGTTGGTAATAGCAATGAATAATATATTATTTGAACGGGATAAGTTCATAGGATTATGAATTTATGTGGTTTATTGACTGCAGGATGTATAACTGGTTGTTTGGTTAACTATACAGTGAAAGAAGTATGGAACCTTCTAGTATAGTAAATACCTAGTATATATACTGATATGGTTTGCTCAACGATAAATATAATGTCTTACTAACCTGTTTGGCATTCATATGAACTGGAATTAAATGAAATCATTCTTGCTGCCAGAAAGTGAATTACGAGTGGATTTTGTAAGTTTCACTCTGAACTGTTATCTTAAATTGAATTTCGTTTGGATTCCACTGTTAGGACAGTCATGTGGAAGGAAATAGAGATATGAATGAATGTCATAGAAAAATGATCTTTCTCTTTCATTTAGTTGGAATTCTGGAATTCGTGAATGATGAATTTTGTAGTGCTTAGATGGGAGCTACTATATGCATTGCTGTTCGCTTTCTTGTTTGTACTTGAATACTCTAAATTTAACATGCTTCATGAACGGAAAGGAAAGTAATGGATTTATATTCAGTTAGTTTCATCCTTTGCATTTGTTTTTAATGAAAGGCGTGGAAAAGATAACTGTATGCTATATAGGCAGCAAGCTACTTGTATTCCTAACTTTACAAATATTGTAAATTGATACTTGCAATGATTATGTGGAAACGGGACAGCAGTCCCTTGGCTGATTGTGATGATGTTTTTGATAGTTCAGTTGTTATGCTGATTTCTCTTTTGTGACTTCTAGATTGATGTTTGCTGTCGTTTCATAAAAGCAGGGTTCTTTTATTGAAACAGTTAGTTGAAGCATCTTATTTTAAGGATAAGTGCTTAATGTGCTCAGTTCATTGAACTGACCCGTGCAATTCATTTTGCAGATGGAATTTGATTAGAATGAAGACTTGGCTGTTTTCTGATGCCTCTTGATTTAATGTAAATTAAATTGTAACTGTTGCTTTTATTCCTCCTTGAGGAATTGTGAACGAAGAAAATATGTTCTTCTGTCCACGAGTTGTATGGATGCTTTGTATAAACTATACCCAATCAGCTGGATTGGCAATTGTACAAATTATGACTTGAAATATTGAATACAGTTACAAGTGTGATATTTTCAATAATTATACCAGTTTGATTTTGCTGTTTAAATTGGAAATATGGTGTTATTTCCTGATTTGGAATTGTTTCATTATCCTTGGATGGATGTTGAATTGAAACTGATATTTATTCTTACTTAAATACAATCCTTAAGTTGAACAATGCAATTAATTCATACTTGGGTAAAGATGAATTTTGAATTGACATTAAAAAGGATTAAGAAGAATATGATTTTATAATCAGAGGGTATTCAGGATTAGCTTAGGAGCTAAGGAATATCAATTTAAATTTGGAGTATTCGAACTTCGTTTTCGAACTTCGTTTTCGAACTCCATCATTGATCCCGTTTGATAAAAATTCAGATTAAAGGATATAGGACACATATATCCATAACTAACGATCCTTAACTATATAATGTTAAGGGGAACAAATGAGTTCATTTCTTGAAGTTTAGACCTCGTTTGAATGACGTCTAATAAGTTAATATTCTGAAATAAGTTGCAGTTGGAAACATCTTGGTTAAGTTTAATAGGTTAAACTTATTATGTCCGTTGGTACGGACTGCTTAATCTAACGATTAAGAAATAAATCAAGTAAGGAAATGTAGCTCTTCGATACGAAGGAGACGATACATAACGAACTAATGGACAGTTTAGTCCCTCTTAGTTATATACAACTGCAACGGAAACGAGGATCAAGGGATCAGCGTGGACGTTGAAAATTGCTTAAACTATTAACTCGTGGCTAAGTCACTTGGGCAGGATGTGTATTCTCGTTGGGAGAATTCTGCAGGACATTGGCATACGCCAGCTACAGCAAGGTGTCTTCATGAAGACGGGGTCTTCATGACGACACAATGTTGCAGCTGACATATAGCAATGCCCTCCCGAGTTAAAACATTGAGAATACATAGGCTGAAAGTGTAGATCTTAGCTGGGGTGGAGATAGGGTATGATCTGGTATACGGAGTGACTCCGGAATACTAAAGATAATCAGACACACGGAGTCGTGGGGTAACGACACCGTATGTCTGCGTATCTTTAGTTACCAGGAGTGCCTTCCTATACCCGCTCATATTACTGGCGGGAATCGAAAGTTTAAAACGGAACTTAAACGATGAGGACTGGTAGGAACCAGAAAAGACCATTCTAGATAACAGGTGAAGTGAAGTGAAGGACGTATTCCGTAGATGTGTATCACATTCAGGAATATGATCATGCAAAGCATGTGAAAATCTTTGGCCAAAGTATCGCAATTGCTGGTTGCGTTGTCCTTATCACTTAATTTAAGATGCAGGATGTCAGATGAATATCAGTAACAGATATTCAGATAGGCTTCTTAAATGGATCACTTCGATAACCGGGGAAGGTTATGAGAACAAGTATATAAAATATACTATGCATAAACAAACATGAAGGATCGGTTGTTGCCGAGTCATGTACATGAAGGATCGGTTGTTGCCGAGTCATGAAATGAAGGATCGTTGAAACTCCGAGCCATGAAAATGGAAGATCGGCAGTTCATCGAGTCATTTACAGCAGCATATAGAATCTGTTATGAGATTGAATGGCATTGAATGTGTGTTCCATATTGTAAATATGTGAACAGGGAACATTCGTTTTAAAAGAAATTGTATGATCCAAACTGTGTGGTTTGGGCAGAGAACAATTACTAAAATCTCGAACGTGTGTTTGAATTTTATAATTCATAACAGAGAACGTTATTTTTTTTAAATTTTTTTTTTTTCCGTTGTTCTGGTGTTTTAAAATGGGGATGTTACATAAGAGAATGTCATGCCAACATTTGTCGCTAACCCACGATTACATGGTTTCCAGGTTGCAGGTAGTGCAGTGGTATAAAATGTTTGATAAAAATTGAGTGTTAATGTTGTATATGGTTTTCTAACATGTTTTGTCCTTCAAAGGTGGAAGGACGTATTGTTTTCATATTTAGATGTACTCCCGTATGCTTTATATAATGAAAGAAATTGACGTAATTGCAGATGCAATAGAGAACCGAAACATGTGAATTCTATAGATAGTGCTCGAACCTTAATAGAAAGATGCATTTGAAAACTTGTTCTCAACTTTTGTAATTGTTGTATTATTGAAGGAAGAAAAGTTCATTTTATTATGTATGTGTGTAATTAATTAATTGAAGAATATTTGTATTGTACCATATAGATCAATTGCATTGTACCATATAGATCAATTGCATTGAAGAAAGTGTACTTAGTTGATTTCAATGAATTCTAGTAATTTTGCTTAATTGCGTAATAGTTAACTCAAACTCGAAAAGTACATGTGTCGTAAGCTTGAGAAGTAACAAAGTTGTTGTTGATAGTATAGTTTGTTGAATCCTTTTACCCTTCACCGACGTGTCTTATGAATCATGCGTATTCTAGTATGCCGCTTCGAGTTCATCTAACATCTTGCTTGGTACTCGTAATGTTAATTTGTAAATGGGAAGGTGCTTAATTAAGTTGATAAAGTGTTTTAAGACCATTTGAAATGAGATCGAACATGATTATATTAAATTTAATCTATACTGTATTTCTATGACACAATGGCTAGGATAAAATCCTAATCGGGTAAACTACGCTGCCTCATGTATAAGTTAGTGATAGGTGGTATCTCTCCCCATATAGGTGAAAACTTAGTGGAATCACCCTTACAAGACTCTTCTTGGGTATCGTTCCTCTAGGGATTCTCAGGTAGTTCCTTCAAACCAACATGACTATCTAACCCGAGGAGTTGTTAGTTAGTTCCTTGCAATTGTAAATGGGGATAAGATTGTGGTTTAATGAATGGAACTCTAAGCTTCTTAGGACTAGGAAGCCTCCTCACTTGTAATGTCATGGTTCCCCTGCTGGTGTATCATTATAGTTTAGCGGAATCCTCAAATCACATGTAATGATAATGATCACTCTTATTTCGTATGTACATGGTATTATCTAACCATGACATAGAGCTTATACTTGCATAATGGCTCTTGCAACTTGTTATATAATGTAGTTCTAATATGGAAGTTATGATCTTTGAATCTAGCTAAATCGTAGAGCTCATTAAAAGGACTCTTAGTATTATGTTGACTATTGTACAAAAATCCCATTGTTAGGACATACACCATAAGTTGGTGAAACATAATCCTTTTTTTCACATCCTTGACAACACGTGGAATTTAGTTAAGAGGTTAACTGTGGATAATACCTTGTAATGGACTCCATCACATGATTGGTGTTTGACAAGATGTTGTGAAAAGGGTCATCAAGAAATTTGAAGTTGTACTTTTTCTTGGCATTTAAACCTCTTGTTATTAATAGAAGCATAATGAATGTTTGTGCGGAAGCACATATCTTGGTAACATAACCCTAACTAGTAAGTAATTTTGGAAATTTTTTGGTGTTAAAGATTGAAAATAATGTGGTGTACTACTTGAGTGTACACTCCTTTAATGAAGTGAGAATTATGCAATTTTTGAGAGAAGAACATTTGTCCTTGGTATTCGTCGGATATTGTATGATCAATTATGTAACACATGTGGTCTATAATTGGTAATATAATTGGAAGGAAATGAGTTGCCATGGTGATTAAGCATTATGATGGGGAGAAAACTCATGATCTATAAACGATAATGCAAGGCTCTAATAAGCATTATATGTGTTTTAATATAATGTGTTTAACACGAAGGTAATCTAATAACGATGAAATGCCAATCATTTGATAAGTTGTCCAAAATTACTCCCCATGTAATTTTGAACAACTTATCAAAATGACTTAGCCTTATTTCGCTTGAGGGAAGCTGCGGGACATTGATTCAGCTTGCCGCGGATAGCAGGAACGTAGTGTTCTGCGGGTTCTCGTACCCGTGAACAAAGGATTGAGCATTTCAGGGACTTAAGCAAATTTGGGTCGTCAATTCAAAGGTTGGATTATGTTTATAAGGAAGCCGAAGGCTTGGAGCACAAGTTTGATTGTCCGTGGACAATAGAACAAAAGTTAGAAAAACGACTAAGTGAAAAGCCGCGGAACACTAACTTAGTGTTTTGCTGGTATGCTGATTTATATTGTTTGGCGGGTTTCCTCGAGGAAATCCGCAAAATAGAGGAAATTGGTCGCCAATTCAAAAGCTGCGGGTCAAAGGATTAGAGACACTCGCATGTTGTGCAAAGTACTTCCGCTCCTCAAAGCTTGCGAAGGGAAAGTTTCGGGAGTTAGCAAATCAAAGGAAAATTTAAAAGCCGCAATAACGAGATGAAAATTGCAGAAAGTTTCAAAGCTACGCTGGACTTTGAATCAGAAAGCCAACCACCCCAACCACCAGAATTTAATGAAGTATAGCACCGTCTTGTGTAGTCTGATGACGTGCGGTAGACTCAAGGGGTCGTGCTGTGGTTGTTGGCATTTATCTAGGGCAGCCATGCCTATACTACAAGCAAGCTCTGTAAGAATTCATGATGCCCACACTCATTCAATGCATTTTTAGGGTAGTCAGTTCGAACTTGGCAGTTTTTTCTCCTCTCTCTTCCCTCTCTTTCTCCTTGGCATGAGATTGTATAAATACAAGTGCTTGCTCACTTTGTAAGGGTTCTTCTCCTTTTTCCTTAGCATATTTTCGAGCTCTTCTCTGTGAAACTCGAAACTTCATGTTGCTGACCTATATAACTTGTGAATGGTGATTTCCTTGCCTCGGCTTTGTATGTAAACTATGGAAGATTGATTAATTCAAGTGTGGTTTAGCTCTTTCCTTCAAATACATCGTGTTTGATGTGAATATTTCACCTTCAAGCATTTTTCGTGTTCTTTCATTTGTTTGCATTTGAACTGCGTGCATTTTCACTATCCCAGTGTCGTGGCTTTACATCTGTGTCATCTGGATTTGGGAAAGTTCCACCTTCGTTTGGTGCTATAACCACCCCTATAGCTTAGGATTTACCTTTCTTGCATCTCACTCTCCTTGGTCACTTGGAATTGTTAGAGTAGGAATTAGCTGTAGGAGTAGTTTAGCATTAGAAGTAGGTTGTGTTTTGTGGGTTTTCACGAATCTGTGCCACGAGGAAGCTGGCCTTCTCCGGAGGTCTGTCTCAAGCCGCAAGTCCCACACTTGGAGACAATCCCATGTTGCCTCAAAACCTGGATCTCTCATGATTCAGGCGCATGTGCAATTTTGAGCTCCAACAAGACCTATGTATACGGATGCTAAGGTCTTTAATTACCCCCCTTATAGACCTATTTGGGTATTGTGTTCTCTCGCGTGAAGTGAATGGGCATTGCTGATGTTGCTTTACTCGTGATAATGCACCTCCTTGTGAACGCTGTATATAATTTAAAGAAATGCTTAAACATGCGGGTTATAATGAAACAAGGAGTAAATTGCGAAAAAACTATGTTCGTGGCGGAAAAAAGCCTTAACCTATTCCTCCTATGGACAAAGGTATTGTTTTTTGTTCGCTCTCTTGGGGCTAATGCGTCATCTTTTATGAATCGTATTACTTGGTAACCTGTTAACGTGTTTAATGAATCTTGAGCTTGGTGCCATGGACCCTCTTATCTCACATAGCTTAGCTTATAGTTGTTCCACTACTCTCTCCCTATGGTGTTCTTTAAAGAAGGGAATGCTGGTACATGGTTTGTGTTCGTGCACTGAGGCACGTTGGTGCGGACGTTGGAGACCAACAAAGCAAAGGTTGTGTTTAGTGTTATAATAGCTACACAAATATAATAATTAATAATATAACAATTTTTTTCTTCTTACCTTGGTTTTAGTGTTCATTTTGGTTTGTGAATTTATGGGGCATTACACAAATTATCACCTTCTTTAATTAGTGAACCATGAGAATGCATTCGTATGCCTGGCCTAATGTCCTGGATGCCCCTGGGATGGGGACAAAGTTGCCCCCATTGACTGTGAAAAAACATCCCCTAGGGATGCCTGTGCTATTCTACTGATGGAGTGGGCATGTGTTGATGTCTTGAACACATCAAAATGCCCCTCTGCTGCCTCGGGGGCATCGGGATGCCCCTTTGTCATCTTGGGGACGTGGGAGTCTGTTTTTTTGAAAAAGAAAAACATAAAAAACGTATCCAAAACGCAAAAAAACAATACATAATCTAAACCTAAAAGAGAGGTCCACCAAGGCCCCTCATCGTAATTCAACTTGCGTAAACCCTAAACCCATTTCATTCTGCGAAAAAAATCGGAAGAAGGTAATGATATCTGACACAAAATTGCCAGATTCATCCTGGACGGAATACCTTGTCAAGAACACTCTCTCTAACAGAATTAAAACAGAAAATAAGATTGATGTTAAAGGAAAATTGACAAACACTATTATGTATTTTCATGATAAACGATAAAGTGCACAATAACCTTCTCTACTTATAAGAATGAATAGATGGAGGAGGGGATAAGATTCTTCAAGAAAACATAGAAGAAATCAATTCTTTCCAACAACTCTGTGATTACTTGAAAACGGCGTGTAGTGAAAAGTAGAGATGGTGATAGGTAGGTTTCAAGGGTGCTCGCAACTGTAATTTCTGTTGTTTTTTAGGGCTCGTGATTGTATTTTCCACCATTTTGAGGACTTGTGACCATTGTTTCAGACATTTTGAGGTCTTGCGACCACCCTGACAGGGATTTTGAGGCCTTGTGCTCATCTCGAGGGTCAAAGGCGGTTTTTCGAGCTTTTCCATCTGTAAATATTTTGCCAGAAAAGGTTATTCCATGTTGTTGAGAAGACATGAATGTAGACTAGGTTTTGCTGTAGCTGGTAATGTTTTTCGTTCACTGTTTTCCTCTCGTTTCCCTGATTCTGTGTTGATTTTCGTGGGTGTATTTGATCATGGGAAGGCTGTTTGCATGGTTGTGATGGCCCCAGGCCATGAACACAACTTTGAGGGACGTTTAGGTCACCCATTAAGGGTCGTCTAATTGTTACAAGAGAATACGGTTGAAAATGCAGCCGACGTTCGAGTATATGCTCGAAGAGCTTCCAGATCATGAGAAAGACAAGACCAGTCAATTCCGCCAGCTGACAAAGTGGAAGTAGGGCTCGACTCAGATTTGGTTGAAATCTCCAAGTGGGATGACGTACTGCACATAGTAGGAAATGAACTGGTGTTGGCTGGAGATCCTTCTGGCTGTCATAATTAGGCCTTGCAATCAACTGATAAACATGTTTTTGTGAATGAGCTGGTGTGATCTGGTGTTCTCTCTCAATCTTTGCATACAACTGATAATTACAATGCCGAGTTTCAACAAGTGGAAGGCACTGAGGCCCAGGTGATTGCTCTTGGAAATGAGAATCTGTTTAGAGCCGCTGGATTAAATTTCCCTGAAATGGACAAAAACGAATCACAACAAGTCAAAGACCTTCTACATGAAGAGGAAGAAGAGGGAATTTCATTTTCAATTTATTGGCAATAAGGAATATACAGACAGCAGGCAGAATTTGGAGCGTTGCAGAATCATTCTGTACTTCCTTCGCCGTATGCCTGAAGAGGAAGCATTTGCAAGATGATGTATGCTTAGTTGGGAAGTGAAAGGTATCTCTTTACACTCATACTGGGGTTTGGGTTCCAAATATGTTTGCCTTTTGTACAATTCTGACATGGCTGCCTGGCGGGTCCTGCAATATGGCACATGGGATATTGTTGGCTCTTTAGCGTACTTACAATCACGGTGAGCAAACTTTAATCCAGAAGATAATGCACAGGTTCACTACCACTCTGGTTAGAATTTTTGGTGATGCCAGCTGACTTGAGGCTATTTGTGGATTTATTCGCTGCCTGCTTTGGTAAGGTTTTCATCCTGGATGGTAAATGAAATTCCTTCCGTGCTAACCCAAGAGTTTGTGTCGAGGTAGACCATAAAAAAAGTGCCCTCCATTCATGACTATCTTGACAATTGATGGTGTACATCAACAAAAGGTGCGATACTTGAATCTCCTAAATGCATGTTTTGCATGTCAAGTTGAAGATCATTATATCCGTGATTGTCCTCAATTCCGTTTTGCATCAAAAATCTTAAAGGACACCCTTGTAGTAGAACTTAATGGAAAGACACCGGAGCATGAAAGTAAAGAACAACCCAATAAGAATAAGGCTTCCCCTTCCCAAAATCCCATGCATGGATCCAAAGGAAGAGGGGACCAGAAGACAAGATAGATTGAAGGGAATTATTTTTTTCCAATGACTTCAGGAGGCAAGGCAGCTATGCAAGACTCAGATAGTAGCATAGCAGAGTTTGAGTGGGGATGGAAAGTTAAGACTAATAAATGCAAAGAAGTTTCATCTCCAAAGAGGACAAACAAACAACATTTATTTGAATATCTAGCACCGCATATGAATTTTTTCAAGGATGTTGTTTCTCACTCACAAGAGAATACTGTATCAGCCTTGGTGGTTAGTAATAATTTCAGTTCGTTGGGTAACCCTCTGTTCCTAGAATGGAGATTTTTCTTTTATCCTGGAATGTTAGAGGGATCGTTATCATTGTTATAGTTGCATACATAGAAGGCCTTTATTTTCTTAGGGCTTTTGATTGTTCTGGATAATGCAAGGATGCCAAATTTTAGTCTTAGATTATTGGGGATCATATTAAGGAGGTTGGCTCTTCCAATGCAGTGTGGTTGGTTATGATTTCAACATTTGAGTGTAGGGCAACATGGAAGCTGGTTGAGGCTACTTATAAGAACATCTATTGGACCTCATGTGTGCATGCAGTGAACATGTATTAAAGTTTATTGATAAAACTGAGTTAAAGAAGTGGCGAGTGCCATAGAGGTGCAAATGTTCATATAAGGAAGAAATTCCTCAAACCGATTGAAACCAAGTTGTAACCTATACCATTTTATTGGAGGATGCTTTAGTTGTTGGAGCACTTGCAACAAATGATTATGATACATGAGTGGACTAGGTGAGGGGAGTCGAAGACAATGGGGGAAGAGGTCGAAGGATGTGGTGGTGAGATTAATTTTGGATATTATCTCCATCATATTGAGAAATTTTGTACTTTAGTGTAATTTCATTATATTCTATGTTTTGATCTATATTCTTCATCCTTTCAGTAAAAATTGGTTCTCAAGGGTAAACAGCCTATTTTCTTAGTTCTCTATTTCTCAAGGGCTAAAAGCCTTATTTTAGTTAGTGGGCTCACCCCACTAATTATAAGTAGTACCCATTCATCAGAGAGGAGATGTAATCCCTTTTAATATAAAGTGAGAGAAGAAAATACTTACGAGCAAATGGATGAGAATTAATAGAAGCATTTCTCTTTTATGTAATTGAGAGAACCAAAAGCTTTTTATAAAGCTTTGCATGAGAAAATATCCATGAGCGGATGCAAATTAAAGAGAATAATTATAGACATGACCTTTAATTAGAATTTAGAAAATTTAAAAGTTTGTTTAAACTTTAATATTTTAAAATATTCAAGAGAACTTGAGTGAAGAACTAAAAGAAAACCATTCTCTGATGAGGATGAATATTATTATTTTCAATAGTTCCGAGTGCAAACCATGCAGGGTGTTGCAAAAGATTAATTCGTTTGAATTATGGCACGTTGCCCATTTCTTCTTATCTTCTAATTTGTAATAAATATCGTCTCTCTATTTTCTGGAGCTTCTTCCCTGGATCCACTTAGATTCCTATTTTATTTTACAGTATTTTAGCCTTATCTTTTGTGATTTATGCAAAATTTTGAGCTTGGCCTTTATACATCAATTAAATTTGTGCATCATTCCAACATTCAATAAAGCTGTTGTACGTTTACTCTTCAATTTTTTTTGTTCATATATTGTGCCTAAAGAATAGTCAAGCATGTTGCAGTAGTTTTGTGCTAAGCTCAATTAAAGGAATCGGTCCGCTTTATCTTGGTGTATCACCTTTATTTTCCGTTAATTCTCTTCCCTTTTTACCCCCAAAACAACTTTAATTTCAGCACCAGGATAGAAGGAAACCGACACAGTCCAGAGATTGTTTTCAATTCCAGTCTCCATGTTATAAAATATCACATGTTACACTCTGATGTGGGTGGCAGCAAATTGGGCATTTTAGCGCATTAACAGGTATCCCTTGTTTTTACTGTTATTAGATATGTGGACTTTGAGAGTCCCAACCTTGGAGAGATATTTGAGTGCATTGATAGCATGCTTGGCCAGATAAAGGCCATGATTTGTCATATAGACCATTGCATGGTATTCTATCACGATCATATTCAGCCCATCATTTTGTAGAGGTGGGAGAAGTTCAACACCGCTTTACACATGGCTGCAAATGGAGTGAATCCCAAATGGTTTGTGGAGAGGCTTGGGAGAGTCCTTCCTATTGATGGTGAGGGGGTGAAGAAGGGCTTCGTGAAGGTCCTCAAAATAATGTACAGTGTAGAGGATGTTGCAATAATTAAGAATCAATGGAATGAATTTTCTGAACTCGGAGTCTACAAGACCTTGGCTATAAGATATATAGACTCACTATGATTCATGATAAGATGGTAAACTATGGTCCTCCGTCATTGCCAAGAACATTTTCCATCTTCATTCTTTCACAAGTTTCTAGTTCCTTTTACTGCTTAGAAAAATTGATTTACATATAGCTTTATCCACCATGTTAATTGAAACATGCTTACCTTTAGGAGAGTGGAGAGGCTTGCTGCAGTACACAGTGCTTTGCATCACATTGATTGCAAAATAAATGTTTACAAGGAGAGCCTGGCAACATGGTGGGATGTAAATCTCAAATAGCTGAGGCAAGTGTATGAGGACTAGGATGTGCAATTAGGATTGGTGGGGGTCTTGTGTAAGAGCCAAATGACCCAAATGAGTTCAGCAGTTCTAGTGATAAGCTGTTCATGGAATTTCCATCTGGTGATGACTACTTTTTGAGCTTTCTGCTCAGTGAAACTAAACATTATCCTTTTGGCAGTTTGATTTTCAATGTACAGTTTGTAATTTCGGACTTGTAATTGATGATTGAAGGTCATTGGTATAATTAAAAAAATTAATACTGCTGTTTGAATTAATTTTTTGAATTTCCCGCCCTTTGCAATCATTCATGATTAATGTGACAATGCCATTCAACGTTGAATCGTGGATGTCATTTTTTTGGAAATTTAATTTTCAAGTGTGTGTATATATATAAGTAGTTGTCCCCAAAATTTAAAATTGTTTTGCTATCCCTAACAATGTTTTCCCCTCCCGCCTTGTCTTCCCCCTGGCCTCGCCGCACCCATCCACTGCCCCCGACATTGCCAAAATCTGACACCGCCAAAATCTAACTAATTGTGGCATATACCATGGAGGCTATAGAGAAAAGAACTACAATGGATGAGGTTACCACTGAGGGTGCCAAGGAAACTATCAAGGCAAAAGAGGTTCTGGACCAGAAAGAAGTTGTGTAGAACTCAAACAAAAACAGTGTGGACTTTGCCATAAGAGGGGCACACATGATTCATTTGGTTCCCCGAACTCAGCACAATTTTTAAAAAAAGGTGGAACGAAAACAACAGAACCACACAATGTTACAAAGTACAAGCAATAGATGAGCTCAACATGTATCTAAAATATTGTGGAGTTGAAAAGACAAGATAAGAACTATGAAACTTATAAAACTATCAATAATACCCGTATTGATCAGTTGGATAGTTATGAGAAGAAAGTATCCATGATTGATAGATTGAAAGAGCATAAAGATATTTTGGATGGTTTATAAAAGAAAAGGATATACAAGAGGATGATAGGAGATAAGTGCAAGAGAAATTGAGAGTGGTAGTAACCACAAGAAGTGACCAAGGGAAAGTGAGATAGGAAGATGAATCTGATGAAGAGTAAGACAAAGGGGATTATGTCAACCCAAAATTGCATGATAGAGTAGTATAGAAGAGCATGAAAGTAATTAAACACAAATATAAATAGTTCTAGGAGAAAAGTACTTATTTTGAGGAGAGTAAGGTAGTGGTACTGAAGAGAATAACTTAGCTAATAAACAATCAAGGACTGATTGAGAAATTAGAATAATTCTGTAAGTATTGGAATAAGCAAGAGAAAACACATTGAGTCCATCGGGTAGCTAAAAAATTAAGAAAAAAAATGCTTTTGGGACAAAGTGGAATTGGAGAAAATGAATGGTATACTTAGATGTAAAATTAAATGATCAGGAATTCTGACGCACATTAAATTAGGGGCTGATGGTAATGTAATGCCGTGAAGAATATGGGAGGAAATCAGGAAGCCGTCATTATAGGAAGTAGATTACGCCATATCTATGGTAGATAGAAGCTTAAAAGTACTTTTAGGAGTATTGAAAGGTGTCAAATTGGACTTCACAGGGATAATAAAAGTGGTAGATTTTGAGGTGATGGAAAACCATCCAAAGAATCCTACATATTCAATTTTATTGGCATTACAGTGGTTTGCTGACTATAACGGTCATTTGGAAGAGGAAGAAGTCACATTTGAAAGAAATGGTATTATAGCACATCTACCTATATAGATAGTCATAGTTTCCGCATGGGCAGAAGAGGTGTGACACAATTAAGATGAAAGCAATTTTGATGTGTATGATGGGTAAAAGAGAGGTACCTAGCTTGGTTATCAAATATAGGGATCCAATCTAAGACCGGCCACACTCTGCAGATACAAAGGTGCTCAAGGAGCGCCAATGTCGTAAACCTAGAGGATAGTAGCCCTAGCCCTAGGATAGTTATATGAAAGATCCCCTAATGGGACTATTCCGCCTCAAGCTGGATTATCAGTCAAACCCAAAGCAAAATACAGATTTCACACGATGAGAGCAATTAAATAAAGGGCAGATCAGAATTATTTATGAGATTTGCTACTTGGGTTATGAGATAAACCCATAGAAATCAGACCTTAAATTTTTACTTCTTCATTCAAGACTGAAGTACAGACTTTTCAAGCTCGACTCCACAGAAATATATAGATTAAAGTACCAAATAGATCTGAAATTATTTACAGAAATCTGCAGAGGCATCTTTAACCATTTCTGGACTGTAAAAGGCTGATTTTAATAATAAAACACCCTGCAAAATACAGTCAGAAATAACTGTTGTAATAGAGGTTTTTTGGACCTCTGAAACACACCTTAAATGTATATGAGGGTAGCTAAAATCCAGCTCCAACAGCAGTTGATGAAAACTGATTTCAGGCCCCTCCAATGTGTCCAGAATCTGCCCAAACTGGGTTGCTCCAGCTAGTGCAAAAAAGATGGTTTAACAACCTGATTGTTCTTGAAATTCCAATACAAAATATGAGTGTAATAGAGAGTTTTCGTTCCCTTTACACTATTCTCCTTGAGGGTTTTCGTCCTCAGAAGTTACAGCAACAAGTGCTTTAGCTTACAAGCCAATATCAAAGTATGAAGTGAGTATGGAATGCCCTTCTAAGTTGATCTCTCCCTTTTTAAATGAAAAATGACCCAAAGGCCACCCTTTCTCTATCCAATCAGCTCCAGTTATTATTTCTAAGCAAGTTTTCCCTCGTAGGCCTAGTCGCATTTTTGCCTAGGGAAGATATAAAAATAGTATGGGCCTATTTTAATTTCTAAATAACCATTATCCATCTCCTAGGCCATTCGCCATTCTTTCTAGGGGGGATACAAAATAAAATTAGACCCATATTTGTCCCTATGCACTTTTCCTAGAGATTACAACTTTAATTTATAAGTGCATCCTTTCATTAAGCCAAATAATTAATTATAAGTGCTTTAATATTTTCTTTTAGGCACTTATAAAAATTTATTGCGACTTAAGTCACCCTTACACACACTCTTTGGCCATCGGGTAGACAGAATGGGCCAAAGGTCTTCCATGCTATTAGTCGAGAAAGAAGGACATTACATTATGGGTTTTCAAGGCTTACAACTAAGAGAAAGATAGGTATCCTACTAGGATTTAGAAATAAGAGGGGATAACCAAAGGGTGGATAAAGCCAAGGGGCATAATAATAATAAGACAACAATATAATAAAGCAAACATACATCTACTCAAATCTATAGCAATGAATGACCAACAAGTACATACAAAATAAGCTACTAAAGAGGGTTAAAAATACTTCCCTGTAGTGTGTTTGTGACCGCTGAATCGCTGATGCATAATCCTCCCTAGAGACAACACCAGTGAGAGAGAATCACTATGAGTGAAGAAGGGGAAAGCTCAACAAGATCTCCAGTCCTAACTCACTATGGTGACCCAAATATATAAGAGGTAAGCTCCAAGACTCCAAAGTCAGCTAATGAGGTGCGAAATAGTGCGAGTAAGATAAATGATAGCAAGGAGTTGTATTGATTATAAGTTGGTTGCAGTGGTTATTTTACAAAAGAAAGGTGGAGTATATATATCCCGTGGGCGATGGCATTGACTATGGCAAAACCAAAACAAGTCCCATTGCCCATGGGCGATGGCGTCGGCCGTGGGGAAAATCCTAAGGTCATAGCGTGAAAAAATGAGGAATGGAGGCTAGAAGGTAAATGAAGGTGAGTCATGAGGGTGTAGAGTGACCGCAAGCAAGGATACTAAATAATATGCAATAAGTAGGTAGACATAGTGTGACAAGTAGACATAATGAGTACAATGTGTGAACAAAGGGGAGAAACGAGGCAAGTATAGGGTTATTGAGGCGAATAACGACATCTCTCAAATGTTGTTTTTTAGCCCGCATGACTAAGATTGATTGTACCCCAATGCCGGTGAGCCCCTTAAGGCACCCGCTTAGGAGGAGAATGCATCAACATCCCCTACATAAAAGAAATAGTTAGCGGACGTTAAAATATGGTGTATACATGATGAACTACAAGGTATGTGTGCCTTAGGTGACACTAGGATGATATTAATTCGAGGAAGGTCTTTGAAATACTATTCAAAACAACGTTTGTCAAAATGGAGGGATGGTTCAAAGAAATAATGTACTACATTGGAACATTTAGCCAAAAAACACACATTGACAATTACAAAGCTCATTGGCAGAAGATTGTGTTTGGGTCCATGTAATATCTCTGAAAATAATTTCTAACAAATCTGGATATTTTGTTAAATCCTAGGGCAACAGTATTAGAAATCTAACTTTTATAACAACAACAATAATCTGATTTCTTATATAAAAACAACAAACCATAATGCGTAAAAATTAGTCTTTTATTTATTGAATACGAACCAGCTACAATAAAAATGCTAGTGTTTTAATACAATTGTTTGGAGCTGAACTGTCCGAACACTTGCACCCTGAATTGTCACTGCAACCCCTGAAATGGAAATTCAACATTAGCAACCGGTAAAACCTTTTTTTCATGTTCATACCCCTCAACATGGTCTTCTTGGAACTCCAATCCAAAACCTTTTCGCAGATCTGATTTTTCTTTCTTTGGCTCATGCGCCATGATTTCGTCTGCTCTCCTCATCACTAAAGGAGAACTCTTATTAGATCCATCAAAAGCAGCGAGTGACAACCTCTCTAAAGCCTGTGACAGATCTCTCTGATTAGTTTGTGGCCTAGGTTCAACTCTTGGTCCACCCTTGCTTTCCTTCAGATTAAGAAAATTGGTGAAGGATATGGCATCTCTAATCTCATCGGGAAGTACCTTGTACTCCTCATAGCTGACAACAATATCATTTTCTATGGTAGGCTGAATTTCTTCCTTATGAATTGCTTCCTCCCTATGTAGGAAGCTAGGTTAGAAAGGCCTAATAGTAGAACCAATGGCTGTCCTCTGATAGTGTTGGTTATGGTTCACTCCTGAAGAGCTTGCCTCACCCTTTGGAGCCCTTTGCATATTTGTGTTCTGCATAATTTGGATCAACTATCATATCAACTAACTTGTCTTGTCCCTGAACAACCCTGTTAAAACGTACGTCTTCTGTGTCTTTGTTACCCATGACTTCTGGTTGTTCTGTAGCTTTCTTCTTCTCCTGTTGCTAGTATCTAACTTCTCTTTCACTACCCTGCATGAAGTTCAAAGCAACACTTTTTTTTTTTCTTCCTCTGTTTTTTTTAAATTCCCTTTCACAAGCTGGGAGGAAATTCGCTCTTGTACCACTGTAATATCCCTTTAGATAATTTCTAATAAAGCTGTATATTTTGTTAAACCCTAGGGCAACAATATTAAAAATCTAACTTTTATAACATCGTCGATAATCTAATTTTTTATATAATAACAACAAACCATAATGCGTAAAAATAAATCTTTTATTTATTGGATATGAACTAGCTACAATAAAAATACTAGTGTCTTAATACAATTTTTGGAGCTGAATTGATAGAACACTTGCACCCTGAATTGTGATTCTGAAATGGAATTGCCCAGCGGAGAAGTGAGGGGTTCCGTCCTCAAATTTGTGTGTAAAGGAGGGTTTTCATCCTCTATTATGGAAGCATAAGTAGAAGCTACTTGTAGACAAAAAATAACTGATGAATTTCCAAGATGTTTGAACAATAAACCCCAAATCTACCTTTATAAGCTTCAATCCTTCTCAAAAGTGGGCGCCCTCTTTTGAGGATACATGCATGCTCCATAAACAATTAAAAAAAAATAGTTCCTCCTCCATATTGGCGCCCCATCCTAAAAATATGATTAAACAAATTTAAAAATACTTTATCCACCTCCCATCCTAAAATTAAGACTTCATGCATCCTTCCCTAACTTTGGCGCCCCCTTTATTTAATTATTAATCTAACTTTGGCGTCCAATAATAGAAGTCATCCCTTATATTATTATTTTATTCTTTTTCAGTTCTTTAGATTAAAATATAATTTAAGTGTCCTTTTTCCAATTTAAATATAAAAATATTCTTGGATCACTTAAATTAATTTATTTCCCTCTTTAATTTCTCCTTAGCCTACAGAAAATAATAAGAATAGGCTTTGGGTATTCATTATTAATTAATTCTAAAAAGGGGACAACACTTAAATATTCCTATTGGACATTAAAACCGTTATCGTGAGTTTGGTATATGCTCCAAGAAATGAGGAAAGGAACGAAAATCCGGGATTAGTAGAAAACAATTTTTTGCTGAACATTTAACTTTTGGGACTTAGATAAATGAGTATGTAGAGCATTGCGAAAGATTAAATCATTTGTATTGCCAATGGAAAAAACAATAGAGAAATTTGGTAAAGTAGGCAAACATAATACCAAGATTAGAACTACAAAAGATTGGGAACAAATTGGGGTAATCCACAGAGAAAAAGTAACATTGCAGTGTCGCAACATAGGAAAGATAAAAATAGATCCAAAAGAAAACCCACAAAACATCCAATTCAATATTAAAAAAGGAGAATTAACTTGTAGAAATGGATGAGGATTAGACAAAGTATTTCTTCCAAACCCTCAAAATTGGAGAAGAGAATTCTGTTGTAGAAGGAGACCAAGTTGGCCAAGTCAGGAGGATATTGGGAGAGGAAAGAAGTGTACAAAGTAGTCAAAACTCCTGAAAAAATACAAAGATTTGTTCCCAAAAGCTTTAAAATAATTACGCCAAATAAAGGAGGAAGTAGGTGTAGTGAAGAAACAAGTAAAAGAAGAGACAAAACTAACTCCGAAACGGCCATATAGATTAAATGCCAATGTAAAAGTGAAGAATGAGCTTGATAAAATTTTGGAAGGTGGAATAATTCAATTGATGGACGATGCAAACTGGATTAGCCCGATGTTAATTCAAAATAAAAAGACAGGAGGGACCAAAATTTGTGTAGATTTCTGAGAATCAAACAAGGTCCATGATATAGTTGTGGGAGGACATAATGTAGGAGATCCAAAGATGCAAATGATATTGGTGGGATTGTGGTGTTCAATAATGTTTAAGAATGCACATTTGTATGTCTGATCATGTGATATATGCCAATGCATAGGAGAGCCTAACATATGCGATGAAATTTTGTTAACACCAGTTCTGGCCTTGGTGCCGTTTGTGAAATGGGCAATTGATTTCATTGGGCCAATCAAGTGTGCAACAAGAAGAACATAGGTGAGGTTTATTATAACTGGAACAAAGTACTTGACAAGATGGGTGGAGGCTACACTAATGAAGGATTGTACAACAAAGATAACACCAAAATTCATCTATTAAAATATTATAATGTGGTTTGGATGCCCACTAAGTATCACAAGTGATCAAGGGAAGTATTCTCTCAATGAAAAAATAGAGTTGAAGCATTTTCTCATAAGCCACAATAAGAATACACCGTACCACCCTTAAGCAAACAAACATGTAGAAGATTTTAATGAAGTGTTGGAAAAATGTTTGATGAAAATTTGTAATTTGTAAACCACGGACATGGACTTTAAGAAACTTGTGGTACTTTGGGCATACCGCACAACATATAAGAGATTGACGAAGTATTGTCCCTTCCAAGTAGTATATGAGCTTGAAGTTGCAGTTTAATGGAATTCATAGTACTAAGTCTAAGGATGACTGTGGCATATCAGATGAATGAAGAAAATTCATTACATGAGAGATTGATTGAATTGGAAAAGTTAGATGAGAAGCGGTTCATTGCCATAGATAACCAAACAAAGGAGAAAAAGAGAAAAACACAACATGATAGACGCTGCAAACACAAAGTTTGAGGAGAAGATAAAGTACTATTGCGTGATAGCGATAATAAAAATCCCAGAAAGCTAAAAATTGTTGGTTGGGCCATGCGTAGTGGCGTAGATATTGCCATTAGAGGTAGTAGAACTAAAAACACTAATATGAGCGAAGAGAAATGGGTTTGTAAATGAGGAAAGTCTCAAGGGCTACATTGTCGCGTACTAAACAATAGGTTTAGTTTGAAAAAAATAAATATACATAAAAAGTCATTTTTGGAAGAAAATAGAGAAAAATATCAAAAAAATTGATTTTGAAAAAAAAAAAACATTAAATGAAACAATTTCAAAAAAAAGAAAAATAAACAAAACAATTTTAGAAAATATGAAAAATAATTTTAGGAAAAAATAAATAACAAAAAAGCTAAAGATTGAGAAAAAAGGCAGAGCAAGAAGAAAATCAGTGTTGTCTAGGTGCGTGTACCCACCCATTTTTTAGGTGCCCCAGAGATGCACCTGCATCGGGTATGCCGATGCAGGTGCATGTGCGAAAGACACCCCTTTTTGTACTTTTCCTGCACCTGGTGCAAAATGTTGCACCCCCTACAAGTAGGTGTGTTTTTCAAAATTTATCATGCGCCCTACATATTTTGCATGTAAAATACAAAAACATTTAGAAAAAAAGTATAAGCAGTAGGTTGTAATCCTAAAAGCTAACCAAAACAGCTAAAAGCTTACAAACTAAAGTTAAAACATAAAGGCAAAGTGTTTTTCATCAACATGGGCTGTGTTTTACAAAGTTATGATTGTATCTAGTTTGGCCAAGTTTCAAGGGCTCACACCCTTGCACCTTGCGTACCCTTGAACCCATGAGCACACATTTTGGGAGCCTGCATTGGGTGATGCTTACCCACACCTTGCATACCTCACACTTGTGCACCTAGACAACCTTGAAGAAAATAAAAAACATAAAATAGAGTTCCGCCAAATAGCAAATTGACAATTTGGCAGTTTGGTGAGGGAGGAAGGTGAAAATCTGAAAGGGTGCTTCCTAAATAGAAATAAATACATTCAAGCAAGTGGGAGTGAAAAGGACATGTAATTCAATTAAACATTCAAAATTAGCAGCAAATATGAAAGGACACAATGATTGAGGAGTGAACTAAGAAAGGGAAATCCGAGCGGAATCCGAGGAAATGTAAAAAGTAAAAACAATAAAGAAATAAATAAACACAGATTAAAGACGGTTTAATCTGGCAAGGAAACAGGGATGAAAACATGTAAGTAGTAGAAAGTGTACCCAAATCAGATTCACTTAAACTTTGAAGTGAGATTCAAGATCTAAAAAGACAACATTTTGCAGCATAAGAAGTAGGGAATTGAGAAGATTTAGCGGGTACCAACAACTGTAGTTGATATAGGGATTAGTTTGTTGAAGTCCCGTAAACAAGCTTTGAAATCCTTTCTTGTAGACTGTTAAGGAATGTTTTCAAGGATACCATTTAAAGTGGCACATTATGAGGACACCCAGAAGTACATCTTCTCAAAATTTGTAGAGATAGATTATACCAAGATGGACTGCAAAAGATGTAGGTAAATGCCCAAACATAGTAGATGGATTGTAAATAAAATGTATGGATCATATTGTAAATGAAGCTAGATGTCTGGGGCCAGTTTCCCTTTTCTAGCTCGTAGACAAGGCAATCTAGATATTATTGAGCCAGTTACATGATGGGTTTTGTTTTCGAATCAACTGTTTCAAATTACAACAATACTGGAGAGAGTTATGGGATTAATGAATGAAGGCCATAGTTTCCACAAATGTGATAAGAAAGTGTTAAGTCGACACAATTGGTTAGGATGGTTGGCACGGTGACATACAAAGGGGCAATATCAATTTCAGCAATTAAGAATACACAAATGAGATAAACCACCAAAATAATTGCTTGGAAGGTATTGCATACAAATAGAGGAGATTCGATAACTGCAAAGAGTACCCAAGTAGCATGTGACATGGTAGTGACTTGTCTTAAGGTTGACCTATGTGAGGTGTTTCTACATGAGCAAAAGGAGAATACTGGGAAAATTAAGAGAGGCAAGCACCATTTTTGCTATGACTCCCTCCTAATTGTTCTCGTGATTTACTTTTCAAGGACTCTTCTAGTTCAAGAACAAGTAGAATGGGAAAAGGACAAACAATTGGTGAACAAGTGAGAGCACATATCGAATACTTTCCATCATTGGTTGAGAAAAATAAACAATGTAGGAGTACAGGGAGAAAAAATTAGGAAGATACTGACATGAATGTCAAGAATATAAGTTTTGGTTGTAGACTAGCATAGAAATGAGATAATATTAGTGGTTGACATAGATTTTGTCTATGTTTGTCCCTTTCTATTGCAGACTATGAAGTTTGCCCCATTCCCATATGAAGTCATGAATGAATAGGTAGATAACTTGGTTGTGGGGATAAGAATGCTTCCAGTAAACGCACGAGCGCATATACCAATGCTTCTAGGAGACACACTTCCATATGAAGTCACAAATGAACAAGAAGATAACTTGGTTGCGGGGATAAGAATGTTTCCGGTAGACACAAGAGCGCATATACCAATGCTTCCAGTAGACACAAGAGTGCATATACCAATGCTTCTATTAGACATAAGTGCATATACCCACAAAGATGGATGATTTTCTACCGCAAAAAAAGAAAGCACTATGAGAACAAGGTGAGCAATCGCATGAAGAACAAGCGGCACCACTACAAGAAGGGGAACCAAGTGGAACCTCACAAAGATAATAAACATTGGTAGCCCCATAGAAATGACTAGAGAAGATACCACAATACAAGCATTGACCAACCTGAGAATGTCGGGGCGGAGGAATATAAGTTTGGGGATCGACACAAAAAGAAAGGAAGCACAAATATAATAATATTTGAATTTTGGTCGTCGGTCATAGGGGAAGCACTGAATGCAGAATAAATGACAACATATGGATTGCCCCCATATGTGGTCAAGGAGAAAATGAAAAGGAAAAGAGGAGAAGGCCTGTCTCAAGTGACACGAAGCTTGCTAATAGATGAACAAATGATAGGGGAAACTAGGGAGTCACTACTAAAGTTGAGCAGTGCAGAAAGAAACAATGGACCCATCCGGAAGAGATTTGTGGAAGAAAACCAAAGGGAATGCCAACGGGAAGAAACAAAAAGTACACAAAATGAAGACATACCAAAGAAAGAAACAAAGGAGGAAGAGAAAAACCAAGAAGAAGAAGATGAGGAAGAAGAACAGACAAAGGAGATGGATCTTGATGGTTCAGTTTAATGTTCCCAATGTGATATTTTATAACCCCAAAAGGACCACCTGTAAATCTGATTTATAACAATCAACTGATAGAGAAAATATTCCACACAATTGCAGATCTGAATTTTAGTTTAGAGAATGCGACTTGCCTTAAGATTACTAATCTATACTGGATCAAATAATTACCAAAAATAACCAAAATTTAACAAAGATGCATAAATCCCAAAAATATAAATATTTTGATCCAAGAGGAAGAGCTGTAATTTTATTAAAGTCTGCATAAAATCAGGTTACAGGCATGACTGGAAAAGAGTTTCAGAAGTCCAAATCTCATGTAAACAAGTTCGAAATGGGTCGCTCCTCTAGAAAACAACTACAAATCTATGCCAAAAATCAGCCACAACCCTTATTCTTCAAACCCTAGTTGGAGATGACATAAATCTGCAATTTAGGGCGTTCAAACACTGCTGGAATTCAGAATTTATCCTTGAAACTCAATAGAAACCCTTGAATAGAGTTTCCTCACACAAAGGGTGAAGAGTTTTCGTTCTTCAACCTTGGCAATAGAGGGTTTTCGTCCTCTAATGCAAATACATCAAAGAGTTTTCGTCCTTCAATGTAAAATTGGAAAGCAATTAGCTAAACCAAAATTGAAATGTCACAATATGCAATATCTTCTCCCATGTGTGGCGACCTTTTATAATTGCAATTGGCAAATGAGCCCACGCCAGGATCTAATCAACTTGCAACACTTGGTTACTTTATTTTTTTTTTATCCCCTCGCTTTATTTCTCTATATGGGTGGCATTTTTTTGTTAGGGGGAAATAGAAATAAAGTGACCTTTTACTTTATTACTTTATCACTAATAATTAATTAAAGTGCTTATAAAATTTCATTATGCACTAAAATTAATTAATTAGGATACGTTTCGCTCATTTTCTGCTTCCTTAGCTATCGGGAAACAAAGAATAGGCTAAGGATCTTTGAACTATTCTTTTGAGAAGGGGATATTACAATCATCCGATCCCCAAATTGCTTTCCCTTAAGCAATTGCAACACATGTGCACAAGTGCCATGTCCAAAAGGTAAAACATGTTGTAGTGCTCCAAGAGTCTAGATCCCGTGCCTGTCAAATGAGAGAGCTCTTGCCAAAATATGTAGAATATGTAGCCTTCATGATGCTCATAATCATGCCACATGCTCCATTTTGCAAACTGCATCCTTTATTTTATCACTCTTTTAAACATGTTTCTCACGAGGAAAACAAATCTGAGTTGGTATAATATGCAACAATAAATATGACATGTTACCAATCCTTTCAATCCTTTCATAACTTAGAGTGTCATCAAGATCTTCATTACCTTTTGCCTTCATGATATCTTAGCTTTGCTGTACCAAATCCCTAGCATGCTTGTCCACAATTGGCTGAATATCCACATGATAGGACTGCTGTGATAAAAAAGAGGATGTATTTCTTACCAAACAATGCGCAACCCATGCAATCTGCTCTCTTTTCAAAGATCTTTCCATACTCTTGGCTGTCACAACTTATGGAGTACCATTCCTCATACTCTATAGAATAACCTGTCTTGTCGTGTAACTTGAATTTCAATTCCATAGTTTGATAATTCTGAGTAAATTGACCCAAAGATTGCAGCCATTGGACACCAAGTATTACATCTGTCTCACCAATGCCAATAACATAAAAATCATCTCTTACTTGATGTATTCCTAAAGTGAGCTTAAGTTGTGGAATCTTCTTTGTGCATGAAAGTGAGTATCGATCCGCTATTGTCACATTGAAGTCTTGGAAGTATTCCATCTTCAATCCCATCCCAGTAACCAAACTTTCATCAATGAATTTATGTGTAGCTCCACTATCTATCAACACGGGGATCCTTTGTCCATGAAGGACTCCTCTCAAATAGAATGTATAGTATCTAGGTGCTATGGATAGAGTAGCAAGTGTGGCACTCGTGAGAACTAGTTTCTCTTCCTTTGCTTGCTCTTCAACTTCTTCCGGATCAGCACTCTCTTCTTATTCTTCTTCATCTGAGATTACCTCAATGTAATGGATTGACCCTTTGCCAAGCAGCGATGGTTGGGTGTCCATGGGTCCCTGCAATTGAAGCATACAGTTTTCCTTCTTAACTCATTTTTTACTTTTATTAGCTTGCTGTTTTTCAGCCACTCTTTTGGATCAGATTTCTCTTGAATGGACTTTCCTTGCTGTCCACTAGATGTTGTCCCTTGCTCACTATTTTGATTTGTCATTGGCTGTCCAAACGAGTCCTTTTGCTACCCCAAAGGTGCAGTCCTAGGCTGTCCAAAAGGGAGATTTTTAGTTTTTGGAACTGAAGTTTCCAGATCTAAAGACTTCTTGATAGCTCCTTGTAGAGGGGAGTGAAGGCTTTGACTATGCCTTTAAGTGGCTCTGTTAGAGCTTCAATGAACAACAACACAAGTCTTCTTTCATTTACATCCGGTAGCATTACTGCAAGTCTCTGAAACTCAGAAATATATGTCCAATGATCCCTCTTGCTTTAGTTGATGCAATATCCCTTATAGGATATCACTTTGAAATATGCAAAATTGCGAATATGGAAGTAGATGCAATAGAAGGAAAAAAGAAGAAAGCTTCCTGTTGGCCGCCATAAATGTGTGCCTAGGGACAAGTAGTTTTTGGTGTACCTCTAGAGAAAGGCGGCTCTGATCCTAGACTATCCTGTTTCCTACAAACTAATTAATCTAATCTAAACATTACAGGGGAAAGGGCGAGGGAAATAACAAAAAAAAATGAAGATGGTAATATACTAAAATAGAAGGGCGCCACTCCTTGTCTGTATTGGCATTTACACTATCCTTCATGTATAATCCACGCAGTGTATCACAAGAGAAACAAAAGCCAAGAGACAAAAAACAATGTTAAAGGACATATAGAAGCCACAATCAACCTCATGTTAAGCTTAGAGGTATGCACAATCTGTTACAGAGGTGAGAGAGGCACTGAATGCATTACAAAGATTAAAGTACAAAGGTCTCGGCACAAAGGGATGCCAATCGCTTAGAAGGGCAAAGTGATTGTGCCTCCAAGGGAGAGGAACCAACCCTTCTTACGTTTTTAGCAACAAAGAAGAGGAGATAAAGAATAGAGTTTTTTTTTAAAAACTTGGAAGCCCAAAAGCCCACCCAAAATGTGGTTGTGGACAATAAATCACCCAACTCTGACTCTTCAGTGAAAAATCCTCTGTAGAAAAATGTCAGGTCTCAAATCCTTTGAAAATAGGCGGTTCACTGATGGAACACTAGTTTCCAAGGTGTTGGGCCCAAGGAATGGCCTCCATCAAAATCTGATTTTACATTAAAATGGGAGGGTGCAAGCATTGAATGCATTGTATCCAACTCCCAACTGTAAAGTCCCTTGCAAAAGAAATGATAAACCTCTAACTTGATGAAAAAGAGTGGTGTCTTGGTAAATGAGATATCCAATAACTCCAAAATCTCCCATTTGCACTCGAAATATGCCTCAAGAACTTTGATTTGAACTGCTAGCAAGACAGTGACTTAAGGCTCAAAATATACTTAATTTGGGAAGTGCTCCTATAGAGCTTTCCAATAGATCCTATTTTGCTCGATTTGGTGGCCCCAATCAAAAGATACGACAAAAAATGTAAAGCTTCACAACCAACTTGCACCAACAAAACTCGGTGACAAGAATATAATCATGTCCTCTTTTCCTCATTGGGCCACATGGTGGACTATAATTGGTTTCTTGTTCAATGCCATGTGGCCGTCTCTCATCTTTGTCTTAGGCTCTGATTATGCAGTCCCCCTAGATTGATGCCACATGGCAGGTCGTGATTGCCCCCCAAGAAATCCATGTGTTGAGCTTTAATCTTCATTCAGTCTAAACATGTGTGAGTCCCTGAATTTGTGCCATGTGGCACTATTTCATCTTCTCGGCCTTGGATTATTCTTTTCTCTATTTCCACACTTCTTGGTGCCCAATATCATGGGATTGCGCCACGTGGCACAATCAAGGCTCAGGGCCACATGGTACAATCAAGGCTTCTAGGCTCGAGGCCACGTGTCGACTATTCGGGTCTCTGTGTTGTGCCAAATTTAGCCAATTCCAGGGCCCGAATTCGTGCCATGTGGCACTCATTCACGCCTTTGCAAATTTGGCCGAATATCACTTAGCCTTCCCGACGCTCAACTTGACGGGATCGTGCCACATGGTGCAATCACAACTTTCGTGCTTCACTCCACAGATCATGACATGCGTCACCCAGTTGTGCCAATTCTATGGACTTTGAGGCCAAAATTCATGTCACGTGTCACTCATTTGTGTGTGTACACTACGTTCCATGCCTTGGTCAAATTATTTTGTTTCCTGCCAACCAAACACTTAGTTGCTTCGCCAAAAGGGACCTTAAGTCCACATAGCCCATTTGCTCTACTTAGTATTAAAACCCTTTTTGTATATAAAAGCTAGGTTGTCGCTCTTCTCTGTTGATGTAGGACTAATTCCCAAGATGAGAACCATGCCCGATGGTATCACCATGGTCAATGCCATTGGGACTGCTATTCCAATTGAAACTAGGCCCTTGCAACACTTTGGGTGAGCAAAACGACACCTTCCAGCCTTGACCCATTGCTTTGAACATTGCAACGGTGGTAGGATCTTAAGAAATCCGTTTTTAGGCTTCAAAATTGAACAGGACATCCCTACAACCGTCCATCCAAGCTTTGTGAATGGAAAACATTTTGTGCATGGAAATTTGAGGAAGGGGTAAGCAAAATGAATGAAAAAGGTGGAGAGAGCTGTCTCATTGATCCAAGACCCTACAAGTGAGCTGAATGCCACCATAATCCTTTGCAGACCCCAAAACATCCAAAAGAAATTGTGAAAGTGTTAAAACAATGTGATAAAAATAGGAGCACTATAGTTCGGTTGATTAAAATGAAGCAGGAGGTTGATTGTGGCAACACTTCCATATAGAAATAAGGAGTAGGACAAAAACGTGGCATAAGACAAAAGGTTGAAGAGGATAGAAAATTGGCAAAGGAAGGAGCACACAAAGGAAATCAAATAGTGAGAAGTTATAACACACATCTATGCCTTTAGAGCCGGTCGGCGGCCCCAAAAACAACCTACCTCGGGACCCTTGACCAATATAAGGGCCCACCTCACCAAAAAGAAAACAACACATGTATTAGTGGGACATGGAATAATGCAACAGATAGGCTAAGGGGCCACAATACTCTTGGAGAAATCACTGCCGATACAAAAAGATCAGTTAGGATATATTTTGCACAACAATGCAACGAGAGACTGGGTGTAGCAATGTTTTCAGTTGGAAGATGCAATGGAGAAGTTAATACTATCAATGACTATTGCGTGGCCAAAAGATGAGCCAGATAAGACTCTATTGATAAAGAAGCAACTAGAGGAGACGGTAAAAGACTTTTTGGACCACATAGAACCAATGGTGACGAAACAACAAAAGATGAAGGATCAAGTGATGGAGGATTTAAGAAATACCAAATATTGCGCTGTTGGAGAACGAGAGAAAGGAAAAATTGGAATCACAAATGAGGAATTTAAGAGAGGCCACTGGAGATGCCGCGACATACTTTTCTTACTTAATTGGATGGCCTACGGCTACATAGGAGGAGAACAAGGCACTTTTGATGCTTTCGAGGCATAGCTAACTAAGGCGTCAGCATCATAAGACTTTTTAAAGGACCCCATTGTGGCAGAGTGGCAAAAACTACTGGATTTGGGAGAAAAATATCAAAAATAACAAATAGAAAGAGCTTGAACAATCAATGAAATAGATGGATACGATGCATTGGTGAGAAAACAACTGGGGAAGATAGAGGCAGTGGTCGTGGAGCTTGAAAATCACTACAAAAGGAACTAAGAGCAAAGAGGTTCCCTCTACTATTGCTGCCATCACCACTGAGAATGTAGGGTTGTTGCAGTGAGAAGAAAAGGTGATACTACAAGTCACCACATGGAAGAATTTTGAGAAGATGCCAACCTCTGAGTATGAAAGGTTCGTCCTTAGGGGCTTAGATCTTTTTTGTGACATAACTTGTTAAAGGATTGAAGTTGCCATCCCATGGATCCACTTGGGTAAGTCGAATTGAGTAGGGGTGTTATATACCTCATGCCAGATGTCTAAGTCTCTCGGCAGTTGATGGTTTAACTGTTTCCTTGTAGCGGATAAACAAAGTAGCAAAGTGAAGTCATTTTTTTTGAAGGACATGTTAGGGTTCTTCATCAAGGTTTGTCTTGAGGACGAGACAAAGCATAAGTCTGGGGATAAAGTTGGCAGGGTTATTTATCAGTTTTGGATGGGTAGAAGATACCATGGAAGTTTCAAAATGTACTGCAACACCAATGGCAGATTCAGCAAGACGAAACAAAGTACTTCCTTCCTAGACCTGTGTTGTACCTGATGGTGCTTTGTGGCAAAAATGAAGGCTTTGGATACAATAGATATGTCTCTTCATAAATATAACATATGTAATCGATATTTATACCCTAAAGTAGGAATAGTGTAACGTAACTATACAGAGAGAGGAGTGTAGCAAAGGATGTGAGACTATAATGAGATAGAGGATGTATGTGGAATAGTATATGTAACGGTGATATAAGATAGAGTGGATCTGAGACTTGTTATGTATTTGATAAGTTTATATGATTAAAGAGAAGATAGTTTAGGGAAATCTGTGTTAAGAGAACTTTGTGTGCTGGAATCACAGCCCCACTTTCATTTCAGTTAAAAGTAATATCTTTAGATCAATATATTCTCCTTTGTGCAATATCAGCTCTAGTCCAGACACTTCAAACTGCAGAAGCTAGAAAATCATTACATAGTTTATGTCAACAATTTCCAAGATGTTGAGGACTTGCGCAGGTACCTTGAAATCAAATCTGAAAGTCCAGAATTGATTCGAGATCTGATGAACAAGCTGCAACATACCTTCTGACATTGTCAATTTTCCTTTCCATCTGGTCATTTTGTTTCTCATCTTTCCCATTAGTTCTTGTCAATGAAAATGTATAGCGTTTCCAAGACAAGCGGTGTCAATATTCTTGATATTAAGCTTTCTCACAATTCAGGATTCATAAAGCTGCCTGTTATCTCAGATCAACATTTATTAAGAAAATCTGAGTTTTATAGTTAATTTTAGTTTGGAAATCGGAAGTAATTTATAACATGGAAGTAAGATTTTATCACTCTTTCCTCATTTTTTGAGGGGAGCTAGACGAGATTGTTTCATCTAAAAATTGTATATGAGTAAAAGGAGTTATCCCTGCTTAAATTGAAATTCCTTTCAAAGCGCTTGTCTGTTATTTGAATTTCTCCCTAGAGCTTCAGAAAGGATGACGTAAAAGTAAGGACAGAGATGATCACCATGCGTCATCCTTTAGTGCTCTTGAAGAAGCCTACAATACCAAAACTAAGAATCTTGGAATGGAATATATTCTTTTCTTTCGTTTACAAAGAGATTTTGGGAAGCCCAGTTGATAAAGGATTCGTTCAATGATTTCCAAATCCCTCTATTATAGTATTTAGCCCTGTCAAGATTAATGATCACCACTTTACTTTCTCCAGCATGGATTGAGTTGCAACATGCACTATATTAACTCCATTTAGAATTTGCATAAGCCCTTGGTTCTTTTTTACATATTTGCACCTGCTTTGGAGATCAGTTTATAACCAGGCTGCATATCAATATCGGTTTAAAACTTCATCTTGTTTTTTGTCCAGCTGCTTCATTAGGGTAATTGCAGGGAAAGTGGGATACATTGCTCTAGGATTGCCTTGGAAGAGTGTCACGGCTCATCTACTATCTCGTACCAATTCTTTTTCTGCAGGGTCTCAATTTTTTTTGAAAGAAATCAACAAGTAACTCATCTGTGCCTGGAGCATTGTTTTTTTTCATGGAGAAACAGGCCTCCTGTGGTTTCTTCATAATTGGAACTATTAGAATCTTATCCTGCTCATCTGAATAATCCTTGGAATACAACTTTGAATGACTTGCTTGGCCCTCTCCTATTATCAATTTCTTTCTTGTGAAGATTTTTTTGTCATAAACTTCTACTTATCTACTTACATCATCTTGATTTTTAAGGGTGATTCCATTGAAGTCTCCAAATGTGTAATTCAGTTGATCTATTTAATGGATATTGTTGGCTCGTGAAGACGCCTTGTGTTTTTGTCAGCTGGAATCTATACTTCAGTTTCCATGTTACTGTCAAATTCCATGTGTCAAAGACACATAAATTCAAATTCAAGACACAATTTGGGAGGTAAGCCTTTTGCAATGCCTAACCAAATAGTTCACTCATCAAAACCACTTACAATCAGTTTTAGTGATTCAAGAAGAAAGTTCTGGCTAAACCAATTGATGCTCCTTGAAAAGGGTCCAATAGTTCTTTGATGAAATTGTTTCCATTTCTTATGTTTTTCCAGGTGAAATTACCCTGCCGAGATTCAATCTTTCTTATAAGTCCTTGGAGGACACAAAATTTTCCAAATCTGTGTTCGCTACATTGTTTCTTAGAATTCCTCTTCTTTTTCCAGTGGATTTCAGGATTACATTGATATCCCGTGTGCCCCTTCCATCCCCCCAAAGATCCATTTCTCAACGAGTTCCTTTCTGTTTGAACAATGGATTCTTTGGTCCACAGATATCAATCAAATTAAATTCAAGTGCGATCATGTACTATTGATATGGCAGCCTACCCAGTTCGTTGAACTTGATTCGACAATGCAGGTAACCAGGGACATCTTCCACAGGACAGGAAGACCTCCTGCTCCAATTTCTATACAGGTTGTTGATCTGTAAATCTTGCGAGTTAACTCTCGCGTCTCGCTTGTAACTAGTTTTCATCTTCGTAGCAGTATCCTATTATTGGGATAATTTTGACCCTCTTGCATTCAAGTAGTCAACTGTGTTAAAGATCAAATATTATCTGGATGTTATTTAATTAATCATTTATTAGGGGTGTTGGTTAGTTACATCTGATAATATGAGACCTATTAAGGGCACATATCACACCATTTCATTTGAGAGATGTTTTGTACTGGCAGTACCTTAACTTGGGCACATCCTTTACTTCAATAGTACATTATTGTTATCATGTACATATTTAGCGGCACGCAGTACGGTGTTCAGTCATTATCAGCTCATTGGATGTCATAAAACTTTATATGGCATTACAGCTCCGGTTATGAGCCTGACCTCACATGCAGACAAAATCAAGCCAGAGACTAAGCAGAGAATTTTCAGTCCATTGGTGTTTATATTACCAAGATCTTGGATGGTCCTATGGTTGCCACTCTTATATGGATGATTTCCGTAAACACCAAGCAATGTGGTTATGGACCATCACTTCACTGCAAGCGATCTGGACACCAGTATTCTCAAGCTTATAGGCATCTCAGTTCAAAGATCTTATGACAAGAGAGTGCTTGGAGATTTGCTAGTTCTTCTCAAGCTTATAGGCATCTCAGTTCAAAGATCTTATGACAAGAGAGTGCTCGGAGATTTGCTAGTTCTTGTAAGAACTTTTGGTTTCCGGAATTTATTTTTTTTGTCTGCCAATTTAAGCCTACTGAAAGTTTTTCTATTTTGCCTTTCAAGTTTATGTTAATTGTCAAATCACTTTCTATTACGATGTTTCTCATCTAAGATTGACTTTAAGCCTATAATTAAAGAGTCTATTTCTGTCTGACAGTTTGACGCTCTTTGCACACCAAGTAACTGCTTGGCCCTTATGATTTCTGTTTGAACTTAAAGGCTACTTTCCAGCCTTAGGATTGCTTTTAAAGCTTTCTCAATTTGAACATCAAAATAACAGGGTCTGGGAATAGCTGCTTGACCTTCACATTCTCTTGAGTCTGTAATAAATTGGTAATTCTTTGGAAACATGTTGAAGGCAATTTCTAGAGCCTTAGGCTTAAAATATTCTTTCTTCCCAAACTCCAAGAAGCGGTTGAAATAGAACTCTCATTGGTATGATAAGAGGGTTTTTTCTTCAAGGAGGTTTAAGCCTGCAGGTCACAGGTATAAGGCAGGCTTTTTAATTGGTGCCTGTCAAAGGTTTATCGCTTTCTGTTTCTTGCAAAGTCAAGAATGAAACCTTCCTAGCAAAAAGAATACGTCTTACCGATCCTCAGAATCTTTCTTGCTACGTAAGTGGTGATTGATTGTTGAGTTGACCAATCCACTGCTAATGGTTGAATGAAAGAATGTTGGGTACCATATGAATCTTCATCTTATTAAAATACATATACAGCTCTCTCAATACCAGTTTTGCATGTGATTTTGGGGGATTGTTGATCTTGGGTGCTAGGAGAGTTTTCGAGAGACAAGCTGTGCTCCTTCCCAGGATTGCCTAGTGAGGCTCGCTTGGCTCAGGCCACTCACCTATCAACATTATCAGTTCTTGTATCATGGTGATTGGTGACAGTGCCGTTCCTTCTCTTCCGCATTCCGATGCTAATGTAGCCCTGGGATAGCCTCAACTGAGGTCTCCTTTTGCTTTATCTTCTCGATTAATGTCTGTGTCCACAGGACTTTACTTTGTTGGGCTGGATGTAATATTTGTAATGTTCCCGATAAATGTACTATCTGATATTTGTACCATATGTAGGGGTACCTTTTGGGGTGCACCCCTCCATAGATAGATTTTTGTACTCTAGTTAGTTATTAGTGTGTAGTTTGATTTTGAAGCTTTTTTTGGGCTTCCCCATGCTATTATAACTGGATGTACTTGTTGAGTTCCACTGACCTACTTTGGTCACCTGTGGACATTAATATAATTCTTTCTTTCTTTCTCAATTGAACTAATTGAGTTGGCTGCTTTTAGGAACACAAGTAAAATATGCACTTTCTTGACCGTGATTAGCACTGCATAAATTTTGCTAATGATTATTCTTAATATTAAAGTTCTAACTTAGTCTCAATTGGGTCATCCCATTAAATAAAAAGTAATATTCAAGCATAGATAAATTACAAAACTTTCTTTAAGTGCTTGGCATTTGTGAATTTGGTTTATTAATAGTGCAGTTTCGAATTGTGAATCTTTTAAGTTCCATGGATGATTTATATGAAAGCAAAACAAAAGTGATTATGGTCTTAATCTATAAAACCTTATTTCTTAGATGTGTTAACTCTCAGTATTCCAAGTCTTGAATCTCAAAAATAGAAATTGAGTCTGCATTCTGTAACTTTCGAGGGAAAATTATTGTAGTCTTGAAATGCTGAAAATCTGTCTTTTACTATACTGTACTTGAAAACTTTGTAGTAACTAGTTTACAATATAGAGAAATATTGGCATTGTACTTGCATTGGCTAAATAATTGCTTTCTAATTAATTACAGTTTTGATTCTAGATATGCAGGTACAAAGAAAAACGGTGGGATGCTAAAAGACTTCTTGGATCTGGTGGAATGCCCTCATCTCATTCTGCAGCTGTCTCTGCTTTGGCAGTAGCTATTGGCTTTCATGATGGTCCTGGATCATCGTCCTTTGCCATTTCTCTAGTATTAGCTTGTGTGGTAGATCTCGCTCTCTCTCCATCACCACTCATGTAACCTTTATCGAGCTTAAGAAGATATATAGGTCAATAAATTTGCATCGGGTGGTTTATTTAAATCCTGACTTTTAAAAACAGTTTTATGTCTTTTGTATATGGTTGTTTACTTTCCTAATGTTACATCTGATTTTAGAAAATACACCAAAAAACTATTTGATTGCAGTAGCCTTACTGTAATACTTGATCTAAAATTATGCATAACAGTTGTCTTCTATATTCTTATTATATGGTTGCTCTTCTGATTTGCCTTCTGGAATGGAACATGATGGTTTTCACCTGGGATGCCCAGAAATTCCACCTAGGGACCGTACTTGCATTTGGGTGTACTGGAAATGGATAATGCAGCTGAAATGTGCCCAAAGTGCAGCACATTCCTGTATATGACCTGGGTACGGCTATGCTGTACCTGGGTCATACCTGAAGCGTACCTGGGCTGTTTCTGTACCGTTTCAGCAGTACTTCCTTTTTTTGAATGCCAAAAAATAAAAAACTATGCTCAAAAGCAAAAACAATGCCCAACACTTTTCTACCTACCCCAACTTCTTACAGGCACTATCCAAAAGCTATATGGGCACATCTTTGCTCCATTTCAAACACACTTTTAGATTTTCAGTTTTTGCAAATTTAGGAGCTGGAGTATTATCTTTTCAAAATACATTTAATTTCAAAATATTTTAAGTATTTTATCTGTTATGGACTAAAAATGAGTATTATGCATTTTTTTATATATATGTTTATATTTTTTATATATTATATTGATGTTTCCTTGCTGTTTTGTAGCCAAGGGTATTTTGAAATTAGTATTTCTGCATTTCCTAGCATTGTAGGTTTTCACCAACAAATTAATTAAGCAAGAACCTGAAGGTTCGTTGCTTGTTATACTTATTTGCCAAGGTGTTATGAACGAAAATCTGAGCACCAATAATAATCGGAAACACTACTGTATAGATCAATGAGTTTGAAACATAAATCTGAATTATTTTTCTTTTGAAGACTGAGAACTGATATATTGAGGAAACCTAATCTATTTGAATTAAACTTAAGCATTTGAGAAAACACTTGAACAGGGTTATGCTTCTACTAAAATTCTTCCCAAGCAGTATATAAACAAAGCAACTTTCCCAAGAATGAATGGGTGTGCTTGTATTAAAATTACTCCCATGTAGTACATAAACAAATCAACTTTCCCAAGAAGGTATGGGTGTGACTCAGGTCCGATTCAAGCTGCACTTAGCCACGAACAGTCCTTCAGTACCCTGCTCAATAGTTTCCTATCCCGAAGAAACCCTTTCAGTTGAGGTTTAAAGTCCTTTTGTTCTCTTCCAGGCATAAAGGCCATAGTGTAACTGACTGCATATTCCTTTTGCTACCTGTAAGGTCAGTTTATTGTAACTGGCATATTCTTAGTGATTACTGCCTAACTGATTAGCGACTCTGCATAGCTGATGACTGTGACTGAGATATTCCCTAATGATTGATCTACTCCTAGATGATGGATTTATTTCTGATTTGTATGTTACATAAAACAGCTCCCTTTTTGTACCTGTTTTTTAATTCAAATATGGCTCTAGAACAGGTGCACAAGCTGCATATATTGGAAGCTTGCTGACAATTTTATTTCCTTTCTTTGCTGTAGTCTCTTCTTCAAGGTTTTTTTTGGATAGAAAGAGCTGCAAGAGGATGTTGATCCTAATAATTTCATGGATTGGACAATTTCCATTTTTGCTTGTAGCTTTCGTTGTAAAATATTTAGTTTCAAAGAGGCACTTAGATCTATAGGCAGATTTATCCTCGTCTTTTGACAGGATTTTGTATAGCCATCACATGTGCTAGATTGTATAACGGTGCAGCTTAAATTATATAAACATGTTTATCTTCTTCGCGCTTCTTAATTTTCAAATTGAAAGGGCATTCTTATAGAGAGGGACACCTTTTATTTTATATCGATGAAGCGTATACAAAATACAATAAGTGTCCTCTAAGGACAAACGAAAGATCACATGTTTATGATCTGCCCACACTCACAGAAGCAGCAAATAACATCCAACCAAAAAAGGTTAGTAAGAGTAGCTACCCCAATATAAAAAAGGCCCACACAGGCCAGAAGTACCAGCAGAAAAACCAGCAGAAGAACAACAAAGACAAGCCTCAAGAAGATGCAACAGCCCAACAACTAACACTGGAAATCTTAGACCATGTCTTCAGTTACATCAGTAGCATTGTCATTATCCACCCGAGTTTTCAAAAGTTCTGCATCCTCAATAACAGGTCCCACATCTGCAGAAACATGTCTCTGTATCATTTAACTCATAGCTCATAGGGACATCCAACTCCCCAACACCCAAGTTTGATAAGGTGACCCATCTTAACCTCTCTGATCTGATTGATAATTTCAGCGTTTTTCTGCCCATCCTTACCAGTAATTTCTCTGAGTTTATTGATCATGCTGTTCAGGTTGTTTTCCATGAAGTCCTCCAACCACTTAGGTAAAACCCTGCTGTAACCTGAGATGGGGAGGAGATGAGAGGGGAGGGAGTAGTTAGAGGAGGCCTCATAATCAACAATATTAATACCTTTGTAAGTGCAACTGGCAGGGGTAACAGGGCTATTCACATTATGACTAAGAGACTGTTCATATTGCTGCAAAGGTATCGAGGACATTCAACAATTCATCATTACTGCCAGCAGTACTACTATCTAAGATACCATCAAAGGAGGACGAGCCCACAAGCTCAGGGTCAGGGTACAACACTTGATTAAAATAGGCATCTTTAATCAGTGCCCATTAAAACACAGGAATTTGTACGATGACAGCTTCATTGTGGTTGACATGGGCTGTATCTTGCGAAGCCACCAGCAATTAAGTATTTGGCAGAAATCTTTATCATTCCAGTTTTGAGCATTTTTTCCAGCTCAAGCTGTGGGATCTTCATCTGCAAATATATTTGCACATATAGGATACAGTCTATGACTTCGCAATTGAAGTTAGTAAGCACCCTGCCTTTGAATTAGAACACATCATTATTGCGTTGTCTCCATATCCACCAGAGATTTTCAGTAGAAAAGATAAGCCAAAACTTTATAAAAAACAGAGGGATTTTAACATCAGCAGCAACATATCCAAATACAATGTTAATCCAACTGATATCTTGTTTAAAAACTTTAGACCAAACAGAGAGACAGGCATTTTAAACACATCAATCAAAGTGGTTTCCACATCACCACATACCAAGCAGAACGAGCTCCATAGGCTAGTCTTAGAGAGAGAATAGACCTGACATCAAGCTTATTGTGCAAACTCATCCATCTAATACAGGACTTCTTAGGCTCAAGGTAGGAGGACCACAAAATAGAGAATCTATAAGACTAGTTATACAAGGGATCACAAAAGTTCCATGATCAACCTTTTTTATCGATTTTGTTCAAAATATTGAAAACTATAGAATATGTACGAAGATGGGAATATGAAACTTCCTCTTCAGTTCACCCCAAGAAATCCATGACCCATAAATCTGCAAATCATGGAAAGTCCGTATACTAATTTTGAACTAGAGATAGGCAGAGCACTCCTTGGTATGGGTCAGAGGCTTTCACTTCTGCTCCATGTTCCACCATATGGATTTCTACCCCTGACACCTAAGCTTCAACCCACAAAGGGTATCTTGAGTAGTGGTAAGGTGCTTAATTTGTTCGCAAGCCTTGCATTTTGATTTGAAGATAGGGGAGCCACCAACTTTGACTGGGAAAAAGCCAATCATAATGTCTGCAAGATGAAGACCACTCCATTGAGGTTTGTTCTTAGGGAATCCATTCTGAATATTGTGTCTTACAAGAATCTTACAAGGCTCATTACCATTGAGGGATCGAAGGATCCACTTCATAGCTAGTGCAATTGCCTTGTAATTTGAGGTTTTTGATGCCCAACCCACCAAACAATTTAGGAGTGCAACAAACCTCTAAAGGAACAACATGCCTTTTCTTATTATCTTGCCTATCAGACCAAATAAATATTTGACCATCTTGTGTAGTTTGTCAAATTGGCAATTACTAAACATCCAACAAGAAGATAAATAAATATTGTATGAAGACTACTCCTTTTGGCAAACCTGGATTCTTTTTGGGAGATAGAGAATATGGCCATATCTTTTGGAGACTTTTTTGTTGATCTTATAAAAAAACCAACACCATTAATTTTTAAAAGACGGAGACAAAGCAAATGGGATAGCCAAGTATCCAAAAGTTTCCTTTGATCCTTTCTAAGACCAACCATCTTTTGGAAGCCAGTTGGGGGAAGCCATCCCACCCTAAAATCAAAGAATTATTAAAAGCAATTTCGTATCTTGAGGCACTATAATATATATTGATACTAGAGAATAATTGTCCCAAGTTCTCCTCCAAGAGAGGAAACAATGTTGTAGCAACAACAATGTCAGAACTTGAGCTGATATTAAATCATGAATTTAAAATACAACAGGATTATAGAATCTAAGTAGAATACAGGTTAAATAAATTACAATGTAATAATAAATGTAGAAATAAATAAATGAATGCATATGGAACATAGAGAACGTAAACACAGATTTATTGCGGGGAAAACTTTGCGGTAAAATAACAACCAAAATAGTACTTCCCAGTTTTATATTACTAAAACGAGGAACAACAAAGTTTGACAACTTACAAACCTGAACTTGACAATTTCAGGCCAACCTAGTAGTATCAACCTTCCACTTTACAAATTCACAATAATAATGTTGTTGTGAGGGTGGACGAATTGGTTGCAACCTTTTGGTTGAACCGAATCACTATTTATCAATTAAACTAATAAATTGATTTATTTAACTTTACAAGGGTAAAGTTATATATATATATATATATGTATATTTTGATATGTATATATAAGTCTTATAATAAACTTATAGTGGAGATGAGTGTTGTGGTGGGCGACACTAAGTATGTCCCCACAAATATTACACTCTCCAACACTCCCCCCTTAATGTTTAGTGGGGATACATACCGAAGTTAATTTTTATACAAAATGATTTATAGTCCTTAAACCATATAAGACGATTTTAGGCTAGTATATCTACAAGGATAATCTAACAGAAATATCCCAATTTCCTCCTAGATAAATGCATACAAGAAGTCTTATATGAGTTTTTGGAGCCTTTCTGTAACACAATGCTTTGTTGGGTTCTCAAGTAAACTCACATAGAGTGATGTTTACACAAAATGAAATAGGGTGATATTTGATTGTATTTTACCATGTAAAAGAAGTACAGAGAATGAAGATACAACAAGGCCATTAGGAGGTGGCATTGTCATGCATACTTCTCCTCAATGGCAACTATGAAGGTTTAACATTGCGCAAAACTTGCAAAACTTCACAACATAGAGAGGTTTCGTGAAAATATTTGCAATTTGATTTTTAGTAGGATAGAATTGGAGATCAATATTACTATTGAAGATTTTTTTTCGAATGAAATGGATATAAATCTCAATATTCTTTGTTCATTAATGCTGAACTGGATTGTTTGCAAGGGCTATACAATTTGGCTATCATATAAATTTATAGTGCTTCCTTTGACATCCATATGAAGTTCTTCCAATAGTCTTTTCAGCCACATGACTTTTTAGTTGCTTGCATAACACTTTTATACTCTATTTTAATAGAAGGGATAATCACCGTTAGTTGCTTCTTGTTTTTCTAAGTGATAGCACTTGTACCAAACTTGAAAACATATCCAAAAAACTCTATGTTTTAGCAGAAGAGATAGACACCATTGGTTGCTTCTTGTTGCTCCAAGTGATTCCACTTGTACCAAACTTGAAAGCATATCCAAATGTAGATTTTCTATCTATCACATCACCAACATAGTCATTAGCACAAAAATAATATAAACCATAATTGATTGTACCGCTAATATATTTTAATATATTTTTAGCCATATTTCAATGATCTTCATGTGGATCTTGCATAAATCTATAAACAATACCTATTGCATAAGAAATATCAGACTTAGTAATAATTAGTTTAAACTGCCAACGAGTTTTTTGTACAAGGCATACATGTTTAAGATTAAGTTTTATACCAACTTCAATGGAAATGGTAACAAATTTACAATCAATCATGTTAAATCTTTTAGGCAAGCTATTGACATATTGAGATTGAAAAACTATTACAAAGTTTTGATCCTAGAAAACAACCATGCCTAGAAAGTGATGAAGCAAGCCTAGATTGATCATCTCAAAATATTATTTTAACTTAGATTTATTTTTTAAAAATTAAACTAGTATGATTGTTGGTAATAAGAAATCATCAACATAAAAACAATTAAAATAATCTACTTATCTTCAATATTTACAAATAAATCATTACTTAAACAATTAGAGAAACCAAAATTTTTGAAGAAATTATTGATTTTGTAGTAGCAAGCTCTAGGAGCTTGTTTCAAACCATACATAAGTTTTTGTAGTCTACAAACGTAAAGTTCTTTACCAAGTTCTTCAAAACCTTTAGGTTGAGTCATATAGATTTCTTCTCTGAGATCACCTTTCATGAATGTGTTTTTCACATCCATTTGGTGTCTTTCCCTACCATATTGAGTAGCGAGAGATAGGAGAATCCTAACTGTGCCCATTTTTTGCTACAGAAGCAAGAGTTTCTACATAGTCAATTTTGGGCTTCTGAGTAAACTTACGAGCCACTAACCTAGCCTTAAACTTATCAATTCCACTTGTGGAATTGTATTTGATCTTATAAGTGAATGAAATCCAACAATACTACTTCTTGATGGAGGAGGGATAAGTTCTCAATTTTAATTTTTAATAGAAGTATCACATTTGGATTTCATGGCTTTCCTCCATCTTTTGTCTTGATCTGCGTCTTTGAAAGATTGGGGTTCACATTCATATACGACCATTAAAGCATGACAAGTGTGTCGAATTCTAGTCAGCTTTCTAAGATTATCAGGATAATAATATTGAATTAGGGATTGTGCCCATCTAGGTCTTTTAGATTGATAAACAATTTATGATGACTCACCCTCAACCTCAGTTTTCAAAGTGTCCGGAATAGGTTTGTCATCCTCAAGGACATCTATTTATTCATCTAGAGAAACAAAAGAGTGTTCTGAAGAGGTTACACAAAATGGGATTTCAAGGATTTGAAAGTTCTTATTTTCAATGATTTCACATTTAGATAGATCATAAAACTTTAATTCTTTTGTTCTTCCTCCGCAACGAACAAAATGCAAGAATAAGAGGTAGGATCAAATGCATTCAACAATAATCAAGTTAAATTGATCTTTGATAAACCACTTATCTCTAAATAAGACATAGTTACCTGAGACAGGGGGACGGGGTTTTGGGGACGGCAAAAAATTTCTAAATTTTGGGGACGGCGGGGGAACGACGGGTGGACGACTGATTAAAAAATATATAAATATTTAAAATAAAAAGATATAGTGACTAAATTATATAAATAAGCTGAAATAAAACCATTTGAGATTTAAATAAGGTGAAACTTGAACTCATAAACATCAAAATATCAAATACATTCCTTAATATATTATAAAAGATAAAAGTAAAACCATTCTAAAAGATTAAATCTGAGTAGTAATTTACGATTGATCAAGTGACAATAATTGATATTCATATCATTAATCTCATAGCCAAATACACCAACAATTGTCTATTGTCAATATTACAAAAAAAGAGGACAACTACAAGTATAAGCCTAAAAATCAGAGTCTGCATTTGAAGCAATATCCATGAACTCCTCCTCGCTGGTACTAGCATCCTCGTCCTCAAAGGTAAGCCCAATCAATCCCCGCTGCATGGTATTGTCCTCTTCAACCTCCCTCGGCTCCTCGGGATCTACATCCCACTGTAATACTGGAGTCTGTTTGTACTTAGGTGTCTTGCGATCTATAAGACGCAAAGCACTGTGTACAACTACAAGCTTCTCCGCTCTCGCAGAGGTAAGCCTATTCCTCTTAAGAGAGTGTATCCAACCATATGTAGACCAGTTCCTCTCAGAGGCAGAGGAGCTAGAAACCTGGGAAAGGAGGCGAATGGCAAGTGGTTGCAGCAGTCCTGAAAACCCATACAGTCGCCACCAATCACTGGCTTCTCCTGTGCTATTGTTACCTTGTTTGCCTTTGCTGATGTTGTGTACCCATCAAGTTCAGTGAAGTCGAGCCACTCCAATCTGATCTGTGAAGCCTCCTGTGGAGTGTACATTTTTTTAAAGGCCTTCATAAGGCCCATCTTCACCTCATCATCATCCAATGGGACAACTTTGCCTGGCCTCTCCACATACCATTTGGGATTCAGGGCATACGCAACCATATGAAGAGGAGTGTTCAACTTCTCCCATCTCCGCTGAATAATGGGCTGTATATGTTCATTATAGAACTCCAAAGTGGGGTCCCTCACCCGAATAGCTGCCTTCATTTGCCCAAACATGCTGTCAATGCACTCGTAGATCTCACTAAGATTGGGGCTGTTAGAATCCCCATATTTGATGACACTAAAAACTGGAGCTATGATTGATATGATGTATTTCATATCAACCCAAAATGTTTCCCGCAACACCACTTCCTTCACTTTTTTCCCTTGATCTGTCTTGGACTCACGCCACCTAGTCCAATTCTGTGTCATAATCATAATTTGCAGGGGCTCCTGCAACTCAGACATCCTCTCCAACAAAATAAAATAAGAAGCAAAGCGGGTGTCAACTGGTTTCAAAAATTCCTTCAAAAAATTTAGAAAAAGTGCCAATGATGTGTGGTGATTACATATGAACTTCTGCACATCTCTGGCCTCAGTCATTATCTGGTTAACCCACTGAACCTTCCCTATGTCTTTCAGTGCATTGTTCATGGCATGCACACAACATGGAGTCCAATAAATATGCCTATATTCCCGCTCCACTAGTTTCCCTGTTGCTTTGCACACATAAGCTGCATCTGTGACAACTTGTACAACGTTTGAATGTCCAACCTCCTCAATAGCATCCGTCAAAATCTGATACTGAAACTCAACATCTTTTCGCTTCCCAGAACAATCAATTGCTCTCAAGAAGTACGGTCCATCTTTGCAAGAGACAATGATATTGATCAGAGGACGGTGTCTAATATCCGTCCACCCATCTATGATAATGCTACATCCATGTGACACCCATGTCACCTTCATCTCCTCCATCAATAGATTAACCTTGGAATAGTTTCTATCCAAGATTGTTGTCCTGAGTTTTGTGTCTCCAAGAGGCACATAACTTGTACCTGCTTTTGCAACCTTAGCCATAGCCTCCTTGTAATAAGGAGAGCGAGCGACATTAAATGGAATCCCAATAGCATAGAAAAATTTCCCAATAGCATCATCTGCCTCTTCCCTTGCCTTTGAATCAAACATATCAACAACTGAATTTGGGGCTGCCCCCACGGCCTTTCTCTTCCCTCTGCTTTCCACTTCCGACACTCCAAAACTAGAACCAGCCAGAGTATTAGTAGGTTTGCCAGCCAGAGTAGAACCACGAACTTTTGGCACATTGTCTGTAGTATTTCCATTGAAGATTCTCACCATCTCAGCTCTCTGCTCTAGTGAAAGGCCCTTGCAAGTGCCAACCCCCTTCCTGTAATGTGCAACAAGTGTGCATTGGTCCTAGTGATACTGCCATGCCAAGTCAGTGCACATATGTTGCACTTCCATACTTTGCTCCCCCCTCGATACTTGGAGGTGGGGTTATCAACAATTTGGGCAAATTGTTGCAATGGCTTCTTCTTATCAAATGGTCCAATGGCAAATTTGGACAATATTGGAGAGGGGCAATTGGTAGCACTACCAGTTGCCGCTGCCACGACATTTTGTGTCCCTTCTCCATTCCCCCCCCATTGTGGCATCACCAACTCTTCCACGGCCACCTATCTCAACTTCCCGTTCAACCCTCTCTTGCTTTGATTCATGCTCTGATTCATACTCATACTCAGATGAAGAACTCATTGTGATGATTGCTGCAATGAATTAAAAACAACCATAACTATATGATTGATTAATTTAAAAAAAAAAAACGTAACCAATCTGCATTTTTTTAAATCCTACAAACTATATGCGACATGCTTGATTATATTGTGAATGTAAATGCAAATGCTAAAAAAGTAAAAAACAGCCCCTAAAAAATGTAAATATAAATTTTAAACTAGAAATAAAATGTCATTAAAAAAAGTTAAAACGTAACCATTTGAATTTTACAATGAAACCCTATGCAAGATGTATTTTTTTAAATCCCACAAACTATATGCCTAATGTAGATGCAAATGCTAAAAAAACAACCCTAAAAAATGCAAATATAATATAAAATTTAAAATAAAAATAAAAATAAAAATAAAATTTAAAAAAAAATCGTAACCATTTAAATTTTACTATGCATTTTTAAAATCCTACAAACCATATGCATGATTACATTGTGAATGTAGATGCAAATGCTAAAAAACATCCCCTAAAAAATGCAAATATAAGATAAATTTTAAAATAGAAATAAAAATGTAATTTAAAAAAAAAAACGTAACCATTTACAACCAAACCCTATGCAATATGCATATTTTTAAATCCTACAAACTACATGCATGATAACATTGTGAATGTAGATGCAAAATTTGCTAAAAAAACAGCCCCTCAAAAATGCAAATAATAATCTAAAATAAAAAAAAAAATCTTTTATGGCCATTGTAAACAAATAAAATTATAAATATAAATACCTCTTGCTTGCTCTTGTTTTTGCTCTTGCTCTTGCTCTCCCTCTTGCTCTTGCTCTCACTCTTGCTCTTGCTCTTGCTCTCACTCTTGCTTGGTGTGAATATGAAATGAGCCCATAATGTAAATTTATAACATAAAATTGCACTTTTAGGGTTAAGGTTAGGTTAGTAATGTTGTTTTTCTATTATTAATGATTTACAATTAAAAAAAAAAGTAAAAGTGCTGTTTTTTATGTTTTAAACTTTGCATTTGCGGCCAAACTCGTGGGGGACGCCTAGACGTCCCCCAGGCGTTTCCCAACCCTGCCAAACGTCCCCTAGACGTTTCCTGCCCCCCAAAAAAGAGAGAAATGTGGGGGAAACATTTCTCCCACGTCCCCCCGTCCCCCCGTCCCCAAGACGTCCAGAACGTGCCACTTTAGGGGGGGATGCGCCCCCGCATAACACTGAAATAAGGTAACACTAAAGTTATTTTGAGCTACTTGAGAACATGATAATATGTTCTTTTTAGGTTTAAGGGTATACATAACATTATTAATAAAACCATTAAATACCTTTGCTTTACCTTGGCTTTGGGCTTCTATGACAAAACTGTCACCTAAATAGATTTGATCATGACATTCTTTGACATTGGCGAGGATATCACTCATGTAAGTCATGTGTCTCGAGGCACCGTAATCTAGGATCCATTCACTATCGTCAGATGCAAAAATAGTAGTGTAAAGTGCAATGGTATTATCTAAATCATTATTCGAATTTAGATTTAGATTTCTATTTTGGTTTTGTTTTGATTTGCTGAACTTTTTTTCTCAGTTATTTTAAAAATTTATGTAAATAGAATTTTTCTTATAACTGTCTCTCTCTTTATAACCAAATTTGTAACATTTGTTACAAGTTCCATGGAATTTCGTTTTGAAAATTTGTTAAACTTTTGTATATTTCCATGATTATTGTTGGAGGGTTTAAACCTTGATTTGAAATTCAGTTTAGCATTTTGATTTCCACTATTTTTAGGAGCAATTTTGTTTTGGTTCTAGGAGAGAAGGGCCTGAGTGGCATTCGCTTTTTAATCAAAATTAGTCATTACTAGTTCTTCTTGAACGAGTAGCAATTAAGGTGCTTAAATCAGGAATATCAGTTTCATTTTGATATTTCAAGTTTAAGATAGATATGAAGTTCTTGAATTTCTCATGGATATTGATTTGAATTATGAAATACATGAGCTTATCTTGGATTAGGTTGTAGCTACAACCATTCAACAAGGATTCAATGTTTTTGATCTATGTGGGATATTTAACAATTTTCTCATTTTTCTTCATAGGAGTGGTCATAAGTTCTAGTATGAGTTTTATGATTGTTAAGAGTTTAGTGCCTTCTTGCATAGATTCAAGTTATTTCCAGGTTTTGTTAGGAGATTCATGATGTCCAATATGAAGCATGAATTCGTTTATAACGCTTCTCAAGATGATGGAAGGCATTGAAGATATTTGCGGTAGCTTGCCTACAAGTAGGTTGTTTGTCTGTCCCGTTGACAAGATTCCAGAGTTTCTAGGCCATAAACTCAACATTTTAGTCTAATTTTCCAAATGTTGTAATTAGAACCATTTAGTAACTGGGATTTCTCTAAATTGAAATTGCTTGAAGAAACTATTATCTAAATTTATCAAAATAGTATCATTTCCAAGGTTTTAGAATAATTTTTCAAAATAATTATAGGTCCTTAGAATTAATTTTTCAAAATATAAAACAATTTTTTTAGGGCCAAGAATTTTTTTGCGAGACAAAAGTTAATTGATCACAAAAAAATGGTCCTTAAAACAAATTTATTTTGAAAAATAAAATCAACTAATATTTTTTGAAAATTATAGCTGAAATTATTTTTCAAAAAATTAACGCAAGTATTTTTTGAAAATTTATTTTTATTTTTATACATATAAAACAAACTAATTAGGAAAATAGGGGAGTTTAAGGGTTTTGAACCCCTTATCTATTGTTTTGTAAATTCTTATAAAATTTCAAATAGCCGACAAGGTTATAGGTCTTATCGATAATATATAAGATAACTCTTTTTATTTAAGTTTTAGTCTAAATTAAGTTGCTTTTTAAAAGAACGATGAAGAGGGGAGTGGGGGTTGAACCCCTCACCTCCACCTTCTACTTAGTCTTAAGGAAGCCAAGCTAGCTGTGTTAGCCCAAGCTGGCTCACCAGTATATCCTAGCACTAAATGATATGTAAGTTTAAATTTCCATCTAAAGCTTTAAGAAAAATAAAACTGACTTACCTTTGAGCACCACACATTGAGTGGAGGTAGATTAGGGTTTTTAGATTATATTAGGGCGGATCTTGAATAATATAATGTTTTTCTTTTAAAGTTTATATATCTTATTTTGCTACTGCTTGGAGAGGGAAGTAGGTTACGTGTAGACTCTTGTCGAGCCCTTGATATGAGATGAAGCACAAGTGTCGTTTGAGAGGGACAAAGTCTTATTTATAGGGTGTTGTCACCGTGAGAGATTGAGGACTGTCACTGGTGGAGAGCAAAGGAGGTCGAGTGGCCGGAGTTGAGGAATGTAGAATCTATGCAAGGAGCTCGTCAACTAGGAGGAGCCTTGCCGAATTAGATTGGGGATATAATTACAGAGTCTGCCAAGTGATATGTTGCATGCGTTGAGTGTATTTGCGAAGGTTCTTTGTATAACGAGCTCTGCATATCCCTTGATTGAGCTCGTCTAGAGAGCTCAAGCTCATTTAAAGAAATAAAGGAATTTGTCAATGGAGAAGAGGGTGTATACACCTCATTTTTGACGTTTGCTAACCTTTTCTTTTGGGTAGGGGCTGTTGATGTATTGTCCTTCTGAGCAGGTGCCTCAAGGGGCCTATTGAGATTGGGGTGTGATCGGACTTGGTCACATGGACTAGACCACACCATTTGAGAGAATACTATAGTTATCCTATCCTTGCTTTGTTTCCTCTCTTGTTCACATGTTTCCTTCATTATGTCCACTTGTTCTCACTCATTTATGATCTTCACACCACTTTCGGTCATCGCAGACCTTAATCATGCCTTCATTATTTTTAGCCTCCACCTCCTATTATCTTTCACTTGTTGATTGTAGCTTTCCTCCAAAGCCTACGCAATTGTCCACGGGAAATTGTGTTGGGTTTGGTTTTTCCCATGGTCAACAAGATCTCCCATGGGTGATCGGGTTGGGTATATATTCCCCTCCCTTTTTGTCAATTTAGTATCAATCAATCATTACTCTAAGCACTTCACTTTATTTACACTGGACATTTGTACACATATTCGCATCTAGTTATTAGGCTTGAGGCATTGAAGCTTATCCCTTTGCATTTGGGTCACCATTGTGAGCTAGGACTGGAGGTTTTCTTCTTGAGCTTTCCCCTTCACCCATAGCGATTTTCTCTTGGTGTTGTTGTCTCTGGGGAGGATTAATTTATAAACGTTGACATTGTTGGTAAGTATCTCTAACCCTTCTTTGTCCTTTGTTTCTTGTTCATGGTTGTATGGATGGTTGATCATTCATTGCTATAGATTAGGGTTGATGTATGTTTGCTTTAGTCTATTGCTTTGTCTTCGTATGTTATGCCCCTCGACTTGACCTATCTTTAATTTGAATCCTAGCAGGATACCTCTCTTTATCTTAGGTTTAGGCCTTGGAAACCTATAGCTATCTTAAGGTTAGGGCTTCATCCTCTAGAATTACGACACTTGTGCTCCTTGAGCACCTTTGGTATCTACATCTCGTGTATAGGCCTAGATTTGATCCCCAATATTTGATAACACATGCGGGGATACATCTTAGCGCGACATACATAGGGAAGGACTATACACGAGTCAAATCGATGAGGATGTAGCTTCACATTGTAGAGCGCTCGTTGTTCTAGAGAAGAGGATTGAGCTCGTGCTTTGTAAAGTGTTTTGTTCAGATCCGGTGTAGAGTCAGGGCCCACCGCTGCTAGAGGAGTATGTAGAGTGTAGCTTTATCTTGTCTGGCGGAGCAAACACGGCGGGCTAAGTCAAATGTTTGTCGGCCAAGCTTTATTTGTAAGGAGGGAGCTCATCAAGCTATCAATGAGCTCACTCAAATAGGAGATGAAACAGAGAAGAGGGTGAGCCCTATGTCTAAGTAACACAATTTTTTTCTCAGTTTATAATTTTTTGGCTCAATATCTTGCAAATATTCTATTTTATTTCATATAAACATGAGCCCAATTTCAATTTAAAATGGCCAACAAATGAATACAACTATCTTGCACAATAAATTTCAAAATTCTCTAGAACCTGCACAATAACTTAAGAATGTTTTGGTTTTGATACCATGTCATAACTTGAGATGAACTTCAATCACGAATATAAAATACAACAGGATTATAGAATCTAAATAGAATGTTGGTAGAGTGTAATAATAAATGTAGAAATAAAAAAAATGAATGCAGATTTAACACAGAACACAAACACAAATTTATTGTGGGGAAAACCTTGTGGTAAAAAATACCACCAAAATAACACATCTAGTTTTATGTTATATGAGGAACAACAATGTCTGACAACTTATAGTTTTGTGCTGACAATTACAGGCCAACCCAACAAAATCAACCTTCCACTTCACAATTTTACAAATTTACAATATTAATATTGCCGTGCGTGTCCAATTTCCAATAGAAATTATCCTATTTAAAGGGTGGGTGAATTGGTTGCAACCTTTCGGTTGGATTGAATCACTCATTGCTAGTCTAATCAATAAATTGATTTATTTAACTTTATAACAAATGTAAAGTTATATAACTTATAATATAAGTTATATATATGAGTTTTATAATAACCTTATAGTGGAGATGTGTGTTGTTGTGGTGGGCCACACTAAGTATTTCCCCATAAACATTATGTGCTCCAACACAACGAACATGATATCAAGGAGAGATTCTTGGTCGAGTAATGAAATGTCTTTGAGAGACCCCCCAGAAAAATTTCACTTAACAAATAGTGGAAGGCTTCAACAACAATGACAAAGAGGGTAGGGACAATAGGGCATCTTTGTGTACCTTTTCAATAAAGGGATCCATAAGTTCATTATTTACATCTGTCATAATAAAGGCAGCCTTGAAGAGGATCATGACCATTTTGTAAAATTTGTCCTAAAACCCAAAGGCCTTGGGCTTAAGTTCAATAAAGGGCCACTTGATTCTATCATATGCTTTCTCAAAGTCCATAAGAGCCATGCAAACATTCTAATTAGAGATCATAGCCCAATGCATACCTTCCTAACTTGTAATTAGGTTGTCAAGTATGTATCTTCCCTCAACAAACCTAGTCTGGGTAATCGAGATGAGGCCGAGAAGTATAATAGAAATTCTTTCGGCTAGAATTTTAGCCAAAATCTTTTAGGAGACATTTAGAAGGGTAATAGGTCTCCAGTTTTTGACTTGATGGGGGTCTCCGTCCTTGGGAATTTGTCATAATTACCTAAGACTCTGGGACTGCGGGGCGAGGTTTTCGGGACGACAATTTTTTCCCAAATGGCGAGGCGACGACTAATAATAAATATGTAAAATTTATATATATTACTAATATAACATGAATACTTCAATAAACTAAGACTTAAAACTAAAAGTTTGAAGATCGAAACCATCAATCCAATTATTTATCACATAAGCCAAGGCCCGAAATGCTATATTTAATATTCAATATTCATATTTAATGTTTCATATTGAGTCATTGACATTAACTTAGAAATTAGAACCGAGAATCCGAGATACATTGATACTTCATACTAGATAGAGATACAATGATACACCAACAATATCAATATGATAATGAAAAACAAGTCTTCATTAATTACCTTGAGAAGAGTACAACTACATATGTTATTAAATATTATGTCATAACTCATAACTTGTAAGTTCATAATCAAAATGGCAACTCAATAATCATTGTTTTTTATTTTTTTTGATTGTAAAAAAAAAGGTGGATTTTCTTAAAAACAAATACAAATTAATAAATAAAAAACAAGTGCCTTACTGTAAGGGACACCAGGACGTCCTCAAATGTCTTGGGGACATCATAGCATCCCCTGATTTATAAAGCATCCGAGACGTCGCGAGTACATCCCTTGAACTTAGGGAATGTCTCCTTCATTTTCTGCATTTGTTGGGATGTGGGGGGGATGTTTTGTTCTCGTCCCAAAGTTGTTGGGATGTCCCAGTCCCAGACGACTTGGGGATGGGGGATGCATGTCCCCGCATAACTTTGGGATTAGTTTAATGACTTCTCTATTTACATCAGGCCTGAGATATCCACTTTGGATAGCATCTAAATAAACATTTAATATCTTGTGGCCAATACAATTTTTATTGGATTTATAAAATTCAGCAGGAATTCCATCAACACCAGGGGCCTTATCATTCTTTAGGTGGTCAATAGTGTTCAAAACCTCATCAAGGGAGATCACACTGTCTAGATAAGTAGCTGAAGAAGACAGGAGTTTCTTCATGATGATTTTTTTGCACAAATTCTTCTTGTTCTCAATTTGGGGGGAGGTGCCATCAGCTACAAACAATTTGGAATAAAAGAAAAAAAAGCCTGCTTGATCTCAAGGGTGTCCTCAGAGATGACACCACCTATATCAATTGCCTTGATCTTTCTTTTGTTTGCTTAATTTTTAAAATTTTGAAAAAATGTTTGGTGCCCTTATCTCCAAGTTTTAACCAGGTAAGCCTTGATTGGATTTGAGCTTCTCTAGCAAAATATTGTTGCAAAGATCTATGGTGATTTATTCTTAGAATCATCTTGTTTAGCAAGCTGGGATTGCACGGACCATTTTGCAATTGAGGCTCAATGCATATAAGTTGTTCCTGCATCTCATGGTACTTTTTTGTTTCTTTTCTAGCTTGTCATGGCCATAAGTTCTCATGAGGTTTCTCACAACATCAATGCATCTAACCCACTTTTGAATGCAAGAAGATGAGGCAGGGAAGGCCTTTACAACATTCCAAGTAGAGTGGACACCATCACAAAATCCAAGTATTTGAGATGTGTGTGAAGTATAGAGTTTGAAGAGACCTTTCCAACCATTCTCACCAAGGGGGAGTCATTGATGGCAAAAACCAATTCCATGGGGGTGATGATCAGACATGGTAAAGTGGAGTACATTCACAAGATTGCCATCTCTATTGGTGGGGATATTGAAGAAATCAAGGTTAAGATAAAACCTGTCCAGTCTAGAGTCTAATCTCTTTCTTTCTTGTTGATTATTGCACCAAAAGTGCCAGATGCTCTTACATTGAGATTTATTGTTAAATAGAGGGTGGGTCAAGTTATGAATCCTTTTCAATTTGGACCAATCTTGTTGATTATTGCACCAAGTGTGCCAGATGCTCTTATTTTGAGATTTATTGTTAAACAGGGGGTAGGTCAAGTTATGAATCCTTCACAATTTGTACCAAAAAAGAGTTCATTTCCTTTCCAATTTAAAGCAGCTCCACCAAGCGTATCCTCCTCACCTTAAAAAAATGAACAATAAATTAGTAAATGTAAACCCTATGTATAAGATAATTCCCCCTCCCCCATAAACTGTAAAGTTGTAAACCCCATGTATAGCCAAAAAATTATCAATTATTATGAAAAAGTAGTGTAAATCATGAATACAAATTATGGGAATTGAATGCAATGCATATAAATTTGTAAATCATGTTTAGAAATAATATTAACAATTTAGAAAAAAAATTACATGCTTGAAAAGAAGGAAAAAAACTGACCTGGAAATGAAATTCCTCTAATTTGCTCTATAAATCCTCTTTAATCTCTGCCAATGCATTCAAAGGATGATAAAATGCCGTGTGATTAGAATGTGTTGGGGTGTGGGGTTTTTAAAGAAGGAAAAACTGTGTTTTTGTAGTATTTCATTGTGTCATCTATTTGCTGAGTTTGTAGTCCATACAAGCCGAGTATTGGCAAGTACTGTGCAAAAACTCGTCTACATTGCAGATTGACGAGTTTACATGGAAAGTACTCAGCCAATGTAATTTTTGATGAGTACTTATAGGCTCGCCAAGTATGTATAGAATGCGAGGGTCTAATTAAGATAAATGATAATAGTTATTGGCATAGTTTTGTGTAGCATTTTAAATTAAAGGAAGAGGCATGACATTGGTGTGCAATTTGCAACTTTTGTTATTTTGGTGGGGGGCTCGATTTAGTTTTTTTTTGCAGTGGGCATTTCATTGTAAAACCATGTTGTCAAAACCATCCAAAATGTGACAAAAAAAAGTCATACATAGCCTATTTCGCCTCTTACTCCATCAAACTTATTAATTCTAATCTCAAGAGTTGGTGGGGCAAGAGAGAGAGGTAACAAGGGCATTTGTTAAGAATAGGGGAATGACTAAGTTACTTTACTACTTAGTTAGGATAAGTAGAATTTGGATCAACTGGAGTTTAGACTCCCATTTAACACATGATTATAACAAGATCAGCATATTGATTCATCTTGTTTCTTATAAGCAAGTCTATTTGCCATGAAAATTTTCGTACTTATTAAATTCCCTCTTGCCCACTTGCCCGCTTAACCAAGTTTACAAGTTTTCCTTGCATTGAGGTTGAGTCCCAATCAAGCACTTATATAAATGCAAGAGTACTAAATTCCAATTTTTATAATGGCAACTTCCTGCTGTCCAAGGGTGTTCTTAAAACCCCTCTTTGAATTTACTTATTTTCTTTAATCATTGATAGTCAATGAGGGCAACATGCCCTCACAACTTCCCATTTTAGGGATTGGGCCCCTAATAGTGGGTACCAAAAATAAATTTATTTAAATCAAACGCGCAAAGAGAGGATTGAGTCCTTTTGTTGCCGGTCAAGAACTTTCATTTGTCTTATACCACTTGTTCAATTGACTTGTTTGAGTCATGTCATTCCATTGTTGTTGCTTGATAACAATTTCCATTGGATTTAAATTGAGTGGGCCTACTCTTAAAACACAGGTTTCAGATCATTGAAGAGCCCTAATCATTATTTCACCCTCTTAAATAACAACGGGATATAATATTATTGTCATGTTGACTAGAGTCTTACCACTTCTCATTGAACACTGAATGATAAAAGAAGTCTAGTGATACACTAAACAACACATTTTAAATAGGACGGAATAGATGTTGATGAGTGTCATAAGAAGACATACACAGAAATAAACATTCCATAGATTCAATTTATGAAACCTGAAATATTCATATTCCATTAATTTCTTTATTTTTGTCAACTCTTAATTGATCAATTCAAAAGGGACTTTCTTCTTAAACACCTAATGCGATAAAGCATAGAAATCAGTCCTTCCAATATCCCACCTTTAGAGAGTTTCAAAATAAAATTGGCTTATTCGAGCTCTATATCTCAATTCAAATTATTGGATAAACATGAACAATTCACGGAGTTTGATAAAATATCCAACACTTCAAGAAGGTTATAACAACATAAGTGAGACCATACTTCTCCCAAGCCATGTATAGAAAACATACAAAGAACAAATTTAACTTATTGCATAAACATGAACATTTCTTGGAGTTGATAAAATATCTGACACTTCAAGAATGTTATAATAACATAAGTGAGATCATTATCCTCTCAAGTCACGTATAGAAAACATACAAAGACCTGCAATCCATTGAATATGCTCAATGTTACATTTTCACAACTACTTCAAAGAGTTCCTCAAATTCGGAAGCCACAATAAAGTACAGCAAGATATGATATTCAGAATACAACTTACTCTATTCACTTTACAAAACAGTCATAGGTACAGGTCCATGAAAAAGAGACTCCTAAGTTCCTATCATTCCTTCAAGGTAGTAAGGGAGAATCACAGTACAAATATCCCAGGGATCGAAGGTTTATAGTACAATACACTTTGAAACACTACATAAATATAATACAACCTTGTTCCCAATAACGTATTTTGACAAGAGCAATTAAAAAACAAAACTGAAAGGAATGCTTACAACCACCTAATCGATCCAATTGAAGAGTCTTCTCATATCTGAAGTGCTAGTCATCTAATGAGGGAGGGGAATGGACTCTTTGAGCCCTCCATTAACAAGTACCTTTACCCATCCCTTCCATCATTTTAAGGCACTCAACAACTACTCAAATATATATGAAGTAAAATCAAATAGAAATGTGTAATATCCATTGTTAGGTCAAGAAAGGACAATTTTTTTGGGTTTACTAACTAGTTTATTGATTAACTAAACTGCTAAAGCAATAAATAAGACTTTCACATCTTAATTCACTATTAACAATAAATACAAATTTTCTTGTAATTGAAGTAGTCAAACTATAACAAGCTGATTTATACTTTATTCACAACAAATAATCCATCTCAACAAGTATAACAATTGTTATGTTTTTAATTGGTTGGTAAGCTCAAATTCACCAAATTTTAACAATCAACACAAATCCAAGATCTTTTGGATTACCAAGATCATGATGTGGGCAAGGTGAGAGCGTACAAAAAACCGGGATGTGAAAGCAAATCAGTGCAACTTACTAGCGGCAAGTCACACAATTTACAATCAATGCCAAAATGGTGGGTAATGGAATGCAACTCTTGGAGGCTTTGCCATCCAATTATTATTATACTGTGAGTGCAAAAAAATAAATATATTTCTGGTGGTGAACTGCACGGAAAGTTATAAGCTTCACAAAATATCAATGCAAACTGCTAACATCAATGACTACAAACACGAAACCAAATGGTGATCACAATCTTGAGTAACTGAATCAAACCCTCATACGCTGATATAAACCCTCAAATGCATCAAACATTAGATTCAACATGTAGATGATCAATTCCAACCAACGTGTTTGTTGATTTGTGCATGAACAATAATATCAAACCCTAGATCAACAATAGATCTCAAGCATGCTTGCTGATTTGTGAATGAATAGCAATAGTAACCTCAAAATAATAATAGATCTCAAATGAACTTGCTGATTAATGAATCTACAACAGTGTAAACCTTAGAATTACTATAGAACATGGATGTACTTGCTGATTTAAATGAGAACAACGATATCAAACTCATATTAAACCTGAAAACTCATGAAACCCTCCAACAAAGATGATACGACAGTAGATATGCACGGTAATGATGGACAGTGGCAGCACTACTAGGAGGAACGGTGGCGGTGTATGGTGGCGATGTATGAAAGTAACAAACCCTGAATTTTATAGTAACAACAACAAATAAAGTCTGATTTTTATAGTAATAGTAGCAAATAATGATTATCCTCAATTTGGTGCTCCAAACAATGAACATTGATGATGAACAACAACATATGATGATAAATTCTAAAAATCAACAATAACAATGATTTGCTTGCAAGTAAAATTCGATCCAATCCTCTACAAGCTGAAATCTTCCATAATTTACTGTAGCGACATTGTAGCAAGCTGAAAATGACTTCAATTCTTTGAGCACAAATGTGATCCCTAGGTGGAATCACTCTTATGGACGAGGGTTTTGTCCTCAAATCCAACCTTGGAAACCAAGAGGCTTTTCATCCTCCAAGATCTTCGAATAGCCAAGGGTTTTCGTCCTTGGGAGCCAAATCAAGCCAAAACTGTCACAATGAAACAATGTCATATGACATCATGATGCACAAATGAGCCGAATGCCCTCCTTACAATCCTTTCCTTTTTGGGTGCTTAAAGTATTTAAAAATACTTTATACTATTATTTTATTTTTAGTATTTAAAAATACTTTTTATTTAATATTAGTGTTTAGAAACACTTTAAAATTATAATCTTATATTAAGTTGCCCCAAAGGTGGAAAATTACCATGCCCAACTTAAAATAACATTATAATTCATTTCCTTTGATTCTCCCTCTAGTCTATATGGGAAATGGGGATAGGCTAGAGGTCTTCTCCATGATTTTATTTCGAAAAGGGGACATGACAAGTCCACCCTTCCCGAAATTGTTTTCCCTCAAGCAATTGTAGATTAGGATGATCAAACAACACCTTGCCCAGATTATGGATTATGATGGAGCTCCTGTAGAGTTTGGATCCCATGCCTATCAAGTGAAGCAACTTGGGCCAACAAGTACCGCATCCCCCAACTCCATTACTCACACCAATTGTATGCAACCCTTGCAACTTAGGAAACAATTTGGCCAACAAGTGTGCATGATCCACAACACAAACTTCTGAAAATTCTGTGATGAGATCCCGAAGAGTCTCCTTCCAATCCCAAATGGTATTAGACAAGGAATGCAACTCACTCTCAAGATGATCCTCTTTGATTTGATGATGCATGGAAATATCCATAAACTCCCACAAGGCCATCCCACAAGGCCAATAGCTGACATATGTAGTCACCACCGTGTTTTTGTTGCACCACTTGGCTTCTCCTATGTGATGAAGAATCCAGAACACTTATTAGAGCTTCATAACCAAAACCTTGATTTCCAATGGATCCTTCAATAATGTTGCAAGTTGTACCTTCCAAAATATGGCCCAAATCAGACTGTGTATGGGCTGGAAACAAGTTACAACAGCCACAGACCAACTGGAATCTCATCCGAATCAGAACTATGGTGGCTAAAATGATGGTTTCCTTCAGCTGAAACCTTCTACCAACCTCATCCAGCGTTGAAACTCCCTTAAAATGTGCAAACTTGCAGTTGTTCATGACTGAAATCATCAAAACCAACAATATAAAGATGGTGTAACAGCTGTAAAAATGACAAACCCGTGCAAAATTCAGTAGTGTGATCAATGTAGAAGCAGTGGGCAGCCATGCAAGGGCTGAAAACTCTCCATTAGTAGTCACAAACTGAAAAGTACTCCTTCCCATGACTTGAAATCCCTACAAATCCAGCTGTATGAGTGCAAATGACGTAATGTGGTGGCTGATAATGGTGATGCCAACAACATCAAGGTTGAAAATCAGACTCTTAGCTGTCCTAAGTGTGTTACCTCTAACATTTGATGATAGGATACTATCACCACTTGCTTCCTTCATATCTTGTTGATGATCCTCTACACAAATATGCAATTTTGAAATTACTCCATGCTTATGCTGTGTTATTTTGATATTCATGTGAACTTCTCCTTGAGGTCTTCTTGTGGTGCCATAACTTCCTCAATAGGAAGGATATATCCAACACAATTCCTCAACTCTTGATGGTACTTTTTACTTAATGGCAATCAATGGTAAGTGTAAAATCAAACACCATGCAAAGTTGATCCAAAGTAGACCAAATACCATCATGAGAAGATATCTCACCTAAGCCCATGCCATAAGAGTCATTGCACACCTTGTGTCTACCCCAAGTGTTGACAAGTTTTTGTGCCTTCGTGATGCAAGGAATGGTGAAGCCATCTTGTAGTATCTCATCCTTTGTGAATTCTCCTTCATACATCCAAGGGCGACAAACCTGTATATAACTTGATTGCAAAAACACCATACTATGCTTAGTCATAAAATCTTGAACATCAAAATGACACCCATTATGCTTACCATCATCCAACATCAAGCATCCCATTGTGACTATCCCTGTTAGGCCATCATCTATAACCTTGTGTTCAAGTGTGGGACTTAGCTCCAAGGAGTGATCTACGAATTGTGAGTCATGATCTTTCACAACTTTTTAACATGCCCTATATGATTCCTCACGAACTTCCTTTCTATCCAAATGCAAAAGATGAAGAATTCAATAGTGATATCAAAGCCTCTATCCTCTTTGACCCTCAAAAGATCACCCGGATCCCATATGCAAGAATAATCTTCATGTCTTATACTGCAAGTTGTATCCTTGACTCTATCCCCCTTTTTAGCATGCTTTCCATGTTGACAAGAATCTTGCAATGACATAATAGGAAACAACAAATCTGAAATATTTTCATACCTTAGGCTACAATCAAAATGCTCACCTTCTTTTGCCGAAAGAGAAATTGTTGAGATATCCTCAACACCCCCATCTTTGTGACTCAAAACTCCCGAATTAGGGCTAACCAAAATATTCTCCTCAAATGCATATCCATCCACAATGCTACTCTGAAAATCAATCAATGGCTCACCATTTGGAAGTTCAAAAGATAGTGCAAGATTTGGCGCATCTTCCTTCATCTTAAACTCTTTACATCCAATAAGTGAAGCCCTTTCCACCTTGACTTCATCAATATCTTGTTGACACATGCAATCATTAGAAGTTAATAAAACATCTTCTACTATCGAAGGATCTTTACCTTCAACTTGCATGTGAGGCCCCTTCTTTTCTTGTTCAATGACATCTCGTGGCTCTAAAATTGACTGTTCTTCGTGTTTCTTGATTTCTTTCTTAGCCTTTTCTTTTGATTCTAATCTTTCCTCTTCCCTCATCACAATAAGAGAACTCTTTTTTTGTTGATCACTAGAAGTAAGTCCCTCAACTGTAACATATGGCTTCAACTTCTTTGCACACTGATCAACAACATTTTTAGCTAGTGTATGTGCAACTAGTGAAACTTCTTGCTCCAAACTAGCCAATAGTATGGATAATAAATGTCGGGAAATATCATCACTCTCATTCAAGACCAAAGTCATAATTGTCTGCATTGAAGCCACTACATTTTCTGCATGATTCTTACTGACAGTATAAGGAAATGTTGAAACATTTTAAGAATAAGATCATTACATTCAAGATCCAACATCACAACACATGACTTGGCCTTTGCCATAATGTTTAGAATTGTGATCCTCCTAACAAAAGGAACTTTTGATGTCATCTAGACCTTGAAAACTTTCCATAATCAACTTAAATATCTCCCTCATGGTTTTGTTGCTGGATGGAACTTTAGGAGCTGTTATTCTTGTAATTTCACTAATACAAGTGATAACTACAAGTCTCACCTCTTTGTCCGGGTGTCTCAAAAGCTTGGGCTTAACCAAAGAAAACATTGATGGAGTTACTGCCCATTGCATAGCCTCAAAATGTGACTGTTCTATCCATGGATAAACAATTCTCCACTTCTAAAATGTTGAGTAGATCTTCTTTTGACTGTGGCAGATGCTCAAGTCTTTTCCTTGCTCTGTAAAGCTCCTCTCCCACATCTTTTCCTCTTATTAACGCCATTTTTTGTCACTAGATCTGCATCACACAAATTAGTCCTCCCCAAACAGGCTGGCAAGATCACTGTTCTGATACCACTGTAATGTCCCTAACTGGTCGGTTAGCTCAAATTCATCAAATTTTAACAAACAAACCCACGCTCTTTCTGATCACCAAGATCTTGATGTGGGCAAGGTGAGAGCATACAGAAACCGGGATGTGAAAGCAAATCAATGCAACTTACTGGCGGCAAGCCACACAATTTACAATCAATGCCAAAATGGCGGGTAATGGAATGCAACTCTTGGCATCTTTGCCATCCAATCGTTATTACAATGTAAGTGCAAGAAAATAAATATCTTTCTGGCAGTGAACCGCACGAAAAGTTACAAGCATCACAAAATATCGATGCAAACTGATAACATCAATGATTATAGACATGAAACAATTCGCTGATCACAATCTCAAGTAGCCGAATCAAACACTCATATACTGATATAACCTTCAATTGCATCAAACAGTAGGTCTAACATCGAGTAGATCAATTCCAACCAATGTGCTTGCTGATTTGTGCATGAACAACATTATCAAACCCTAGAGCAACAATAGATCTCAAGTATGCTTGCTCTGATTTGTGAATGATCAATAATAGTAAACCTCAGAACAATCAATAGATATCAAATGAACTTGCTGATTAATGAATATACAACAATGTAAACGTGGTTCACCCAATTTGGGCAACAATTAAACCTTAGAACAACAATAGAACATATGTCTTCCTACATGGATATAGAAAATGCTGATTTAAATGAGAACAACGATATCAAATTCATATTACATCTGAAAACTCACAAATCCCTCCATCAAAATGATACGACAATAAATATGGTGCAACGGAAATGATGTTTGACGGCAACAACACTAGGAGGAACAATGTATGGTGGCGTTGTATGACAGTAGTAAACCCTCTGATTTTTAAAGTACAACAGATAGCAGCGACAATAATGTACTATGATTTATAGTAACAACAAATAATGATTATCCTCAATTTGGCACTCCAAACAATGAATATTGATGATGGGCAATAACAACATATGACGATAAATTCTAGAAATAATCAATAACAATGATTTGCTTGCAAGTAAAATTCTATCCAATCCTCTACAAGTTGAAATCTTCCATAATTTACTAGTAGCGACACTGTAGCAAGCTGAAAATGACTTCAATTCTTTGAGCACAAATGTGATCCCTAGGTGGAATCACTCTTATGGACAAGAGGGTTTTCGTCCTCAAATCCAACCTTGGAAACCAAGAGGGTTTTTGTCCTCCAAGATCTCCAAACAACCAAGGGTTTTCATCCTTGGGTGCCAAATCAAGCCAAAGCTCTCACAATGAAGAAATGTCATATGAAATCATGATGCACAAATGAGCCAAGTGCCCCCTTATAAACCTTCCACTGTTGGGTCCTTACAATATTTAGAAATATTTTTTTTATTATTTTATTTTTTAGTATTTAAAAATTACTTTTTATTTAATACTAGTGCCTATAAACCCTTTAAAATTATAATTTTATGTTAGGTCGCCCCAAAGTGGAAAATTACCGGGCCCAACATAAAATAACATTATAATTCATTTCCCTTGATTCTGCCTTTAGCTTAGAGGAAATGGGGATAGGCTAGATGTCTTCTCCATGATTTTATTTTGAAAAGGGGACATGCCAACAATCTCAAAATTAGTTCAACATATAGTACTAATCCAATCATGCATCAATGCAATGATTGTAGTATGTACAACACATTTAGCCAAGGTTGATCATAAAGTATTGATGCCAATCCTAGCTAAATGAATACACTTTCCATTAAATGAATTCTCGAATCACAAATCATCAAGAATTATAAATATCATTGTTGGGGCGACAAGCCTGCCCAATAACTCATAAAATACAATTATAAATAAAGTGTACGATAAATATTTAAATCGTAATAATGCTCCAAATTGTGTAGGTACATTTGTACTATGTGTAGTTGTGAGGGAGAGCATCATCAAAGCCCTTTACCTCCAACCACAGACCAAGAAGGTCTCCCTTCACCTCCCTAAACGGGTGGCGGCCCTGCCCTTCAATGGAGGGGCAGAAACATGAATCCACTTCCTAACAGATTAGTTATTCAAACCATGTGCACAAAATGTATACCCCCCACCACATGCAAGTTTTCTAGATAAATCCAGGTTTCCCACCACCATCTCTTGACTATACCTATAAGCATGCAAAACTAGAGTGTACTATGTGTTGGCAGAGAATTGTGTGCACCCTTCTGAAGGTCTTTGCGAAAACAATGGGAATATCCCTACGGTGTGGGACTTTAGCCCTTGGGATAAACCTCCAGAGAAGGCTGGTTACTACTCTAATCTACTCTAATGCCAACCACCAAAACTACTCTAAACACTAAGCTACAAAAATGGGGGGAAAAGGGAAAGAGGGAAGACATAAAAAAGGATGGTGATGGCACCAAGAAGAAGTGGATGTCCCTCCTTGAGATACTGAAATGAAGAAAGAAAACACACAGAGCACAAAGGGCAAATAATAGCCACAACCAACCCTGCATCCAATCAAACTCCAATGATCCCCATTTTTTAGACCTAGTTACACAAAAAACTCATGCAAATATAACCCACACACAACATGAAATGATAGAAACGGACAGGTAATAAGGCATAAATAGAAGCCAAAGGGTAGAAAAGAGGCATAATCAACATCATATTAGTGTCCTAGAATATACAGTCCATTTACAACCATTTGGAAGGCACTAAATCCATTGCACAAGTTCAGGTTAGAGGTTTGCAACTCAAAATGCCTAGCCACACAATTGGGCATCATGACCTTGCATTTGGGAGAGGATTTTTACAAATCGAAATTGAGTTGCATTTATAGAAGAGAAGAGGAGAGAAGGGAGGATTTTTGGATGCTTTGGAAGATGCCTTTGGGAAGGATCTGGAAGTTTTGGAGATGCCAAAATGAAGAAATTTGTCCAAATCTGATCTTAGAGGTATATTCCATGTTTCATGATGATCCACCACCATGGAGGTGCCTTGATTCCCAAGGAAACAAGCTGATATTTGTTTAAGGATAAGCCCTGAGAAAGGATCAATGGGAACTGATGAAAACAAGGAGGAAGGATCAAGATCAAGCTGCCATTTTTCCAAAACCGTCATGATTGCACCTTGGACCACTGAAAACAACTCACTCCTTGATCAACAACCTGATAATTGCTTATCCCTACGTTGGGGTGGGTCATGAAGATTGTAACAACTCAAAAGCATCTTCAAAAGGAGAAAAAATTCCTCCAAAAGCACCTGTAACTGATTTGGGGACCTTTTGATTGAGAAAAACCTCTGAAAACTGTCCCAAATTTTGTCACAAAGATTTCTTCACTCCCTCAAATATCCTCTATGAAATAGTGCTCAAATTGAAGCTTTGTTCAAGACCTTTCCAACAAGACCACGTGTGGGGATTCTAATCTTAGAATCAAAAGATATGAGCCAAAATCGAGTCCTAGTTTGTGCCACAAAGCCCAGATATGAAAACAGTTGTGGGCCCTTAAAACGATGATATAGTCACAAAACAGGCTTGAAAGTGACCCAAAACAACTCTAATCATGCATAGCTCCTCAAAAGCTTTCCAATGAGTTCGATTTTGTCTGATTTGGAGGCCCCAAGCAAAAGTTATGATCGATTGAAGATTCCTAGGACGTTTAACACATTTGACGACCATGGGCCTATCAAATTTAACCTTTGAATGCCCTCTGCCACGTGCCTCATCCTCATTGGTGATCTCATTCCATGATTTCCCGCTCAAACTGGTGCCACGTGTTCTCCTCACATTGGTCTCGGGATCTTAGTTCATGGGGTCACGAGCTCGGCTTCACGCTACTATGTCTCAACTTCTTGGGAGCCTGAGTGACCTGTGATTGGTCCATATGGACCAATCACGTGTCATTCAGGCTTTTGGGTCCCTTTGATCACTTTCGGGATCGCCTTGGTGTCCTTGGGATTTCCTCCCACCCTCGGAGTTCCCTCGGGCCTTTACCATTTACTCGCCACTGCTTGGACCTCAGGGAGGGTCGTCATTGGTCCACGTGGACCAATGACGGGTCAACGTGTTCTTTGGATCGACCAACTCTTCAGGGTTGCCTGTTCGTTGTGACCTTGATCCCCTGGGACCACAGATTGATGTGATTGTTCCACGCAGACCAATGACGGGCCATTGGGTTCATGGGATTGCACAGAGTCACTTGGGTTCAAACTTAAATGTTTGGAGCCTAAGTTGTTCAACCTAGGCCTGACTTCAATCTTCCAACTCTACGGCCCTTCACTCAGCTCAACCAACTCAACTTAGATCCTAATTCGGCCCCAACTTGAAGTCGGTCAACTTGACTTGTTTTGAGCTCAAGCAAAATGCAAACCATGGAGCCTTTCTCCGAGTTAGCAAAATGACCGCCCAACTTATAAATGCAACCCAAACCTTCCTTGTGACTATGAGACTAAGCTCTCAAGGTGAACAAGTGACCAACAACCGCCAATTGTTCCCTTTGCGACCGGATTGAATTTGACGGTCTGGATCCTTAAGGGAATGAACTGTTTGAATGTCACCAGCTTGTTTTGGGGGCAAAACACGTGATTTTGGCTAAGTCTTTTTTAGACAAGCTTGCATGAACCTAGAGTTGACCTGTGCAAGAAAATTTGATAAGTTTTGAAGCATTATGGTGTCTAAAATATGTGAAAGACTGTGATCAAAACCTCAAAGTGTTTGTTCTTGAACAGTTGTCTAAAAATAAGCATGGTGCTGATTTTTGACAACACTATGGAAGGATAACGAGTACAACAATATCACTATTTTGGCCAAAACATATAAAAATTGCACAATGGGGTCAATGTCATTAGCACACATCTTCAAATTGGGTTCTCTTCATACACAACCATTTCAATACCTTACAAGTGTACACCACATTGAGGTGTGGGTGGGAGTGTGCTTTGATGATTATCTATAAACTCTTCAACTTTGGAATTATCCACAGAATGACAAAATAAACCCTGCTGTTCTACTTTCCTTGAGAAAATGACAGAGATAGCTAGTGAATGAATTATGCTTATGCTTAGAATCCACAATTGCAGGAAAGGAAAGAATATAAGCTCATAAAAGGAGTATGGTCAGATTTTACCTTTTCTCTTGCATTTGAAGTCTCTTCTTCATGCTCTTCCCCATAATCTTTCTCATGTTGGCTCCTCCCTATGCCAAACATTTGAGCTAAGCCTCAAACCACTGAGTCTTGCTTGATAGAAGCTGTCTTTTGCAAATTTGCAAGTTCTTCTTGCCTTCTAAACATCCTATCCATCATGGTCTCCATCATCTCCATTCTACGGACCAAGTTCTCTTCCTCCATTTGTCCCTGAATTCTCTGTTTCCACTTCTTTGTAGAAATTTCTGGATCGCAAGGTAAAGCCTCTTCGCCTTTAGATCTCCTCATTGTCATACAAATCCAAGAACAAATACCACAGTCTTGGATACTTGTTAGCTTTGATATCAAATTGATCTGTAAACTCTTCAACTTTGGAATTATCCACAGAATCACAAAATAAACGCTGTTGTTCTACTTTCTTTTAGAAAATGACAGAGATAACTAGTGAATGAATTATGCTTATGCTTAGAATCCACAATTGCAGGAAAGGAAAGAATTTAAGCTCATAAACACCAACAAATTTTATCCTGGAAACCTCCAGAGGAGGAAAAACCAGTCGGGAAGGGCAATTGCTCTTTCTTCCCACTATTATTGGCCAATTCAAAATAACAAGTACAAAATTTACAATAAGTACGAAAGAGAAGTAGATAATATCTCACACTTCCTCCCAAATAGTCGTTTGTTGTGTCTCAACACTCCTTTCTTCTACAAAACACAATTCCGGCACTAAGAACTTCTTGCTCACTTGCTTTCATGCTTCGATCATCTTATTCTCTTCTACAAACATGTATTTATAGCCTTTCTCATGTCCTCCCGTGCATTGGAGAATGAGAAAGGTCTTGGGGGAGAAGAGACATAGACAACCTTCCAAATTTTGGGCTGTTCGTTTCATATTTTTGTTTTTTGTCCGAAAGAGCCAGGACTGCCGCCTTGGTTGGGCGGCAGTTCTGTATCTGCCGCTCTACATAGAGCGGCGGTCCTGTTACTAAAAAGACAGAACCTCCATGTGTTATTTTTCCTTCTTCGTGCTGATTGATTGGATGAAGTAGAGTCATTTTGGACCCCTATGGATCAGATGAAGGTCCAAGTGTCCTTCATGGCTCCAACCTTGTGCTTAGAGTCTCACACAAAAGACAACACTTTATTGCCTAGTACACACGGGTGCACCTATGCTTGTGTACGAATATAGATGCATATTTGCATCCATCTATACAAGGTCCAAAAACAAAGACCATTATTACAGTTCCACTTCAGAAATCAATCGTAAATCTAATTTGCCGATTTGTAAAATTAATCAAGTACAGGTAGACTAAACCAGTCAAAGTACAAATAGACCCAATCAATCAAGTACAAATTTATACAGATAAACATAAATATGATCAATGTCAAGTACAGATATATCATATAATCAATTGGTTTTAAGATTTCAAGGATGAGTAAATCAAACAAATCATTGAACCAAACAAGGTGAACATTTCAACTTGCCACCATGCAAATACAGATCTTATACGTTCAACCCAGTGTTTTAAAAACCGGTTGAAACAGAAACGGAACCGGCCGGTTCAAGTAGTTCAATAGTAAAGGGAACAAACTGGTAGAAAAATCTGCTTGGAGGCCAGTTCCATACTGAACCGGCAGGATCGATACAGAACCGTTCCAAATCGGCTGGTTTTGTTCCAAACCGGTCTAAACTGGTCTGCACCATAAAAAACAATGATTTGACATTTAAAACACTTTTTTTTTTTTGTATATCCAACTTTCTAGTTGGTTTTATTCTAGTTTGATGATTGAGATTTGATCATTGATATCAAACATGTAGTAGCTTGTAGCATATTGTTTTTTGGACTCCAGGAGTTTAGAGGTCATTTAGAGCCTCGTTGTTTATGTATTTTGTTTCGGATATGTATTGCACTTTGTGCCATTTTGCTATATTTACCTTTACACGGTATATACTTGAGAAAACATTGCATATTTTGTCTCTAATTGTATGTAAACTGGTTCATAAATTTCAAACCGGTCCGATTCTTGTTGGACCCTTGGCCGGTTCCGAGTCCAATTCTGACTATTAAAGCTTTGGTTTAACCATACAACTCTATCAACAAAGTCACGTGCAAAGACAAGAAACACACATAAGATATGTAGGAGTCAAGCATACCTTCACGACACACCACATTAATCAACTTTCTACTTCAAGCCAGTCAGGTCCCAATTGGATCACTTAACATTTTACAAAATGCAAGAAGTTTCAAGATGAATCTACACAGAGATCAAGCAAGTATATAACCTTACCACTCCCTTGACACAAAAATGAGATGTTAATCTAACAGCAATCAACTATTTGAAACTATATGTGTAGGTTAACAAATTCATGGTTGAGATCCCTTTAGTAGTGATCTGATGGGTATCCATAACAGGTTACTGTCGCTGGATTTCCATGTAATCATGCAGTAGAGTTCAAGGATTACAGTCGAACTGATAACCAAAAACCATACAACCTTACTCTAGACTTCATCATGAATGCAGACAGACCAGCAGATGATCATCATCATAGTTACCATGTTCGAAAAGGTTGGGTAGTTCAGAAGGGGATTTTTTTGAAAGTTCGGAAGTTCAGAAATGGTTCTGGTCAGAAAATTTAGAAATATAATATTATATATATAAATAATAAATATTATACATTTATGATATTTGTAAAGGAAAACGAACTATTCATAAAAATAAATAAATGCATTATCTACATAGATTTTCCTTTATGCGTTTAGGTATTAGCGTTTCTTGTTTTGTTTTTGTTGTAGGTTGAAGTTCTTTTAATTTAAATGTTTAATATTTTAATAAAAAATTAAAAAAAATAATGTTTGACCTAACTTGTTCAGTCAGCCCAAAAAAACACTCTCTGAACCGAATATTTACAACTTTCATAAGAAGATGTTGACTATGATCATCATGGTAGATCAATGAATCAGTCAAAGAAATATCTGAAATGATTCTTACAAAAGTCAAGTGCTCATAACAGTTAAGAGCCAAAATATTTCTACCCCTTGATGTATAAAATCAAATGAAATAAGTTCAATAAGTCCAAACAGTGCCGAACAGGTTGAAGACTGAAGTGTAAAGGGTTGAAAGTTGAAACCAAATTTCAAGAAACAGTTCAGATTTTGTAAATTCCTCTCATAGAGTAATCCGAATAAAATTGAGCAATGCCTGATCCCATCTATGGGTTGAAGATAAGGCATGAGGTAAAATATTATAAATCTTCTAAAATTTTGAAATTCTAACATGCCCCAGACCTGTACAGTGTACAGTCTCTAATCAATTATAAATGCTGAAAAGCAAATTTCATGGTTCTGAGTGGTTTGCAGATACAGGCCCGTATGCCCATATATGACTGAATGAAATGGTGAAACCCAAAGAAGCTAGGCTATAAGATAAGGAAATAAAGATCGAACAGTCAACACGTGATGCCAAAAGCACACAAAATTCAATCTTTGTTCATGTCAACGGTTTCCAACTGATCTAAGTTCTCATCAATAATACAGATCCAAACACAATCCCATGTCCATTAAAAGTGATGGAAATGACTTGAAAACAAGTCAACTGTTTTCAACAGTTCCTTTATCTACTTCCCAACGAAAAACAGTCAAGAATAACACAATCATTTCGATCTCTGGATGGTTTTGGGGGAAAATAAATACTTGATATGGAGCAAGGTGATTTCAGTCTCTTCTTGAAGTGAAAAAAACCTAAGATATTGATACACTTCCTATAGGTCCCAGATATGGGTACAGTAGGTGTATGATACAGCTATGTATCGGATACACGATGGATACAGCTCAGATATGGAAATGGCAGTCCGGATACATCTGCGAATGCTGTACGTGAGCCGTATCCAAGCTAAATAATTATATCTTATTTTTTTCGAACATTATTAGCTTAAATGTGCTTTAGATAAGTTTCTGTTTTGTAATTATTTTTCTTTTAAACAGAGCCATGTCATGTGTATCACAATATATGGGTCTGTCCAAATCGTATGTTGACAATGCTTAACAGACAAATATATGTTTATATACTCAGATCAGTGGTTACAAATGACAGAGTCAGGAAATTAATTTTTCAATGAAGATTACAAACAAAGTTATCTGGGCTGGATAGAATTCTGAACAGATGCAGAATGCATGCATTTTATTGGCAGAATACTTTGAATGATTGTGTGAAAAATCTAAGACAGGCCTGTATTTCTGAAAGGCCCTTTTTAAAGTCTGCTGTTTGATTAAACTAATAAGCCTGAAATTGAAGTTTCCCGAAGATCTTATAGGCCAGATTCCGAGATGGGGGTGATCGTGGTAGTGGGAGGGCTCTGAGTCCATATATTTCTAATGAACCACATCATGATGTTGATGTTGATGCTCTCGATCTAGAGCAATATGATGAATATTGAATACTAATTTTGAGTAATAATTAAATTTAATATTTATGATGACATTTATGAATTTTTGTTTGATATTTGTTTGGCTTTATACAAATGATGTGTAGTGTTTTGTGGTTGTTTAACTTGTTTTTAATATGTGGTTAATTCCTATTTATTAGGCTAGAATTTGTATATATATATATATTTTACGGCTGTTTCCAAATTCATATCTGGGACCAAAAAAAATGTTGTATCTGCATGTCAGAATCTTCTTTTCCATACCCATATCCAAAACATATCGGCAACCAGTGTTACACTGGGACGCGTCCCCTAGATTTTGGTGACGTCCCGGACGTCCCAAACGTTTCAGGGACTCGGGGACTTGGAGGGGACGTCCCCAATTTTAAAAAAATCTTTCAAAAGTTTTCTGATGTTTTTACTATTAAAAAGCTGTTATTTTTACCAAGAGCATTCAATTATAATCTTAAAAGTACCTAAAATGCATTAAATACAGTTTAAATCCCTAAATGTCATTGAAAAAAGTTTAAAATATTGAAATATTAATTTTTATGTATTAATTTACTAGTCGTCCCCTTGTCGTCCCCCGAAATTTTGGAAAAGTTTTGTGTCCCAAAAACCCCGTCCCTCCATACCCCGGTCCCCGAGACTTAGGTAACTATGATCGTGCATCTTAGAAATTCACTAACGCCAGGCTCAAGAGCATCTGAAACCTTGCACGGAAACTGGAGATAGACTTATGCATGGATCAAGCACAAAACTTCCCATCACATCTAGGTCCATGAATAATTGTGGAGCATGAACTGTCAAAAGATTGAGTGCATAATCGAAAGTTGAATGTAGCACCAGACCATGCAACAGGCAGAGTTCCTGTTCCTCACTGCGCGCTGAATAGGTGAGTTTAACTCGGTAGTCTTGTGATTGTAGGCAGACTTCAAATGCACAAGTGTCACAAGCAGAAGTAGAACTGAGTTCGAAGATCATGGCAAAGTGCCTAATGAAAGTGCCGATATGTCTCCAAGATGTCTCCAAACCTATCCACTCGGTTGTATCTTGTTCAATAATCTCGCTCCAGCTAATGCTACAGATCGCATGGAGACCCTGCCAATCTCAATCTAGAGTACAAAACATATTCCACTTGAGTGGAACTCAACTACTCATATCCTACAAACTGCCTTAACGGCCTGTTACTGGCTTACAAGACTTCCTGCAACTGATCTCCAAACACAGCCATCGCCAACACAAGGAATAATTCTGACTATAGTATGACATAGGCGGACAAGAATCGTTGCAATAGTCACTTTGTAGATGGAAGATGGTGAGGATCCAAGCTTGAACCACAAGAGATGTGTCACTAGAACTGTAACCACAACCTTGCCAATGAGATTAAAAATAATATTACACAGGTTCTAAATTCTGCACTACCAGAGCATTGCTCAGCAAGTTTGCACAACATTTTCAATGGTGCTCAATACATCTAGGGTTGAAGGATGAATCTGATCCTTTGCTAAAACTTATACACGCCTGCAAGAAGAGACGCGGATCTAGCATTAGACTATAATTTGCTCTATATGATCATCTACAGGAGCAGATTACAGATATTAGTCAACCGCCCCTTGTGCAGTAACCTCATCTCAGAGTATCAACGATTATGTGATGACCAAATTGTGTCGCTCTGATACCAAATGCCCCAGAAGATTTGAATCAAAGTTGACACAATAATATTCTTCAGTTAATTCATGCACTTCTACAATACAGCTCAAAGTTACACTTACATAGGAACTATGTATTCCTATAAATTAGGGAGTTACATAGCATGTTTGAGCTTCCTCCAACAAATTTCCCCTGTTTTCAAGTGGCTCATGAATTGCCTACTTCTACATGAAATTAGATATAAACTACATAAACAACTCATGGCGGTATATATGTTATCCCGCTTGTCACGACTTTGCTGCTATATGTTCACGGTCTTAATGATGCGGAGATCAGTAGGAGTGCGGGCACTAATAGGAAGACGCAGAGCTAGCGATGTTCCCCGTAGGGATGTGTTCATCCTCATGGGCTCAAAAGTGTCCACCAGCATTGAGAAGTTGGGCATGGTTAAAGAAAATTTTGTGAAAGAATGGTGATAGGGTTGCGGGCTAATATTATGTCTTTTGAGTTGAACAAATGCACATGGGGATAGTCAGTACCCCGCAGATTGCCGGTTTTGAGGCAATGCAAAGCGAGGGGCGGATCCATAAGTTTTAATACAAGTATATCTGGACGACTGCGATGGCCCGTGAGGCCCATTGCACGATCACCAGGGCAAAATTTGATCGACTTATCTGAATCGGTGTAGGCACTTATAGGGTATATCTTTGAATTTGAAGGGGGAAGTGTACTTTTAATTGTTCCATATGGAACTTTGTTATGGACATTATTTGCAAAGAAGGCACGTTGGTGGATCCCACAAAATTCAGTTGACCATAACAACTGAATTGGAGCTCACAGATTTTGCAATAAAATGGCCACACATTTTTAGGACAGGTATACGACATTATCATAAATTTATAAGGAAATTATGCATTTCTATAGTTGGACTGCTAGAAGTAGGTGGGTGAAAAAGAAGGAAACGTCCTTAGTATTAATGGATGCAGTCCCAGGTTGTACACAATGAGACTTTTGATATGATTTGAAGTGACAAATTGGCCAACTCCACCAATTTTGCTAGATTCCCTAACTTGAAGAATGGGCTTTCATGTGCATGTAGATGCCATCTGGAACGACAGCTGGGGAAATTCTTGCATGGTGGGTTGGAGCAGAAAGGCAAGATTGACCACCCAACATACTTTGCGAGCATATTGAAATCTGTCTCAATACATGAAAAGAGATAGTATATACAAAGCGTGCGGAAACTCACGACAGTTTATGTTTTCGTAGCAAAATCTTTGAGCAACAATGTCTTCTCGTGGCAACCTGACAAGTGTATTTGTGCGTCTATCTCACCGATCATGTAATGGACTTTGCAAGTACTTGGTGCAATAAAACCAATGTTACATGGTCTTTCATACCGTTGCATGGATGGTGTTGTATCTCCTTAGCCTCTTTAGGAATTTCAATCCAAGTTTGTTAAACCTTCTGTGCAAGTATTTCTGCATTTGCAAGACCTGTAGGGTCACTGTGTTGCATGGATAAACACAAGAGAATGGAGCTTGGTTTTGTGTCGATCGAGGTCTGGGATATCCCTAATGTTCAGCATTTTTCCAGGTCTATTGCAAATACCTGAGGAGATGGCAAGAAATTGTGGCATCTTCTTACTTGGTGCAAATGGCACCTCTTGAGGCTTAGGCATATGGCATAGAAAAAGCCAATTAGTAACCTCAAGGTCTGCCCAGTATCCCATCTGAATTGATAGATTAGGAGTAGTTAGTACAAGTCCTGGGAAAAGACAAGGTTTTGTGATGCTATGCGATTAGGTAGCATGAGCGCAAGGATGTCTTGCGAGAATGTCCATCTCAAGTTTGGAATGGCTCGAGGTCATTATGTTGAGAGAAGCTCCCAACCCAGCAAAATCCTATTGATCAGGACTCATGGTGGTCGACACATGACAAATTAGAGGATGCCTAGGAATTTGTGCAGTACACATGTGACCTCTATTCAAAGGATTAGGCAAGTTGAACCACAAGATGAGATGCCCTATAGGGTACCCGTCATGGCTAATCATCCCCTTGTGGGATTAGTTTAACTAATTATCAATTAATTTACTTGCAAAGAGAACCATAAGGTCAAAAGATGAATAGGACTGCCAAATGATTCACCTCATGCTAAAGCTCCAGTGTCGGCATGTCAATACAACCCAGATAAGGGTTGGAGTGAGCCAATCAGTAAGGGTTCAGCCAAGGGCTATCTAGTGCCTGATAAGTTTCTCACTAAACTTTAACCAATAAACTTTGCAGAAGTTGTAAATCAATAAATTATAACTGCCTTGTAACATTGACAAAGATGATCAACACTATTCACGAGTCCAAAGTTAATAACTCGACCCCAATCTTTAACTCTTTTAACTTGACTCATAGTAGAGAAGAGTCTAAATGTATGAGATTGTTAATAATTACTAACCAAGCGGTCTAAGATCCTATGAGGAATATGGGTTGTGATAGTGCCACAAGTATTGCACTTGCTGTTGAGGTTACTCTGAGTGGCTTGTACCACACAACATAACCCGAGTAGTGAGTGTCGCTATTTGTTCTCCGGAGCTTGTAACCCTATAAGCATGAAGATGACTGCAAGCACAAACACAAACATCATTAAATACAAGAAACCGAACAAAGGTACATACATCACAGTAGGAGCAAGTAAACCAAACACTAATACCCATAGACCAGTGCATGTTTGAATTCTCAAATTTTCAGTATGCAGAAATGTTCTCCCAGATCTGCCACCTCCTTTGCGATGATGCCCTCCTTCTAGGTGTCTATGTTTCGGCAAGGGGAACCCTGTGCTGCATCTAACCCAGATAAAGAAAATGGTAGTTAGATCGAGTCATATGAATAGCTGAAGCATAATAATTGCTGAATAAATCATTATAATTAATCCACATTAATTACAATCTTATGATCAACTCATAAGAAATCAAATCCGAATAATCATTAATTTAATAAATCAATATCATCCACATAAAATAAGCCATTTATTACACCAAATTATCATTCTGTCGTCGAAACACAAAAGAGGTGTGTGACGAAATGGCAATAATATATCTTATGTTGGAACTGGGCCTAGGGACTCAATGCGATAGTCTAGACCAACTCATAATCAACCACAAGTCCCAAAACTCATACATCAACATACCAAATATACCTATCAACCAGTTAAACACTAGGAGGGGCATCTTGGCATTCACTCAGCACCTGATTCATCCAAAAACGTCCAGTACATCATGTACCTATTCACAAAGTAAGGGTCGTGCATGGTTGTGCACATAGACCGATGATTGTGCAAAGGTCTCGTGACCTTTGCAGAGTCATCCCTCTGTGTACATGGCCATCTAGGGCTGTTACATATTGAATATGTTACTCGTAGTAAAGAATGCTTGGAGTTAAGTAACATATATGAAAATACAAAACATGCATTCTTGCAAAAAGAGATAACAATAAAACTCATTGGTTTTAGGGAAACCAATCCCAATAAACATATTATTTGACTGTTACAGGACCACTGAAAATGTCCACCTTCCCACTGATGATTAAAACAAAAATGACCAGAGTATTGTATTTCAAATAGCGAGAGGAAATCTGTCTCGAATTTCCCCAAACAATGTTTCATAAGATTATATCTTAAAAGGGCCAAAACAGATGATATGAAATAAACAACGAATTACCTGTCTGAGATGTACTTGTATATACAATATAAAATCAAATAACAAACAACTTCTCTCACAATTATTTTTCCATCTAAATACCTACAGTCTGATGTAGGTTTCCCTTCATTTACTCATTTTTTCTCACAAATAACCCACAAGCATATCTCAGCAAAACTGAATAGACTGAACAGTCACAAATGAGAACAAACCAACATTGTACTTCAACTAGGTCTCATAGACTGAAAGAGTTAAATTTAGGGTGGTATTCCAAGCATCAAGTTTGTCCTAAAGAGAGAAAAGGCCATAACCTCACTAAATGGCAATCATCATAGATTACATGCTTGGCAAGTACTTGCCAAAAAATCTGCTCTGCGAGATTAAACGACTTGCACTTGCGAGTCTATTTGGACGAGTTTCAGCAGTGTACTCATGGCGATTACTTGCCAATACTCAGTGAGTACTGTTCACAGACTCTCTAGAGGCGTATTTCACACACAGTTATAGTGAAATGCATCTTGGAGGAAGAACTGTCCCTGTTCAATCACAGTACACAGTAACATTAGTATGGTTTGAGCACTACTAGTCTGTCTCTATTCATGATTTTGCCCTTGCATGTCTCCTGAATTGTTTTCTTTTGGTCATGTCCTCCTGTTGATTTGTGTGAGCCTTCATATGATCTGTTTTGCAAAATGACCTGCAATTTTGTCTTCGAGTTCTCTTTTTAGCTTCACATTGTCTTGGTCTGCTCACATTTGCAAACCGTGACTTGTCCGTAACTGTAGATATTCACGTTTTCTCCTGATAAAAACTGTAATAGTTCTTTCTTCTTGTAAATCTTCACAATTTTCTCACGTGAAACCAGACTTGCTACTACTTCCTGCTTGTGAATCTTGTGCCTTGCCCACATATCCCTATTTCCAAACATCTCCATGTTGAACAATCCACCATTATCTCTGGTTTACCATTGTTGCCTAATTTCATCATATTATTGCCCGTAACAGGGACAACTCTTGCATCGAAATAGATTCTTTAACTTTGTTGGTTATGTCAAGAAAGCCATGAGCCACATTATTCCACAAAGTTGGAGAAAATGCAACTTGCTAAACATCATGAACAAAAATCTTTCCCTAGAAAGATGAAATGCTGATGACAGCCTGGGGTTTTCTTTAGTTTGAATTATTTTACTTCTTTGCTCTTGTAAATATCTCTCTGCATTCTGCTGACATAGCTAGGCCTGATATAGGTTCTTTTTATCTTATAGAAAACACTTCCCCAATGTTTTACAGACTCATTTGATAATTTTGTCACTGTATTTTGTATAAAATTTATGTTTTTAAAGAAATTTAAGTACTTTTTAAAGTTGTTGAGTATTGGCCAAGCCGAAAAAATTCGGTCTGCCGAGTATTTTCCGAGTATGTGTATGCGAACTATGGCAATCATTAAAAAAATGCTATACAATCCATAAAAATAAAACAAGGGTTCTGTTAAGTTGAATACCTGTAATACGCTTCCAAATAGAGACTGTCACAGACCCTAGAAAGCCCACACAAGAGAAGGTCAAAATGAAATGAGTTGCCGTTCAAAGCTCCCAATGCCAAGCTGGTCCTCAATAGCAGATTTTAGAAAGAGCAAGAAATACACAGACCAATACTGCCCCTGATTCATTGAGCAATAAAAATGCCAAATGATAAAGACGATGGACACCCAAATGCACATCAGTCCCTATTTGATTCGCCGTTCCCGTGATCAAAGCCATCGCCAAAAACCAACTTATTTTTGTCTAAAGACGCGCATGGATAACACATCTAGTCCCTCTAATCGTTCATGGCAGCCATGCCCAAAATGTCTCAATAGCTTCCTCATTCCAAGCAAAAAAATATTTCAACCCAAAACTCAAAACCCTAGCATGCTTGCACGAAGGTCAAAGATGTAATTGTTTACTAATTGATTAGCCAAATCCAAGAAATGCTAGAATTACCTTATTTGTTATTGATTATACTTTACAATAGGTCAAGAATCGATTTCACTACGTAGTCAATTCTAAAAGGGGTCCTAAAAACTTGTGATATTCATAACCGAAAACATGCCCTCTATGCATAACTTAAATATTTCTAATGAGTTTGTAACCAAGGTGAATCAAAGCTGAGTTATTGCTAAGTTATATAGAGTGTCGTCAATTGGAACATGATTGCTCTCACAACATAGTGAAGGGACCTTCATGAGTTTTATGAGCAGAATAATGACTGAACCAACAGTCCACATAAACACATGGCTGAGACCCACAATATGCATAACTTAAAAAGAATAGGTTTCTAAAACCATAAACTCCAAAATCGTAAAGATAATAAAACGATGTCGAAAGCAACCATTGCTTCTATAGAAGTAATTAAAATCGAGAGGACTCAATAATCATAACTCACCATGTAAAGAACCAATACCAGTCAAACATGCAAATAAAGTGACTAGGCTACTGACATGATTTCTTAACCGGTTCCAAAAATTGTCAAAACAGTTTCCCTTACTTGTTATCTTGCCCGATATCTGTTGGGTCAGCGCTACCTAGATGCAATTCTGTTGACTCCCAATCTCACATGAGGGATCATCTGTACCAGATTCATGAAATAGCAATAATAATCATCACAAAAGCATGAAAGCACTGAATATAGTCTTATTGCATAAGATCAGAACCGAAAGTAACATAAGTAACTTCTGTCAAAGGAACTGATATCCCAGTCAATATGAATAAGAACCAAAACTGAAATATCATCTGTAACACGTGCGAGTAATAACAAGATGAATATGCTATCGACACATGTACCGAAATCTGTCACAAGTCATAATGAAATTTAATAACATCCACTATTCAAGTAAGCAATACCATTTCCAATCATGCAATGACCAACACCAGCAATAATCACAAATATAATTGAACAAATGGGGGGGGGGTCCATATCGGGATATGACATTTTTGCCTCCAGCTTATACAAATTAAAAATTATAAAGTTCAGAGTTTACATGGTATGCTCCAATGCAAAAAGAGATCTGGCATTGGTGTTGAATGACTACAAATCAAACACGAAACAAGATTTTTTTGAGAATTATACTATATATACATTCTAGGTAGCCGGTATGTACCCTGCAGGGCATGGGTACGGGTATGGTACGTACCTGGTACATGTACGGTATGCCCTGGGTACGGCCAGGGTATGTCCAGCAGTACCCGGGTACGTCTGGGTACTTCTCAGGAAGTACCCAGACGTACCCGGGTACTGCTGGACATACCCTGGCCGTACCCATCCGTACAAACAACAAATTTTTAATTTTTTAAAAACTTTTTTGTAGAAAAAAAAACTATTTTTTGGGGGTCAATAAAGGTCAATAGATGGGATTATGTAAATGATTCAACTCTGGTAAAACTTCACAGAAGTACCTCAAACAATGGCTGAAACTGCAACAGTTGAGATGCGTTTGGGTAATGTAGGATTAAAAAACAGTGGCAACATCTCCACTAGTAAGAAAGACTAATGCAGGAATAATAAGAGAAACCCCAAAGGAATCTGAACTGCTAGATTTGAAGGGAGCTAATAATAGCCAGAATTCTGGTCCAGTTATGTGATTTGTTATTATTTATGTTAATAATTGGACATTGTAACATTTGGAGTTTGAACAATGTACTTGTTCGAAGTTCAATCAATGAATATCATGACAAAATGCATTGAATTATTAATACGTTATTTGGCTATTTCACTTAATTAATAATTTGTTCACCTATTCATGTATAAGGCTGAATTTTTGCTTATTTGGCTATATTTTTAATATTTTATATGTATATTGTACTGTTGTACCCAAGTGCCGTACCCGGGCCCCCAAAAAAATTGCTGTATCAGCGTACCGGATCCCCGTACCCGCACTGTACCCCCATACTGGCTACCTAGTATACATTATATTATTTGGAAATTTGGAGTATTTTCTTGTCAACATTATGCACATTGCTTGTAGTGTGCCTGGGCTGGTGCTTTCGGTTTTGTCTTGTGGGTTTCTCATATGCCCCCCTTGCTTCTGAAACTGGCAAGGGATTTTATATGGGAACTTTGGCTTTGCTTGCTTCTATATTTTACTTTGAATTGCAGCGTAAATTTCTGATTTTGGGGGTTTGAAGGTGATGGGTATTTGGTTTCTATTGTTTGTGATGTTTCTGCCCTGTTTGTCCTTCTCTTACCCTCTGTTCATTAGATTGGAAAGCCTGTGGAGACTGGCGAAAGGCCTTGCAGCCATAGAAGGTTAAAGTTGTCCAAGAGTGAAGAAGCTGTTTTGAGTCATTTAGGTGCAGGCCAAGACTTTGGTGAATTATTACACTTTGGAGGAAATCCACCAGACCTATTTTGGGCCGATTGGTGATGCAAAACTTAAACTGCTCTGGAAAATAGTGTGATGATAGACGAGAGTACCAGGATCTCTGCAGACACTGGAATACTAGAAATCTGCATTGGTGGAGTGAATACTAGAAATCTGCATTGGTGGAGTGAATACTAGAAATCTGCCTTGCAGCCATAGAAGGTTAAAATTGTCCAAGAGTGAAGAAGCTGTTTTGAGTCATTTAGGTGCAGGCCAAGACCTTGGTGAATTATTACACTTTGGAGGAAATCCACCAGACCTATTTTGGGCCGATTGGTGATGCAAAACTTAAACTGCTCTGGAAAATAGTGTGATGATAGATGAGAGTACCAGGATCTCTGCAGACACTGGAATACTAGAAATCTGCATTGGTGGAGTGAATTAAAATCTGTAAACTGTTGCATTGGGCTGTAATCAACCTCTTTAAACCGCAGCTACAGGACAAATTGGGAGCATCACTCTGGCATCAAGAGTGTCGTCACTGCAATGAAAAATCCTGTGTAGTTGAACCCCCCAAGCTCACTGTAATGAAAGTGGTTCACCTCATACATGTATAGAACTTTCTGCCCAACTCCAGGAATATGCTGGCTCTTCACAATAACTTGCAGCAGTTGGAAGGGGGTGTTATGACGATTCTTGATCAGATGTGGAGATTAATGAAAGGAATGCCAAGAGAGATGATAAAGCAAAAAAAGAGGATTGTTCTGCTCTGGTCCCAGGTTCATATAAGTACCACAGGGCTGGACAGTATTGATGATTCAGGGGAACTGGATTTTTCTGAGTTTCTGTGAGGCTTGAAGGAAGAAGAGGCAGACCCAGTTGAGGACAAGGAATAGGAGTGGATCAAGGTCCCGGGCTCCGGTGATGAGCCCCCTGCCTCTTGAGATATGTCTTTTCTATGTGAGCAGTAAGATGCATATGGCAGCCAATTTTGTATTTTTGGATGTTCTCAAGGAGCTGTGAATGCAGCATGAAGACCTTGACCTAGAATATCTTCAAGAGTCTTTCTTTATGTCCAGTCTCATTGTAGTTGGAATAGTTTTCCAATAAGCAGTTGATTTTGTCTTATCATGCATCAGAACTTGTTTTTCTGCAGGACTGGGGCTGGGTCAAACTTGCCTGATGTTTCTTAAATGTATCTGCAGTATTTCCAGATCAGAAAATGCCACGGAAATGTTTCAGTTGTCTACTGGGATTTGAAATTTCCTACAGCCGAGTTTCGTTGCATCTTAGCTTTGCATACTAACAAGGTTAATCTAGCTTTGTACCAGTGCTACCAAAATTGTGATCGGCTATTATTCGTCAAAGAATTGTGAAAAAATAGAGGGAAAATGACAAATTAATTTTTTTTATATCTTCACAATCCGTGAAATAAAATAGATTGAAAATAGCTGATCTGTGTCTTTTAAGGGATGCTGTGCTAATATGGACATTTTTTTTGCAATTAATCACATATTTTGGAATTAATTGAATATTTTGACAAGTCAGCAATTTCACAGTTCCTTTTAAAATTGGCTTGGGCATTATTTCTGGATTCTGGTAACATTTCTTTGTACTGGAGTCTATGTTGCATTTAAGATGCCCAACTCCCTTTTCTTTGTCTCAATTGAGTTCTCTAACCTGCACATTGGACAATGTCTTGTTTCAAGTTTTTAGATTCAAATCCTTCTGAACTACCTTTATGATGTTTGTGGGTCGAACTTCAAAAATTTCATCTCATAAAGCAACAAACACTCTTTGAACCATCTCAATTTGTCTGAAGCTTTAAATCTCTAAGTAGTACCTTCAATTTTCCTTTATGAGAATGTTTCATTTTTTCTTTTTTTATATATATAATTCACATGGACGATTTTGAGATTATCTCACAAGTCTAAATTTATGTTTCTTAACATTCTAGAATGGTTTCCAACTATGGATGCCACCTTAAGGGAACTCATCTTTTCATAATCCTTATCCAATCATTTGCTATGTCAGGCAAGGTGGCTGGAACAGTCTGAATCTAGTATTCAAATTATCTGTCTATTAGCAGTCCTGATTATTGGTACACTGCAAAGTGCAATGTTTATATTGATCTTTTATATTTTCACTTGACAGGCTAGAACTTGTCAACTTGTTATCCGTTTTAAATTTTCTGGTTTCTGCACTTGCTTCATTCAGTGAAAGCCTGTACAAATGCTATTAAGCTGCTTAAGTCATCTCCTTCTTTATTTGCAATCTGACTTATTATTTTTGTTTGGTAGAATCTTCCTAAACATGTCTTTGTTGTAGTTCCTGTCACCCACGTAGCCCTTTTTAATTGTCAGGCTTCTACAATAAATCCAGCAGCCTTTGCAGGTGGTCAAATAGAGTTTGGAAATCTCAAGATCGGCGAGTCATTTCTTGGCAGTTGTCTTGCAACCTTATACTTGTCTTTGTGATGCACTTATGATACAAGTGGCTCATATTCTGGTTTTTAATTAACCCAGACAGGTGGCTAATGCTGGCTGTAGGCCCCATCCTTTTATAAATGGACAGTTCACTTATAGCCTCATTCTTTGGATCTTTCGAGGGATATCCGTTTTGTCAATGTTGTCCCTATCCTTTTATTAAATTTGGATGGTTCAGTTATAGTGTCATCCTTTGGATCTTTGATGGGATGTATGTGTTGTCAACAATGGATGTCATTGTTGTGTGCGAGTTTCTTCAAAATATCATTCTTGTTTCTTTGCAAACTGACAAGGCCTTGCTAATAGATTCTGATCTGATTTTCATTTTTAGGTTTATACTCTTCTTCTTCTTCTTAAAGACATGTTCTATTTGGGAAAAAAGGACTATATAATGTTACAGGGAAATTGCCAATCTAAGATTACATGATGCCCATGTATAAATTAAGCCTATTGTGACTAATAAAAATGGCCGAGAAAACCATAACTTGACAAAAACAGTACAAGATAGTAGATACAGGAGTAACTGCTTACAAAAGAGATGAAAGCAGGCAAAGATACATTTATCTCATAGCAAAAACAGTTATTTTGAGGTTAGTAACCAGAAGCATCACAGACCATAGAATAGAAACGATAAACGCGACACTGCATTGCCTCTATCTGGATAGTAGATACAGGAGTAACTGCTTACAAAAGAGATGAAAGCAGGCAAAGATACATTTATCTCATAGCAAAAACAGTTATTTTGAGGTTAGTAACCAGAAGCATCACAGACCATAGAATAGAAACGATAAACGCGACACTGCATTGCCTCTATCTGGATCTCGACTAGGCCCAATCTCCAGTCAACAATGACACTGTAGATGTGAATCTCCTGCGGAAGTGATACAAGGAATTCCTTACCAAATGAAACATTACTCATGTATTGAGCTCGGAAGATGATGGTTCGGAAGTGATTTAGCCTTCTTTGGTAGTAACTGATTCTATATTAGTTAGTCATTTATGTTTTGTATCTCAAAATAAGTAATTCATAAGTAGCCTCATCTTCTGTGGGTAAGACTGTATCTGAATCAATGGTTGGTAGGAAGTCTTCAAGGTTATCAAGGAAATGATTAAACCTGTCTTTTTGCTCATCAAAATGTTCTCCAAGCATGCATCCAAGATGATAGTTTATGCTTAAGAAAGTTATCACTATACGAACTTGAAAAAGTGAATGGAGAGAGCTCAATTCAGCCACAGTGAATGGAGCAGGCAGTGGGTTGTAGTTTGAAGGAGGAGAAGTATAAGAAGGTTCATTTGAAGACTCAAGAATTTGCTTAAATCCTTTGCAGCCACACATGAGCATGAAACATCATAGATAGAGCATGAAACATGGAAGGAATCGAGATTAATGCGAATTTTGAAGATGAAAATCATTACGGATATCTGCTACTTTGGCTCTCACCTCATCTTCTTTTCTCTATCCCTTCTATTTCTTTGACAGTTTGCCTCTTGTTGTACACTGTTGTGTTGTAATGATTAAATCCCCCGTCAGGGAACTGTGGGAAATGTAGCATAATTTTTCCTCTTTTTCCATTTCTTGTTTTCTAACACCATCAAATGGTTACACATATCTTCTTCCTCAGATGTTCACTCAATTGGCCTTTTTATGAAATAATTAAGTGCAGAAAAGGATAATTCCTATGGCTGAAATGTCTTATTTTTCAGTTTATTTCAATTTGTATGGATGTCCATGCCACATTTCTTCTTGATTATCGGCTTAGATGTATGGAAAACCACAACTAAATAAAGCTCAAATATATGCAGGTTATGTATGATGCATTTGGTGTTCGATTACATGCTGGTCGCCAAGCAGAGGTATATTTTGTTTATGCTGTCTTTGGAAGAATTGATTTATTATTGTCATTGTATGTTAGTCTTGATTCACCATTTATTACTGTTTATTTTCCAAAACAAAATTTTCTTTTCCTATATTTTTTTCAAGGTTTCATTTGGATACCTTGAATTTTCTTATGATGTTTTACTTAGGAAAATTGTCATCATGTCTTGATTTAAAGAGTTTTCTCAATTAGTTTGGAAACCCAACATGCTTGTCATTGCTTTATGTTACCATCTAAACAAATAGTTCATATGCAAATGAATATTAACTGAAAAATTTAGTTGGAATTTTTTTTTTTGTGTGAAAAATTGATCTTCAAATCTTAAGCATCATAAGATAATGACTGATAATGACACGTGGAATGTATGCCTAGTACATTGTTTCCGGGATAACGCATCCTTGTGACGTTTCAACAGGGATAACATTAATTGGTGAAATTGAGTAACTTCATTTCCATTTTGCTGCCCAAGTCCTTTGTTCTCCTTGGGCACTTTATCATATGTGCTTTATTTCAGCATGAAATATATGTCACGGTGAATGTGAAAATGGGTTGGAAGAATTCTTGTTGTCTCTGTCAATAAATACCACTTAAAATGAGCAAGGATCAATATCTCTGTCTGTCAGTAGTCTTCCATTCCATGTTTATACGTGCATTGGGTGAATTTTTTTTGTATCAATATAAAGCATGTTTGTATACATTAAAATATTCTTGCATTGTGTTTGTTTTCTTCCTGATCCTGTTTGGAACATGCTCCATATATGTTTTCTCTCATTAAAATTGTAAAATTAAGAATATTCTTGTTAATATGTGTTTAATGTTTGCACCCCTCGTTAGTACAAAAGATGTTTATTCTGGGATGAGCTGGTATCCTTCATTTTCTTTTCCAACTGTTTAAGAAAAATTAGCATTTTAGTAAATAGAATGGAATGTGATTCCTTTTTTTTTATCAGTTACCTAAATGCTTAGACCAGATAAAAGAATACTCAAAGCAATTGTTTTAATGCACAGCCCAATTTATTCTGTTTGGAATCTTGGATGAAATTTACACGTTATTTTAGATTTCATTCATTAACGTGTTTCAGCTAAAATTTAAATCTTGGCATGCTTCTTACATTGTATAGAATATTTGTATTTTTTCAGGTGTTGAATCAAATAGTTTTTGAGCTGCCTGCGGAGCATCCATTAGCTGATACAAGGCCTCTCCGTGAACCTCTTGGGCATACTCCTCCTCAGGTGATTTTTTTGATATTTGCAATTGCATGGAGGGAACTACTGTTTGATCAAAACAATAAAATGTACCTTGGTGTTATTTGCTGATTACTTCTGCAGTATAACAATGTCAACAATTTATATTGATGAATTAGTCTTCCATGTGCAGAGACATGCTTTAGTCTCTCGATGCGTGATGTCTCTAAGATAAAAAAAGGCAACACCTCATAAATGTCTTTCTATTTTTGATAAGTAAGAAACACTCAGTTATATTAATACTCTGTAGCATTTACAAAATTCATGACATCTCTTAGATAAAAATGGAAACACCTCATAAATGTTTTTCTATTTTTGGTTAGTAAGAAACACTGAGTTATATTAGTATACTGTTGACATTTACAAAATTCAGGCTATCTATTTCTCCATGCTTATCACAAAAGATTACAAATCTTAACAAAATTTGATCGTGGAGCCTAAACCATAAGTACCATTACAAGCACTCAGGGTACTGCTATAGTAATGGACAATACATGTTTTTTATTTTATCCTTTTTTACTAGATTTGATTTGACAGAGCTGCTTCCCAGATGTACCTTGAAATTGTTGCCGAAGGCTCCTGGCATAATTTGACGGGTGCTTAAGATCCATGAACTTTTCACCTGAGAAAAACTAAGAGAGCCCTGAATTTCTAAATCTATCATATTTTTTAAGTTCCAATCTTCAATCAAGGGTTTCAACTACCTAGGAGGCTAGGACCAACATCTTTAATAAGATCTCAAAATTGCTTCAAGGAAGTCCTAAATATGGTTCTACATCATTTGTTTATAGCAACAAGGATGAATGCATTGTTGGCTTTTTATCAGGAACACTTCCAGTGCATAAACTTCTGGAGAAATTGTGGCTCTGATGAGGCCAAGCAAAGAGTATTTGTAATCCATATTAATCTAATTTTCTATATGTGACAAAGAAACGTTTTTCAAGCACCCCTCTCTGCCAATACTCTATTGTATATTTAATGATGAAGTGCTGCAATCAATTGGTTGTTGAAAGAAGATACTTTGCGAGGAAAATTATATTTCAAGGTTTTCAGAGTCGGTGTAGGTGTTCTAACTTTGGGTCTACTACTTGTTTATCTAAAGGAAAAAGGGTAAGAAATATGAATTAGAATCCCTTATAGAAGTTTTCCTTAAGTGAAAAATACTCTATGACTTGCACTTCTATTTTCTTGTAAGCGTTACAAAGTTTCAATTGAAATTAAAAACACTCTTTAGTTAGTCTGCAAGTTTAACAGGTACATTATTGCATACTTTGCAGGTAGCTGCTGGTGCAGCATTGGGGTTCATCATGGCCTATCTAATGCATGTTACAACACATTTGTCATCCTAGTGGAAGGGTTTTTGTATGTGGTAAATTACTCTTCTTTAAAGTTCAATTTTGGATTGTTTCCAAAATTGTTGAAAGGTGTTAATTATTCATGGTTAGTGGTTTGATTCTTTCAGTCGAATATACGAGGCATGTGTCCTGCTGTGGCATATCTTACCTCAACAGCATTATTTTGGGATGGTTCCAGAAATTTGCATGCAAATTGTATGCTGTTTTAGTGTATTCTGATATTAAACTATTAAAGAGGAGCACATTATGAAAGAGCTATCTCTTGTATATATCAGCAGTTTGCTTCTTCTGTGGTTTATGTATGACGATAATGCAATAATTCAAATTGAGTTTTGTGGAATTGGAAACCAAAGTATATATCTACAGAAACTCGTGCTTTGGTAAACACAATGTGATCCAGGGCCCAAGAGCAAACGGATTAAAATGTATTATAGAATGTGGAAAACATCTGAATGATAGAAGGTTGGATATATCAAAGTGCTTCTAAACAAAAAGGTACACACGCAATAAGACACTACACTAGAACTTTAATTGGAAGATTGTACTATGCAAAGTTACGTACAATAATCCGAGATTTCAGATGTATGCTCCTTGGGGTCTTCCCTACTTGTTCTTGTGTCGGTACAAAGAAGGGGTAGAATACATTATTAAACAAGTGTGGTAGATGAAGAGACACTTGTGGCATTACGAGAAACACAACTTCTCAATATGTGATGTTTCAGATTTTCTGTTTTATTGTTTTTTGAAATGCTACAATGCAGTTGCACAAAATGGCACTGATGTTGTCGGTGCTGTGCGACATGATTAGAGAAGAGTTGGGACTTCGTGGTATTACCGTGTAATATGCTAGATAGTGGCCTGAAGCTGATGGTGTGGTCAGATGATAGTGCGGAGTGGCATGGTTGTACCGCGATTCATCCAAATTGCCAGATCTGCCTAGATCAGTAGCCCCTCCCTGAAAAACAGTGGTTCCCACTGAGTTAAGTTGTGGAAGTTCTGGAAAGTCATTAGAAACTTGAACTGTTGTGAATCATTTCCCCTGATACGGTACTTGACTCTCTTTGATCTCAAAAAGAGGGTCTCTTGATATCTGGTGCATTTGAATCGGATGTCAATTACTCGATTCATTTCTGTTGGGATGCTGTAATCAAGATCAATTTTTGATTGTTGAAGCGTCTTTGCAACATCAGGGGAATTCAACAAAGGTGTAAAGTAAGGGCACAAGAGTTCCACATTGAAGATTGGATGTATACCAAGACAAGAAGGTAGATTTAGCTCAAAGACTTTCTGTAAGGACAGAGCTGGCAGTAAGGTTAGGTCTTGCAAGTCTTTCAACATGAAAAAGAGGATGGCACTCAATGCTGATCATGGTTCTTTTTGTATTTCACATTAGCCTTCTAAAAAATGGTTTTGCATTTGTCGTAGAATATTTTGAACATGTTCAATGAATTTGACAGCTTTGTAAACTTTTGTTTTGAGCTGATGGAATTGATGTTGATAAAGATGGCGACATATGGTATGCTACATCAATGGGTGTCAATGGACGAAAAGCAAAGTAAACCCGAAAAGGGTGTGTGCTATAGAGTTGTGCAGAGCTCTCTTGTTGTATGTGTTCAGTAACTGCAAACAATAAACAAAATGACCAATGTGAATTAATGTCACTGGTAAAGTATTATTGAACCTTAAAGAATCTATAGGGTACAAAGTAATACAACTCCTGCAATGGGAGCAACCACTTATCAACTAACACTGTATTAACAATAGTTAATATGTAGTGGAGTGGTAAGATTAGAACTTAGGATTTAGGATAAACAAAATGACCAATGTGAATAAAAGAAAGACTTTCATCCCAAATGTGATACTTCCTCGAATCAAACATTTTGAGAAGATGCACGGTCATCCTATTGACAACTTTTATTTGTTTATCAGTTTGAGGATGGAATGTGGTAGACTTATTCATGTTTGTGTCTATCATAGAGTAAAGGGCTTTCGAAAAATTGCTCAAAAACCTGCTATCTATATAAGAGATGATGGTGGATGGTGATCTCATATGAGCCTGTACATTCTGAAAAAGTTGAGTTGTTTCTATAGTTGAGATCAGTTTCTTAGAAGGTGGGGTAATTAGCCATCTTAGAAAATCTATCAACTACTACATAAACACAATCATTGCCAGGTTTGGTATTAGGAAAACCTGAAAGGAAATCCATTGAAATTGATTCCCTAAGTTTGTGCGGATCCAGAAAAGGCGCGTGCAATCCGTCTGTTTTTAATTGACTCAGTAATAGCATAGGTGGTATAAGATCTAATGCATTTTGCAACATCCTTTCTTGAGATGCGACCAAAAGAAATAGTTTCTCATGCATTTTTTAATCTCTTGCTACCTTGCTAAAGGTGCCTACCACATGAGCTATCGTTTTGCCATGTGCGGTACTCACACGTGTCCTAAATGATATAAGATGCCATCTTGCAAGTATTAATTTGGAATTTAGTTACTGCTATCGAACTGCTGATATTTTCGCGAAATCTACATTAGATGTGTACATTGTTGGCCAAGTACCAGTCTCATGTCCACGTGTCAAGCACTTAGAGGGGAGATTGACTCAAGCAATCCACTACTTGATTGGTATTTGCACTCTTATGTTTGGTGTTTAAATGGAACTGGTGAAGATAAGTGGACAATTTTTGATTTCATTCTTGCTGCAACTTGTTATAAGTCTACAAGAATTGTAATGATTTGTGATCATTGTGTATGATTGTCTCCCTTCACAACATGTGATGCTTCCATTGCTTACGTGCTTCGTCATATCTAGGATACTTTATCAGTGCTGCTGTAATGTCTTACTATGGTAACTTGTAAGCAATGTGGTATCTGAATCAAGTGAGGACATGCCTTTGAGTGCATGCTCAAAAGCATCAATCTCGATTCTCCATCTTAAATGGATGTTGATGATCAGGTATTGTGGGCACTTGCGTGAAAGAGTTTACTTTTCAATTCCTTAAATGCTTTGAATTGTGCGGCTGACTAGGTAAGAGTTGCTTGGGCTCCATCTTTGGTAACTAGATTCAATGGCCAAATGATATGTGAGAAACCTTTAATGCCCCTTCTATTGTGCAACAACCCACCCTGATAATCCTGGCTTATTTGTTGCTTTCAATGCATTTTGTGCACGGTTGTTCTCGAGTTCTAGTGTGTGATGTCTTTAGTGACCATCAAAAGGTGGTTTTAACATTTTTGTCCTGCCTGTACAAGGTGATCAACATTGTTGTAGCTTGGGCATACGGTGGAGTGTGGAGCTCATCTCCTTCCACAAGGGTGTTTTGAGCCCAACCTAGGGGTGCAACTAGATTGATGCCAACTATCTCCATTAAGCGGGAAGTGGTGGAAAGGTAATGGAGTTAGTAATCAATGAGGTATGTGACAAATTCAAGATAGGTGCATATGAGATTGTTCTCTTAACATCCTTCAGATAGACGTATTGAAAGTATTTGTACTAGTTATATACATAATAATAGTAAAAGGAGATTTATTATAAGTGTGCTACGTGGACTTTGAAAAAAAAAGTGGAAGAGAGGATCTGTGATTAGAAAAAATTACTAATATAATAATACTAAAGAATATAGAAGAGAGAGTAAGGGTAGTCTAAAGAACTAGGAAGGGGTGTTTTAATTGCTGTGCATGTTTTTAGAGGGTGTTGGCCTTTTATTTGTTGAAGGATGGGCTTGGGAAGTTGGTACGAGGTACCTACACCCCGCCCAAAGCTTTATGGGGTCTTATGTGAAGGAAGGATATAGGAGGGAAACAACCTTTTGATCTTTAAGAGGGCGCCTACAAAAGAAGGTAAAAGGGGGATAGGAATGGGATGTTGTGTGTAGTGGGGGTTCATTGACTCTCCATTTTGGAAATAATCTTTTACTTGTCATGGACCATCGAATCTCAAAGGTGGGGGAGGCTGGATTGGAAGAGGATGAATGTGAGAGAATGAGAAGTTGGTTTCCCGTAAATGCTGGCCTGAGGTGTGATGGATGGTTGGGAAGGAGAGAATCAGTGCATAGATATGTCAAAAAACGCTTCCCATTATGCTTTGATAGCTTCCTTTTAAACCAATGACAATACCTTGGAGGTAGGATGGTCCTGATAATCACGTGCGCAGGTGGGCAGGGCACTCATGGAACCATCAGCTTATTCCAACTCCTCATACAATTGCGCCTCTCAGATTGCCATGACAATGGAATTTTGTAGCAGTTGAAAATGTGGATTGTTATTCAATCTACTACTACCATGAGAATGGGGAAGCTGAGAGATTTTGGGGGAAATATGCCTTCCTTGGAGTAAGTGTCAATGGAAAGAAGAATGGAAGACGACTCTGTAAAAGAGAAGAGGGTCCTGCTTGGTTTGTAGACTTTTAGACACTTGTAACACAAGTAACATAGTGTTGCCGAATACCTCGCAACCTCTCTCATTTTCCAAGTAGGCCTCTAAAGCCATTAATTCTCATCGCCGTGGTTTACTAGATTGAGTTATTGAAGTCTGTGTTGGTGTGATTAGTGAATCCAAACAAGATATGTAATTAGGATTGTAACAATTGATATTTTTTACAAATGAAAATCAACTGTACCTGTTGCTAAATCGTCTGAGCTTAGATATAAGCAAATTGACTTTACGGTTTATATGAGCTGAATCATTAAGACTGGTGTATGTATGTATTAAAACAAACTTTTATGCTGTTTAGCTTGCAGCTGTGTTATTCCTCTAGAAATGGTTGATCTTAATTCAGCTGTGTTATTCCTCTAGAAATGGCTGTTCTTAATTATGGATGTGCGTATAACGTATGTGTATACACCTATGGTTGTGTCCCTTTTAAAAAGGATAACAAGGATAACTTACATGTGTACATGGTTGTATATATTTTGGAAAGAGCATTCCTATACATCTGTAGTAATTGTTATCATTTGGAAAACAAACTAGGGGGAAAACAAGCTAGGGGAAGGGGACCGCTAATTGATAGGGGTCCAATAAATGTGATAGTTATTGAGACCCTAAACCTGAATTATTGTTTGTCCAATACTTAAATAATTTAGTTAAAAAAGACTATGATTTACTTGTGGTACCTATCATTGTTACGGAAAAAACAACAAAAATTACAAACTTATAAACATACTGGTTCTCTAACAAAAAATTTGTACATCACACATTCCTAAAAAGTGAGCTCATAATAATATTATTAATTACATGTCAAAAAGTTTACATCATCTTCATAATATTAATATCCTCACAAAAGCCCTTTTCATCTACCAACTATTAATGTAAGTTTCAAAAATCAACTTTTCTTGTACATCCATTAACAACATGTCTATTTTAAAATGCAAATACATTCTCCAGATTTGGAGTACATCAACAACGACATTAAGTGCATTTACTCCATATTCTTGCAAATGCGGTCCTCATTTCATGATTTTTGTAGTTAAAATTTGGAATCTTGAAAATTTATAAGCCTCCCCATTATATTGACAAACATAATAAATGTCAGCTTTGAAATAAATTTGTCCAATTACATGATTAAATGAACAATTCAATCCATGTCAACACACGAGAGTCAATAGAATGCAAGTCCACAGATCACAAAACAATTATCTATAGAGACAACATCCAAGGTAGTGCATGTTTTACATTTCATAGTCAATTATTAGGATTTGGAGTTGAAGTTCCGTAAAAAAAAATAGAATCTTTCATTGCAGGTAAACATTCAAAATATACTAGTTTTTTGGATTCTAGTATATTTGCTTGCTGCCATATTTGTCATTATTTCTTGCAGTTTTTGAATATTTTCTTGCTTTTTAAAATGAATCTTCCAACTCTTTCCAATTTTTCTGTTGCACCCACTTTTTTTTTATAAATTTTTTATGTGGTTGGTTCATTGAGGAGGTGCTGTTGGTTTTGTAAGTTGCATGATTGAAACTATTGGAAGTCTTTCCATTTTGCTAGTTTCAGTTTATGAAGGCTAGTGCTTGCACATGAATCTATAAGCAAAAACTATTAAAGTGGGCCAAGATCATGTACATGAATCTATAAGTTGAAACTATTAAATTGAAAAGAAAAGAATCTAATAGAAACATTTTGCACTTGAATGTATAAGTTGAAACTGATAAATTGGAAAGAAAATATTTAATTTTAATCAAGAATTACAAGAATTTTACATTGCAAGATATAAGTTAAATGAAAACAGATCTCACTTCTAACATTATATTTTAATTGTGCAGCTCTTTCCATTTCTACCTTACATGTTTAGTAGATTTAGTCTCTGTACCTTTTCTTAGTAGCAAGTAACAAGTTATTATATTTGTTATCTCTTGATCTCTTTACACTTTACTAGTTTCAGCGTGTAAATCCTAGTATAAGATTGTTTATGTCAAATGAAAAATATCAGATTTGGCACCTAAAAAATGCAAAAAAACATGTAAGTGCCTTAAATATTGCATGCAACACGTTTGTTATTGCTTCCATTACCAACTACCCACCTTCATTCCATGTTAAGAGTGAAGTGAATACTATAACATGCCATTTCAATATTGCTTTACCTCCTTTGCACTGAATTTTGTGAAGTGAATACTTCAACACACCATTCCAATATTGCTTTACCTCCTTTGCACCGATTTTTCTTTTATTCTTACCCGATGTTTGTTCATTTGGAGGTGTTGTTGGTTCTTTTGAATTGCATGATTGAAATATAATGTTAACAATGAAGTATGTTATCTCTAGGATGAAACCCAAATTTGTGAAGCGACTTCCTTGGCATGCTATTTCAGTTTTCACACTATTGTTAGAATATGCAGAGAGAGAATAAAACAAATATTATGATGTACAAAGAATGAACAAAGAGAAATCAAAACACACACACTATCATTGTGTTCGTCATTTTATTATGTGAAAGATGGTTACAACGTGGTTGAAGTAGTTTCAACTGTTGATTAGTTAGTATTTAACTAATATTAAACTAACACAAATAAATAAGCCTTATATTATGATACCCCCTCTTAAGGCTTACAAGGCTTACACTATAAAATATATTAGTAGAAGATTAAAATAATAGATCCAAACAAGACTACACATTCTTAAATTTTTTTTCCCTTTGAAAACAATGCTTTGATTAGATAAAACTCGATCAAGCTGCCTCTTTGAACCTCGTAAAGGTGTAGTTCCCGAGTTAAATTCTAGAGTTCTTGGATTCCACCTCCTTGAACTCTTGAATTATAGAATCTCCCGAATTGTTGGACAAACATCCATATTGAGTTGCTCCCATTGTGATCCATCAATTTGTCTCATGACCCTTGTAAGGGTAAATTCCCGAGATACACAAACACACGAACTATTTGGAGAACCATCCATGTTGAGTTTCACTTACACTAGATTTCTTCATGTCTCCAAAGTGTTGGGAATCTTTTAAAATACATATTCTCTATCAATGAGTTCATCAATTTCAATATCCGGTAGATTTTCAACAATGGCTTCATTTGGTTCGTCTTGGTATTTTCCTTTCATCTTTTTCATCACGATCTTATCCATCTCTTGAAATATATTTCTTTCAATAACTTGATAATGTAAACCTTCTTCACAATTCTTTATCATTGAAGACTTCTGAACTATCTGGACAACCATCCATGCCAAGTTGGGAATCTTTGAAAATACACATTCTCTATCAGTGAGTTCATCAATTTCATCCGTTTGATTTTCAACAATGGCTTCATTGGGTTTGTCTTGGAATTTCCCCTTCATCTTTCTCCTCACGATCTTATCCATCTCTTGAAATATATTTCTTTCAATAACTTGATAATGTAAACTTTCTTCACAAATTTTTATCATTGGCTCCAAGAAACATCTTTGGCTTGTCACAAAATTCAAGATTCATAGTCCAGTCATCCCCCTGCCATTGATATTTGAAAAATGCAACTAAAAAACACGCCCTCAGGGTTTCACATTTCGTGATTGTATTTTTCTCTAGAATACTATGTCTGCCCTTTTTCAATTGTTTATGTACTTTGCCCTTGTTTCAACTTATCACAATCTGAAACTCTCTATTTTTGCCCCAGATTTTGTGTCATTTTAATCAGCTGTTTATTCTTTTGATTCGCAATTGGTAATGACTGAGATTCGTGCCCTAGCGCAAGTATTATCTTTAGATTGTTGGTATATTCACGACTGTCATGATGTGTTTTCAATATATTCTAGTGATTGGCGAAATGCCCTTCAAAACTTGCCTCTCAATTTTTGCTTTGAAATGGCGGCATATTTTCTGTCTTGAACACTGAAATTTGCAACTTTATTTATGCCCTAATCCACGACTTTAAAAATGGTGGATTGTCTTTAGTAGAGATGAGATACATAGATAAATCATGCCCTAAACAAGACTATATCTTTTGTGCTATTGTGAGTTTGTGATTCACGTTTTTGCCCTAATGGTTGTATTTTTGTCTGTATGTATTTGTGACTGTAATAGTAACAATAATGACGACCTCTTTCCTTCTCTTGCTCCTTACTTTCCCTGCTCTGATACCAATGTTAGAATATGTGGAGAGAGAGAATATAGAAAGATTAGAATGTTGAAAGAACAAATGAATAGAAACTAGAATGCACACATTATCATTGTGCGTCCGTATTTTATTATGTGAAAGATGGTTACAAAGTGGTTGAAGTAGTTTCATCCATTCATTAGTTAATATTTAACTAATATTAAACTAACACTAATAAATAAGCCTTATATTCTAATAACCATCACAATGTTTAGATGTTTTGCTTTGCACTCGACAATTCTTTGTTTGTGTTAACTATATTTTTGGCATTCTTCCTTGGGGTTATTTTGGTCTTTGCTTGCTTTTCTGGGATATTAGGGACATATTTGAGTTGTATGATTATAATAAAATGTTTTAAGTGAGGTTTGTTTAATCAAGAATAAAACCCACAAATGGAAATGCATATTGTACCTAAACAGAAATGAACACAAAGTCTACATTATTATCATCTTTTCTTAAATTGCTAGTAGAGGGTTGCCAAAAAATAAGAAACAATGTACTTAGGTTGAGAAGACAATTTCAAATTTTCATATTAGATGAGTACATACAAATGTTTGTAGAGCAAGAGGTTCGCAAGGAGATTGAAAGCAACACATCGAGGAAGAGACAACAAATTGAAGAGAGGAAAGCTGCGAGAAACACTGAAAATAAAAGAAGAGAACAATTGAAGTTGGAACATAAAATTAAAAGGAAAAGGAAGGAGTAGGAAAAGTTTTAGAAAAAAAACAAGAAATGGAGTATAAGGAGCACGATAAAAGGGAAAACGAATTCAAAAGCCCTAAAAGGAATTGGAGAGGCAGAGATGTTTAAGCAATGAATCAAACCATATCCTTGAATGACATCATATTATAAAAGACACAATAAATGTGATTTTCCCAATTGTTTCCTCTACATGCAACAATATTTATGAGAGTCCCTCTTCAGTGAACATGGTAGCAAATTCTAGCAGCGAACAACCATCTTCAAATGCAAGGAATCAAGGGAATTGATCGTTATTTCCAACTTGGATGTTGTAGGTATATGCTCTAAAATTTAGTAAAACATAAGTTAATATTTTTGGGTAGTTGATTGAATAACACAAACATGCAACGTAATGTGCTAACTATATATTTTTAATGCAATATTTATGTTTTTGAATATGTTTCATTACAACAATCTTACTTAACCAATACTAAAACTTTCAATTTAACTAAGATCCATCACATGAAAGCATACAAAGAAGGGTGATATTATGAAACTTTGACTTAATGAAGTTAAACAAACCTCAGTTGAAAGTTGTTTCTTTTTTGTTTTTTCCCATTCTCCTTGATATCCCCCACTTCCATATTTGTGCACATTAAAACTCTACTCTACTCATCATTCTACTCTATGACATATACACAAATCACATTAAATTATAATATAATAACTTGTTCTTCAATTAGACGTGCAACGAAGAGGGTTGCATTAGGATATATAAGATGAAAGTGGAAAGAGTTGCATAATTATAATAAAATGTTAAAAATTGAGTCTGTTCTCACTTACTAGAAACATCCTTGCATTGAGATCTATAAGTAGAAACTATTAAAATGCAAAGAGTTACAAGACAATATAAATCTACTAAATATGTACGCCGGACATGAAAAGAGTTGCATGATTAAAATAAAATGTTAGAAGTGAGGTTTGTAGTTGACAATGACAACAACATTAAATGTGTTGCGTGCAACATTTAAGACGCTCAAATGTTTTCAATGTGTTTTTTTTGTATTTTTTGGCACCAAACATTTTTGTCTTTATTTGATAGAAATATCCTTACACTGGGATCTATATGTAGAAACTAGTAAATTGTAAAGAGTTTTAAGAGCTTATAAATCTGATAACTCACTCTTCAATTAAAAAACTACATAGACAATATAAATCTACTAAATATGTAAGTTGGAAAAGGGAAAAGTTGCATGATTGGAGTAAAATGTTAGAAGTGAGGTTTGTTTTCATTGAACTCTTTTCTTGTAGTGTAAAATACTTGTAATTCATGAATAAAATTATAAATTTCCTGTTAGTTTACCACTTTTATCTTATACATTCCAATGCAAAATGTTTCTATTAGATTATTTTCTTTTCACTTTATTAGTTTCAACGTATAGATCTTTATTACACGATCTCCTTCCACTTTAGTAGTTTTTGCTTATAGATCTCTGTGCAACCATTGACATTTGTAAGCCAAAACTACTAAAGTAGAAAGTCTTGCAGGAGTTTCAAGCATTGAACTAAAAAATAACCAACAACACATTCACAATGAACCAACAACACACAAGGATAAAAACAAAGTGGGTGCAAAATTATATCATTACAAAATTTTCATAGTTTCGGCTTACATACCTTAGTGCAAGCACTGCGAGTTATAAGTTGAAACTACAAAATTGGAAAGAGTTGAAAGATTCATCTAAAAATGCAATAAAATATTCAAAAACTGCAAGCACTGATGCCGAATATGGTAGCAAACAAATAAACTAGAAATAAAAAGAATAGCGTATTCTTAAAACACTACTAAAATGGAATGACAAGGCATATCCCTGAGATAACTACCTCATTTCAAACATTTTATTCCAATCATACAACTCATATATGCCCCTAGTAATCCAAAAAAGTGAAAGAAGACTACAAGAAGCCCAAATAAAAAGCCATAAAAACAATTAACACAAACAAAGAACCGTCGAATGTCAAATAAAACATTTTAATGATGTGATTATGTGACCATTGAAATGACATGACAAGGTAGTCGATTCACACTTATGGGTTTCATCCCTGAGATAACAGGTTTCACAGCTAACATTTTGTTTCAATCATGCAACTCAAAAGAACTGACACAACCTTCATAATGATTTGACATCAGGTAAGAATGAAATGAAAGTAGGTTTAAAGGAGTAGGTGAAGCAATATTGAAATGACATGTTAATGCATTCGTTTTACGCTTATTGGTAAATAAAGGTGGGATGTTGGCAATGATGACAATAACATACTTCATTTTAAACATTTTATTTTAATCATGCAACTCAAATATGCCCGCAATATCCCATAAAACTAACAGGTTAATAACCTAGCAAAAAAATTAGATAGGGGTTTTTATTTCATTTTTGGTTAACAAAAATTGCACACTTCAAAGTTTATGCAATGTATAAGCTGACACATAAGCCATGCAAGAATGGACACAAAAATCCATTACTCCTCGATTAGAATAGGTACAATAACATCCTTGTACTGAGATCTATAAAAAGAAATTAGTAAAGAGGAGAGAGTTGCTAGATTCAAGTTAATATAATATACTTGAAGACTGTAAACAATATGAACAGACTCCAAAATGAGAACAATGTGGGTGCAAAGAAGGAAAACAATGAGGACATTTTATTCCTTCGATAATGTACCTCATTATAAACAATATATTCTAATCATGCAACTCAAATAAGCCTTACGTATTCCATAAACTGGGTAAAGTCTGCAATAACCCTAAGCAAACATGGAAGCAAGTAAAGAAACCAAAACCTAGAAAAACAAGTAACACAAACAAAGAACTCTTGAGTGCAAAACAAAACATATAAACATTGTGATGGTGTGAAAATACACCATTTTGAGTGAAACTCCTTTGCTACGGCTAACAACAACACCACCAACAACAATAACAACAACAACAAAAAACACAACAACAACAACAACACCTGCTATGTACCTTGGGATATGATATTATAATGTATATGGGTTGATGGAGATGCTGACATGTGGCACACATCCCCTTAGTTATATGTATGTGTTCACATGGGATATAATATAATAATGTATATGGGTTGATGGAGATGCCGACATGTGGCACACATCCCCTTAGTTAGTTATATGGGCTCATATAGGAATTAGTTATATTGGGTAATGAGTCGGCCTACATTGAGATTAGGTGTTACCTGTCCTATTTAAAGGATATGAGTGTCATTGTGAGGAGGTGATGGATGTATGATTTGAGTATTCTACTTGGTAGAGGTATATTGGAGGTGTCCCCTTTGAAGTGGATTCCCATCTTGGGAGATTGTGGAGTTACTCCTTCCTTAAGGAGCATTGTATGGTGTTGCCCTACCTTAAGGGTATTATTCTGAGTATATTGCATATTTTGGCATCTTGGCCCACCCATATATTTTTGTGTGTGTTATCTCTTACAATTTATTGATTTATTATATGCAAAGTTCTTATCAAGTTATTTCTCCCTTAATTTATATGGGTTCATGGAGATGTCGACATGTGGCACACACCCCCTTAGCTAGTTATATGGGCTCACATAGGAATTAGTTATATTGGGTAATGAGTCGGCCTACATTGGGATTAGGTGTTACCATCTATTAAGAGTAACATGTGCCTACATAAAGGAGATGATTATCATTATGAGAGGTTATGTATGATTTTATTCTTCTACTTAGTAGAAGTATATTCGAGGTGTCCCTCTTAAAATGAAGTTCCCATAGTGGGAGACTATGGAGGTATTCCTTCCTTAAGGAGTATTTATGGTGTTTCCTTACCTTAAGGGTATTATTATGAATATATTGAATATTAAGGAATCTTGGCCCACCAATATATCTTGTATTGTGTTATCTTCTGCATATTATTCAACTTATTAATTTATTATATGCAAATATATTATCAAGTGGTATTAAAGAATTGCTTTAGGCAAAATTTGTGGGGTCCAAACCCTAATTTTAGTGATTCGGATATATTTTGAAATCCAATGTGAATATTTTCTCAATTTTTTTTACCAAAGTTGCGAAATGGTTTCAGAACAATACAGTTCAAATTTCATAATTTTTCAAGGTGTTTTGTGGAAGTTATTGCATTTTTAGGGTTTCAACTAAATTTGCTTTACAGGCTGCATTTTTTGGAAATAATTTTCTAAATTTTTACCAGCATTGAAAATTCCCGTCATAAATCTATGGTAAAAATTTCAGAATTTTTGGATCTATTTTGTCAAATTTATTGCAGTTTTATGTTTTTTCAATATTTTACTCCACAGGCCGTAATTGTAGGAATTTTCCTAAATTTATTACATTTTAGGAAATCTCTCAAAAATTAAATTGGGGTTTGTGTTTTGTGATTTATGATTTTCGGTGGACCTTCAGCCGAAAGGGTTAGAATAAGTTTTGATTAAAAGGGTCTATTCCTAAAACCCTAGTTTTGTGGATCATGGGGATGGTAACTTTTTTTGGAGATGACAGGATTGATGCTAGAGAATGGTGGAACAAATTTAGGAACAAATTCTCTAAACCATTAGATATTTGGTTCTTCAAGTTGTGGATTAGTGGCCCTGCACATATTTGGTTTTCTGAGTTAGAAAAGGAAAAGTCTAATTGGTCTTTGGAGGAACTGGAACAAGTTTTCATGGATAAATGGGAAACAAAAGAAGAAAATCAAGAAGTAGAAGAATTTAAGGATAATATTGAGGAAGAGGAAATATCAGAAGAAGAAGAAGAAGAAGAATAAGAAGAAGAAGAAAATGTTGAGGTTGAAGCTGCTACACAAGATTTAGAAGGAGAGACAACAAATCGAGATACAAGTTCAAATAATGCATCTCCAAGGAAGGAAGCTTCAATATTTCAGTTTGAAGGGCACATTCAAAGGAAAAAGGTAATTGTTTGCATAAACCATAGTAGCAAATATAACTTCATCAATATGGATGTATCTCAACACCTACATGTTTAAGCAAAGCATATCAAGGAATCTTAAATGGATGGTAAACATATTCAAGTTTTTGAATATTTAAAGCTTTCTATGGATAAATATGTTTTACATTCATATTTTTATGCTTTAGATATGGACGGTATGGATATTATTATTGGATATCCTTGGTTAGAGACATTGGGAACAATTAATATTAATGTGCAAAAGAAATTCATGAAATTCTGGTACAAGAGAAAGAAAATTACATTGCAAGATATCACACTTAGCAAGGAAAAAAGAAATGTAAAATTGGATCGTGAAGATGAATTTGAAGATGGTGAAGAAGGGAATAAGGATGAATCAGAAGGAGACAATGAAGAACATGATGAAAAATTCAAAAATAATTTCTCTGCTCAAGAGAAAAAGAAATAACAAACAAGTTGGAAGAGGAAAATATTGATAAGGTTGAGCATACTAAGGTTGTACCATATAGACACCCACATCATCATGAGAGGAGAAAATCATGGAGTTATGTTAGGCCACATAAGGGCAGCAATCTATATAAATATGTAGGGAATTGGAGGAGCAAAAATCATGGATATACAAGGAATCAATGAGAGCAACAATTATATGATATGAAATCACATGAATAATTACTATGGTTATGCATGTATACTGAGGAAGGAACAAATATGGATATGGATGCAATAAAATTAGTGCAATGGAATTATGGAACTCAGGTTTATCCATGTATCACCCACTAATATAACATATGGATGGTTGGATGATCAAGTACAGAGAAAAGTGTGTAATGATCTGAAGCACACTCATTACGTTGTTTCTTCTCATGTTTTAGGGATGAAACATGTCAAGGAGGGAGGGCATGTTATGTAACTTGGGATATGATATTATAACGTACATGGTTGATGGAGATGCCTACATGTGGCACGCATTCCCTTAGTTATATGTTTATAATATTAGGGGTCACATAGTAATTAGTTATATTGGGCTAATGCGTTGGCCTATATTGGGATTTGGTGTTACCCATCCATTAATAGTAATGTATGCCTATATAAAGGAGATGATTATTATTATGAGATTCCATGCATGTACAAGTTGATTCTTCTACTTAGTAGAAGTATATTGGAGGTGTCCCCCCTTGAAGTGGAGTTTCAATATTGGGAGATTCGTGGAGTTATTCCTTCCTTAAGGAGAATTGTATGGTGTTGCCCTACCTTAAGGGTATTATTATGAATATATTGCATATTTTGGCATCTTGGCCCACCCATATATATATTTTTGTATTTTCTTCTACAATTTATTGATTTATTCATGTTAGCATCTCCATCAACCCATATATATTATAATATCATATCCCAAGGTACATAGCATTACCTCTACAAACAACATGTAGAACCTCCAGAATGATCTAAAAATATGTAAGAATAAAATGAAATTCAGTGCAAAGGAGGAGGAAAAACAATACTGAAATGGCGTGTTACGCCATTTGCTGCTGAAATGAATCTCACACTTTGTTTTTTGGGAAACTAATTATAAAAAAAAAGACTTGTAGGTTTTGATCACAAGTTTTCACATATTTCAGACACCCTAATGCTTCAAAACTTATTAAAGTTTATTGCATAGATAAGCTATGTGTTCATACAAGCTCAATAACAAACACAACCATTTTGAGTGAAGTTTTTCCTTCAAAACGATTACAAACATCCATTTTCCTTCATTTCTTTCGAGGATCAACTTGTCAAGTTTAATTGAGTTGCAACAGGGGACATAGGGTAGCCACTCTTTGTTTGTTTTTACTTGGGGATTAATCCCATATTCACAAGGAGTTTGGTCTCTTTTATAAACATGATGGTCACCTTAATTAAGCGGAGCGAAAGGCTCCGCGAGTCACATATTTTGCTCGAGTTTGAAGGTTTGGGAAAGTTCAAACGATGAAGGCATGAAATCAAACTGGAACTCATCGAGTTGGAGGGAGTTAAGTTCTTGGGTTCTCAAGAGCTCAAAAATTGAACAATCATTGATCCATTTAGGACCGAATGGTAGCAAAGTCTCAAGATCACAAAATGGCATGATTCGTCCATGTGGAATAATGAAAGCAATCCGTGGTCCTATGTGTTCAAGATTGATTGAAAGTAGCCAAGGCATGTAAGGCTTGGGATCTTGAGTTCTCAAGAACATGAAGATGGGTACCTAATTTCACAAAATGGCTAGACATAAGGGGGGATGATCTAAAGGAGGAAGAGGTGTGCACATGGCACAATCCCTCTAACTTGGGTTCCCAAGGAAAATCATCTCGATTTGGCGAAGGAAAGGTCACCAAAAATCCTAAGAGGTACTCATAGCTTGAGAACACGGAAGGTTGTCATTTGTCCATGCATATGAATGATGAAAATTTGTGGTCTCGGGGATTGATATGAAAAATTGAATTGGCTAAAATGTGGAATCCTGAATCCTAAGTCGACAAGAAAACCTGTAAAGTCGAGAATCAGTGATTGGTCAACGTGGACCAATCATGGGTCACTTGAACATCTGGGAGTATGAATATAGATGGTGAAGGTAGAAGGCTAGAGAGAATCTTGAGTGTGAGAGTAAATTTTGAGGACACTAGGGAAAACTTGAATGTGAGAAAAGATGCATATCCTGAATGACATGGGATTAGTCCACGTGGACTACTCAAAACTCACTCATGCTCCTAGGAAGTTGAGACCGAACAAGGTAGTTGTCGAGCACATGACATGCGACCCCGTGACCCTAGGGATCGATGCCTAAAAAACCAATGATAAACATACATGTGACACCAATATTGAGCGAGAAATATCAATTGGGTCACCAATAAGGATGTGACGCGTGGAAAAAGGGATGGGAGGTTAAACTTGACGGCCACGTGGGCATCAACTATGTTAAATAGACTAGGGATATTCAATCATTCATAAATTTTTGTCTAGTTTACCAAATCATGCGAAATCGATATCATTGGAAAGCTCTTGTGAAGAACTACCCATTGAGAATAGTTTCAAGTCACTTTCACCCACCTTTTGTGACCAAATAGAGATCATGAATTCTAACTACCGTTTTTAAGGTCAACATATGATGATTGAACCAGAGCCTAGTTTTTGTCTCATATCTTTTGATTTAGAGATTGGTTCACCTACACATGGTCTCATTAGAAAGGTATTGAATAAAGCTTCAATTTGAGCACAATTTTATAGAATATGGTTGAGGGAGTGAAGAGATCATTGCGAAAAAAATTTGGGATGTTTTTGCCTAGTTTCACATTACAATGGCACCCAAGTCAGCTATAGATGAGTCCAAATTGATCCCTTAGCTTGAAAATGATACCTTTGAGGTAGAATATTCCTTATTGGCCCACCAAAATGCATAAGGGAGGGTGGGGTGATTTATTTAACTAGAAATGAGCTGTTATAGTGCTCATGGTTTGTATTCATGGTCATTTGGACAACTGTCAAATCGATATTCATTTTACCCTTTAGATCTAACATGATCACCATTGATCAAAGTATAAGTAGAAGATTTACTTGGATACCAATGCATGAATGATCCTTGCAATATGCTCCCAAAGGAAGTTTTGGCTGAATTTATTCATTTTGGGCATCTTTGAGCTTCAAAATCCTTATCCAAATGGATAAACATGATATGACATCTTCTATGACATCTTTAGATCCCCTCTTCTCTCCTCATTCTCTATAAATTCAATTTAATTTCTAATTGGAAAATACCTCTCCTGAATGTAAAGTTACCATGACCAAATGGTGGTTGAACATTCTAAGTTGCAAACATGCATTTTGATCTTGTACAATGTACTCAGTGCCTTCCCATATTAGTGTAATAGACTATGCATACTCCTAATTAATAATATGATGTTAATTGTGGCTCTTTCTTACCCCTTTGGATTAGATTATTGTGTTCTGTCCTCTCAATTATTTAATGTTGTGATGTGTGTGAGCTATACTGGCATAGTTTCATTTATTTGTGTCTAAAATGAGTGAAATAGGAGTATGATTCGATGCAGTGTTAAAATTGTCTTGTTTCTACCCTCTTGACACTGTATTTGTCCTTCTAATCTTCCCCTCAATGAGAGAGATCCACTTATTTTGGTGTCATCACAAACCCTTTATGTTTTTCCCTTATCCCTTTTCTCTTTAATTTAGTATATTAATGTTTAGTGATAGTTAGTGGCTGAAACTATAACAAGTGTACAATGCCGACCTTTCTCTGGAGGTTTATCCCATAGAGCCAAGGTCCCACACCTTGGGGACATTCGTATGTTATTACTTAAGTTCACGGGTGCACGTTTCAGATGAAAACACTTTTGGCACGCTCAGTTAGAGAAATGTGTGTTCAAGTTTTTATAATTTTCTAGACAAGGATGCATGCTTTTCGTATTTTTATCAGCTAAGATATGGTGTGTCCTTAGCTCTTTAGTTTTTGAACCTCAATTTCAATCAACTGTTGACTCCACTGATCCGAGGATCCATTTATCCCATCTGCAGATCAATTTCATTCAAATTTTCATTTCCCATCCACTCCCCTCTTGTCTCATGAAGTTATGCAGCCATGGTAATTTCCTTCCCTACTTAAAACTCTCATGTGCAACACAATTTCATACCCCTCCTCCATTTACCCAAAGTTTCTCAGATTATTAGAATTATGACCCTTATTTTGATGGATATATATATATATATATATATATATATATGCACCTATTCAATTTGACCCATTTGTGTACTCTCCTAACCACCGTATTCTGAAGGAACAAAAATGTGCTCATGGTGAAGGAGGTTTCATGACCGATCTTAATCTACAGTTGTAGGTTCAAGTCATGGAGAAGATTATGGAAAGATCATGTCAATGTTTGGAGGAAAATGGAGATAAAAATCTTGGTATAAAGGGATCCTATCTGTGGGATTACCCTTTTCCATGCTTTTTCAATCCTTAGTACAACATTCATAGAATCATACCTAAATAAAATGCAAGAGTTAGAGGCAAGGTTTGATGCTATGCTTTCTGGCCCTAAGGAGCCCTATCCATGGAGAAATCCTCCACCATATTCACCTTTCCATCCTACTCTGATTTTTGAATTCATTAATTGTCCTTAGTCTAAATATTATGCCTCTTGTCATTTCTTAGACCTACATGAGATTTATCTTCCTCCTAAAAAGGGCATTCCCGTTCCATCGTTCGAACCTCTGCAAGAGGAACCTAGAACCCAACCATTTCCCCATTTCTTGGATTCTGATCCAGATGGCTATACTAAAAGATCATCTAAACCTTCCCCTTTGCAGCAATACAAACCCACCCAACCCTCACCCAAAGAGTTTCCTAATTCCAAAAAGCTTCATGAACAAGATGTAATCAGAGAAGGAGATTCAGAGAATAATCTTTCATTGCATTCAATTCATTCCAGATGAATACATAACACACATATAGGATTAATCCAATTTTGAAGATCCTACAAAATCTCCACAACTCCTATATACGTGAGTTGTTAAAATAACTCACAGATCTCTACTATTACATTTACAAATTACATGTATTAACAATATTGCTCTAAACTAACTATTCAAACTTATTATGAAGCACTAATAAATATTAATATTCCTAACATTCCCCCCTTATGACAAGTGTCGTTGATACTCGTACTTTAGTTATATTGTGTTTGTTAGTCTAGGGTAGTGTCCATGTCTATTTACAACAAAAGGAACGATCAAAATTGTTCTCAGTACTTATTTGATAATGGAATGAATTGAATACTATAGTAAATGCAATTAGGAAATGAATTTGATTGAAAATAAAAGACTATCGAATACAAAATTAAAGGTACTAAAAATAATGCAATGTTGAAAACTCAAATTAATGCCAAATAACAAATAGGAAATGAACATTAAATTATTCCTTCTTGTTGGAGAGGAGTGGCCTTTTATCCTTCCCTTCGATCCAGATCAACCTTACAAGTCACACAAGTAAAGTTTTCCCCTGAATCCATACTTTATTGAAAGAGATTCCTTTTACAGTGATTAATTGAAATGAACTCTTTAATCCTAATACATTTACTCTTTTATATTAGAGCAGTCCTAATTTCTCTGGAAGAGAACTAGTTATTTGAAATTAATGTAAACTACTTAACTGGAAGATACCTATAACAACACTGATTGCTTTAGAAGTTACAATCGTGGAAGGATTAATCTATGCCGTGTTTGGATTGAATTACTCCTATTAACTATAGATGAGGCTCGTAGTTGAATCTTTTGAGATAGTCAATCGACGCTAGAAGATATTGCAGATCCTGAATTGATTCCTTATAATCACGATGATTATAAATCCATGAGTGTTTGTCTACATTACATCTTCAAGAAACTAGAGTTAAGTTGGGATTACATAGACCTCATAATATGCATGAAGGTTGAGGTAATAGTACATGTTTCATGCTCATGTCATTGTGTTGACTGATGTGCCAACTATATCAACTCATAGTTCAGGAATTCGAGCCATTTATCTCTTTTGTGAAATTTTCTCATTTCAAGTGATTCCAAATTAGTGAATTAGATGAGTCCTATGCTCCACGATGAGTCCCGTGCTAATGCAAAGGCGAGTCTTGCATTATAAGCCGAGTCTTACGCTAGTGCACAAATGAGTCCTGCGCAAGTCTGTAGTTAACTCCTGTGATGAATCAAGATATGATTTTCCAAACACATTGTTAATACTCATAACGGTTCATTCTATCCATATTTGAAGAAACAATAAAAAATGAAAATAACAAGAATATGCACAACATTTCCTTCCAAAACATAGTATAATATTAGTTATAAAATGTCAATATTATATATAGTGCAAAATGATACTATGGCAACACATGGTTTCACATGGGATAAAACATGGCAAAACAAGGGCTCATCACTCCCCCACACTTAAGATCCAATAGGTCATGCTGCTACCTATTCAATCTCTCAACAATCCTTGAATAATTATATTCATTGGAAAAGGTCTGCCAAGTCTCATCCAAATCAATGTTATAGAAACCAAAGAACTTAATGAATGCATTCCTCCAGGTATATAACTATCTTTAGGATGATCATCTGTGGAATTCCATCATGGTACTGGGGATATGACCAATGGATTCCTATACCTCATTCCAATCCACTTCTCCTAGATTTATAGAACGATCTTACATAAATCATTGGCCCTTTTCAATGACCAACGAAGGATAGTGGTTGAAATCACCTCCTTCTTCTTGTAGTGCTCTGCGTGTAGTTCATATCTCAATTGACAAGAAAGGAAATTAACATTAAATGTTGGGAGGGCCTCCTCTCTGAAATCCTTTACACAAGTTAGAATTTCCTTGTACCTATCCACCAACTGTAAAAAATATACCTGGGACTGAAATCTCATGAAATTCCAGATGGGTGCAGGAAGATCATGCCTCATTAAGATGCCTATATTAGCTTCTGCTCAAACATATGTTCCTATCTGATCCCTCCATTCAGATCGATGCCTCAAATTAGAGATGAAAGCCCTTAGATGTACCTCTCCCACATAGAAATTTATTGGAATCTCAATTTGTTCAGGGATAAGGAACTTATGAACATAAAATTCAAGGAGTAGATTCTTAGCAACATCATTTCCTGCTATGTATGCTCCAACAAACTACTTATCATCATAAAATTCTATATCTTGCATAGAACAAACTCTAGAAATCTGCCACTTTACAAACTGTTCCTTTAAAAACAATGCATAAAAGTTAGATGGGGGCATGAATGAGAGGACCTAATCATATAACTGATAAACATTAAACACATTATCTTTAAGGAGTTTATTATTTTCCTTTAAAACCTTGTTTTCATCATTAAAGCCCCTAAGCCTATAACACTCTTGCATCCATTTAACCATTCCTCTCAAGATTAAAATTCAAGGAAATACAAAGGCTGTCTGAATTATTTGTTCTGTGGTGGCCACAAGGTCTGTTTCCTTTCTATTCTCTTGTAAAATTGCAAGTGATGCATTTAAATCCTTGGTCATAGTTTGAAGGGAATGAATCTATTGTTCTTTTTCCTCCAGAGCATGCTGAAGTTGAAGAGTGACCTCTTCTTGCTATTCTATGATCTCATGGAGTTGTTGAATTTTGTGGTCTTTTTTAGACTCCATCTGAGAGATGTTAGATTCTTTGGATTTAAGGAGGAGTTGTAGATGTGTAATTATCTCATGGGCATGTTGGAGTTCAAAATAAATTTTGGAAAGAGAAAAGACTTGTGGAAAAGTTGTAGTAGAATATGGAGGGGAAGTATGTTCTCTTTTGATCATGGGTGTCATACCTTTTTCCACAATGTGAGAGTCAATAGTAGTGGTTGGGGTTTGATAAATTTATTTCTCAAAAATGGAAACAGAGGGTGATATAGATTGAGGGGGAGACACATGTGTTGTCTGGAGTAGGTTTGGCGTAATGGCAACGTCCTCCTGTTCTTCTTGAGTAGGAATTGTTTCTGTTTGAGGCTCATTGAGGGTTTTAACATGCGTAGCTGTCCTAGGTCATTTCTTAGGCTGTTTAAAGTGGAAGGCTCTGGTTCTAGAACCAATTCAAGACATAGGCCATACTTTTTCTAGAATTTCATCCACTTCTTACGGCCATGCCTTTTCTTAACAAAATGATGTTTGCAAATCAAATGTATTAGGCCCTGGAATTTCAAGTAAGAAGTACCCCAACATAAATTTTCAGTGGAAGAGGAGATAAAATCAAACAAGAAATGAGGTAAATTTACTTTGTTTTGGGCTTTGAAGTGGCCATGGAAAAGGTGGATAAGAATTCTCAAAACATGGCCAAAAATAATTTCATATTGAACCTCACAGGTGAAATACTTAATTATCCATTTAGCTACTTCGGCCCAAGGTTTTGATTAACTAAAATGTGGATAAATGGTAGTTAATCTAACAAGGAATGATAATAAATAACAATAAATAAAAGATGTAAATAAATATAGAAAGTGACCCAAATAACTAGGCTAATGAGAATAGAAACCCTAATCTGCAAAGAAGGGTTGGAAGGAGCTTAGCTGATTCAATGAACTTATTGGACTGTGTCGCATGACTGGAGAATCAGGAGGAGGAAATGAATATTCCTAGGTCTAGAAACTTGTGGATCCGAGCAATCTGAGTGGACTGGGGCACCTGGGAGAGGATTAGGGCACATGCAGGTGACCTAGTCTGCGTTCTGGGCACCTTGGTCTGTGCAAGGGGTCCAAAAACTATATTTTCAGGGTCATTAGATGATCTAAAGCCTTCACTGTCTATCTCACTAATGTATCCAAACTGCTCTGGATGTCGCCGGTAGTTAGTCATGAATATATGACATGTAAAACCACAAGACAAACATCAAACCCTAAAAAAGAAAGATGCATATAAAGATGTCAGACTGACCTCACCTTCCACAATGGTGGAATTACTAATTGAGTGCTGCACTACATCTCAGACCCGATGTATTTCTATGTGCAAGTGTGTGCAATCATGCCCTAGGTACTCTTTTACCAGTCACACTTTATGAAAGTAGTGAGAAATAACTATGTGTAGAGAATGTAATATAATGGTGGATGGAATAGAATAAACATCCCTCCTATGCTTATGTGATGAAAGTAAACTAGACTTTTTCCTTGTGATGGAGCTAGATGGATACAAGTGGAGCCTTTGATGGATGTAACCTTAGGTGATGATAATAGTGACTAGTGTTTGGTCCATCATTATGGTTTAATAGATTTATATTTATATGGTTCTCTTGATCTAATTTCGCAATTAACCCCGAAGAGGCCGACCACAAGAAATATGAAATGCTTAAACAACTACAAAATTCCCAAAAAGTGGCAGGAAATTGAGACAAGGATTAGGGCGCCCCGACTGGGACCAAGGCACGTGCAAGCACCCTAGTATAAGCATGGGCACCCCAGTAAAGTATAAAATGACAGAAAACAATGAAAACAAACTGGACAAGTGCGTATGAGAGGTCGAAAGTGAAGACAAAAACCAAAGTAAAATGGCCAAAAGATGGGGGTTAATTAGTACTTTCTTCACTCAAAAACCATATGAATAGTAGTATGAGACCGAGACTAAATAATGTCTAAAGTGTGTGATTTTGTGACTACATTTTCCCCCACTTTATGTTGGTGAGTGGAAAGCTTAGTAACATAAAGTAGATAGAGATGTGTACTTGATAATCCATGTAGAGTGATGTAGAAATGCGCTGAAGGACTAGACAAAGCGTGGAGTGAAAAAAAGATGATAGAGCATGGAAACTAAAGATGAAAAACTACAAAAAGTGATGAGAGTGAACCTAGGACGAAAATACGTGTGTAGTTGTTGATGTGTGTGATGTGCCTATATGGTTAGTATGGTGTGTGATTGTTGCCCCCATTGTTTTAGTTGTTGTTGACTGCTTTCTTCTCATACAATCTGAATTTCAAGGAGAAGATGATCAATTAGTCAAATATGCATGTATGTATGTCAAAAATGCATGTAAAAGACACATGTATATGTAATGAAAAGACTGAAATGAAAGTATGAAAAGTGTAAAAGGAACATGTGCACCTGATCCATGATGAGAGAAAGGGTGTAGAAAGAGGATATCATGTCCTAGGTTTTTTGAGTGATACAACACCATATGCCAAAGAAGTGTAGGGAGAAATATGTATTATTCTCCAACTTGTAACTTTATCCATGAATATGTGTGAAGAGATCTCTGTACTTCCTAGTTTTTTGGCGATCTGATGCCACTGGCTGAAGTAGTGTAGAGAGGGAGTCTGCTATATCCTCTAACCTGTAATTGATCCCCAGAATGCTAAGAAAAACCATGTCCTATAAAATACGTTGTGTACAAGGTTCATAGACTGGTCTGAACCCACTCACTTTATAACCAACAATGCTAAGGGAGGAAACTAACTGAACTAAACCGGTGTAGAAGCATTGTGTAGTATGTAAAACCCCAAATAGAGCCCCATTTTTAGGGGCACATGAAATGTCACTGATAGGAGAATGTGGCTAAAAAGAGGACCAACTGCATGAACTTTGTAACTCTGCCCTGCAGGGGGAAAGGAAATCTCTTGGTAGAAACCAAGGCGTGCACAAACAAGAGGCTAGCCAAAGACAAGTTTTAGTGCAAACAAACATGCATGTATAAGACAATATGTAATCTGCACAAACAATGTATAAGCTACCAAGCAATATAGTAATGTAAACACACAATAAGACACAATAAGATGCAAAAAGTGGGCTGCAAACATGGGACATCACTCACGATGTCGCAAGACACACAAGGCCATCATGGCCACATACAACAAACAAGTGTGCACACCAAACAAAGGGCAAGGCCCACATACAATAGCAAACTAAACAAAAAAGTATAAACAACAGATAGCCATGGAAGTAAATAATCTTGAAAAACAAATGCTACACATGAAGCACTTGTTAGCATGTTAGAAAAATAACCAGTATGTCAAAAGCGTGTATAACCATGTAATATAGAGTGCTAAGTACAAAATGAAACAATAACACCTATGAGAGAGGAATGTGGATGCCCCCAATGACCAATGTACGATGGGTAGAAGGTGAGCATCTGTACTATGTTCAAAAGATTTGTATCTGTGATTATAACTAAACAAATGCATGAATTCACATGTGTGTATGGCATAGATAAATGACATACAAGAGATCTAGCTAGCATGTGTAATAAAGCAACCATATAGAAGTAACTACAAGTAAGAGTAAAAGCAACCATGATATGCAATATGTTGTGGATGGATGGAATGGTATATAAGATGTATGATAGGAGCCGCGTGCCCCTCGAGTAAATGGAAATATATGCAGTGAGGTTCATTTGGTTTTCACCCTCAACAGTCAAGAATGAACCGTAAATGAGAGTGCGCCACCAGGAAATGGTATAATAGTGTGTGTTGTGTCTAACACACTATTATGAGTGTGTATGTATGTTGATGAGATGCGACCTATAAAGGATGTGTGTGTGACCCTTATATATCAGAAACGAAAGGGTGATATGTACCTAAAGTTTATATTGACTTGATGAATAGAGGGAGTGATGATGTATCCTAAATCATATATCACTACAAGATGAAGGAACATGTGATAATTTAGCCTATAATGTATGCCACTAACCTAGTGATGTCACATGATATAAGGTCAAGCTATGAACATGTGATAAGGTCCATTTGATTAGTAAACCCTTGGTAGTCGAGTATGGATCGAGGAACTAAAGTGCACCATAGGGTAGTGAGTGCAAGTCATAGAATAATATGTGTGATGCTAAGAGACAACCATGTGATGTGTAGAATGTGTAATGTATGATAAGATGCAATGTAAGGTATGTATGTAGACATAAAAGTAGTAGGCCTGATGAGTAGTATGTATAATGAGTAGGATGTAATGCTAGACTCATAGAAAATAGGGGTGTGACAAATGTATGATGAACACTAATATGATATGTAAAGTATGTATTATATGTAAATATGTAATGGTCGAAATGATGTAGCCTAAATGTAGGATGTATGACATAGGATGTGTGAAGAGTCACGATGTGTAGTACCTATCGTGTAATGTGTGGGGTTCATGTGTAGTATGTATCCCTCAAAATTCAAGCGTGAACCGAAGAACAAGAGTGTGTCATTGGGTAATGACGATGCTAAAAATTGTGATGAATATGCCTATGCAAGGATATGCATGTATGATAATGCAAAGATGAGATATGATCCTATGTGAATATGAGGAGGTAGGATGTGTTAGATGCTATGCCCCCGAAGCGTGTAAGAAAAAGCATGCCACGATGGCGGATGTGGGCATGAGTTAGGATTAATTGGTATACCAAAGGAATTTGTGGCATGAAGAAAGAATGGAAATTTCTTGTTGTGATAATGAGTATGTGAAATGGTGTATACCTCAAGAGAAGATGTAGAAGAAACAAAATAAATAAGCTTAGGGTGATATCCAAGGCCGATCCTGGTGGATTGTGTTGGAATGGAAAGAGGTTCGTTAATTACTTTTGCATGTTTTCCTAATCCATTTCCATTGAAACCACAACGACGCAAGTACCAACACCTAGGTTCATACTGTTTGAAGTTAGGAGGAGAGGTGGCCAAAGTATGGGATTGTGGTGAATGATCAATAGCGTTGCAATAAACAAATGGAGATGGATATGTTAATGCTTCATAAACCACACTTTGATATAGAAATTTAATACATGCATGAAGGGTTGAAGGGATCACATTCATGACATGGATCCAAGGCTGTTCGAAGAGAATATTATAGTTAAGATTGTTAGGCATGACATGGAATGGGATGGACAAAGTGCATGGCCCTAGAGTAATGGGAAGTGTGATTGTACCCAAGACTCGTTTAGGCACATTATCAAAGAAAAGAATGCAAATAGATGATGGGGTTAAGGAGGCTTCAGATAGGCCAAATTGTGTGAGAAATGCAAGATTACAAATTGTTAAGCCCAAATCCATGATCGACTAAACCACACTTAAATCCTATGTTATTGATACATAATTCAATATAAAGGGGGGAATTATTACTTAAGATAGACCAAGAAGCGATGTTAGTAGATGTAAATGTGATATGATCTTCATTGATAGGTAAAGTAGTAGTAAACCTGTGGTATAGATATTTAGGAGAGGTGTGAGACTGAATATAAGTGTTAGCCAAAAGATATCTGAGTTTATTTTGACAATCAAGATTATCATGCAAAAAGGTATGGAGAGAAATCTTCATGGTGAAAGGACCCTAAGATAATGAGGTGGAGAAGAAGAGAGGGTATAAGAGTGCTCGGATTTCAGGTTCGCCAAAATGATTAACTAAAATGTGGATAAATGGTAGTTAATATAACTAGGAACAATAGTAAATAACAATAAATAAAAGTGCTAAATAAATATAAAAAGTTATGCAAGCAACTAGGCTAACGAAATTAGAAACCCTAATATACAAAGAAGGGTTGGAAGGAGCTTAGATGATTCAGTGAACTTGTTGGACTGTGTCGTAGAGATGATTGGAGAAACATGAGGAGGAAATGACTATGTCAAGGTATAGAAACTTGCAAATCTAGGCAATTTGGATGGACTGGGGCGCTAGGGAGAGGATCGGGGCGCATGTTTGTGTAGGAGGTCCAAAAACCAAATTTCTAGGGTTGCTAGATGATTTGAAACCTTTAAAGTCTGTCGCAGTAATGTATCCAAATTGCGATGGATGTCGTCGGTAGTCAATGATAAACTAAAAGACCTGCAAAACTCCAAGACAAAAATCAAACCCTAAAAAAGAAAGATGCATATAAAGGGGTTAGACTGACCTCAACTACCACAATGGTGAACTTACTAACTTAGCGCTGCTCTACATATTATACCTGATGTAGTTATATGTTCAAGTTTGTGCAATCATGCCCTAGGTACTCTTGTTCCAGTCGTACTTTGTGAAAGTAGTGAGCAATAACTAGGTGTAGAAAATGTAATAGAATGGTGGGTGGAATAGAATAAAATTCCCTCCTATGCTTGTGTGATGCAAATGAACTAGCCTTGTGCCTTATACTTTGTGATGGAACTATATGGATGCAAATGGAGCCTTTAATGGATGCAAATGTAGTCTTATTTTCCCAATCAACAAACCTAGACGCATTGGCATATCACTTAGACAAATCTGAGTGCTCACCCGAAGTGTGAAAAGGTACCAGGTCCCTCTTTGTTATTATCTTACTAGGGTGCTAGCATGCATGATAATAATAACCATACTCAAGTGCATATTAAATTCTAACAATCATATCCATGAGCTCAATTTGGAAACACACATAATAATTAAAACATACAAATCACATAAGGATTAATACTAGATTCACTATATAATAACCATCAATAGAGACATCAACAATCAATATCCATCCATAATGATCCATTGTATTATGTCATGACAAACAAGTAGCTGAACACATCATAAATACCATCACAAAGTCATGCACATAAAATCATACCAGCAACATAAATATGTTACAATCCAGATCATGGGCTTAGTCTCGGTCTCTCAAAACCATGCAAACCAATACACACACACACAGATATGGGGTGGGAAGTTTCCCTTCACCACTCATGCACTCTCAAAATAGGATGCATGCTCAAAATAGCCATGCGATGCTACAAAGATAACTAAAGAAGCATGCACACTTTTCCTAATAATAGATTATCCATAATTAACTCCATATCTAATCCTATTATTAGCTCAAAATCTATATGAATCTTGTTCCCAAAATAGCCTTTGAGTATTCTTGAAGTCTTCATGTATTTATCCAAAGCGTGCTCTGTAATCCATCCTATCTTTATCCTGTATATGCAAAAATGGATAAGTCATGAAATCTGTTTCTCTTGGGTGCACCCTTATTTCAACAACATCTGCGTGCACCTACACACCCCCTTCCTACACACCTTGTCCTCATGCACCTTTGATACTTTGGTCATATTTAATCTAGTCAACATTACCCCACATTAAGGTCATTTCTACCCCAGGAAATGGGTAATCATACCTTATCTCTTCAATAATAAAGAATAAAATATCAAAGGATAAATGAAAGAATGTAGAAATACTTCAATAATCCATCCACTCTTCTTCTGTAGAAAAAAGGGTTCAAGGTACTCGTTCTTGATATCTGATTCTAGTTGGTTCTATTCAATGAGTCCCTTCTTTACCTTAGCAAGAATATCTCCAAACACAACATCCATTTCATCTAAAGTCATATCTTCACCCTTGTTCTTCAATACTCTGAGGACATTCACAAAACCTGAATTCATACCGTCCATCACGTCCATTCTCAGTGCTATTAGTTTCCCAAGTTCTTTTAGTTTTTCCTTGTGAGGATCCCAAGATACTGCGAGCACATAACGCTTCTATGATAACAATGTTAGCCTCTCCTCATGTCCTAAAGTCTCATTCTTATTAGAGACAAGGACCTCCTTATCTTCAACCAATGTCCTTGTTTTAATAATTGGCTCTAGATCTGCACATATATTCAGTGCCAAATGTTCCTTATTCAATTCTTCGTTAATTTTTTGCACTACGACATCATATTTAACTCTCTTTTGCACAACCTAATTCTTTGTCCTCTCATTATATACTACAAATTATTTCTCCCTTCGTGCACCCATCTCTTTGGTTTCCTCCAGTGTGCTTGACTTCTTCTTGATCAAAATATTGACACAATCCTTTAAGAAGTGCAAGGAGGATTGATATCTATGCTCTTTTTGTTCATCTATGTCTGGATCTAAGTTTATAATCTCCTTCCCAAACTCTTCCACAAAATCCAGAATCTTCTTCCTTTTCTTCTTGTCCTTCTTACACATTTCTGTCCATTGTTCAACTTCTTCCTTTAGGTTCTTTTTATCTTCCAACAATGACTTGAGCGTGGCTGATTTATCTATATTCCTGCGCACCACTTCTGATGCCATATTTGTTAAGGCATAAGTTTCCTGTTCATCTGTGAAATTTGTTGGATTCACAGTCATGTGTGTGGCCTGTGTCCCCTTCTTCATCTTCCTACGGACACATGCTTCCTCCTTTACATCAAATTCAGGCTCATCTATGTGAGTCTGCATGCTCCAAGACAATTTTTTCCTCATGAACATATTTACACCCTAGGGCTCCATCAATTCCCATCAATAAAGCTTTGCAAGGTCTAAAGTACTCTGATACCTAGTGCAAATAATATTGGAAGAGTCATTAATGTACCACAACTCCTTTGTTTTATACATCTCTTCTTCCTTATTTCTCCCAAATCGGTGACCCTTAGGAATGCACACTTTAGTATCCAAATTCGGGGCTCCACCTTTCGTGCCCGTATGTTCACCACTAGGCTCACCAGATAGTTCACCCTTATCTTTTTATTTCTCTTCCCTTGTGGCACCACCCACCTCTTCACACACTTCATAAGCCTATGTGTCATGTTGCATCTCTTCATGCTAAGGCTCCTCTACGTCCACATCAATAACAAGAGTCTCCCCTATAACATGCTCACTTTCATCTGAATTCTCCTCCTCTCTCTCCTTAGTGGGAAAATACTTGTGCCTCTTCCTTGTTGGTCTAGTTTTGATGGGAGAGGTTCTAGGTGATCTCCTGGGTGGCTGTGAGGGTCCCATGCATGTGCTTTGTGTTTTGGTTCTCCTTAATACTCTTTAAAAACCCTGGTATTCAATGCCCTCACCTTTCTCTATCTCCACAATGCCCATTTCCACTCTTACTTCTACACCTTCTTCCTACTTGAGAGGCATTTCCTCACGTGTTCTCTTTTCCCAAATATTTGGTTTCCTCCTTGAGCCATGGTCTAGGCCGCCACTTTCTTCCTTCAGTTATTCCTCCTATTATTCATCATGTGTGTGGGGAGGATTGGGCTCTTCATCCTCCAATGTGCCTAGCATATGCTTTCTTTTTGGTAACTCAGGGAGCTTGAACTCATTTTCAACATACTTTCCATTCACAATTTTGGGATTAAGGTAGATGTACACCTTATCCATGCCAAGTTTCCCAACTGCAAAACTTATTGAACTGATATTTATATCATCAGAGATCAATTTTTCTATATAAGTATACTTACCCATATACATGTATGTCTTCCAGAGCATATGATAATCATAGTCCACCTTGTCTTCATCAAAACTATTTGAAAACCTATGCACCGAGGCTCTGAAATAGTGCACAGTGAAGGAATATGGAAGCTTTCACCAAGGGCTCCACTTTACATCCTTCATTCCAAACCTACCTATGTAAAAATGTTGATAGACCGCGATCTGGGCCTCCTTATCCAATACAAAAGGAAAGTCCTTGGGTATTATCCATTCATTCTGAAAAGCTTTGTGCAAGCACTTTTACAAGATTTCCAGCCTTTGCTTGTAAGATTCACTCATAGATCCATCACATGTGTACTTTGAAAATATGATTGTAAGTGACTTTTTCTCCTTAAGAAATTGCCAAATATTATCCTTTGGCCCATCAAGCACCCAAATTTGCACAAACACATAAGATAATAAAATAGCACCAAAAATTATCTTGTCTCTATGGTGCGCTTCTTCAATTATAGTCTTAGCAATGCAAGTAAACAAGTTGTACACCACTCCCTCAGACATCTTTTTGGTGATATGGAGTCACCTTTTATTTACTTGGCTCCAATTCTCCTGGTTATTCAATTTGGTGAGGAGGCGCACGACAACCAATATCCTAGGGTGACTTTCTAGCTTGATAATATCCATAGCGTGCCCTACCTTTGCATAAGCCAGTGTAACAAAAGTTGTTTCTATGCCCTTGTCATCGTTAAGGTCACTACCAATCTCAGTACCCGATCTCCTAAACCATGTCAACCTTCCAATTAAGGGCATGATAAGTAGAATTCACCACTCTGCAAAATAGAAAAATTCATCGTGGAGTTGGGACATCAACCACTGATATAATTTTTCAAGTTTTCTAGAAAAATGGCAGCTCATACAACTGCATGACTCCAACAACATCTTTCCTGAATTGTCATATACGAATATGTCATTTTTTGTTTACAAATATGTTTTTATCACCAGGGTCATGTCCAACTCGTACTTGTTATCCTTAGTACGATGATTGTAGTCACATAATCTTCTTCGTCTAATAGGCGACTCCCAATCTAATCCCATTCATCCTTTAGGATATTGCATCTCTGAAAAATGAGACTTAGGTGTGTCCTCAACCTCTACTTTTTCTTCCTTATACCTGCTACCTTGGGTAGTTGCTCCAGGTACTGTTTTGGGTGCCAATGCGTTGATAAAAATTTCTTCGTGCACTCGTTCGATCACTAGATCTTAAAATCTACGTGCCCTAGCTGTAATTTTGTTTCCTCAAACCCTAGCTCCAAAAATATGCTTCCTGCACACCTTTCGATTGATCAAACACCCTTCTAATGGAGCTCCTTCAACGACCATGTATAGATAACACTAGTTCGACACCTATAAATGCTCTTTCATGCACTTTCGTACTCAAATTCTCTTTGTATGTAGTTCACATCTCAAAATCTTCAACATGCAAGGTAAAAATAAAATATCAAGTACATATTTTTATAGATTTTCCAACTTTTTCTCATTGATTTCTCTTCACTTACCACTGTACCAAACATTGATTATGTTTCCTAGATTTTTTCGGGCTTCTCGCTGATTTTTCCACACCCTAGTCGTAACGTTTTGGTGCACTCATTAATTTTTTGCCACATACCTCCTTACACGTGCCTTCATGTGCCAAAGTACAACCATTGTGCATCATATAAAGTAGTTGCCAATGTTGCTACCTACCTCACATTACACTGTGTGTCCATCCATGCATGTGTGGTCTTGAAGATGAGAAATTATCCTTAAAATACCTTCAATCCGAGCTCCTATAACACCTTTCTTCTTTACGCACCCATATTTCAGAAGATGTTCATATTCCAATACCTGTAAAATAATTATATCTATTCTAGTTCACACTAAAAGTAAGTGTGGTCCTCTGTGCATGAATCCAAGAGATAGTGATCAGCTCTTGGTGCGCAAGTGCTCTTATTACAACACAAAATTGAACTAAATTGACAAAACATAGCAATGATGAAAGGAAACACATGAAAAGGAAATGCATGAAAGATAAGTCTAATCTAAGTGGAAATACTACCTTATTAAAAATTCCAAGAAGAATTATTTATAGTAGGGCTTCAACTTACTCCCATTGAAGTAACTGGGAAACATATTTCCATCTAACGCTTGCAACTGACAAGTGCCTGAATAAAGTATCTTCGTTACAACAAAGGGTCCTAACCAATGAACTTCCAACTTCCCTGGGCGGTGCGTGAAATTTGAATCATACAGAAGAACCATCTTTCCAACATCAAATTCCTTATGAAGAATATGTCTATCATATCGTGCCTTATGTCTCAATTTTTCTATCTTCTGAATCCAATGGGCAATAACAAACCACTCATCTAATTGCATCAGTTTGTCTATGCACTTTTTAACAAATTTTTCATCATCCAATCCTCTTGTGTGCGCAATATGTAGGGATGACACAAGAAATACAACCTCTGTACCAAACACCAACTGAAAGGGTGTGGCTTTATTCAATCATTTGTAAGTATTCCTGTATGCACAAAGTACAACAAATACCTTATCATCCTAGTCTTTCCTTCCAATATTACAAAATTTTGTCAGTGTTTTTCCCATAATCTTGTTGAAAGCCTCAACAATACTATTGGCTTGTGGATGATATAGGGTTATCTTGTGTTGCACCACCATGAATTCAGTCAAAATAATTTTGATGGTCTCATTAAGAAATGAGTGCTGCTATCACTTGTGAATATAAAAAAACATCCATACCCATGGATAATGTTTTCCCATAGAAATATTACTGCTATAACTGCCATGCAATCCTTTTTAGGTGATGCTTCTGACCACCTTTCCAGATAGTTTGTATAAGTTATAATATAATGCACGCTAGTCCTACGCACAGGTGGGGAAATTGGACCTACAAAGTCAATCACCCATTTATCAAAAGGTTCAACAATTTCAATAGGCCGTAAAGACATCTCATCTATAGATCCAGGATTCCCAAGGCACTGAAAATGATCACACACCTTGATATATTCTTTAATATCATTCTATAAGGTTTCCCACCAAATGTTAGCCATCAAAGTCTTACGCATGGTGACATCTTTTGCATAATGATCTCGTGCAGTTCCACCATGAGATTCTTCCATAATTTCCTCATGCTCATGCTCTAGTATGCACCGGTGCAAAAATTCATCATGGCCTAACTTGTATAAATTTCCACCAATAAAATTAGTACAATGCCATGTATATTGCAAGTTTATTATTCTCTAATGTCTTCATTCCATCATGTGCCTATCCAATACACAAAAAGACTACAATATATTTGAATTCGGTGGGTGTGCAATTCAATCTAAAGAGTTGTGAATCCGACAATGTGTCCTGAATGCTCTTCCTGCCCTCACAAGAATTGATTCTTGACAAATGATCAGGCCCTGAATTGTTTTTTCCTGGTTTCACAATCATTGTAAACTGAAACTCCTGAAATAGTAGTCTTATTTTCCCAGCCAACAACCCTAGATACACTGACACACCACTTAGATAGATATGAGTGCTCACTTGAAGCACGCAAAGGTACCAGGTCCCTATTTTTTATTGTCTTACTAGGGTGCTAGCATGTATGTTCATAATAACCATACTCAAGTGCATATTTCATTCTAACAATCAGATTCATAAGCTAAATTTGGAAACACACATAATACATAAAATATACAGATCACATAAGGATTAATACAAAATTCACCATACAATAACTAACAGTAGAGACATCAACAATTAATATCGATCCATAATGATCCATTGTATTAATTCATGACAAACTAGTAGCTGAACACATCATAAATACAATTACAAATTCATGCACACAAAATCATACCAACAACATAACTCTGTTATAATTCAGATCATGGTCTTAGTCTCGGTCTCTCAAAACCGTGCAAATAAATACATACATACATACATACATACATATATATATATATATATATATATATATATATATATATATATATATATATATATATATATATATAGGGGGTGGGGATTTTCTCTTTACCTCCCATGCACTCTCAAAATAGGCTTCATGCTCAAAATAGCCACTCGCCGCTACAAAGATAACTAAAGAAGTGTGCAAGATTCACCTAATAATAGATTGTCTATTATTAATTCTAGATATAATCCTATTATTAGATCAAAATTTGCATGACTCTTGATCTTCCTCTTGTTCCCAAAATAGCCTTTGCGTATTCTTGAAGTCTTCATGTCTTTATCTAAAGTGTGCTCCACACTCCATCCTATATTTATCCCATACATGTAAAAATGGCTAAGTACCAAACTCTGTTTCTCCTGAGCACACCCTTCTTTCAACAACATCCGCACGTTCCTATGCACCCCCTTCATGTGCGCCCTTTTTTCATACACCTTTGATACTTCGGTCATATTTCATCCAGTCAACAACAACCTTAGGTGATGATTGTAGTAACTAGTTCTTTGTCCCTCATTATGGTTTAATAACTTTATATTTATATGGTTCTCTTGATCTAATTTCATAATTAACCCCAAAGAGGCTGACCACAAGACATATGAAATGATCAAACGGATAGAAAGTACCCAAAAAATTGTGGGAAAGTGAGAAAAGGATCAGGGTGCCCCAACTGAGACCATGGCGCTTGCAGGTGCCCCCGTTAAGGCTAAAATGACGAAAAATGATGAAAACAGACTGGGAAAGTGTGTATGAGAATTCGTAAGTGACGACATAAATCAAAGAAAAATGGTGAAAATACGGGGGTTAATTAGTACTTTCATCACTCAAAAACCATATGAATAATAGTATGAGACCATGACTAAATAATGTCTAAAGTGCATGATTTTGTGACTACAGGTTTAGGGAGAGTAATTATTTTTATGCCTTTGGACTTTTAATTCATTTATATAACCAAATCTAATTTTTCATTTTTTCCCACTAAAAATATTTTAATAATTTCAAAATAGATTGTCCTATTATTAACTGATTGACCCTCTTTTGGTATCCCTGAAATATGGCTAATTATAGTGGGACTGAACAAAATTTTAATACCTCTTACAGTAACATATCCCTCCTCCATGTTCTTAGCGAACTCCTCTATCATTTGTTGGCTGAAATATTTGTATGCAAGAAGGAAATCAAGCCATCTTGCCTTTTCAAAGATTTCCACTGAATTTTTTGGTTCATTCCCAAGTCTGTGCGTTGAGCAGAGAAAGTAATTTTAAAAAGTTGGAAAATAACAAAGAAAAATTCTAGAGATGCAATGATTTAGAGATGAAAATAAGCACATGAATGGAGCTGGTAGCAACGTAAGAGTGCAATGGTAGAATTAGGAAAAATATAGGGGAGACAAAATAATTATATATAAAACAACACAAATTGGGAAAGTTTTAACAAATCCCAAGGTGATAACGATTAAAGGATGGAGTAATTAGGTACATGTGGGTGATTAATATGGAGATGGATGGATTTTTTTTGGGATATGTGAAGTGTGGGAAGACATTGGGAATGAGGAATGATATCAATTTACACAAGTACAATAATGACCATTCTATGAATTAACTTTACAACATTTAAGAAGGGAATAATCACGCATACCTAATTAATTTCACTTGTCACATCATTGGTCATCATTTAAATGTTTATTTGATCCTCCCTCCATAAATTTTTATTCATTTATTATCTGCATGATTTAGGGATAGTGATCGACATTTCTGGTTTTCAGCCACCTGTACTTATTATTAGTTTTTTTCATTTTTTTTTCTTTTTTATAAGCAGTGGCTGCAATTGTTGGTTTTCAGCCAATACCTCAGAGGATGATGGCCACCATTTATAGTTTTCATATATCTCATCTTTATTCTTGCTGAGAAATAGCCTAGTTCCAAGTTGACTTGGATAAAGAAACTTTGTCCAAACAATTCAGAGATGAATCTTCTTGAAACATTTGCTGAAATTCTTCTTTGGATGCTGATTTGTGGTACAAACTCAATCGATGTGCATTAAGAAACATCAATTTCTTCTCACCATCAATTGGAATCAACTGAACTATCCCATTTTTGAATACTTCTTCAATTTCATATGGACCCCTCCATCTTGTCTGCAACTTTCCTTTGAAATCCTTGTATTTTGAATCAAATAATAGAGTTGAATCTCCTTTTTTGGAAATTCCTTGGCTTAATGTGTTTGTCATGTTATTCTTGCATCTGATGGGTGATTTCATTTTGATGCAATACTAGTAGTCTCATCTCATCCAACTCATGTAGTTGAAGAATCCTTGCTTTTTTTTCTTTTGATAAATTTATTCCCACTTTAGCAATTGTTCTCAAGGTTTGAATATCAAATTCTATGGGAAGAATGGGCTTCTTCCCATAACCAACTCATAAAGAGTGAATCCTATGTTTATTTTCCAGGTGGTATTGTAGGTCCATACTACTTCAAGAAATTTTGAACCCAAATTTTCCTTAAGATATTCACTTTTTTGTTAGGATATTCTCCAACTCTATATTAGCGACCTCCACTTCACCATTAGACTGTGGATGGTATGGAGATTAATTCTTGTGCTTTAGCTGGTATGTTTCCATAAAGGAATTGACTACACCTAACATAAAATGTGGTCCTTGGTCTGAAACAATGGATCTTGGTGCTCCAAATCTTTGAAAGATATGTTCATATAAAAAATCTACAAATTGTTCATCTCTTATATATTTTAGTGCTTGCACCTCAGCCCATTTGGTGACATAATCTATACAAACCAGAATACACTCTTTCCCTTGAGAGGTTGGGTAAATTGGTCTAATGAAATCCAACCCCCACTTCTCAAATGGTTCCAAAACAAATTGAGGTTGGAGTGTCATCTTAGATGTAAATGTTGTCTTTCCCATCCTTTGGCATTGATCACATATCTATACATACTTTTTGACATCTATAAAAATGGAAGGCCAATAGTAACCAAATCCTAAGACTTTTTGAATGGTTCTTTAAAATGAATAATGTACTCCTAATGGCTCATCATGACATGCCCTAAGTATGTAAAATACTTCATCTTCAGATACACACCTACGTAAAAAATGGTCAAGTCCACATTTAAAAATAATTCTATTTAACCATGTATACATCACACTTTGTTTAATCAATTGATTTCTTTGCTTAAGTGTGAAAAAGGTTGGGAAATTCCCTATAGCCAAGTTGTATACAACACAAGTGGCTTTGTTTAATCAATTGATTTATTTGCTTAAGTGTGAAAAAGTTTGAGAACTTCCCTATAGCCAAGTAGTTAGCCATATCTTAAAACCAAGGAGAGATAGTAAAAATTGAAAACAAATGTTCATCTGGAAAATCATCATCAACCTGCTCTTCCTTTCTTGAAATGGTCAATCTTGAAAGAAAATCAGCCATCACATTTGATTTCTCTAGCTTGTTAATGATTTTAATATTAAATTCTTGCAGTAACAATGGCCTTCTTACAATTCTGCCATGCACTAAAAGTTTATTCATTAGATACTTAATAACATAATGGTTAGTGTGAACAATCACTTCATAGCCTATGATATAATGATGGAACTTGTTGATTGCATACACAACTGCAATAAATTCCTTCTTTGTGGTGGTGTAGTTCCTTTTAGCAGGGGAGAGGTTTTTACTGATAAAGTATGTAACATGCGTCACTTCTCCTTCTTCTTGCTGACCAATTACAACCCCTACTGATTCATTGGAAGCATTTGTTTGTATATGGAAGGGAAGCTTCCAATTTGGGCCTCTTAATATTGGTGTTTTTATCAATTTATCTTTGATATTATGAAAATATTGTTGGCATGAATTTTTCCATTCAAATTCATAGTCTTTAGTTAGGAGAGAAAACAATGGAGAAGCTATCTTACTAAAGTCTCAAATAAACCTTCTATAGTAGCCAACATGCTTGAGAAAAATTGTCACCTTTTCCTGGTTTGTGGGAGATGGGAGCTTTATAATGATACTGACCTTGTCAAGGTCTATCTTGATTCCTTTAGCTGAACTGTGATGGCCTAAAACTATCCCCTTTTCCATTATAAATAAACATTTTTTGTGGTTTAAGGATAATTGATTTTTTCCACACCTAGAAAGAACTTTGTATAGATTGTCAATTGCCTCTTGGAATGTTTCTCTATAAATAATGAATTCATCCATGTAAATCCCTACACAATCATGGGTAAGATTAGAAAATATTACCAACATGGATCTTTGAAACATGACAAGAGAATTACATAAACCAAAAGGTAACACCCTATAAGAATATTTTCCCCATGGGCATGTAAAAGTGGTTTTGTCTTAATCCTCAGGTGCTATTATTATTTGATTGTACCCGCTAAACCCATCAAGGAATGAAAAAAACTTTTTCCAGATAAATTGTCTAAGACTTGATCAATAAAAGGTAATGGAAAATAATCCTGATGAGTTTCCTTATTTAACTCTCTATAATCTACACAAATCCTCAATTTCACATTATTTTTAAGAACTATAACTAATGGAGAAACCCAATGGCTATCTGAGATTGGATAAATGAATCCTACCCTAGAAATGTTTCAATTTAAGTTTTTATAATTTCTCTTAAGGCAGGGTTCATTCTTCTTTGTGGTTGTCTGACTGGTTTGGAATCAATTGTGTAAATGTGGTGTGTACAAATACTAGGGTGAATACCCTTCATGTCACTATATTACCAAGAAAAGGCTTGAGGATGAGAGCATAAGAGTTTAAACATGTTATTCTCTTCCTAACTAGTCAACCAACTATTGAGTGATAATGTTTTCCGTGGGAAAATAAGTAGTTGTTTGGTATCTAGATGAAGAGAATATACAACAGGGTACTCTCTCAATAATGCACTCAACAAGCACATGTGGAGAAGTAATATATGAACAACAATGATATTTTGAAAGAAAAACTTGATCAAATCTATATTTCATAAAAAGGGGCAGATGATAGGTTGGTTGTTTTCATTCATCATATCATCTCTTGTTTCCACTAGTTGTAGCATAGGACTAGAAATAAACCCAGTGCAAGACTTGTGCTTGGGTGAAAGACTTATACTTTTTCCAACGCAAGAATCATGGTCACCATTATGAATTTAATCTTCATGTTATTGAATTTTGACCATGGCTAGAGAAGAGATGCTGTCCTCTGATTCATCTGATTTTTCCTTCTACAATTGTTTATCTTCTATAGCAAAAGGTTTTGTAGTAGGATAAATTGATATTTTTTTGGAATCATGCCCATTTGTAATCACCATATTTCAGGTTCTCCAATCAATAAGGGTGATAGTAGTGGCTAACCAAGGGTGTCCTATGATTAAAGGGTATCCAATCTTCCTATTCCCCATTTTTATGATCATGAAGTCTACTGAATAATCCCATGATTCTATGGTGATGGTAACATCTTCTATAATCCCTTTTAGCTTGTTTACAGAATAATTTTCCATTTGTAAAACTATTGTGGTTGATTGGTGTCTATGGAGTGATAATGTGGAAAAACTATCTGTGGTCATCACATTGACAAGAAATCCTAGGTCAATTAGGAAATTTGGGATCTGGACATATCCTATGTAAACTGTAAGAATAGGACTTCCAAGGTCTCCATATTTAAGAGGGGTCATATTCCCTTCTAGTATACTAACAATTTTCCCATAAACATGGATGGTTTTAGGCTGATTTCTTCTTCTTCCCAGAGTCTTAAAATAGAGCTATTTGATGGTTTTTTTTAAATTCAAGAATTTCCTTAAGATCTTGGAGAAGAGGAATTCCAATACTTAATTTTCTTAGTATCTAAATTAAATCTGACTTTGGTTGTTCATGAATTACAATTTTTAGTTTTTCCAAGAGTCTGGATGGAAAAGGAATATCAATGTTTGGTTGGGATGTTTCTTTAAAAACAGGAATGGGCTACATTTCTTCTAGATTTTCTTTATCTTTAGGGATTTCCTCTATGATGGGAGATGAATGTTTTATGTAATATTTATGAACGCAATAATATATTCCTAAAATGTACATAATTTACTGTGGCTTTTTTATCTGACTCTACGGTGTATGTCAAATTACCCTGCCTCACATTTTTGGGGTTTTCCATAGTTTATGCTGGAATCCATGGTTGGGAAGGTTGTTTGGATAGCGTTTGTAGGCCCAGTAAACAAATCTTTTTGAACTCGGGGTCTTCTTTGGTTATAATATTATTTCCCTAATCCTTGAGGTACATTCCAATGTTATTGGTATTGAGGATTAAACTATTGAAATGGTGGTATTTTTGGGTGTGGAGCCTAGAGTTGCCGATAGTAAATTGCTAGTGCATTCCACTGAGGACTCCATTCCTATGGAACTTGTTGAGCCCAAGGTTGGGGGTATGGCCATGGTGTATTCATTGATTTGGGACCCATTTTGATTTTGGTGTGTAGGACTGATTTTGATTTGATTGAAAATTCCCTCCTTGCCTCTAAGCCATATAGTTTAACTTAGATTTATCTTGTGTGGGTTGTTTTAGATGGTTCTTTAGCAAGGTAAGCAATCCAAATTAGTCTGTAGCATGCTTTAGCTAACATAAAAGACAAATGCCTGTCTTGTATAAGGGGCATTCCTTAAGCCCATGCTTGTCCTACATCTTAGACAATAGATGAATAAAGGCTTTGTATTCTTGGATTTCTCCCTATCCATATATGTATTGAGTTGAACTAAGAGGTCTGTTCTCATGTTTGAAATTTCTTCCCTTAGTTTGGATATATCATCACAGGTCATTTTACCTTTGTGTACGAAGGTTGAGGCGAGTTCAGGAGTAATTCCTATAGAGGTCAATGATGTCTGTAAATTATAATTTTTCCATGTCTCCTTTTCTCATAAGATTAAAGGCTTCCTATGTGTATTCATTCAATCCCTTGAAGAATAAATTTTTGAGCATATTGTACCACACCTTCTGTGAAGGAAGAGGAACATATCAAGATAATATTTCACACTCTCATCCTCCTTTCTTTGAATTATAAAAATTTCTTCCTTCCTGTCCCAAACTCTACAGTAGTTTTGGTATTTATCCAATAAATTTTTTTCCATCTCCTGCCAACTATGGATGGAGTTAGGGTTTAAGCCCATGAACCATCTCATAGTTGTATCCTTTAAGGTCGAGGGAAATAACTTGAGATTCTATGTGTTTGAGTTATAATCATAGGTTTGACACAGGACTTTGATCTTAAAGAGGAATTAATCAGGGTCTTATGAGACTAATACCTAGTTTGTTGATAAAATTGAAGGGGATATGTTTTTCACAAGGGTTTGATCATCAGGATCTAGTTATATGGGATAGGTAAAATTTTTTCCAACTGGAGGCTTTCAATTCTCTACACCACTGGGGTTATCTACTTCATCAACCGTCCTTCCTTGGTTAGCAAGATGTTCCACAAGTTTGTTTTGAGGGGTTTTTTGAAAATTTACTGTAATAAATCTACTTCTATGGTCTCTAAGTATAAACATAAAATCCTATCATACTGAGAAAAGTTCCCTAACTACTAGCACTTAACTTGACTATTTGTGTTCCACATACTCCAGAACACAAAAGATTATTTTTGTCACTACAAGGTCTTCTTACTTCAAAATAAATATTTATGGAAATAAAATTTCTAAATGGAAACTTACTAGGAAATCAGGAAACACTTCTAGCTAGCACCTTAATCTTTGATAACGCCTTGAGACTGCCCAACAAAAATGCTAAAAAGTGACGAGCATCGTTGATACTCACACTTTATTTATATTGTGTTTGTTAATCTAGAGTAGTGTTCATGGCTTTTTACAACAAAGGGAACAATCAATATTATTCTCAGTACTTATTTCATAATAGAATGAACTAAATACTATACTAAATGTAATTAGAAAATGAAGTTGATTAAACATAAAATACTATCTGTTGAGAAGACAAAGTGTAACACTTAGTAGAAGGCACACAGAAGGTTCGTGTGTGCGAATAGGGCATGTTCAAAGGCACGAAAGGATAGGGAAGGAAACACATGCAAAAGACATGGACAGATTCAGGACTTAGCCATTTTCAGGATTACGAGCTATTTTTGGAGATAGCATGTAGAGCACACAAACTGGATAAAGACTTGTGTGTGACATGCAAGGGTTATTTTTAGAAGAGAGTCTACCAAGAGCTTTACATTGGTTTGAGTTAATAATAAAATTATTACTGCCAGTTAACTAGAAGAGATCTCTTATTAGTGCACTTGCATGTGTGTCTATTATTGTAAAGGCACATTGCTATTTTTAGCATGCGACCTATTTTTAGAATTTTGTAAGTGGTGATGGGAAAGTCCCCACCCTTATAAATATATAGTGATCTACGTAGTTTATATAGGAGTGTATGTGAGCTATTGTGAGGTTATGCTACCAGATTTGATGTGCACATGAACTTATGGTACTACCTATTGTAAGAAGCTTATGTGTATTTATTGTGTTTAATATAATGGAGTATGTTGATTGATTCAAGGTGTTAAACATGTTCATAACTAGTTCTTTCATGGTTGAATTCATTATGGCTATTGTTTAAATCCATTACTATCTAGATCTAGATTTTGAATATGCTCTATAGAATGTTTATACCAATTATGGATCTGAATGCATCAACCCTTCATCTTTCTAACATCCTGCATAAGGAACCATAAAGAGGGGCCTGGTACCTTTACATGCTTTAGGAAAGTGCTCAGTCTAGGTTGAGTGATGTGTCAGTGTGCTTGGGTTATTTCTGGTAAATTCTGGGCTACATCATTGGTTCTGATGCCGAGACCTCTTTTTTCATTGTTTTTAGGATGGTTCGTGATGAAGACATACTGGTTGACTCTAGAAACTATTGAGGAGTGGATACATGATCTAGAAGAATAATACACACGAAGGTTAAACACCAGATTTGAGTTTAATGCACGCGCATGGGTGTAACAAAATCTGTATGACAGTTTGTATGAGAGCTTCTTAGCTATTTTTCTGGTAGAGCTATATGAGTGGCCGGTTGCTTATGCGTCTAAAAGGGATTGGAGGTATCACACACTTGTCTAGATGTAGGAAGAATTTCAGGATCTTTATGATGTTGATATGATTTGGAAACATGTTGTGGATACTTGGTTTCATGGTGTTCTGAATAGTTATATTATGGAATACTCAATTTCCACTTATTCTTTCCCAGAGGCAACAATATTCCATTTTTACGGTATCCCAGGGGAACTTAATTGAAAGGCATTCCACTGGTGATCAAAATCTTGATGACAAACTTGAACTTGGAAATCAAACCGATGGCTAACTAAATCCCACCACGCATAGGGGTAAGAGAAGGTTTGGTGAAATATGGTAGACCTAGCGACATAAAAGAAAAATGAAGAAAGGTAGCTTAAGTATAATGATGTGTGCGAGAGGGAGATAGAGAAGCAACAAGATGTTGCAAATTAAATGCGTTGAGAAGAGAGATGGATCATGAAGGAATTGTAGCTCATGTAGAAGGCATGGAGCCAAAGCATCAAGAAATCCCCCATTTGGGAAAACAAGACAGGGAACCCCCTCGGCCTCACATGGAAGCATGCCAGTAGAGAAAACCTGGGCTGCGAGTGTGCAATTGAATCTACCTAGCAACCTAGCCCTTGCGCTTGGTTTTACAGTATCTAGTATGACAAGTAGTCAGCAACATAATTTAAGCAGTGGTTGAGAAGTAGTAAGTCACATAACAAATACATTGATGACAGGGAAAACATCTTTGATGTTGTTTGGAGGTACCTTTATAGGTGCATCATCTGCACATAATTCAAGTGCACAGAATTTTGGAATCACTTTTGGGAGTGGTAGCACTTAACATAATATAGGAGTTCAGTAAAGTACTACTTTTGGGACACATGGAAGTACATATTCTAGTCCACTTCCAGCTACAGGTGGAGGATCAGGAGGTATAGGTGGTTCTAGTTCTAGTGGATCTGGTTCTTGGAGGTAGAGGTAACACATGGGAGGTTCTAGATCAGGTGGGCAAGGTCCATGCACCGATCCTAGAATATTTACATGGAGATGTCTCTTCATCTAGCATAAGTATAGAGGCATAGAAGATGCTACTGAACACGTGCACATGTGTGAAATACTTTGGCATGTAAAAGGAATCACGACTTCTGAGTGCATGGAAAGTCAATTTGCCACTACATTACAGGGACATGCACATAACCAGTACATAAAGTTTGACACTAATCATACTTGCGTAGACTATACAACATTAAAAGATGCTTTCCTTAAAGAGTTTCACATCGCTGAGTTTGAGCAGAAGAGTATAGGCGTGCTCAAGGATATTAAGCAAGGCACTATTGAGAGTGTCAGGGAGTATGATTCCCATTTCAAAATTCTTTTATCTAAGATTTTGTATGATATTCACAAAATCCAACATTCACAATGGTTTATTGGAAGTCTGATCACACCTTTTAGAAGGGATTTGTCACATAAGACATACACTAATTACGCTTGAAGCACTTGAAGTAGATTTGCATGCTGAGGTAGTTGGGAGTATAGACACTGGAGTGAGCCCATTCTTGGAGGCACTAGATTACAGCTATGGCGAAGCAGTTGAAGAAACTATCAGAAAATTTAGCACATGAGACGTGCATGGGGATTTTGTGTATAGATTGTGAAGTGGAAGGTCACACCAAGGATAGTTTCCCCCATAGATTAGTACGTTCATTGCTAATGGACTACGAGATATGTCATTTAAACCATGATGCTATCCACTACCAACTATTACAATGCGCAATAAGGAATAATGTCTCTTGGTATTGTAAAATTTGTAGGTCCACAATTCACGATAAGGAATACTACTGGCTGATTGGTCAGATCCATGATGCTTTAGATATTGGTGTGTGAAAGACAAGAGTATCAGATAACTCTAAAGGTAAGAATGAGCATCAGGATTGGGATCACAATCAAGCGTGCTATGACTGGAATGAAGGAAATTTTGAAGGAGGTCGTGGCAGAGGTCGATGATACTGGGGTGGATTCAAAGACCGAGGCTGTGGAAGTGGATGAGGTGAGTTTCCTCATGAAACATGTTATACATGTGGATCTCCTGACCACTATAGGCACGAATGTCCTCAGAATATTACATGTTCTTTTTGTGGAAAGAATCATAGCTATGAGGAGTTCCCAGACTTAGATGAGCTTCTTAGTAAGCAACATAAATAAGAAAACAAAGGCATAGGGATGGTTATGATACATTACGCTGTGGAAAATCAGTAGATGCCCAAGTTAGAACTAGAATAAGAGGTATTTCCTATAAATATCACTACCGTGCTAAAGCGACACATGCCAAAGGAGTGTTACAAAAAAAGCCTACCATCACTAAGGAGGAGGTTCTACATGCATGGTACCCAGATCCTATCCATCAGAAGGAGGTTTATCAGGAAACCATGGAGGTACTCAGAAATCTTTAGGGTGAAATACAATTTTTAAAAGAGAAATCATGGAATATGGAGCAAAAGAAATCAACAGAGACGATCCAATCTGATATTGATGACTTGAAGGAGGTGTGTAAAATGTTGTGCCAGGAGAATATCATCCCATTGTTAGGGACTTGGCTAAAGGGAAACAATCTACACGTGAGTATTAAGACTGGACGACAAATCGTGCATGCAAATATTCCCCCCATAGCTTAAACTATGACAAGGAAATCACTCTGAATGTTGTTGTGGATGGATGGATTTTGAGTAATATATTGATTGATATAGGTGCGGAAGTCAATGTGCTTACTTTAGATGCATGGGTACAGATGGGGAGACCCCCATTATAACCATCTTCTAATGTGTTGTTTATGGCTAATCAAACCAAGGGCACCCCTATCGGAGTTTTAAAAGATGCATCCATTACTATACAAGGGGCCAAGTTCATAGGGGACTTTGAGGTTTTGGTGGTTGCAGAAGCAGATAGCTTCCCAACTCTACTTGGTCACCTTTGGTGTTATGCAAATAATGCTGATCTTTGGTTCAACAAAGGTTATATCAGTTTTGAGAACAAGGAGGAAAGAGTTATTATCCCTTTAACCGATGGGAAATCTACGCCCTATGTTGAGCCTTTGAGTGAGGAAGATCTGAATAGGATTTATGTACGCGTCATCTGGGACCCATAAGTTCTTGAGCCATCTAAAGAAGGAATCCTTCAATGGGAAGATGCATAGTCTATTAGCGATACAAGTATTGCTTGTGATAATTAGACTCATGGTACTTATGAGTTTGTAGGGTGTGAAGTAAGAAGCACATTTGTGTGGAACAATAGACCTCATTGTATCAGGAGAATAGGTAACAACTCGGTACCTTGATACACTAGGAGAAGGAGATCCTATGGTATTTCTGTGCACCATGGAGGAATAGTGGATAGACCAGTTAGAGAGATGGAATATGCTAGCATATACCCTATGTGGGATAGTAATGCGCTAGTGGGTGGTTCACAGGATAATCTTGTAGGATGGAATGAAATCAAAATTCTCTTTCTACTCAATTTTCTAGGAGAAATGCACCTACTAAAATCTGCACTTATCATGGTAATCAACCTATTCAGCACCACGTTCAACAGTGTGAGAGACTTTGGACAGAGGGGCAGGAAGCTTTACCACCTTCACTCTGGGTGCACAAATTTTATTCCACTTTACAAGGCTGTGCGCGTGCTTGGTATGTATATGCGGAACTCCATAGAGAGACTGGAAATTGGTAGGATTTGATTACAGGAATGATCCAGACTTTTGACTACTTCTCTACTAAACCTCCAGTAGAAGAGGCATTAAGGGTTATAAAGTGGTTAACTATGGGAGAAAATGTAAAGGTGGAAGAACTCATTTAGGATTTATTTGATGGAAATGACTCAGGAGTGCATTTTTCTGAAGAAACAAAGACAAATGCCACACTACTTAAGCACACTTGCCTTGAGAAATAAAAAGGAAATATGGTCTACTTAGTGGATGATGAAGAAGTAGAAAATCTAGATGTAGATCATTCAACAGGTAGGCGTGAGGTTTTGGATAGTGTAGATAAGACCACATGTGCCTATCATGAACCTATGAAAAAAAAGAAAGTGAATATTGGATCGGATGTTGAGCCTAAGGAGGCCATAATTGGGGATTATTGGTTTGAATCTGAAGTGGAAAAAATCATTGAGTTACTACGAGATTATCAGGACTTATTTCCTAGGGGATACCATGAACTAAAAGGTGTGCATGAATCATTAGGAGAAATGAAGATAAAGCTTAAGGAAGGTGTGCGCTCGGTCAGGAAGAGACCCTACAGGATGAACCCCAACTTGCGGTAAAAGGTCAAGGAAGAAATTGACAAAATGTTGAAGTCTGGAATCATCAAGCCCCTGGACGAATCAAAATGGGTTAGCCCCATGGTGATTAGTATAAGGAAAGATGGTCAGATTAGGATCTATGTGGACTATAGGGAGCTGAATGTTGCATTTGTGACTAATCCTTTCCCTACACCATTCATAGAGGAAATATTAGAAGGCATTATAGGGTGTGGAATCTATTCATTTACAGATGGATTCTCTGGGTATCATCAGGTTAGGATTGCATAGGAGGATTAAGAGAAAATGACTTTTACCACTGAATGGGGAAGTTTTTCCTAGATTGTGATGACTTTTGGTCTGAAAAACGCACCTGCTGTATTCTCATGCATAATTTTCCAAGCATTCAAGGATTTTATTCATAACGTTTTGAAGGTTTATTTAGATGACTAGATGGTGTATGGACTTGTTAAGGATCATTGTGAAAATTTACGCTTAATGTTTGAAAGATGTCGACAGTTAAGCATCTCTTTGAACATCAAGAAATGTGTATTTTCTACACCATTTGGCACACTGTTAGGGCACATCATCTGCAAGGAAGGTTTGTTGGTTGATCCAGCTAAGGTTGCAGTCATTATTGGCCTGGAAGAGCCTACCAGTCAAAGTGAGGTGCGTGGATTCTTAGGTCACAATGGGTATTATAGAAAATTTATTAAAGGGTATGCTAAGGTTGTTGCACCCTTGGAGGAGTTACTAAAAGGAAAAGGGACATTCTATTGGGGGAACCACAATAACGTGCATTCAAGACATTGAAGAAGAAACTTACTATAGCACCTATTATACACTTTCCCTCGTGGAACCAACCATTTCATTTACATGTGGATGCTTCTGACATGACCATTTATGCGGTGTTGGCTCAGCCTAGAGAAGGTATTATAGATCATCCTATCTATTTTGCTAGTAGAAAGTTGACTCATGCAGAGTAGAATTATACAACTACAGAGCACGAAGCTTTTTCAATGATCTATGCGCTACATAAATTTAGACAGTACCTACTAGCAACACCATTTGTATTCTATACCAATCACATGACATTGAAGTATTTGGTAAACAAGCCCATTTTATAGGGGTGCATATGCCGATGGGTACTCTTATTCCAAGAATTTGATTTTACAGTTGTGGTAAAACCAAGGAAAAGTAATTTTGGACTAGACCATCTATCCAAAATACAGTCGGGAGAAGACACGTAGGTAATTGAAGATACCATGCCCGATGCATAGTTATACCGGTTACAACACATGCCATCAGAATTAGAGGACATAGTTGTATTTCTACGTATAGGTATGACGACAGAAGGAATGAAATCCTTAGAGAAGAAACAACTTGCCATTCACGTGGCACCATTTATGTTGATTAGCGGTGACTTGTATAAGTTAGGCTGAGATGAAGTATTGCACTGATGTGTACTAGAACATGAGCACACAGATATCATGGAAGAGGCTCATGGTGGTATTGCAGGTGGGAACTATGCAGGTGACACCACTGTATGCAAGATTATACTCACTGGATTATGGTGGGAGACCCTGTATAAGGATTGTAAGGCATATTGCAAGGCTTGTGATCACTGTTAGCACCTTGGCAAACCAGGACAAAGAGATGAAATGCCTTTAAGACCTATTCCTAGTGCAGAATTGTTTGAGAAATGGGCTATAGATTTTGTGGGTCCTATTTCACTAGCCGTGTGTAGGACTGGATCACGCTATATCATCACTTGCATAGATTATTTGACAAGGTGGGAAGAAGCAACACCTATAAAGGATTGTACATCAGTTAGAAACAACCAGGTTTCTATGGGAAAATATTATTACAAGGTATGGATGCCTGTTGAGTTTGACCAGTGATAGGGGCACACATTTTTTGAATGAGACAATCAGAATTCTATTGGATGAGTTCATGATTGTACACCATAAGACTACACCATATCATCCTTAGGAAAATGGGACTGTTGAGGCTTTCAATAAGATTTTGAGCTAGAAATTGACAAAAATATGTGATGTTGGAAGGAAATATTGGGATGATAAAGTTTTCTACCATGTTTTGGGCATATAGAACAACATACAAGCGGTTAAACAAGGCCACACCCTTTCAATTTGGTGTTTGGCACAGAAGCAGTTCTTCCTATGGAATTCATGTTACCTTCTTTGCGTATTACACACACTAGAGGTCTAGCAGATGAAAAAGCATTAGCAAGAATGAATTGAAAAATTGATTAAGATGGATGAGTGTCAAGCAATAGCATATTGGAATCAGAAGCAAGAAAAAACCAGGTAGAAAGCATGACATGACAGGAACATTAGGGACAAAAATATTGTGATAGGACAGATGGTGCTTCTTTATAATTCTAAGTTTTTGCGCCATCCAAGAAAAATTAAAGTACATTGGTTAGGACCATATGTTATCACTCACATACTTGAAACAAGAGCTTGTCAGTTAGAGGTGCTTGATGGAATACAGTTACCTAGTTACTTCAACGGGAGTAGGCTGAAGCCCTATGATAAATAAGTCTTCTTGTTGTTTGTAATAAGGTAGTGTTTACATTTATATTAGGTTTTCAATTATGTATTCCTTTAATGTATTTCTTCTTCATCACTATGCTTTGTCAATTTAGTTGGTGTTTTGTGTAATAAGTGTGTTTGCGCACTAGAAGCTAATTACTGTTTGAAGAATTTTTATGTGCAGAGGACTATACATACCATTTGTGTTGGGTGGCTATTGAAAATGGGTACACATAAAGGAACAAACTGCTACAGGTGCTATTCAAGTTTGGAGAGTTGGTGGAAAGAAGATTGCTTCCAAATAAGGACCATAGATGGAGATAAAAGAAGGAACAATATAACACGAGGTAAGTAATGCGTCTGTAGAAGACTACCAAGAGAAGGCATAGTGGCAAGGTACTTAGGTGTATGGAAGTACGCTGAAGAGAAGTCTGTAGCTGGAAGGTAGGAAGGTGCGTTAGAAGGTTATAGCTTAGGTGTGAAGATGTGCCACACAAATATTGTGAAAATGGTTAATTAATGAGGAATCGTTGGTAGGTGAAGGAGTAATAAATGCACCAAATTTTTGAAAATCTATATAAGGATGTGATACTAGTTCAGTTTTACCGTCGTAATCACAAGAATTTAAATGAGCTAAGTGCGGTTGAGCTAAGAAAAGAGTATTGAGGTGTGAAGAGTGTGAAACTAGGCGTGGAGAGCAGATTTATGCACATAAGAAGCTTACATCCCCATTTGTGAAGGGTTTGAGTGAAAAAAATGCGTTGCAAAAGAGCTAGGGCATGTGATTTCAAACTAGGTCACATAGATTCGAGCTAGGGTTTGGAATTTTTCACTACAGAGGATATAAGGAGATTGTTTACGCACTACAGAGGAAAGAAAGGTGATTTTTAGATGGCACCAAAGAAAGTACCTGTTGCAGGAGCTAAAGGAAAGAAGAAAGTGGAGGAAGAAGTTGAAGTTGTGCCTGAAAGTAATTTTTTTGAGATGCAGTACCCAGAAGGTGTTATAGTTGGGAAAGAATGGGATTCCCACATCCGTAAGTGTAAAATAAGTGATTACAACCACCGCACATCAGATAACAAGAAGGAGTTGGATGCATTGATGAACATGAAGACCAATAAGCACACAACAGAGGACATGCTAATATATGATGATGCTAAGGAGAAGTTGTTAAAGCAAGTTGGGGTCTATCAGTTATAAGCGCTCCCTTATTTTGGCAAGTATGAACCATTATACTAGTGGTTAATGAGCAGACTCCATGTGGACTTCTTCTATTTCACTGAACAGAGGGACAAAATCACAATTGCCTTGATTGTGATAATGACAAGATTAAAAGGAACAGGGGTAGACCTTGCCAATGATCTAATAGATAAAGCAAAAAACTTGGAAACACAGAAGGAGTTAAGATATAAAAAGGGTTCACGCAGGATGGATATTGACAAGTTAAAGAAGTACCTAGTGGCTTAGTTAACATCACATCTGGTAACAAAGTTGAATGACCAAGAGAGGTGGTCGCAAGTGAATACAATGTGGCTACATATCGCGAGGATAATGTCGTAGGGAGTGATCTACAACATAGTAGGCTACATTGCAGAGAACATTATCGAGGAAGCACACACAAGTGACAAAATCAGTTTTGGTGATGTTTTAATTTCTTTAGTATTTATGGAGATTAGAGTGCTTGAGGGGCCAAAGGACAAGATATGAGAGTATCTCATGGAGAAAAATTTACCTTGCATAAAGGTGTGACAAGTATTTATGTGAAGGGTCGATGAGTGGGCCATTAAAAAAAAGGGAAAATATGTGGTATGACAGGCTCCACACAATATTTGAAGAGGAGTGGTGCATTCCTAAGGAGTTACTATTAGTAGTGGGAAAGGTAGTAAAATTCATGGTGTACCAGCACTTATGCATCATGTGGTTTGTTATGAAGGATGGGACTTGGAGCCCATGGTGAAAAATGTTGTATGCCTTCATAACGCGCTACTTCTAGGCATCAGTCTACCATTTTACTGATGCACGCTACCTGAATTTTATTGTAGACAAGGTAGACTATGACTACCACACTCTGAGGAAGACATATGTCTATTCAGACAAGGATGCCTATGTTGAGAGACTCATTTCAGACATTCTAAACATGAAGCTTGTAAGCTTGGCAATTAGGGACACTAGAGCAATGCTTGTATACCTTCAGCTTAAGCCTAAGTTGGATGGTAAAAAATATGTGGAGAATGACTTCGTGCTTCCAGGGCCACCTAAGGGAAAGCATACAATGGAGAACATACTAGATACAAAGCCAACAGAACCTATAGAGGTAGATGAAGAGGAAGAAGAGCGTGAAGATAGTGGTGGCTTGGTACATAGAGGCCAGAGGTAGCCTACAGACAAAATGGAGACTGGGCGCGTAAGTACCCCACCATAGGAACAATAAGAAGAAGAGGAATTTGAAGTAGTCCAAGGAGAGTGTTGTTTCAAGAGAGTGTTTAGAAGAACAAGAACATAAGGCACATTAAATACATAGTCTATACGAAGATCACCACAACTTTCTCCATAGAAAGATAAAACTGAGAAATGGAGGAGAAATTTGAAGCTGAATGAGGAGGTGGATGAGTCTTTTGAGAGAACGATTAGAAATCCTATACAACTAGATGATGTGGAAGAATGCAAGGATGAAGAAATGAAGGATGAAGAAGGATTAAAAGAGGCAAGTGAAACAGAACAAGATACTACTCAGGACATAGATGATCCAACTCCAAACCTTAATGCTCAAGTTCCTAAGGGGACAAGAAGAAAAAGGGAAAGTCGGGAGTAAGCTACATGAATCATGAGATATGAAGAGGACACAAGTAAAAATGTTTGTGCACGATTTTAGAATACAATAATCCTTAAGGAGTTGTATGGGTGGGAGTTGATGGACCCATACATAGCTACTATGTGTGCAAGGAAATAATTGTCATGATCCATGAAAAATCACATGGACGATCCCGATTTAGATGTATGTGAAGAGTTGTGTGTGTTAAGAAGAATGATAAAGGTACCACATAACAGACACATAACCATCAAACCCACGGTTATGTCTGATGAACAGGTGAGTAATGCCTTAGTGAAAGTATCTATAGAGGTGGCGTGTAGGAATGTGGATAAAGCTGCAACTATTAGAGTGATAAGAGAACATATCAAAGCTAAAGATGCAGAAATAACATGGATGAAAGGAGAAAAGGACCTAGAGAAAAAGAAGAATGGGGTTCTGATCAGCATGGCAGAGGGGATCAACAATCATGTCCTACAATCAAGACCGCACTTGGAGTCCAAGGTACCCAAAAAATTCCCTTAGACTATGCATTGTATGTGTACCTTAGTTGATTTGGTGCTTGAGGATGGACCGGTTTGAATGCCAATGCTAAAGGACCCTGAGTAGGAAGTAAAGAGAGCAAGGGCTTCAGTGGTTAGAAAGATTTCATCTTATGAAGCATTACTCCAAACCTTGTAGGAGGAGATGAAGAAATCAGACCAGACATTGAATATATGTGCAGCTCCAGAGGTAGTAAGAAGAATCAAGAACATGGTACAAGACAATGAAGTCCTTAAGGCCATGAAGGATGAGACTTTAGGGTGCGCTAGAATGATTAGCACTAGTAAAGCAAAAGCACGAGGCCCTTGCAGCAGCTCAAGACCCCCATAAAGAAAGGCTGGATGAAATTTGAAAAATTATAGCATAGAAGATGGATCTTCTGGAAGGAAGGGTGACTGCAATGTATAACATTGTTATAGTATTGCAAAATGAGAAGGAAGAGATTGCACTAGAAGAGTTAGATTCTATTGCATCAGATATTCCAGAAAAGGCAGAAGTTGCACTAAGTGATTGGAAAACCTTAGAAGCTGAAATCAAAGAGGAATATTCAGAAGTTTATTCTTCCAGTTGAAACAGAGGATGTTGCAAGGTAAAAGTTCATTCTTTGTATAGTAATTCTTTAATTTACATTCATCCCATTCCTTTATTCTTTAAATATCTAGAGCAACCATTATCCGGGGGTGGCAATGCAGTTTTGTGTGGGGTAATGTTGAGAAGACAAAGTATGACACTTAGCAAAAGGCACACAGAAGGTTCACGCGTGGGAATAGGGTGCGTTCAAAGGCACAGAAGGATAGGGAAGGAAACGTGTGTGAAAGACAAGGAAAGATTTAGGACTTAGCCATTTTCAAGATTACGGGCTATTTTTGGAGATAGCGTGCAGAGCACACAAACCGGACAAAGACTTGTGTGACACACAAGGGCTATTTTTGGAAGAGCGTCTACTAAGCACTTTGCATGGATTCAAGCTAATAATAGAATTGCTACTTCCAGTTAACTAGAAGAGATCTATTATTAGTGCATTTGCATGTGTGTCTATTATTGTAAAGGTATATGGCTATTTTCAACAATCAACCTTTTTTTGAAATTGTGTAAGCGCTGAAGGGCAAGTCCTCACCCTTATAAATATGTAGTGATATGCATAGTGTAAAGAGGACTCTATGTGAGGTATTGTGAGGTTATGCTACCAAATATGATGCGTGCATGAACTTATGGTACTACATATTATAAGAATCTTCTATGTATTCAATGTGTTTAATATAATGGAGTGTTTTGACTGATTCAAGGTGTTAAACATGAATCGTAACTAGATCTTGCATGGTAGAATTCATATGGCTATTGTTTAAATCTGTTACAATTTAGATCTAGATTTGGAATATGATATGTAGAATGTTTATACCAATTATGGATTTGAATGCATCAACCCTTCATCTTTTTAACATCCTGCACAAGAAACCCTAAAGAGGGGCATGGTACCTTTGCACTCTTTGGGTGAGCACTCAGTCTAGGTTGAGTGATGTGCCAATGTGCCTGGGTTATTTCTGGTAAATTCTAGGTTGCATCATTATCGAATACATAATTAAAGGTACTAAAAATAATGCAGTATTAAAGAATCAAATTAATGTGAAATGACGAAAAGGAAATGGACAATAAATTATTCCTTCTCGATGGGGAGGATTAACCCTTTCTCCTTCCCTTTGATTCGGTTCAACGTTGTAAGTCACACAAGTAATGTTTTCTCCTGAATCCATAATTTATTGACAAAGATTTCTTTTAAAGTGATTAATCAAATTGAAATATTTAATCCTAATACATTTTCTCTTTTATATTAGAGTAGTCCTAATATCTTTGGGATATGTTAACACGAAATCACAACACCCCTAAATGAGCTCTAAATTTTTTCTTTTCTAAGGAAGAATCATTTGGTGTGATTTGCATAAAATTGGACCATCTCTCAAGCTGTGGGACTTGTGGACTTGAGATGGTCCTTTGGAGAAAGTCAGATTCTTCTTCCTGATCCTAATGCTAAACTAATTATAAGGAAGGAAATGTAAATATATACTCCTAATCTAACAATTCTAAGGGACCAAGGAGAGAGAGAGAGCATGAAAATAAAGAAATCCTACACTACAAAGGTGATAACATTGAGAAAATGGAAGTGCTGGTCACAATCTCAGTTGCCTGAAGTTGAGAGAGGTGAGCAGAGGAGAGGGTGGACAATATGCACCATAGACTAGAGATAGATTTCACATAGAACACCACTTCAAAACCCATTAAACACAACTCTCAAGACCTACAACAAGCATCAGAATATGCACAATATACCATGCAATGGTGAGAGGTGAGAAGAGACAAAAAAATGAGCAAAAAATGGACAAAATGCATCACGAAACAAATTTTATTTCTCCAGGAATTCACACACTACACCATTAACGGGAAAAAGGCAAGAAAATTCCATTACAAAGCCAAGGAAGGAGGCTCAAACTCCTCATTCGACCCTGAAGAATAAAAAAGAGAGGGGGACAGGGAAGAAGAATGAACAACTAATTAACCTCTCAAAATGATGCCTCTATTACAATATATAGAAGAATGGGAGAGAGAAGAAGGAAAGAATCGAATCCTACTCCAACCACTTTGAGATACACATTGAATCCAATTTCGAAAGCTTAGCCACTAAAAATCAAATGCTTTTGATAAAATTTACCCCCAAATCCATCTTTACTACATGGTTCCTTGATTTGGTGCCTTGAGAGAAGAGGGAACGATGGAAACAAAACAAATCCGATTTGGTTGTTGAGACAGATAGATCGTGCATTGAAGGAATGAAGATGTTTCCTCCATTTTCCCTTACCTAACCTCCTCAAAATTAAAGTCTCATACCTCCATGGTGTAGGTGAGGCCGATATCTTTCCAACGACATCAGATTTGTAATATTTCGAGCCCTGAGTCGAAAGATATGCCCCTTCGAAGTTTGTATCGGATCCATATGAATGGAGAGGGAAAATAGTTTAAAAATGGGTTTTCCTTTTGAGATGGGACACATGGCAGCCAGATTAGAGAAAAAATTGGGTTTGTAGGTCCGTAATTTACCTTTTCCCCTTTTCACGAAACGTAAAACTCAGAGAACCCCTGCAGCCCTGAAGCTTTGCCTTTTGACTCTGCTTGACCATTTTCCCTGCCTCCGTTTCATCCTGAGACATGTGGAGATGTGGTGCTTGTTTGAGAATCTCTTTTTGGATTCACCTTTAAGGAGCACTGTTAGGACATGTGGTTCCCTCTGCTGGCTCTTCAATACTTAGTCGATTTTGGATTCTTTCCTGAATGGTTTTGAGCCCAAAGACCTAAGATCCTTGCCGTTTTTCCTTTCTTACTCCTGGCCTCTCTTATGGCACTGCCCCTTCTTCTCTGACCATACAATTCCATTGTTGAGTCCTCCCTTGACTCTATAAATATATTTAAGACATAGAAACAACCATAAGAACCGTTTCTTCTATTTCTTCTTTTACAGGGTCGAATTTGACTTTCTCGGGCCTCTATTTTCACTTTCCCTGGTTCTAGAACTCATGCTCATGGGTCTAAATCATTTCCCTTCATGTTTTCTTTATGTTTAAGGCTTGTTCTGAACAAAATTTCCAGGGGGAAATTTGGGATAATAGGAGAGAAATAATTATTTAAAATTAATGACAACTACTTAACTACAAGATACCTATAACAACACTGATTTCTTTTGAAGTTAAAATTGTGGAAGGATTAATCTATGTTGTGTTTGGATCGAATTACTCTCATTAACTAAAAATGAGGTTTGTAGTTGAATCTTTTGATATATTCAATCAACACTAGAAGATGTTACATATCCCAGATTGATTCCTTATAAACGTGATGATTATAAATGCATGAGTGTTTATTTGCATCACTTCTTCAAGAAACTAGGGTTAATATGGGATTGCATGGACCTCATAATATTCATGAAGGTTGAGGTAGTAGTACATGTTTCATGCTCATGTCATTATGTTAACTGATATGCCAACTATATCGACTCATAGTTCAGCCATCCAAGCCATTTATCTCTTTTTCACAAGTCTCTCATTTCAAGTGAATATGAATTAATGATTTGGATGATTCATGCACTCCATGATGAGTCATGCAATAATGCAAAGGGAAATCCTATGTTATAAGGTGAGTCTTGTGCCAGTGCACAAATGAGTGTTGCGCTAGTCTATAGTTAAATCCTGTGATGACTCAAGATATATTTTTTTTCTTATGATCCCTAGGGATAAGGTCCTAGCCTAAAAAAGCTTCCCCAACCAGTCCATGATATATAAAATCATGAATGGAATCTCAGGAAAATTTTAAGGCACTTTATCGTGCATGAAAAATACAAAAAAGATATATATCTATAGACTACATAATACTGGATATCCTCTTTACAAAAAAACTAAAAATAAGAACCCAACAAAAAAATCCAACCTGAAAAATCCCCACCAAGCTACAATAACAGATACCACTCTAGATCACACCTCCATGCCCAAAGGAGACATATTCTCAACTATAATTTCCACCTCCGAGTCAATCTGAGGCTGCAAAGAGGAGGGAGAGTGAGCCACACAAAATTCAGGCATTGACAATTTGGCCTTATCAGGATGTCAGAAGCCTTGTTTCTCAACGACATCCTCCAAACCAAGGGAAAGGGATTGAATCCCACAAACCATTTTATGAATGTGATACTGCATACTCACCAACACTTCCTCAAAATCCTTCAGCTCCTTATGTAGGATGAACTGACCCAATGAGTTCGAGATTATATTTGCAACAATCAAACCCTGAGTCACATCAAATATGTTTTGTCTCCCCGCAAATTGGATAGGGTCTAACATAAGCTTCCTCAGTTTATAACAAATGACCACTTCTTATTCTCCTATGTCTACACTCTCTACCACCTTCCAAATTTTCTCCAACCAGCCCCACATTGTTGCATTCTTTATTCTCCCACTCACCTAGCCCATAAAGGATTCCCCCAAAGATTCCCCAATCTGGGTCCGAAGCTACTTCCGACTAGACCCCTCCACTAGACCTTCCTCCGACGCCATGTAGACTGTGGCAAAGCACAGAAAAGAAAAACATGAAGGAAAACTAGCAGAAAGGGATAAATAAAAGCATAAGGGGTGTACATCCCTCACACCGATCCTCCTTCTTTAATACACTCACCACCACCCAAACCAATAAAATACACAAACACACAAGAGCTCCAAAATATTTTCCCAAGTCTTTCACTTAAATTGACATCACATTATGGGAAAAGGAAATGAATAGTAGGTTGCCTTTATAATCATTAGCAATCACCAACCGACGTCATTCGTGTGTCCCTTTCTAAAGATCCTGGATATCATTAGGTAAGCCTGCCTCTTAAGAAAGGGAGGTTAAATGAAGATTATCCCATAAACCAACCCCTTTATTCGCTAAACAATTCGCTACCTTATTTTCTTCTCTCAGAGTATGAGAGAAATTCACTTCTGAAAAGGAAGGTAGAATAGACATGATATTTGAGAAAATGGATTTCAATTGCCATGCCTTAGGGGGCCTTCCTTGAACCATATTTATTATAGCCAAAGAGTCCCTTTTAATCCATATACAAAGCCAATTCTTGCACTTTGCTTCCAATAAACCAAAGAGAAGAGCCATACCTTTCATAAAGTTATTAGAAGAAACTTCACAGTCCAAAGCCATAACCAAAAGAGGTTGGAAATCTGCACTCCTGAAAACACATCCACACCCTACATTACCAAGATTTCCTTTAGAGGCACTGTCAAAATTTAACTTAATCTACTCCTTAGGAGGATGTCTCCAATTAACTACATTCCCCCCCTACTCCCCTTATCAGGAGTGAGTGTATCAAACTTCCACGGAATTGAAGGCCACTTCACACAGATAAATCTATCTTCACTGTTTCTATAGACCAAATCTGAGGACCAGGATCCCATCAACTCTGAAAGAAGAATTTCAATTCTATTCCATACTTGATGCATAAAAACTTAATACCTTGAAAAATAATTTTGTTTCTCTCTAGCCAGAGACTCCAAATAACCACTTCCGAATTTAAATTCCATAGGAGCATAAGGCCTTATGAGAAAGTTTCCATTTCCACTGGGAAATGAGATACATTACCAAGGAAGGGAGCACCCAGATGATATTATATTGATTCAACACACATGACCAAACTTGAAGAGAAGCTCAAGATATGCTTTTACAAATACATTGTTAATACTTATAACGGTCAATTCAAGCCATATTTGAAGAAGCAATAACAAGAAAATGCACAACATTTCCTTCCAAAACATAGTAAAGTATTAGTTATAAAACTTTAATATTATACATATTGACAAATGATATTATGGAAACATAGGGGTTCACATGGGATAAAACATGGCAAAATAGGGGCTCATCACCTTAGTGTGAACATAGGAGAAAAATAATAGCACTTCTTCTGTAATTTACCACCCATTCGTGCTCATGATATTGACTCACTAATGGTTTTGCAAATACTGACCAAAAACCTTTGTATGAACCCTTTCTCATCTGATATGAACTCCTATTCGTAAAATATGGACCCCTGTCCAAGGTATAAACCCCTATTCATCTTCTTCAAGTATCATGATGTTGATTTTACTTGTGTTTTTATCATTCCGCTATATTTATCCTTTAGGGATTACATAGGAGTTTGACCACTTTATTACTATAGGAACATATTGTAAAATGAATACAAACAACGAAACGTACACTACAATTAAAAGAAAGCACAATGAAAAAAAATTCCACCAAACCTTGATGTGACCCCATCATTGGTGACTAACAAGAGGTCATTGATCGACCTCCTTCCTCTTGTGCCTCCTTCCTCTAGCTAGATGTTTCTTCCTTAATATAGAAATGATTCAAAATTATAATAATTTTCCATTGGTTCTTCTGCATCACTTTATTCTTCATTTTCTTTATCAAAAACTATGGAATTTTCTTGTAAGTTTATATCAAGTAAATATCGCGCTATTTTCTTGTAGTTTATAGCTAAGTGACTAGTTTGTTTACAATAGTAACGATATTTTTGTTTCTTCATATTTTTGGAGTTGGATCCTTGTTGTAACAAATATATGAATCTCCCCTTAGCATATGATTTGTTTTTACCATATATTACACTTTCCTCTGGATTAATCTTCTTGGTTTTATTTTCTTCTTCTATTTGAGAAGAAATAAAATATTTTAAACTAGGATTTATTTTACTCAATGTAAAGACCATGTTAGAATATTTGGGAGGCGTGTTATTAAGTAATACATTTTTTGCATCATCATTAGGCACATCAACTTGTATTCCAGTTAATTGATTTCAAATAGAATGGAAATAACTTATGTGTTAGACCATACTGTCACCTTCTTCCATCTTGAGCCCGGATAATTACTTGAGCGCCACTATTGCCCTTTCTGCTTGTGATCCAAACAATTTTCTCAATGTCACCAAGATGAAATGTGATGTCTTTGTTAGATTTATGTGATGCAGGTAGGCATCAGATCATGCCAAGATAATAATCTCTGTTGCTTTTCAATATTTGGTTTCCCACTTTATTGCTTCATCTGCATCGTTTGGTTTCTTAATTTTTCCTTCCACAACATCTCATAGAACTTTTTTAATCAACAAAAAATGAGTTCTTACCTGCCATGTATGGAAATATTTTTCTTCAAATTTTACAATATGATTTAGCTTGTCCATTATGACCCACTCAGAGACTTGACAATGACTAGTAATGACATAATGACTTATGAAACGATAAAAATGACACTAAACGAGATGAAACAAATATGATTTTGACACTTGATAATAAATTTTACTATAATTGAATTTTTTTGTTTTTAAAACTTTATAATGAAACTACTTAATCGACGCTGACTATATTTTTGACAATTTTGACAAATTTTAATATTTAACACGCTAGACTTAAATGACATGACAAGAATATTTTTTAATAAATAAATAAAAACAACTTATTTTCCTGAAAGACTAAAATGCTAATTATAAAATACTAAACTCTTGATCATTGACAATTATACAAACTTTAATATTTACGACGAGCTTTGGTGATAACTGAAAGTCAAAAATGAGGTGTAGCTAGAACTTTTTATATGTTACATAATGTGCATTATATTAGAGGGAGACATTTGTCGCCAAGAGTTAATGAGTGAACTTAGAACCAAATTGAACTGTCATGCTATTTAAAATCTACCAAATCAATTTCTAATGATAGTCCATCTAACCTCAATGAATGCGCTATGATCTAAGACAAAATGTGAGAATATGGTATTTCACTGATACTATGCCTCGGGTCTACTCTAATGCACATTGGACTCAGCTATGCATACGTGGAAGAATTAGTTCATTGGGAAATGCATTTTAAACTATGCATTTTAAATATAGAATCTATAAAATCCTAGTTGTAGAGTCATGTGTGATAAAAATGCTAAACAAATTTTGGAATATAGATGACATAATAAAATAAGTGAAAGAAGTATAAAACCCTAAGTGCAAGAGAGGGAAATAAAAGACTTAGCTGATTCATGCTATCCATGGGACTGTTCTAGACTGAAATATTGAAGAACAAAAAAGGAATACTATCACAACTGGGAACATAAAATCCTGGAACTTCTGTATGAGCTTGGACCAGGGCACCTAGAATGGGTCAGGGGTGCCTAGGCACTGGAGTCCTCTTTTAGGCACCCATGACTATGAAAATGAATGGAATCTAAATTTTCTGGCATCACACAAGTGCCACTTTTGGTTTCTAGATGATATCTGAATTCTCCTATAACATGTAAAGAGAAGATGGCATGTAAAACCCTTAAAATATTTCAAATCCCAAAAATAAAACATGCAAAATGAGGAGTCAGACTGAACCCAACAGTCACCTAACTAAGTGAGTTTACAATGAAGTGTTGCACTAGATTTCAGACTCCATGTATTTCTTATGTGTGTGTAGAAATAGTGCCCTAGGAATCCCTTGCATACGTGCGTGTGATAACAAGTGATATCTAGATGTAGTAATTTAAATAGATGTGTGGATGGAAAAATGAACTTCCCTTCCTATATGTGTATGCATAAAATGTAGTCCCTTGTCCCTTGAGTGAGTTCTAGATGGACACCTTGATGCTCTTAGAATTCCTTTAAATGGAACCTTAGGTGGTGATAGTAGATGATTAGAGCTTGGTTCTTTATTATGGTCACATAACTTTGTATTTATATGATTCCCTTGGTTGAATTTCACAATTGAAAACAAGAAGGCCAACCCATAAGAAAATAAGATGCCCAAAAGGTAGAAGAGACCCAAAAGAAGTGAGTAAGATAGAAAAGGTTCAGGGGGCCAAAAGGATGAAGACACCTGGACGTTGACATCTTGTCTGGGAGCTGGTGTTCAGAGTCATACAAGATAAAATAGTGAAGTAACGACTGTGATGTAGGTTATAGAAGGCCGAATAGAAAATAAGAAGTACAAAAAAATGCCAAAGATAGTTGTCAATTTCTAGTTTTCTCGCTTAGGAATCATATGAATAATGGTATGTGATTAGGGCCTAGAAATGTACCTGAGTGCATGATTTTGTGTCTACATTTTCCCCACTTTATGTTGTTGAGTTAATACTCGATAACATAAAGTAGTTTAGAATTTACATACATTTTTACTTGTATATCGATGGAGAAAGTGTGCCAAGGGTACAAGTAAAAGCGTGAAGTGAAAAAAAAGGATGTGTGGAAGCTAAGAAAGAGGAAGTGACCCTAGGGGTGAAAGCTTATTATGTTGTACCATCTTGTACCTATTGTTGTTGTAGCTTGTTGTTGTGCTTGTGACTGCTACTTATTGTAAGGATGGACCTGCAAAAGAAGAAAAAAAGAGTAGTCAAAGTGATGTGTTATGAAAACTCTGTAAAAACATGTAAAATTATGTAAAAATGTGTAAAAAGGAAAGTGTGCACCTAATCTGTGAAGAGTGAAAATGATAGAAAATGTCTTGAACTATTGTAGAAGGGTGAGTTTTTATTGCGATCTCATGCTAAGAGTGATGTTTTTTGGGAGATATCACACTTAGTGTGAGTTTTTTGGGTGATATCATGCCAAGTACAAGTTTTTTGGGTGATCTCACTCTGTGGTAGAAGAGTGTCGGGGAGAAAGGTCTATTGTTATTCTCCTTCCATGACTGCTTCCCGAACTTATACACCACTATAGCTAGTGTGATTTGTGTTTAGTTCCATGTTGTTCCAATTAGATCCAAATAGAAAAGGAGATAGAATGCATTCTGATTGTTGGAGGACTGTGCCTGTACTGTACAACCTTCTCTATGAACTACTGCCAAATGTGCTAATCTAAGAAAGAAACTGTAACTTCCCCCTAGTCATAGGCACCTAGGAAAGGTCAGGAATACCCATGTGTTAGAGTCTGTAATATGGGCACTGGAGTCTATGATGAACTGAGAACCTAAGTCAAATTATGGGTTGTTCTACGACTATAACTCTATTATGTTCCTATGCTAAACAATGTTTACTGAAGCTCTGAGCTGGTGTATGCGGTGACTTATTCACCCAATGTATGCCCCCCTAATTTGGGGTGCATGTGACTTTTATAAGAGATTGTGGCCCAAAGAGAGGTCCTAATGATGATCTAAAAATGATTCCCTACAGGGGAAGGAATGTGTATGGTGGAAATCAAGGTACATATAAACAATATGGCTAGAAACAAGTGTTAGCAGAAAAAGTGACAAGCATGCTATAGAAGACAATGTAATAAAGAAATAGTGCAAAATAAGTAGACCGTGAAAAGTGATTTTCAACCACGTGACATCACTCACAATGTCACAAGACAATTAGGGCTGAAGTGGCCAAAAACATACAATGTGCAAATAAGACAAAGGGTATAACCTAAAAATAATATCATACAATGATAAACAAAGTATCAGAAAACTATGGTAGAAAATAGTCCTACAAAGTAAATGCTACACATGAAGCACCCGTTAGCATGTTATAAAGATAAAAAGTATGTCAAAGCATTTATAGATCCATGGAAAATAGTGTGATAGTAAGAATATGAAGTAGTAAGTAATGAAACAATACCACATGTAGTGTGTAAGAAAGTAGATGTATATTCCCCCATGCTCCTCGATGGGACTGGTAATAAGCACAGTGCCAAACATCAATGATGCATGTAAAGATCTATAGAAAGTCTTTATTCACAACCAGAGAACAAGTGAACTCACATGTGTATATCGAAAAAATAATGACATAATAGATATTCATCTAACATAGTAAGCAAAGTGTAACATGTGAGTATAAACAACCAAGAATAATTGCAACCAAGATATGCAACATGTTGTGAGTGTGAATTTAATTAAATGCAAAGTGAATGTGATAGGAGAAGTGTGCCCCCACGAGAAAATGTGTATGAATGTGAGATGAGGTTCATTTATAAATGACCCCTCGACATTCAATAATGAACCATAGAATAAGAGTGCGTCATCAAGAAATGGTTTGGAAATGTGTGCTAAATAGATAAAACATGAGGCATAGAGAATAAAAAGTGTGAATGTGGTGAGGTTCATTTCAAATTTAGACCCTCAGCATTCAAGTATGAACTGTGGAACTAGAGTGCATCATAGGGTAATGACGATACAAAGTGTATCAAGTTGTGTGCAATGATGATTAGAAATAACAAGTATGAAATAAAAGGCATATGAGTAGAAATGATAGACACCTTAGAATATTAGAAGGGGGTAGAGAAGTAAACATGATGTCCCCCCAAATGTATGATGATGATCTATCTGTCTAATAAAAGTGAAGGGCAAGGGTCCTCCACCGAATATGTGAGGAGATAAAGGCGTGTGACCATGCTCTAAGATTTATGGTGTATGAGACTGACGATATATATGTGAAGGATACCTAGATGATGAACACCTATGTGAAGGCTAACTAGGAGGTGATGAGCACCTATGTGAAGGATACCTAGGAGGTGATGAATTCCTATGGGAAGGGGATGCCCAAGAAGGGGACTTAGGCTGAGAATATAGACTAGCAGAGTGACGAGGACGAGGAGGTCATGTGTGAATGGATGAGCTAGGTGCAGAATGTGCCTTAGATTTGGGAGGTCCAGGGGACCTAGATGTGCAAGAAAGTGAAATGAAAACCTCAAGAGGAGGATGGGCCCATAGTGTACATGGTAGAACACCTTTGATGGTGATAAATTGCTTATTGTGGATGAATTTTAGACACAATCGACTCATGGAAATATTAGCCTTAGTGGCACAGAGCCAGGGAAGAAATAAGAGAATGTCACAACCTTTGACTGAAGGTGTCATAAAAAATGACACAAGAATGGTGAGAGGTCCAATTATAATTGAAATCTTGACATAATCATAATATTTAGGATCTGGATATGAAATATGAGAGAGTAGATAATTGATAGTGATAAGGAGTGCAATAGAGCACACACCCATATAAATTGATGGATAGATCATTGTATTATTGATATCATGTGGTCCAATAGAAGCCTTGATATGTAGTGTATTAGAAGAGAACATAACATGATAATCGTGATCAAAGAATGCAATGAATGGTGGTAATGCATTAGTATGAGAAACGAGAAAAAAAGAACCCCCGATGAAGGAGAAGGCACAACATGATATGTGTGATTAAGTGAATATTCAACAACTTTCTTGTCATGATTAGGGAGATGATCATTAAATATTTTGAGATTTTTATTTTCATTGATCGACGTAGATGCCGAAGGCTCATGAAGCTTAATTGCATTGTTTTCAATAATATCTTGAATGAGATGTTGGAGTTTGAATCATCGATTAGTAGTGTGCCCAATTCATTGCTGATAATCACATCTAGTATTTTCATTATAATTGTGTCCTTTAGGGTGAGATGGATCCAAATTAAGTGGAGGAAAAAGCATAATAATTTTTCTCTCAATAAGTTGTGGTAATAGAATATGTGGATCACAAAGAAAGTTTGTGAATGTACGATTTGGAGGCTGCCATTGAATCTTTTTAGGAGTAGAGACAATGTTATCAATAATTTTTTCTTCATTGGGCTTAAGATGGCTTGAAATTTGATTTTCTTTAAAACCGAATAGAAGACGAACCCTGATCATGATATTTAAGTTTTCCCATAGATAATTTTTTTCTTTTGCATAGTTTAAGAGTATGTAATAAATGATCAAATGATGGAGAAGTTTCAAATATGACACTTTATTACAATAGAGACAAGAATTTGGACAAAAATATCTTACAATTTAGAGTCCACGAGTACATTAGACATTTTAGCTGATTTGTTCTTATATTGTAACACATAATCTGTTAGATTCTCATTAGATCCTTTTTTGATTTGTGTGAGTTGAGAATAGGATATCCTAGAACCTATATTGATTGAAAAATGCATCAAAAAATTATCAGCTAAATGTGTAAATTATATTACCTAATGCATAGGTAGATCATAGAACCAACACATAACATAATCTTGGAGGCTTCTAGGAAAGATATTTTCTAGTAAAGTATGATCATCCACATAATCTATAAATGCCACACGAAATGCTCAGAGACAATCTTTAAGGTCAATATGGCCATTCAAGGTGGGAATCTTATGAGTGATCAAGTTCAGAGGAAGTGCATAAGTGGAAATGACAGGGGATAAAGGAGTATGAAGGAGTAAGGTGGAATCAAGAGATGGAGATGCTCAAGAAGTAGCTAGATGAAGTTGATGAATTTTAGTTTGCATATATTGATATAAAGAAGTTAAATCAAGAGTATTTGAGGAAGATTTAGGTTGGGAAATAGAAGCATTAGGTTGAATGATCAGAATGGTAGTAACGGTAATGGAATTAGGAATGTGAATTGGTTGAGTGGAGGCCATGAAAGCTGAGGAAGAACCATCTTAAGAGTTTTTAGAAGCCATCAAAGCATGGAAAATATGTGGAAGGTGTGTAGGATTATCATGCAAAGCATGATGAAAATTAGTAACCTTTTCTAGTTGTTCTTGATCAACGTTGGTGTCCTCATCATAGGATTTCTCACTATTAAATGTTTCAATGTTTTCAAGAGGCACATTTTGAGATCTAGAAAATGGGTTATCTAATTAAACCATTGATTTGGAAACCCTACAGGAAGATGGAGGGATCTCAATTTTCTCAAAATACCCAAAATGACCACTATGGGTAACATGCATAAGAAGAAAACCCTAGAAAGAAGGTGGAATTTGAGTGATGGGTTCATTAAATGATTTAACAAATATAAAATTTGTAAAACCCTAATTGCAGAGTAATGTGTGATAAAAAAAATTGTAAACAACATCTAGAATATAGATGACACAAACAAATAAGATAAAAAAAGTATAAAACCCTAAGTCCAAGAGAGGGGAAAAAAAGACTTATTTGATTCATGTTATCCCTGAGACTATTGTGGACTGGAAGACTAATGAATAGAAAAGGCAGACTATTACAACTCGGCATAGAAAATCCTAGAATTTCCAGATGAGCCTAGACCAAGGTGCCTAGAATGGGTTAGGGGCACCTGGGTGCCTGAGTCCTCTACTAGACACTCGAGACTGCGAAAATGGCTAGAATATAAATTTTCTGGTGTCATTAGTTATCAATTTAGGTCACATGTATCTCATTGGATGATCTCTGAATTCTCTTGTAACCTATAAAGATAAGATGACTTGTAAAACCCTTAAACTACATCAAATCCCAAATAGAAAATATGTAAAATGAGGAGTCAGGATGACCTCGGCGGTCACCCGACTAAGTGAACTTACAATGAATAATTGTACTACATTTCATACTCTATATAGTTCTTGTGTGTTTTTGTAGAAATCGTGTCCTAGGAAGCCCTTGCGTAAGTGCTCGTGATATAGGGTGATAACTAGATGTAAAAATTGTAAATATATGTGTGGATGGTAAAATGAAATTCCCTTTGTATGCATGTATGAAGAAAATAGAGTCCCTTGTCTCTTGAGTGAGTGATATATGGATGCCTTGATGCTCTTAGAATGCCTTTGAATGCAACCTTAGGTGGTGATAGTAGATGCTTAGAGCTCGGTCCTTTATTATAGTCATATAGCTTTGTATTTATATGATTCCCTTGGTTGAATTTAACAATTGAAAGCTGGAAGGTCGACCCATAAGAAAATAAGATTCCCAAAAGATAAAAGAGACCCAAAAGAAGAGAGTAAGATAGAAAAGGGTCAAGGGTGCCTAGAAGGATGAGAACACTTGGGTGTTGGTGTCTAGATCAATAAAAGATAAAAAAAGTCAAGTACCGAATGGGTTGTAGGGTGTAGAAGGAGAGATAAAAAATAAGAAACACAAAAAAAATGCCAAAGGTAGTTATCAATTTATAGTTGTCTTGCTTAGGAATCATATGAATGGTGGTATGTGATTAGGACCTAGAAATGTACCCAAGTGCATGATTTTGTGTCTACAATTGGGTAGTGTAGATATGATTTTAGAATAATAAGTGTTGATCACACTCTGCATGTTTTCATTTGAGTCATGTATGATCTTCTCTTTTGTAAATAGTTTTTTTGGCTCTCCTTGAGCTTATTCACAGTCAACATAAGTCATCTCCCTCTTTTCTTCCAATCAAATTTAGAGCCAAACTAATTTGATTTTGAATCAGAAATCTATTTTCAAGGTTTTTCATACTGGTCTAAAGCTTCAAGGTGGTAACTAATAGGTTTGGAGTGAAGTTATTGTTTCTGTTATCCAATTTCACCCCCCCAGGGTTGAATTGATAACATACATCAGGATTCCCAAGTCCCAGGCTGAAAAAGAACGAGCTCTGAGAGAATGCTAGAAGTTGCAGAAAATAAGCCTAGACGAGAAAAAATTGTGAAAATCGGCTAAGTCCTTGTCCTAGAAATATTTGGGACATTCGGGACACCAAGGCGCGGTTCAGCCGAAACGCCTCCAGGCTGCCTGCGAAGCAATGGGACAAGTGGAACAAATGGATGCAAAGGACACGAACCGGCCGGTTCGGCCGAAACATGAAATTGTAGCACAAGGATAAGTGGGATAAAGGGACGCGCGGGACGCAGATAGCCGAAGGAGCCGAAAGCCAATCAGATCACGCCACGTGTCACCGGCAAAAAAGGGACGAGGAAGCCCATTTTAGGAAAATTGGAAGATTTTTTCCCATGAAGCACTGGGACGTTTGGTACAAAAGGACGCGGTGGACGTGAAAATCTGGCAGGCCCATGGACAAATCAGAGCATGACACGTGTTGCCAAGAAAAAAGGTCCAAAAAGTCAAAGGGGCGAGTTTTCGAGCACTGATCCAAACCAATAAGATAGCGCCACGTGTCCAAGTTTAAGGGGCCCACAAGAAAATCCCATGAAAAGGTGGAGAGAGGTAATTGCTCAGTGAACCAGAGCCTGCCACGTGTCATCCAGATGGCAGAGCGCAGGAAAAGAAATTTAAAAATCCGTTTTCGCCTGTTTTGTGCCCTAAATCTTCAGATCGTCATATCTTTCGATCCAGAGCTCAGATTTGCACGTTCTTTATATCAATGGAAAGCTGTTGAAATTATGTACATGATTCTGGGGTAAATCTTGCATTTTGATGCAGTTTGGGGGGAGAAATTTAAGAAAACATCTCTGACGCGTTTAATGCTTCAACAACCAACTTTAATATAGCAGACAGCTCGCCGCTCCTGATAGATAGCCCGCCGTTTTTCCAGGATCCGCTGCTTGGATCATAATGAGATGATTTAAATGCTACCAAGAAGTGGTTGGAGCAGATTCTGAATTTCCCCTCTCTCCTCTCTCATTTCTTGATATACATTGTAAAGAGGAGCCCTTTTAAGAGGTCGGACATTCTTGCTTTGCATCTTCCCTTCTTCCCTGCTTGCAAGAGAATTTGTGGAACTTTTCAAACCTCCCATATGGATTGTAATGCTAGTTTTTCCTCTTGGCCACTGTAATGTACTGTATCAACTCTTGAGCAATATATATATATATATGTTTGTGATTGATTCTCAACCCTCTCATGTATTCATTGCTGTTGTTTTGATCTCTTATTGCAGTTTGGTTACCTGTGCATAGTGTTTGTATTGCATCTATGTGGTCTGTGTTAGATTTGCAAAACGAGTGTCTAACATTCCTTGGCGCATCACCTCTGTAGTTTAGGTTTTATTCTATGCATTTTCTCACCCTGTCTCCTTGACAAGTTAGATTAGGTTTTAGTAAACCCTCTGCATTTTTGTGTGCATCTGAACAGAGGAATAGGAACCAACCTTCTCTAGAGAATCCTTTCTCATCTTTACAAGTCCCACACTTAGAGAAAGGATTTCATGTTGTGCAATCAGACTAGATGCCTGAACATCAACCCTAGAAGCCTGATCTGCATCTAGGGGTGCTGTGAGTCTGCAACAACAGTTTTGGCACGCCCGGTGGGACACTAGAGGTCTCATTTTTATCACAGCAAAGTTGATATGCATCTTCTGCAGTTTTCTTGATTATAAGGGCTATTATTTGCATATCTGGTGACTCCAAGGGGAAGAATCAACTGGTTTCAGCAGTGCAGACCTGAAAACTCATGAGAATAATCACCACAAGGTCAAGAGCTAGAGAAGAAGAAGTGCCGTTTGAATACTTGCAGCTATCTCCAAGAAGAAGGCAAAGAGGAAGAAGGATTCAAACGTATCCATCTCCACCAAACAGAACTCTCTCAACTCCTCCACCTGACAGGCCTTTCATTCAGTATACAAGGGCTTTAATACCGATTAGAATGGCTCAGAACAATCCCTATGTCAACTTCACAGGTAGCAGCCCACTTGCTCTGAATGCACAACATCTAGTTCCTATTGCAGCCTTGAAGAACATTCCCTACTTCACTGGAGAAAATCAGACTACTCTAGGTGATCATGTTAAAGATATTGCTAACCTCTGTGTAATCCATGAAATTGACGAAATGCAAGTAGCTGTCAAATTACTGACATCTTCATTCAAGGGTAAAGCATTATAATGGTTTAGGAGCCTTGGGGCTGGTTCTATCACAAACTGGAATCAGCTGTGCATTGCACTTCACGAGTAATTTGGAGAGAAGGGAGACAACTTGTCTCTTTTGGAGCAGCTGACAACTATCAAGAGAGCCCCCAACGAGTAGCTGACTGATTTCAACTTCAGATTTCAAAGGTCTTGGGATAGGATTCCAGTGGCAGTTAGGCCAACAGCAGGAGGTGCTTTTCTATATTACCTTAAAGCTTTGAATTCTGATATTTCTATATTAATTCAATCCATGGGAGGCACAACAATCCCTATGGCTTATAGCATTGCCATTAGAGCCGAAAACTATCTTATTCAAGCTGGTAAACTGGCTCCTAGGCCTCTCATGCCCTTGTATCCAAACTTAGAAAATCCAAACACTAGTCAAGCACCCACTTTGGCTCCTGTTCCCATCCCTAGAAACTAGAGTTAAAATGAAGCTTCCACTTCATCTCCAAGTGCCCCAAATGAGCTTCAAGAGGTCATGAAACAGTTGCAAAACCTAGGCAATGAGCTGGTTACTCTCAAGAGGTAGCAAGACCAAGGTTTTAGACCTTCCTATCAACCCCAAGCTCAGCGTAATAGGCAGCCATACCAACCACAAAGACCACCTAATCCAGCTGCAAATATGAATCAAAATCAAAGCCAAGTAAGGCCTCCTGCCAATAGACCATTCCAGCCCTATAATCCAAATTCCATATCTACCTCTAAGGCATTAGTGCCAACACAGAACAACATTGCTCAGGAATATGATTGGTGCTTTCCATGCAATCAGCCTCACAACCAATCCATGTGCTTCAATGGTGCTCTCAATCAAGCACTAATGGTGACAACTACCGGTGTGGAGGGCGAGGGCAGTCAAGGAAACAACCAACAACTAGAAACATTCCAACAACAATCAGCCCCAAATGACACTACATTGGTGAACTGGCAAGCAAAAGATTTCTGTGGCATGAATCAGGTAGTTTCTCAAGGTGTTGCAGCCAACACAAGGTCAAAAAGGAGGAATCTGGGTGAAGAACAACCATTAGCCCCAGCCAATCCACAACCTTCCACGGCTCCACAAATGATTGGCAAGCAGAGTCCAGTTTCAAATACACAAGGGCAGCCAAGAATAGCCCTTAGGCCAACTCAAATGCTAGCTGTTGCTGCCCATGTGCAGGGAGTAAACGTGTAAACCAAAGGACAGCAGAGAGATTCTTCATCACCATTCAGTATCATTGATCAGAGGAAGAAGACAAATGTTAACATATCAATGTGGGAATCCCTATCTATCCCAGGCCAAAGAGATCTGTTGCAAGCTGCCATGAAGGATTGGACAATTTTGAATCAGCGGGTTTAGATGCAAGACAAAGTGCTTACAAATGCTGCCCAGCCTGAAGGAAGTCATGGAGGACAACAAGGTAAAATGTTGAAGCCCCCTCCTTTCTATGTTTCATTAATCATTGGGGATAAACTAGTACATAATTGCATGATTGATTCCGGGGCAAGTAGCTCCGTGATGCCCAAGCAAATAGCTGATCAGCTTGGTCTCGAATATGAAGTGATATCTAAAGGAGTAGTGCAATTGGATGGGACAACAATAGCAACAGTTGGAGTGATTAAAAACTTGAGTCTTACCTTGCATGCATGTCCAAATGTTGTTGTCTTACAAGATGTATCAATCATAGACCTTCCACCACTCTTTGCCCTTTGCTTGTCAAGGGACTTCACAGCCAAGATTGGAGGGTATTTGTCTGCTGATTGGTCTCACATGCTGTTTAGAACAAGGTATGGAACTAAGGCTACAATTAGGTCCGAACCCATTGCAAACTTCCATATTGAGCCTTACACCCCAAGTCAGATTAATGCCAATTGCTCAACATTTGATCAAGAAGATCACCCTAGTACTGATGAGGCTGACACCAAGGTTGGAAGTATCCCAGACCTAAATCTTGATGAATGGGCAAACAAGATACATGCTTTTGATCCCTATCAAGAAGTATAAGAATCTGAGCCGGGAGTCTATTGTATACACAAAGAAAATCAACCTGTTCCTAGCATCACCAAGCCAAGCCATAATGATGACAACGAGGTATGGCAGCTTTTTTTTGACGGATCAAGGAGTAGGCAAGGTGCAGGAGGTGGAGCCATGCTTGTTTCACCTCAAGGAATAAAATAATATTCAGCTTTTAGATTTCAATTTGCATGCTCCAATAACACTGCTGAATATGAAGCCTTGGTGCAAGGGATGCATTGGGAAATCAAGAGAAAAATAAAGAATCTGCAAGTCTTTGGGGACAGTGAATTGATTGTAAATCAGGCCAAGGGATGGCATGCTGCCAAGAATGATCTACTCAGGTGCTACAAGAACAGGGTGTGGGACCTCATGGAAGATTTTGAAGGTTTTGGCATCGAATACATTCCCAGGAAAGAGAATCAAGCTGCTGACAGGCTTGCAGCAGTAGGGGCAGCCTTTGACATTACGAAAAGCATTCAACAAGACAAGGTACATCCAAACATCCATGTGATTGTGAGGCCTTCAGTGCCAGATAACAATGTCAGTTGGCAAGTGTTTGAGAATGACCATCAAATCGTCAATTTCCTACAAGAAGAAGCTGAGTTCTCTACCAGGAATCAAGACAAGTTACATCAGCAGTATGGTGACCAAGTGGTGCAGTTGAGAACTAACAAATTACGAAAAGGCCTCATAACCTTGGAGTCAATCTTCAACCCGAATGATCAGTTCCGGAAGGAGAAGGCAAACATTCAAGTAAAAGGTGAGGATTCAGAGCCTATTTTAGTGGAAGAAGGAAAAACATTGCAGATTGGCAAAGTAAGTACCTCACAAGAGAAATCTGATTTTGTTCAGCTTTGCCAAGAATTTCCAGATGTCTTCGCTTGGAGCTATGAAGACTTGAGAGGATTCAATCCGAATTTGGCACAACATACCATAGAATTGGATCCAAATGCTAAGCCCATCAGGCAGAAGCAGAGACCAGTCAACCCTCACATTGAGCCTCTGATGAAGAAAGAGCTAAATAAGCTAATAGAGGCAAGCATTATATTCCCGATCAAGCACTCAAGCTGGGTTGCTAACTTGGTTCCGGTCAGGAAGAAGAGTGGAGAAATCAGGTTATGTGTGGACTTCCAAGACCTCAATAGGGCCTCTCTCAAGGATCATTATCCACTCCCTTCCATGGAGCAAATATTGCAAGTAGTATCCGGTTCAGAGAGATTCTCTCTCCTAGATGGCTACTCAGGGTATAATCAGGTGATGGTGAAAGAAGAAGACCAATTCAAGACAGCCTTCACAACTAAATGGGGCACATATGATTACAAGAAGATGCCATTCGGGCTGTCCAACGCTGGTGCTACCTTCCAAAGGGAAATGGACATGGCATTCAAAGGCTTGATCAACAAGATAGTGCTGATATATCTAGATGATATCACTGTCTTCTCAAAGAATGCAGCAGACCATCTCTTTCACCTCAGGCAAGTGTTTCAGAGGTGTAGAAAGTTTGGAGTATTATTGAATCCCAAAAAATGCATATTCTTGGCTCACGAGGGTAAACTTCTAGGCCATATTGTCTCGAAAGAGGGACTGGCAATTGATCCAGAGAGAGTTGAAGCCATAAGAGCACTGCCATTGCCAAGTCACAAGAAGGCTCTTCAAAGTTTCTTGGGAAGGATCAATTTTGTCCGCAGGTTTATCCCAGATTTTGCAGCCCTTGTCAAGCCCATCACCAAAATGTTTAAAAAGAGCATGGCTTTTAAGTGGACAGCAGAAGGCAAGGAGAATTTTGAGGCAATCAAAGAAGCTATATCTCAGGCACCAACTCTCATCAACCCAGACTTCTCCAAGGATTTCATCCTCTACGCATTTGGAGGTGATGACACTATTTCTGCCATTCTAGTACATCAGAACAAAGATAATGATGAGCAGCCGATTGCCTTCTTTAGCCAGAGCCTAGATGACTGCGAGGTGAGGTACTCTTTTATTGAACAACATGTACTTGCAGTAATCAAAAGCTTGAAGAAATTCAAGAATTTAGTCTCAAACAACAATGTCCAGTTGCTGGTCTCACATGCTGGAGTTAAGGACTTCCTCCTCAACAAGGATTTGAATGAGAAAAGGGCAGGTTGGATCACCTGTGTCATGGAGTATGAAATTGATATCAAGATCACCAAGCTGGTAAGAGGGAAAGGACTGTGTGAGCAGCTGGTTTTGGGGAAGAAAAAGGAAGTATGCAATAAAGAAGAGGCTGTTTTGACAGTCCAAGACAGCTATGAGCCAAGTGGCAATCAAGAAGAAGACAATGCTGCCCTGACTCCCTGCTAGACCCAAGGTATTATGCACTTCCTAAGCACAGGCCTATGCCCTCTAGAGATGAACAAGACCCAAAGGAGACACTTCAGGTTGCAGGCTGTTCCGTACGCCATTGTTGATGGAGTTTTGTTCAAGAAAGACGTGAATGGAGTGCTACTGAGATGCATTAACACAGATCAGATTCAAAGGGTGTTGGAAGAGTTTCATGGTGGACCAACTAGTGGCCATTTTGCACCAAGAGTGACAGCTCTAAAAATCATTAAGGCTGGTTATTATTGGCCTAAAATCTTCAGTGATTGCTATGCATGGATCAAGAGGTGTAAGAATTGTGCATTCTTCACAGGAAAAGAGAAGTTTTCTGCCCTTCCATTGCATCCAATCTTAGTTGACCAGGCATTCATGCAATGGGGTTTGGACTTCATTGGAGTCATTAATCCCAATTCAAGGCAAGGGCATAAATGGATTTTGACAGCCACAGACTACTTCACCAAATGGATAGAAGAAGTAGAACTCAAAGAAGTAAATGAGTCTAGCATCCTAGACTTTTATGAGGGAATAACAACTAGATTTGGTGTACCTGCCACAATAATCTCTGATAATGCATTGGCATTCATTGGATCTAAGGTGACTGAGTGGGCTATCAAGAACGGTATTTACCTGAGCACTTCATCAAACTATTACCCCCAGGGTAATAGCCAGGCTGAGTCTACAAACAAGAACTTGTTGAAGATCATTAGGAGAAATCTTGATGAGAATCAAAGGTCTTGGCACACCAAGTTGAAATCAGCCTTATGGGCTGATAGGATCACTCCCAAAAGATCCACAGACAACTCTCCATTCAGGCTTGTCTATGGAAGAGAGGCAATCTTGCCCATGTCACTTGAGTTGCCAACATTAGAACTCATGAAGCAGCTGGAGTTACTTGAATTTGAACCCATGGAGGTGAGGTATGCAGAGTTGATGGAGCTGCAAGAGATCAGAAATCAGACATTCCAAGCAATGGAAAAGGATCAAGCTTTGATCAAGAAGACCTTTGATAAGAAGGCCAAAGATAGATCTTTTCAAGTTGGAGATCTAGTGTTGAAATGGGATGCGGACAGAGCAAAACCGGGAAGGCATTCAAAATTTGATGCTATTTAGAGTGGCCCATACATGGTCACAAAGTGCAAGAGCTGCAATGCTTTCCAATTGGCCTCATTGGACGGTGAAGAACTGCAGATTTCAGTAAACGGAATCTATCTCAAACATTGCTACTGAAAGTAAAAGGTTCACCCTTGTAAATATTAGCCTAGATTTCAATTCCTCTAAGTGTGTATGCACATTGTCTTGTTGTAGTTAGGTTTCAGTTTCCCTAAGTGCTTTGGCATAGGTTTTGTTACTCCTAGATTGAGTTTTATAGTTTAGCGGGTTTGCGTGGAGGGAGTTACAGTATCAGGCTCATTTCAGGTCATTGCTTATGACTCCATGCCCAATGGATCTCAAAAAAGGGCAACTGGTCTTTTCATCTAGCAGGCAGATGCCCCCGCTGAGTCACCAAATTGTTATCCAATTTCACCACCCCAGGGTTGAATTGATAACATACATCAGGATTCCCAAGTCCCAGGCTGAAAAAGAATGAGCTCTGAGAGAATGTGAGAAGTTGCAGAAAATAAGCCTGGACGAGAAAAAATTGTGAAAATCGGCTAAGTCCTTGTCCTAGAAATATTTGGGACATTCGGGACACCAAGGCGTGGTTTAGCCGAAACGCCTCCAAGCGGCCCGCGAAGCACTGGGACAAGTGGAACAAATGGATGTGAAGGACGTGAATCAGCCGTTTCGGCCGAAACAGGAAACTGCAGCACAAGGACAAGTGGGACAAAGGGACGCGTGGGACGCGGATAGCTGAAGGATCCGAAAGCCAATCAGATCACGCCACGTGTCACCGGTAGTAAAGGGACGAGGAAGCCCATTTCAGGTGGATCGGAAGATTTTTTCCCATGAAACACTGGGACATTTGGGACAAAAGGACGTGGTGGACACGAAAATCTGGCAGGCCCATGGACAAATCACAGCATGACACGTGTTGCCAAGAAAAAAGGTCCAAAAAGTCAAAGGGGCGAGTTTTCGAGCACTGATCCAAACCAATAAGATAGCGCCACGTGTCCAAGTTTAAGGGGCCCACAAGAAAATCCCACGAAAAGGTGGAGAGAGGGAATTGCTCAGCGAACCAGAGCCTGCCACGTGTTGTCCAGATGGCAGAGCGTGGGAAAAGAAATTTAAAAATCCGTTTTTGCCTGTTTTGTGCCCTAAATCTTCAGATCGTCATATCTTTCGATCCAGAGCTCAGATTTGCACGTTCTTTATATCAACAGAAAGCTGTTGAAATTATGTACATGATTCTGGGGTAAATCTTGCATTTTGATTTAGTTTGGGGGGAGAAAATTAAGAAAATGTCTCTGACGCGTGTAATGCTTCAACAACCAACTTTAATATAGCAGACAGCTCGCCGCTCCTGATAGACAGCCCGCCGTTTTGCCAGGATCTGCCGCTTGGATCATAATGAGATGATTTAAATGCTACCAAGAAGTGGTTGGAGCAGATTCTAAATTTCCCCTCTCTCCTCTCTCATTTCTTGATATATATTGTAAAGAGGATCCCTTTTAAGAGGTCGAACATTCTTGCTTTGCATCCTCCCTTCTTCCTTGCTTGCAAGAGAATTTATGGAGCTTTTCAAACCTCCCATATGGATTGTAATGCCATTTTTTGCCTCTTGGCCACTGGAATGTACTGTATCGACTCTTGAGCAATATATATGTGTTTGTGATTGATTCTCAACCCTCTCATGTATTCATTGCTGTTGTTTTGATCTCTTATTGCAGTTTGGTTACCTGTGCATAGTGTTTGTATTGCATCTATGTGGTCTGTGTTAGATTTGCAAAACGAGTGTCTAACATTCCTTGGCGCATCACCTCTGTAGTTTAGGTTTTATTCTATGCATTTTCTCACCCTGTCTCCTTGACAAGTTAGATTAGGTTTTAGTAAACCCTCTGCATTTTTGTGTGCATCTGAACAGAGGAATAGGAACCAACCTTCTCTAGAGAATCCTTTCTCATCTTTACAAGTCCCACACTTGGAGAAAGGATTCCATGTTGTGCAATCACACTGGATGCCTAAACATCAACCCTAGAAGCCTGATCTACATCCAGGGGTGCTGTGAGTCTGCAACAACATTTTCCAAGATCAGAATCAAAGTCAAAGCTTCAAATTCAAATTCATATCAAAGTGCAAGTTTAATGTTTCATAAAAATTCTAGGGTAAGTTTTCAAAGAAAATATTTTCAAGTTTAAGGTAGACTTCATGCCCAATAGATACAAAATACTACTAGTTATTTTATCTAGAAAGTAGATGACATCAATGAGCCACTAAGAATGTTACCAAAATTAACCCCACACTTCATTTTTTGGGTAGCTAGTTATAAAAACAAAGACTTATCAAATGTTTTAAGACTTAGATATTTTTTTTGCACAAATCAACTCTCGGTTCATACATTCTTGATAAAAAAAATTAGCCATTTTCAGTGAAGTTTTTCCTTTGAAACAATTATAGACGTCCATTTTCCTTAATTTATTTTAAGGATCAGAGTGTCAAGTTTAATCAAGTTGTGATAGGGGACGCATGTCGGTCATTATTTTTGTTTTCACTTGGGGATTAATCCCATATTCACATGGAGAAGTTTGGTCACTTTTATAGATACTGTGGCCACCTAAGTTAAGTGGAGTGAAAGGCTCCACGAGTCATATATTTTTCATGAGTTTGAAGGTAGGTTTTGACAAGTTCAAATGATAAAGGAATGAGATCAAGTTGGAGCTCATTAAGTTCGATAGAGTTAAGTCCTCAAGTTTTTGAGAGTTCGATGGTTGAATGATCATTGATCCATTCGAGCCCGGATGGTAGCAAAACCGAGATCAGAAAATGTCATGATTGATCCACATAGACCAATGATGACAATCCATGGTCATGAGGGTTCATAATTGAGAAAAAGTAGCCAAGGAATGTAAGGCTCAGGATCCTGAGTTCCTAAGAACACGAAGATGGGTCCTTAATTTCACAACATGGATAAGAAATTATGGGAGGGTGGGGGGAGGATATGGAGGAGGAGGTGGACATGTGGTACAATCTCTGTAACCTAGGTTATTGAGGAAAATAAATTCAAATCGGCTAAGGAAAGGTCCCCAAAAATTTTGAGAGGCGTATGAGAACATAAAAGGCTGTCATTGGTCCATGTGGACCAATGACAAAAAATTTGTGGTCTCAAGGATTGATATCCAAAATTGAATTAGCTAAAGCGAAAAATCTCAAAATCCTGAATCCCAAGACCAATTAGTGATTGGTCCATGTGGACCAATCATGGGTCACTTTAACATATGAGAGGATGTAGACAGATGGAAAAGGTAGAAGGCCCAAGTGAACCCTAAAGGTAGTAGGAAATCATGAGGACACTAAGGTGATCCCGAATGTGAGTAGAGACTCGATATCTTGAATGACATGGGATTTGTACACATGGGCCTATCACATGTCACTCATGATCTCAAATAGTTGAGACCCAAAAAATTAGTGTTTGAGCCTACGATTCGTGATCCCATGGCTAGATGCCCCTAGAACCAATGATAAATTGAGATTTGGCACCAATATTTAGTAGGATGCATCAATTGGGTCACCAATTAGGATGTGATAGGTAGAAAAGGGATTAAAGGATAAACTTGAAGGCCACATGGCCATCAACTATGTTAAACAAATTAGGGATCTTTAATCAGTCATAAATTTTTCTAGAGCTCACAAAATCGAGAAAAATATGTATCATTGGAAATATCTTGAGAAGAACTACCTATTTGGAATAGTTTCAAGTCACTTTCACCCACTTTTTGTGACTAAATTGAGACAATGAGTTCCGATTTCTATTTCCAAGGTCAACATATGGTGGTGGAACTGGAATCTAGTTTCTGGCTCATATATTTTTATTTAGAGACTGGTCTCACCTACACATGGTCTTGTTAGAAAGGTATTGAATAGAGATTCACTTTGGCAAAAAATTCTCGAAGATGGTTAAGGGAGTGAAGAGATCATTGCGACATATTTTTGGGACGTTTTTACCTAGTTTCACATTAAAATGGTTCCCAAGTTAGTTACATATGCATCCAAATATATGCCTTAGCTTGCAAATGATACCTTAGAGGTGGTATATTCCTTCTTGGCCCAACAAAATGCGTAATGGAGAGTGGGGTGAGCTGTTTGACCATATATGAGTTTTTACAATTGTCTTGGTTTGTATTCATGGTTGTCAGGACAAGTGGAACCTCAATATTCCTTTTCCCTTCCAGATCTAACAAGATCACCATTGATCTAATTCTTATTAGAAGGGTTACTTGGATACCAAGTCATGAATGATCCTTGGAATGATTCCAGAGGCAATTTGGGGTGAATTTCTTCATTTTAGGCATCTTTGAGCTTCCAAATCCTTATCCAAATGGATAAACATGGGATGAAATATTCTATGACATCTTAAAATCCCCTCTTTTCTCCTATTTCTCTATAAATTAAATTCAATTTATAATAGTAAATATCCTCTTTTGAATGCAAAGTTTCCTTACCCAAATGGTGGCTAGACATTTTGAGTTTCAGACCCACATTTTGATCTTGTGTAGTGCACTCAATGCCTTCCCAAATTAATGTAATACATTGTGCATACTCCCAAACAACAATATGATGTTAATTTTGGATATTTCCTACCCCTTTGGATTAGATTATTGGGTTCTTGCATCTTTATTCGTTAATGTCAAGATATGTTTCGGGTATACTTGTATAATTTCATCTATTTGTGTCTAAATTGTGTGGAATAGGAGTTTGATTTGATTCAAGGTTAAATGTGGTTTGTTTCCACCCTCTTGGCACTATATTTTCCCTTTTATTCTTCCCCTCAGGGAGAGATATCCACTTATTTTGGTGTCATCACCACCCCTTTATGTTTTACCCTTATCCTTTTTCTATGAAATTTAGTAGATCAATGTTTAATGGTAGTTGGTAGTTGGCATTATAATAGTTAGTGTAGGAAGCCAACCTTTCTGTAAAGTTCTATCCCGAGGAGGAAAATTCCAATGACTTGGAGACATTCACATATTGTTATTGAGTTCACACTACATATTTAATATGAAAACAATATTTACTTCAATTTTTTTGGTGAATGAATGTGGTTAGTTGGTCGTGGTAACAACATAAATGTGCTACACGTAACATTTAAGGCACTTAAACGTTTCGAGGCATTGGTTTTTAAATTTTTTAAGGTGTTATTTTTTCCCAGTAATTATCATATGGTCTATCATATGTTATATTTGGCTAAGTAGGAAAAATAGATAAAAATGAGAGGTTGTCTAAGAACACAATTTATGGGGATACAGGTAGTTTAAAAGTCATAAAATGCACCTCTAGAGATTGAAAACTCAAGATGAACTATGAGAACATGATTTTTTGTTTGAAAATAGTACATTTATTTTTCACTCCATGCCCCTAAATTTAGGGGTTTAAACTATTTGTCTCCTTCCCCTAAAACTTAAATGGGTTGGCATGCAAAAAATGGATTATTCATTGTTCAACCAATCACAACCTTTTAAACTAAATCTTGAGAACTATTTATTGATCATGGAAATACCCCTGAATAAACTTGGTGACTCAATTTTAACTACAATATAAATATGGATCTCATGTTATATACACCTAAATTAACAGGATTATATTTCAACATTGAATGATCATAACTATAACTATTGAAGTTAAACTCAAAGCATGTGCCAACTGTGTCTCTTCGTATCAAACTTATGAAAAGTAATATATGTCACTTGTTTAAAATAGATATGTTGATGCACCATAATCAAAAAATAAAACAAAATAAAACTATAAAGATATGATTATATGTATTATATTGATTCCCACTTAGGATATTGTTATCCCAAATTCCCCCCTAGCAAATTTGGCCAAGAAAACCCTGCACATAAAGAAATTATGAAGGAAACAACTTGGACCCACAAGCTCACATTCCAGGATGACAAATAGGTTACATATGGGCTCATAAATGAAATATTAGGATCAGAAAGAAAGGAGTAGTGTCGCAGAGAAGCCAGGAGCAAGAAGGGGAAGAAATGAAAAAGATTCGAAGCCCTCAGGCTCGAATCCATTCAGGAATGAATCTAGAATCGACTAAGTATGAAAGAGCCAATAAAGGGAACCACGTGTCCTAACGATGCTCCTCCAAAGGTGAATCCAAAAAAGAGAAGCTCAAACGAGTGCTAGACTGACACGCGCCCCAAAGGAAAGCGGGGAGTTAAAAGGAAAGGTGAAAATTTACCTTTCATTCAAAGGGAAAAAGATAAATTGTAATCCCATGAGTCTAATTTTTTCTCTAAAAATGGTGCCACATGTTTCAAACCAAAAGGGGTGCCCATTTTTCAAACTATTTTCCTCATCCATTCGTACGGACTTGATACAAACTTCGAAAGGGAATATCTTTCGACTCATGGCTCAAAATATTGCAAATCTGATACCATTGGAAAGATCTCGGCCTCACCTACACCATGGAGGTCTAAGAATTTAATTTTTGAGGAGGTTAGGTAAAGGAAAATGGAGGAAATGTCTTTAGGCCTTCAATGCAGGATCCATCTGTGTCAATAACCAAATCAGATTTGATCTGTTTCTGCCATTTCCTCTTCTTTCAAGGCACCGAATCAAGGAATCATGTAGTAAAGACGGATTTGGGGGAAGATTTTATCTGAAACATTAACAACAGTGGTTGAGCTTTAACCCACTTTTCCTGCTTCCCTCTCTCTTTCTTCTCTCTGATCAATTCTATAAATACATGGGCATGATTCATTGTAAAGGGTTGTTCATTCTTCTTCCCTGCCCTCCTCTCTCTTTCTTCTCCAGGGTCGAATGTGTAGTTTAAGCCTCCTCCCTTGGCTTTGTAATGGCATTTTCTCACCTCTCACCATTGCAGGGTATAATGTGCATATATCTAATGTACATTATAGGTTTTGGGAGCTGTGTTTAAGGGGTTTGAAATGGTGTTCTGTGTGAAATTTATCCTTGGTCTGTGATGCATATGTCCATCCTCTCCATTGCTCACCTCTCTCCATTTTAGGAAGTTGGGTTTGTGATCAGTAGTTCCCTTTTCTTGGTGCTATCACCTATGTACTGTAGGATTTATTTATTTGCATGCTCTCTCTCTCTCTCTCTCTCTCTCTCTCTCTCTCTCTCTCTCTCTCTCCTTGGTCCCTTGGAATTGTTAGATTAGGAGTAGATAGTTGCATTTTCTTCCTTAGAATTAGTTTAGCATTAGGATTAGGAAGAGGAACCAATCTTCTCTGGAGGATCATTCCCATTTACAAGTCCCACAGCTTGGGGAATGATCCAATGTAATGTAAATCACACCAAATGACCTTTCCTTAGAAAAGCATATCCATAACTCATTTGGGGGTGTTGTGATTTCACACTAGTAGATATACACCATCTTGATCAAACAAGATAACTTCTTAGTGCAAGGCCAACCTCTAAAGCCAAAATATAACCCAATGAAGAGAAAAATGAAATGAGTACATATACATGTCTACGGAAAATGAAGAAGATAATGAAATTGATGAAAATATCCACAATTACCAAGTCAATAATGAAACTAATTCCGAAGTTGATCAATTTAAGTTCGAATGATGAGTTTCATTATTTTCCATGACATGAATCTCTTGGGTATAAACATTGAAACTAAGGGATACATGAAGAAATAAAATTAATAAGATGTGTTGGCCACACCATCAATTGAAAGACAAATGGTTGATACATTGTATTTGATTCCCTAATATTGGTAGTTGATATTGGCTTAGTGGATAACTCTTATCTACTAAGACTAGACACATCAATGTCTATGGGTATGGGTCTTGATAAGGAAATTAGGAACATACCACCTTGTCTGGGATGGGTCTTAGTTGTAAGCCATCTAAGTTGTGCCATCAAATATAGTCTATATAAATTTCACCATACCATAAGAGAAAACATGTATGCATGAGACTGACATGACAATTGACAACATGTTAGAGATGTCTCGCCAGTAAAAAAGAAGATTGTTTTTTTGTTTTTTCATTATTACATTTTGCTGGAAAGATATGCAGTTCTCTGATAGTAGTTGATTTGGTCAATATAGGACCTGTAAGAGTATAGGTCACTGATTCAAATCACAATCGCTAAGAAACATTTTAGTTGAAAAAAACAATTTGATAGCAATTGTGATTGTGATTTGAACTAAAATGGTGTCTATGTGTCATGCATGCCATCACGTGCATTTTGTATAAAGTATAGTTGTCACTCATTGAACCATAAATGGATACATTACTTGACAATAATTCTAAAATGGAAGAAAAAAAGGAAATTTTTATGAGATCCATTAGTAGGTATTTGATGAAATCCATGTTAAAAGGAATATTGATATAAATAGATTCAAGATCATTGAGGATTTAATATCAATATTATAAAAACCACTATATCTAAGTAAATAGAGCTCGTAATCACAAATAATAATAAAAGTTTATGATTCATGAAGCACCTTTACCTTCATAAAACAACTCATAGCATGCCAATTACACATGTTCCTTTATCCAAATTCCTTATTCAATGTAATGGTCATATGTGGAATAATGATGCAATGTATTGATTGTACATAATATTGTTAATCCTAGGAATTTTCGGAGTTGTGATGAAGGGTAAGCGACAACGTAATGGAACATAATGGTCCTTTTTCTCAAAATTTAAAATTTGCAACGGTCGGTCAACTCCCTCCCCAAGATTCAGGGCAGGAGCTTGTTGCGGTCCATGGTTTATCAGAAGTGTCGCATAATTTTCTAGGGCCTAGAGTCACAGATGTAGTCCATGTTCTCAATGATAATATCACAAGTGATTTACCCTATCTCGATTCACTTCAGATGGATTTTGTATCTATCTCTCTAGTGGATTTGGCTGACTTGGCTACATAGCTAACCATTCTTAGAGAAAGAGCTATCTTCGCTAAATTTGTGGGTCATCGTCTCTCGGTAGAGGGAATCCACATCTGGTGCATTACTCAGTGGGGTAGCGGTCTCTGCATTCACTTCCTGGAGAGAGGGTTTTTTCTCGTTATCCTCCGCAGCTCAGCACAGAGGGATGATACCTTGGAGAGGAAAATTTTTATTTTCTTAGAGTTGGGTCTACATATTCATGAGTGATCTTCCCACTTCGATCCAACACAAGTGGAAATGGATGGCTTACATGTTTAGATCAGACTTTATTCACTTCCTAGTGAGTTTTGGTCCTCCTCCATTCTATCTAAAATCTACTCCAGCTTAGGCCGCATCGTGTACATTGACCCTATTACTTTGGAAGGCACTCTTTCATCTTTTTCCATGATTTACATCTCTACTGATGCCTCCAAAAATATGTAAGATTGCATTTTCATATCCACCCCTTCAGGGAAATGGGTGTCGAAAGTGGATTATGAGGTGGTTTTTGATAGCTGCTTCAAATGTAAACAACCTGGTCATTTACAAAAAGCTTGTAAAAATCCTCCCATCTCCACAGCTGTCACTTGGAGGAAAAATATCCCACCTTCTTCTATTTCCAACTCTACTACTCCTCCTTCATCTGGGAAAGATATCATAAAGGATGTCGATCTACCCGGGTCTATTCCTGTGAAAGAGCCGCTAGTTCTTGATCTGAATACAATCTCCCTAGTAAAAGAAACTATGTCTATTATATAAGACTCTACTCAGATTCTTTCTCTTTTCCAAGAAGGTATTACACTAGGTCTTGCTACAGATGTAGCCTCCTTGGAGAAATGGATAAATGAGAAGGATGAGGTGATCCACTCCATCGATGGAGATTCTGGGGATTTTAATAACAGCTCAGAAAATGTTCCCGTCAATCTGTCTTTGGAAAACTTTATGAAGAGCTCAATTCTTCCAACTCCTGCCATTCTAAATATGGAGATGGGGCTGAAATCTCAACTTGGTCGCCCCTCCAAAAACATCCTTTCTTTCAAAGATATTTCTGCAAGTAAGCATCTTTAGCTCCGTTCTTTTTTCCATCCTCAAGTAGGAGAGGCGAGTCCTCTCTGAAGATCCAATGATCCTTCTTTCTTAGAATGTTAGGGGTCTGAATTCCCCTAACAAACAACGTCTGCTGAGACACTATGATTTTGACTTGAAAGCCTTTTTATGTCTTATCCAAGAAACTAAGATTTCTAAAGTGGACTGTAAGTCTGGTTGGTTTCAAAAAGGGAAAGGTTGGGAATGGTGCTTCTCAGACTCTAATTATGCCTCTGGAGGTTTGGGAGTTTTGTGGAATCCCAATTGCTGTAGTCTTGATCCTTTATTGGTTGATCCTAATTTCATTTGGAGTAAAGTCTATATCAAACATTCTGATGTGCCCTTCTTTTTATGTAATGTTTACGGTCCTAACAATTCGTTAAAAAAAGGGAGCTTTGGTCGAGGATTCAAACAATCCTGGACTTAGTCATGAACTTCAAGAAAGTTGTGGCTAGGGATTTTAATGCTACCCTCTCCGATAAAGATAAATGATGGGAATTTAATGGAAACCTCGCTCTCAAGTGGATTTCACCTCCTTTTTTACCTCCGCTAAGTTAATTGATGTGGAACCAAGCTCTGGGTGGTTCACCTAGAATAATTGGTGTATCGAGTTTAGTTCTATGACTGTTTGTTTGGATCATTTTCTGGTCTCTGAAGACTGGATTCAACATAACTTTCTCATCAAATGCTATGTTCTTCCTCTCTCAGGATCTGATCACTTTCCTGTCTCTCTCAACATTTCCTTTGACATCAAGCTACGCTACTCTCCTTTCAAATTTGAGTCCATGTGGATGCAGGATCCCTCTCTCAGGCCACTGATTAACACTTGGTGGGTCTCCTTCACGGAAGAAGGGAATTGGATGTTCAAACTATCTAAGAAACTTACTTTTCTAAAATACAGATTGCTGGAATGGAATGTTTCTTGTTTCAAAAATATCTTCCTATAAAAATAGAGGGTTGAGAAAGATTTACGTCTTCTTAATGAATCGGTTTTCTCTAGAGGTATGTTCCAGGAAGACTTCATCAAGGAAAAATATTTACTCAGTGAGCTTGGTGATCTTCTTCTTAAAGAGGAAATTCACTGGAGATAGAAATTGTGTGAAATTTGGCTGGCCGATGGGGACAAAAATACCAAATTCTTCCATGCTTCTGTCAAAGCTAGAAGAAATATTAATTATATCTCCTCCCTGAAGTTGGATGATGATACAGTATTGTCCTCTCAATCTTAGATTAAAACTGAGATGGTGTCTTTTTTTCAAAAGCTTCTGAATGGTGATTTGGCCTCTCCTCTAGATGCACAACTTAATTTTTTTAACAAGATTCCTAATTTGGTCGATGATTTTGACAACGCTAAACTTCTATCTCCTTTTTTCTAAGGATGAAGTTCGTAGGATCATTTTCTCTATGCAGAGGGATAAAGTGCCTGGTTCAGATGGCTTTACAACCTCATTTTTCTAGGACTTCTGGGATGTCATAGGGGTTATTGTTTGGCATTTCATGGAGGAATCTCACTATTTAGGAAATCTTCTTGGCACTCTCAATCACACCTTTATTTACATGTTCCCTAAACAGGTGCAGGTTGTTTCTCTTGATGACTTCAGGCCAATCTCCTTATGTAATACATCCTATAAAATCATTTCTAAGACTATTGCATCAAGAATGAGTGCTCTTCTTCATAAGCTTTTGGTGAAGGAACAAAGCGGTTTCATCCCAGGGAGGTAAATTGCTAACGGTATAATCATTTCTCATGAAATGATCCACACTCTTCACTCCTCCAACCACTCTGGTATGATGATTAAATTAGATTTCAACAAAGCTTACGATCATATTAATTGGAGATTCCTATGTAAGTCCCTTCTCGCCTTAGGCTTTAGCAAGCATTTATGCAATTGGATTTTCAATTGTATTTCTTCTCCATGGTTTTCTGTTCTAGTTAATGGCTCGGTAGAAGGTTTCTTCAGTAGTAGTAGGGGCCTAAGGTAGGGAGATCCTATTTCCTTCTTTCTTTTCATCTTTGTTGTTGAGGCTCTCAGTCGTAGTATCAAATTTACTCTTCAGGATGGGGTACTTAAGGGTATCCGTTTAACCACCAAACTCCCCCCCTTTTTGCACCAACAGTTCGCTAATGATACTTTCCTTTTCGGTCAAGCTTCTATTCTGGAAGCCTGATGCTTTTCTTCCATTCTAGATTCTTATTCATCTACGTATGGCCTGATAATCAACTTCCACAAATATGTTATTTTCTTCTTTAATTTCACACCCAGGTTGCACGGAAGGATCAAGGTAATTCTTAGCTTTATAGTGGGCTCCCTCCCTCATAAATATTTGGGCATCCCTCTCTTTTTTGGAAACGGTAAAGTGAATCTTTGGGATGGGCTTCTCAATTCTCTATAATCGAGGCTACTTTTGTGGAAAGGGAAATGGTTGTCCTTGGCTGGTAGAGCTCTTCTGATCAACTCCATCCTCCTAGCCCTCCTGATTTATATGCTATCGGTCTTGCTGATTCCTAAGACCGTCTTGTACAAAATTGAGAAATTGGTCAGAACTTTCCTTTGGAAAGGGAATAATGAAGAGTGAAAATTTCACTTGGTGAAGTGGGATATTGTCAAGCTACCCAAGCCTCTAGGTGGCCTGGGAATTTTGGATCTGGCTCTTTAGAATTTGGCTCTCGGTGCTAAACTTGTTTGAAATTTTATTTCTAATGCCAATTGGTTGGCTTTTCAGGTTCTTTCGCATAAATATCTAGAGGTAGGCCACTCTAAGCTCTTGCTTTCTAGCTATGAGCTCTCTAAAGGCTCTCATATTTGGAACTTTATATGCAATTACAAATCCATGATCGCTGATTCGGTCTCTTGTAAAATCATCAATGGTCAATCGGCTGCCTTTTGGGAGGATAGTTAGAATGGGTCTCACCCACTTAACCTCATTTCCAATCTTAATAGAGTTATGAACGTCACCAGTGCTTCCTATGGTACTAAAGTTGCCAATTTTAGTCGCCAACATCCGAATGGCTTGCCATCCTGGCAATGGAAAAATCTTTCCACCATTGGTGCGCACCCCAGTATCTTGCCTAAGGTGGCTATCTTCGGTTGGTTGGTTTTTACAAAGAAATTTCTTACTTAGGAGAGGAGAAGATCTTAGGGTTATGCCGGTCCCTCCAAATGCGTGCTTTGTGGAGAAGTCAAGGAAGATCAGGATCATCTGTTTCTTTTCTGTTCTTTTGCTTCCAGCTGTTGGCATTGGCTACTTTACAAATTGAATCTTACTTGGGCTCCATGTAAAAATATTGTTGACACTCTCCTCTCTTGGCCTAGGTGTGGTCAAGATAGTTCCCTCAGCTCTCTTTGGTTCATTGCTCCTTTTTTCCTTATTTTGAACATTTGGTGGGAATGTAATTTACGTTTTTTTTGGGATCAATCTGCTGAGCTCCCTATTTTTCTAAATAAGTTGGAAGTGGCCATTTCAAAAACTATAAAAAAAAAGCCTCTCGAATCCCATTTTCTCTTCTAGAGATGTGACGATCAGAAAATCTTGGCCTCTCATCAAACTCCCCTGTCCTGGTTCAATCATCAAAAAAGGCCTTTCCCAAGTTGAGAAATTAATTAGAAGAAAAAGGGCCAAATAGCGTCCTCCCCCAGGGGATTGTAGAAACTAAATTTTGATGGGGCCTCAAGGGGGAACCCTGGTAAATCTAGTGCTAGTTGTATTATAAGGATTGATTCATGTTAGGAAAGAAGGGATAAAATATGCGGAATAATCCCTCATAGAATCGCAATAGTAGAAACTAATATGTAGAAAAATATTACAGATCTTAAATAAAAGTGAAAAATAAAATAACACAACACAAAGAGATGGTATTTAACATGGTTCACCCAATTTTGGTTACGTCTACCAATAATCACTTGCTCATATTTTATTACAAGCCACCTCTATCTCAATACAATACCCAGATCTGTTTGGAGCTATGCTCAACAAACTCTACAGAATTCACACGTGAATTCAAAACACATCTGTAATGTTACATGATACCCACCATATGCAAAAAACCATATAAATAGACAACTGCTTAAGTAGTTTTACAAAACCATGGGTACCAAAATCCATGGGCCAAAATCGTCCCATAAACCTATGGGTCAAAATCCCGCCCATATGAGAAAATCATGTTTCCTAGTATATAGGGCACATTTTAAGGCCAAAAAAATTTCTCGAGGGCTACGCCCCCGAACCCTGGTGAGACAACTGTGAAAATTCTATAGTACTCTTAGTGTACAGTCTTCAACACTTTCTCACATGAAAATAGGCTCCATAACCTAACAATCTCCCACTTGGAGACTAGTTTTCCTCTGAGCAAGCTTCTTAACCCTTCACTAGTATCTGTGAATACTAACCAAAGCTGAACACAACTTCAATTTTTCCCTTGTGACCACCTTGGTCATCATGTTTGCAGGATTATGACTGGTATGAATCTTCTCTAGCTTCAACTTCTCTTCCTCCAAAGCTGTCCTGATGAAATGGTACCTTAACTGTATATACTTTGTCCTAGAGTGGAAAGAAGAGTTCTTAGCTAGGTGTATAACACTCTGACTATCACTATGTAGCTTTCCTTCCTCCTGCTTACACCCCAAATCCTCAAGTAATTACTGTAACCAAATCATTTATTTTCTTGCCTCTGTGGTAGTAACATACTCATCCTTTGTGGTTGACAAAGCCACCAGCTTCTGTAGTTGTGAAATCTTGTTCACTGCTGTCCCACCTATAGTGTAAACATAACCTCTCATGCTCCTCCTACTCTCTACATCTCTAGCCATATATGAATCTACATAACCACACAAAGTGGTGTCTGATCCACTGTATCAAAAAACTATCCCCATAGTCCCTCTCAAATACCGAAGGATCCACTTTACTTCCTGATAGTGATCTCTTCCTAGATCACTCATAAATCTACTCACTGCTCCCACTACATGGGAAATATTAGGCCTAGTGCACACCATGGCATACATCAAACTATTAACCATTGATGAGTAAGGTACCTTGGACATCTGGTTTCTCTCCTGCTCTATCTTGGGACATTGCTCCTTTGATAACTTGAAATGGCCTACCAAAGGAGTCCCAACCAGTTTAACATCCTGCATATTAAACCTCTCCAAGACTTTCTTAATGTAATATTCTTGAGATACAGTCAACTTCTATTCCTTCATATCTCGAGATATCCTCATACCAAGGATTTGTTTGGCTGCCCCCAAATCCTTCATATCAAAGGATTCATGTAGCTGCTTCTTGAGTACTTTTATTTCTTGCATGTTTTTACCTGCAACTAACATGTCATCCACATACAGACACATGATAATATAACTACCATCCTCAAATTTCTTTGTATACATGAAATGGTCAGAATGACATCTAATATAACCTTTCTCCATCATGAAGCTATCAAATTTATTATACCATTGAGTGCAGCTTGTTTCAAGCCATACAAGCTCTTCTTCAATTTGCACACCATCTCCTCTTTACCTTTGACCTCATAGCCCTCTAGTTGCTGCATATATAGTTCCTCCTCCAAATCACCATGGAGAAATGTAGTATTTACATCAATCTGTTCTAAGTGTAAGTCTTCTACTACAACTATTCCTAGAACAGTTCTAATAGAAGTCATTTTTATTACAGGAGAAAAAATCTCATCAAAATATATACTATTTTTCTGTGCAAACCCCTTGACCACCAACTGGGCCTTGTATCTTTTCTTTCCTCCTTCCTCTTTAACTCTGAAAACCCACTTGTTCTGTAATGCTCTTTTTCCTTCAGGTAGATTTACCAAATCCCATGTTTGGTTCTCCATGAGATCCTAATGCTCCTCATCTATGGCTTGCTCCCACTTCTTCCTGGCATCTACCTGCATTGCTTCATCAAATCTCTCTGACTATCCACTATCAGTGAGTAATAAATAAAAAAGAGAAGGAGAAAAAAATTTAGGATCTCTTCTTACCCTAGAAGACCTCCTCAATATAGGAGTTTTGGGTTCCTATTGAAGAGGTTCCTGAACTGATTCATGTGTCACTTTCCCATCTGGAAGATCCTCTATCGTTGCATATTCTTTCTTGGATTCTTCCCCATTTTCCTACAATTGCTGCTTATACATGAATTTCTCATTAAATACCACTTCCCTAGATCAAATGATTTTCTTGTCCTTAATGCTCCAACATTTATATCCAAATTCATCACCACCATAACTAATGAAAGTACATTTTTCTGCTTTATCCTCTAGCATGGTCCTATCATCCTTGTCTATATGGACAAACACCTCACATCTAAAGACTCTAAGAAATGAATAATCAAATTTCTTACCAAACCAAGCCTCCTCAGGTATGCCTCCATCCAAGGCACTTGAAGGTCATCTGTTGATTAAGTACACAGCTGTGCTCACCACTTCTTCCCAAAAAGAAAGAGGCAATCCTGCATGTAACCTCATGCTCCTAGCACATTCCATTATTGCTCTATTCATCCTTTATGACACCCCATTTTGCTGCGGAGTTCCTGGAACTGTCTTTTTCCTTTGGATTCCATTCTTAGAACAATAATAATCAAATTCATTGCTGCAATACTCCCCTCCATTATCTAACTTGAGACATTTTAGCTTAAGAACTGTTTCATTCTCCACCAAGGCTTTCCATTTAACAAAAGTGTCAAATACATCATATTTGTTTCTAATACAATAAACCCAAACTTTCCTTGTTGCATAATCAATAAAAGTAACATAATAACTTGAACCCCCAAGAGATGATACCTAAGCTAGCCCCCACACATCAAAATGCACCAACTCTAACTTACTCTCTTTCTTTGTAGGTTCAACCTTGAGAAACCTTACTCACTTCTGTTTCCCATATATGCAATCCTCACAGAACTCCAAACCTATTTTTGTATATCCAGGAGAATCGTTCTTTATGATCTCCATGCCCTTATGGCTCATATGACCGAGCCTATAGTTCTAAAATGTTGTATCTACTTTTGAAGCCACAAGATTATAAACATTAGTGCTATAAGTGATTAAATACAAGGTTCCAACCTTCTTACCTCTTGCCACCACAAGAGAACCCTTGGTAACCTTCCAAGAGTCTGATGTAAATATCACAGTACAACCATCACTTCCCAAATGCCCTACCAATATCAAATTTCATCTTAATGTAGGCATATGTCTGACATCCTTCAATATCCAAGTATTCCCATTCTACATCTTAACATGAACAAACCCTTTTCCAACTATGTTGCAAGGCTCATCATCACCAAGAAAAACATGCCCAAAATCTCCTTGAATATAATCAACAAAATAATGCCTATGTGGAGTAGCATGGAAAGAAGCCCACAAATCTAGAACCCAAGATTCAATAATATTGTGCAAAGAAAGAATCAAATCATCCTGACATACATTACCTATTGCCACATTTGCCTCCTTGTTTTCTTCCTATTGTTTCTTATTGTACTGAGGCTCCCAACAGTCCTTCTTTGCATGCCCAGACTTTCCACAGTGCCAACATACTATCTTGCTTTTAGATTTTTACCTTGCCTGATCCTTTGATTTTCCATGGCTTCCTCTATTCTTCTGTCTCCCTCTAGTTTCCACTATCAAAGCATTCCCTGAAGTAGAAGATTCCCCACAGCTTTTTCTTCACATTTCCTCACTTAAAATCACCCCTACAATGTCTTCAAACTTCAACTTTGAGTTAGCTGTAACTGAGTTGCTTACCACCATTACTAGGCTATTCCAACTCTCGAGTAAAGAGCACAGAAATAATAAAGCCCTAACTTCTTCATCAAATTCTATTGTAACCAAAGCTAACATATTTACAACCATATTAAAATCATTTAAATGATATGTTACTGAACCATTCTCATACATCTTAATATTAAACAACTTTTTCATTAAAAATATCTTATTTGAGGCAGAGAGTTTTTCATACAACTTCCCTAATGCATCCATCAGTTCTTTTGTAGTCTTTTCCTTTGAAACATTAAATAATACCAAAGATGCAAGACACATCCGGATTGTCTCAAGTGCCTTCATATCTAGAAAATCCCATTCCGCATCTGTCATGCTCGAGGGCCTGTTCACCTTCTCAGACAATGGAATATAAAGATCCTTCTGATAAAGGTAATCTTCCATCTGCATCTTCAAAAGACTGAAATTCTACCCGTTGAATTTATCAACCCTAGATATTCCATCATCTACCATAGCTCCCACTCAAGATAAAACTTTCCCTGTGATTTAACACTTCAGAAAACCAAACCTTTCTCTGATACCAATTGTTAGGAAATAAGGGATAAAATATGTGGAATAATCCCTCACAGAATCACAATAGTAGAAACTAATATGTAGAAAAATATTACAAATCTTAACTAAAAGTGCAGAATAAAATAACACAACACAAAGAGAAAGTATTTAATGTGGTTCACCCAATTTGGGCTACATCCACTAAGAATAACTTGCTCATATTTTATTACAAGCCACCACTCTCTCAATACAATACCCAGATCTGTTTGGAGCTATGCTCAACAAACTCTACATAATTCACACTCGAATTCAAAACACATCTGTAATGTTACATGATGCCTACCATATGCATAAAACCATATAAATAGACAACTACTTAAGAAGTTTTACAAAACCATGGGTACCAACAAACCATGGGCCAAAACCATCCCATAAAACTATGGGTCAAAATCCTGCCCATATGAGAAAATCACATTTCTCGGTATATCGGGCACCTTTTAAGGCCATTTTTTTTTCTTGGGGGCTGTGCCCCCGAACCCTGGCGAGACAACTGTGGAAAGTGTATAGTACTCTTAGTGTATAGTCTTCAACACTTTATCATATGAAAATAGGCTCCACAACCTAACAATTCAGGAACTCTCATTTCCACTGGTTCCTTTCCTATTCCGGATTGCTCCTATAATTTGGCTAAAGCTCAAGCACTTCTGGAAGGAGTCAAATTGGTTGTTCACCTTGGTTATGAATACCTTTACATTGAAGGTGATTCCCAAATTATTATTCATGCAATCACTAGTGGTTCTTCCCCTTTATGGAAAATTAACCCTTTCATTTCCAATATCCTCTTTTGGCTAGGTAAATTACACACTTGGCACATCAATCATATTTTTCGTGAAGCAAATCAAGTTACAGATCTTCTCGCAAATCATGTCATTGATTTCCCAGCTGCCACTGTCATCTCAAGACACACAGAAGCATGGCCTGGCCTCTCCTACATCATATCACACAAGTTGCATGGTACTCAGTTGCAGCATGGATTTTCCCCTCCATGCATGTAATGCCTCTTTTAGGCGTGGACGCGAGCTGGTGGTAGATTCTTTCCCATTTTCCAGTGATTTTTCATAGCTAGCTCACTTTCTCTTTTGTTCATGGCGTTCTTAGGCTTTCCGTTCATTTTTCTTCGGAGCTCAGTTCTGAAATAAGCATCACCATATGATATTGATAGAAATCGGTTATCTAAAATCTTTCGTTACTCATCTCATGAGGAATTCGAAGTGATTGAAACCATCTTGGGTGATTCCTATCATTTCTGGTCTTGGCGTGCCCATTCTAATTCAGAGATTACTTTGGCCTTTATCTCTTTTTGTTTGATTTTTCACTGGGATACGATAGTTGTCAAATTCGTCGCCAATGATGAGATATACCCTACACACAGGGTCAGTCTCCACAAATAATTGCTCAATTTCTCCCTCCCTGATCCTCTTTTGTGGGTCAAAGAGGTGGATGGGCTCACTATTAGGTCTGGTCACAGTATACAGTGGCTTTGTGGGTAGTATAGAGACCTCCTTCATTACGTTTAGAATGTACAGTCTTTTATTTCGACGGGATGACTTGATCACAGGCTCCTCCCCGAAGTGCATGTTGATGAGGCTATGTTTCATGTACATTCTACTACTGAAAAATGGCAGGAGCTTAAGGACAAGGGTACTAGTTCCTTTCACTTCCTTTTACGTGAGGTAAACAGGCATGCAGGCACCCAAATCGGCTATTTTTTTGGGTTTTGGTCTTTGCACTTGGTTTACTTTGTTAGCTTCGGCTCTTGCATCTTAGTGTTTCTTGTTCCTTTCCTCTCTTTTGTAGACGTTGGAATTTCCTCTTTTCACCCCCCTCCTTTCTTCTTCCTTTCCTTGTCTTCTTCTCCTCTATTGTATGGTTGGGGCCTAACCCTCCGGTTCATAGCTCTGGTAAAAAGTGTTTAATAATAAAAATAAAATAAAAATGATGCAATGTATCAAAATGCCATAATGTATTACTAGCCTTTAACAATTACATTTAAAATGCAAATTCATCTAGTTGGAGGAGTAAATGTTGTATCAAGGTTTTAAGTATGCAATGTTAAGAGGGTGAAATTATGTGAACATTGAATAACATTATGCAAGTTTTGAATAGGAGGGTGTGTATAATAAGATTGAAGAAATTTACTTCCCTCAAATACAAATAGTATCATTTTATAAAGTGAAAAAATTGATTTGAAAAAAATGTCTAATCATAGTTATAAAGGTTTATAAATGTTGTTTGAAAGATAAAAAAAAGTTTATTGAATTTATTTGAAACAAGTTTCTATTTTTATTTATTAGGTTTAGAAATATCAGATGAAAGTTAAAAAATTAAATTCTTGTTTATTGAATATATTTTAAGCGAGTTTCTAACCCCACTTGTTTAGGCCTGTAAATATTGTTTGAAAGCTCATAAAATCAAATGATTTCTTGTTGAATATATTTTAAATGTGTTTTTAATCACATTTATTTAGGCCTAGAAATGATGCTTGACTGCTAAAAAAGATAAAATTCTTGTTTATTGATTTTTTTGAAACAAGTTGACAATCACATTTATTTAGGCTTAACAATGTTGTGTGCAACTTGAGAAAATCAAATACTAAATAATTTTTTAAATTTAAAATTATTTTTAATTGAATTTAACTAATTTAGAAATGCAATTTGATAGTCAAGAGTTATACTCTTGCTTACTCTAGTTAACTGAGATCAGTTCCTAATCACTTTCCTTTAGGATTGGAATGTTTATTGCTAGCGTAAAAATAAAGTTCTTCTTGTAATGGACACCAATTCCTGATTGCATTGTTTGGACTTGAAAATTCTAGCTATGACCTATATGTGTGTGAGGGCCAACTATTTACTAAGGGAAAATTACATGGGGTAACTAATAAAACTAGTTGCGTGCTTGTGAAAGGGGCTATGCTTCATTGAAATTTACTAGCACATGTGCTCACATGAAAGAACTATATCATACCTTGATTCCTTGGGATATGAAGGTAGTTCATGATGAGCCAATGTCCTAGCCCAATAAACCAACTATTAGGTTGTTTTATATGATTCCTAACATGCTTAATACAATTAAACCATGAGCTTGAGATAATATTGTTAACCCTAATGGAAGTGATAGATCATAATATTGGTTGCATAATTGTTGAGCATAAATGAGAAACACTCCAATTAACTGATTACTACATTAAGAAACCAACTATATGATGATTATGGTTTTGATGCATCCTCCTAGCTCAACATGTTAAATTATGCTTAATAGAGAAACAACAAAAAATACCAACACTTGGATACATTAATCTTTCAAGTGCATATATGATTAAATTTAGACTTGAATATTTGAATAACTCAAATGTTTATGTATACTCTTTCATGATTTTTGCAATGATTGAGATTATGTGTTTTAGTTATAAACTACTATCTATACATGTTTATGACCAATGCCTGATATATAATTTCTTATGACCCTTGGTATACAATGAACAAGATGCTTGGTGTGAATTGATGCATTTTACCTTTATGTTTGTTATCTTTCTAAACCTTCCTTAAAGTGGAGTGTAACACCCATGTTATGATTTAACAAAACTATTTTTTAAAAAAGAAAACCTTTAAGTTCCTTTTATGATGTAATGAATATCATTATTACTTATCTCATTACTAAGTAATTAAGAATTATTCGTATTCCAGAATCCATCTTGACAACATACATTAACTGTGTGCAACTGTAAGGGTCCTAGATATTTCCCGATATCCCTTAATCACTCTACCTAAGTGTGTATACATTTTATACCTTTGGTTAAACCTTTTTATTGGTTTTGAGAACCTACGCATCTTCTTAGTGTCAACCGAAAAGTCACTTACGTAAGCTCCATCTGACTCCAAACATTGTTGAAAAGAAGAAATGGTGAACAAACAATGTAATCAGTCATTTTCTCTAATATGACCATAGTTATCCCATATTGCGCTAACAAGCCAGTTTCGATACTGCACACTAGCCTATGAAACATGTCTTCCCTTAACCGCACAATCGTCTCATTATAGTTATCATGATTCTTTTCTATTTTTAAAAAAAATAATTTTCAGTTCTGAAGTTGCATTGATCATGATTCGATATTCAGTTCAAATGGATCTTGTTAGTCCCATCTTAGGATCCCTATGGGAAAGGTAACACTCACATAATGACTTGTATCATTACGTGTTCATTATCCTCCCTATAGCCATCATGAGCTAACATGGACAAGATTCATGTGATATGAATGTAGTTTCATGATACCTACTATTCATTAATTATTTCGTTAGTTTTTCATCTAGGGATAAGTTATTTTAAATCTCATATTTTATCCGTACTTGATAAAGGTATACAATAACTCATCGAGTCACTATCTATTATAAGTACCTCATACCACATGATTGTAAGGTAAACTATGTCATCCTACGATGGTTGAATTAACTTAGTTAAGCATAAAGATAGACCAATTCATAATGTTGAGATAAATAATATTTATGATCATTCATATTCACTTATTCATTTTAGTACGCTTAAGTTAAATTTTTTATAACTGGACTATATCTTATCATTGTTACAATGTTCCTTTTGTACTTCATTTACTAACGACGTTATTTTTTATCCTCTAAGGTTATTTAGAAACAATTATGTTTTTCATAACAAATAAACATTATCAAGAACATATATGTTTACCATAAGACAACATTATGTTCCTTTTTTATGACTTATAAACTAATACATATAATCTTTTTCATATATGGTGAACTTATGAAACAAATATATCATATTAACATACTTATATTCTCTAAGTATAGTGTTATATTTCCTTATTTCGTCATGATGTTTTGTCATTAACTATGTTGTTTACAAACATAATTATTCGATTATTATGAAATCACAAAAGTAAATACAATAAATCATTATAACTTCATTAATTTCAAATATACTCTATTGTAAAATAATAGTTCAATTCTTTCGTTCTTCACAATCATAATAATTAAAACATCAGATATTGAATTAATAATTAATGTCAATAATACATAATTATGAAATGATTATCATCGGATAATCATAAAGTACAATAATCCAAATTTCCATCAAACAACTTGCAAATTAATATTTCCGCGTTTAATTAAAATACATTTATTATTATTACAAATATCTAAAATAGATTAATAATAATCATCACATGAATAATCATGCGTTATCCAATCCAACATGACACTTCGTAATAATTACTTTGTCGTGCATGTTGTAAGAGAGAGAAAATTGTATACATGGTCACTTCGATGAACTAGCATGAATTATCCACTTACATTCATGTTATGTTATGAACTAAATGAATATGGTAAGGTTTTCCTAATGATAAATCTTAACTACATAGCTAGTTTAACTATGTCATTCTTCATTATTTAGTTAGGAAGAGATATTACTTAATATACCCATGTCTCAACTCAATAAAATGTCATAAATATAATTATATAATCATTAAAAACCTTTAAAACAATTTAAACAACTTATCAAGTCACTAATTGCATCACATAAGGATGAATAAAATTTGTTGAATTTTAACATGGTCAGTCATTTGCATGGTCTCATACTAGCTTATTTTATTATTCAAAAGATTAATTGAAAGGAAGATTTTTTTTTTCTTTTCTTTCCAAGTAATTATTTTCTTATATTGTTGATCCATTTGTCTAACTTGATTCCATACAACAGCCGTTGTTACTAACACTCAATGGTTCAATGAAAGTTCCCGCAACAAGATCAACCTTGACAATGACTAATTTCCCAACTAATCCCAAATCACATTGCATTATAATTATGAGTTCCTTCATGGTCAACAACTTAAGGGAAAATCATGAACTTGTTAGTTTATCAGTCCAAGTTTAATGAAACCTCTACAATGGAAAGAAATAATTGTCATCAAAATTAAATGCCCACAACAAAAACTTAAAGTGTACAATATTTCCATAAGGGTCTAGCTTGACTCATAATTACAGTTTGAGGCGCTAGGAAATATTCAACACTCATCATCCATTAATGAACACATATCAATAATCCAACAATTAGTCTCAAATTGAGTTGAATCAAACCGGTTTATTCTAAAACCCATAAGGGGGTAAATTAAAAACTTCATTCTATCAACAGACAAGTTTCCTCAGATGATTCACAAACTTATCACACAATCTAGGAAGTAATTTTTCAAAAAACCATTTTTCCATGAAATTCCAATCAACCCAAAAGCCTAATTAAATTTTTTAAAATACATCTGTTTGTAGATAGAAATTCCCAAAAAAAATCATATATGTTGCAAGGAGGAGAGAGAGAGACGAGTTTTTCCTTTTCAATATTTTAGTAACATCAAAGTTTGAATCCCAATCCACATTTATAGTATCATTTTACAAATTATTGCTTCATGGATATAAAATCGACTGAAGATCGACCTCAAGAATCAATAATAAAACTGTAAGAGTATAAGAGTATTATGGAGGCTAAAACGTTAAGGCATCGATACCAAATACCTACTTATCAACAAATCACATATTATTACCATAAACAAACAAAATTTGAAAGCACACAATCATGCATGGTTCATTCACACAAATACCCAAAATGAATCATATAGAGAAAACTCATTTTTAACATTTCTTGGGAATCCATAAACTACTACTTACCAAAAATAGAGTGCCAAAACATGGATTTCTCATTCAAAATGAATAAATTAGAACCCATTAATCATGGCTATCATATTTCCCCATAAATCCATTAGTTTATTCATTCTTCTATAAGTATAAATCAAAACTAAAAAAATGAATCATTCCATATTCAAGCATATAAAGATAAACCCCGAAATATTCCTTTATTTTGTAATGTAACAATAAATAATATGTTATAAATCCATGTCTGTGACTACAAGATTTCCTTTTGCAAGTTTTCCATAATTTCCTTAAAAATCTCCAATAAATAAAACCAAAAGAACCTCAATAATTTTTCAAATTTAAACAAATTAAATGCCATTGAATCCAAAAATAACCAATTGCTATTTTTTTTTTATCACAGATCTAATAAAAGATTATGCATAATGTTTCTTCTATTCTTCCATGCACAACTCAAAGGAGAGAAAACTCAAAAATGGTAGAATGAACAATAAACAACTATCTTGTATACGATAGCTTCACATTGAATCTCCCATTTCCCAAGAAATTTGGAACCATCCACAAGGAAGGTGTATTGAATGCCATGAATATTTTGTAGTGGAATGTTTAAACCTATCTCTATTATCCCTCTAACTCACATGGTGGTTCAAACGAGCAGTGGAAGGATTATATCTTAAAACAATTAAATTTCCCCAAAGTTTTTATGGCGGTCTACCAATGACCTACTGATATTTATTTTTAAATATAACAATGCTATGGTAAATTTGATGACCTTTAATTTTTAATTAAAATAAAACAATCACTTTTCCACCTTTGCTATGATTGGTGACCATAAGAAACAAACCATTTTAGTTTATTTGGGGTATTAGACCCACAAAAAAAATCATAACTTTGCCAAGTTTACATGATCTAAGACCTTATACATTAACATTAACCCTACAATTTTATATGGTCAGAAATTGTTGAACAAATGGTACTTATCAAACAAGGCATCAAATTACAGACTAAGGCCTGATATTGAAATTTTTTAAATTGCCAAACCATAAAATAAATTATTTTGTCATTTAACTTTTTGTTGATAAAGACCCGTTTCAAGAAACAATGAAGATTAATTTTTAATGCCTTATGGTCGATGATCGATTTACAATAATAAGGACTTTAATAAGAATGTCCAGACAATAACTATTTCTAACAATGAAATAATACAACGTACAACAATGTAACAGATTTGTCTACATTACGAAATCATCACATACAAAAAAAAATTTGGAGTAAAATCCTCTAATCAAGTACAACAATAACAATTTGTGATCATTAAATAATTACCAACTGTGAGGTGACAATTACCAGTGTGGTGTTGGATATAAAAGTATGCATATGTATATATACATTTACATAATATACACATATGCATATCTATAACTCAACCTCATAACAATGTCAATCATATAGCTTTCACAAATTATTTAATAATCCATAATTTATTTATGCAACAAAACAAAATAAAAACACAGGCTGTGACATGGAGTCACTGATTGATGTAAAGAGATCATAAGTTGTTTGTTTTTCTATGTCCTATGGAGTAGTAATTGAAAGAAAATATTATGAAATGAAATATTTTTTGATGCAATGTTACCCTTTCCTTGTCATCTTAAAGTTATGAAAATAAGTCCAGTAAATGATCATGTGAGCATTATGTTTTCAAATGTGTGAACTCAAGTAAGAAATATTAAATAATATAATTGAAAGGGTTCTTCTAGAATTTGTCATCTTCCATCATGTTTATGGATTTCTTTTTCTAGTAGAGACAATACACGCACGTACTCAAGGTATAAACTCTTCATATTGATTTTTATGTAAATCAAGTCAGTGAGCTCATAATTTGTCTATTTTTCTATGGCATATGGAGTAGTACTTGAAAGAACATCTTGTGTATTGAACTATGTTTTGATGCAATGTTACCCTTTCCTTGTCAACTTGAAATTAGTTATGAAAATAAGTCTAGTAAATGATCATGTGAACATTATGTTTTCAAATGTGTGCACTCAAGTAACAAATATTAAATAATAGAATCGAAATGGTTCTTCTAGAATTTTTCATTTTTTTCCATTGTTATGGATTTATTTTTCTAGTAGGGGTAATACATTCACACCTCAAGTTTTAAACTCTTCATGTTTATTGTTATATAAATCAATTCAATTATCATGTAAAAGGGAGGAGAATGACATAAGTGAAATGGGATGTAAGCTTCAACTATGTGTTGTAGTAATTTCTTAATATTTTATAGTGTCACTTGTATGATTGAGTTGTGTGTTGTAAACGTTGTATAATCAATGTTTAATAAACCATTGTACTATTTTCACTTGTTTTATAGACTGAAAATTTTAGGCGTGACACTTGGTATCAGAGCATGGTTTCAACACCAAGAGTTTTGGATCATATTTAATTTGGTGTATATTTTTATATATGTGAATTTTTGTTTTAAAAGTTTCTACAGTTGTTTCGTGAAAAAATCATGTTAACTACCTATTCATATTCCATTGTCAATATTTTCAGAGCTTTCAAGATCATCAATGAATGAAGAATTATTCAAATTATTGATAGTTGAAGATATAAATGAATACTACAAATATAAATCACAACACATAACACAGTAGTATACGTGCAGAAAACCCTTTTAGGTGAAATACCCCACACCAAAATAACAATCCTTTATTGATTTGAGGAATAATGAACCCAAATTATAACATCTCCTTCACTTCTTAATAATGCAAGTTTTCTTAGAATTATTCATAGTTAATTAACATATTCAAAATGGTTGGATTTGGTCAATACCAACCTATTAATAAGGTTAGCGTGTTGTTATACCCGTGAAGGGTTATAATGGTTCACCCAAATTTAAATTGTGTAATTAGTTTGAATAAACTTTTAATAACTTAAAAGTTGTTTAGTGTTTTAATTTTTGTAAAATTTAAAACTTAGGTGGATGCCATTATGTTTTTAAATAGGTCCACACTAAATGTTTACTCTTTAAACATCGTATGATCCAACACCCCCAATGTTTATTGGGGATACAAGCCATAAATTTTATCACAAAACTAATTACAATCACATTATTATAAAAGGAATTACAAAGGGATATATAAAATCATCACCTTTTTATTAGAGAAAGAATTATACACACACCTTATCATGGAAGGATTTTACAATTATCACCTCTCTATAAAAGGAATTACATGTATCACATCATATATGATGATATGTGATTAACTTGTTAAAAGAATTTAAAATAATATCCCTAATTTCCCCAGGACAAGTTTCTACAAAAAGTATTACATGAATTTTGTGAGCCTTTTATAATACAAGGAACCTCCATTAATACAACACTTTAACTAAGTTATTTTGTAATCACACATAAGGTGGTGTTCACATAAAATCACACAGGGAATTGTTTACAATGCTTTTTACAATACAAAATAATTATATATAAGAAGATGCAACAAGGACATTAGGAAGTGGCATTGATATGCACATTCCCCCTCAATGACAACTTTGAAAATATTAGCATTTTGTGAAACTTTATAGCACAAAAGGGATTTGTGAAGATATTTGGAACTTAATCTTCAGTATAACATACCTGAAGGTCAATATCACCATTGAGAACTTTTTCTGTCGAAAGAAGTGCATATGAATTTTGATATGCTTCGTTCATTGATGCTAAAATGGATTTTTCACAAGAGCTATGTAACTCTGACTATCACACAAGAGTGAAGTTATTTATTTAACATCCGTACGAAGTTATTCCAATAATATTTTCAGCCACATGACTTCTTTTGCAGCTTCAATAACACTTCTATAATCTTATTGACTAGAAGAGATATAAAATAATTGTCATTTCTTGCTGCTCCAAGTAATGAGAATTGAAATAAACTTGAAAATATATCCAGATGTAGATTTTCTATCTATCACATCATTAGTATGATCTAAATCACAATAACCATATAAATGGGCAACATTAATATGAATTATAATTAGTTTTAATTTTAATATATTTTAAGAATTTTTATCCAATTTCCAATGATCCTCACATGGATCTTGCATAAATCAAGAAGTAATTCCTAATTTATAAGATATATCAAATCTAATAATAGTTAGGAAACTTAAACCATATACAAGTTTCCTGCATAAATTAGGATTTACTTTAGCACATACATGTCTAAAATCAAGTTTTATACCAACTTCAATAGAATGGCTACATGTTTACAATCAAACACGTTAAATATTTTAATAAAATAAGAACAATATTGAGATTGAGATATAACAATGGAGTTTTAATCTTGGAGAATAGACATGCATAAAAATGATGAAGCGAACCTAAATAAGCCATTTCAAAATATATTTTTAACTTAGTTTGAATTTTTAGAATTAAAATAGTTTTAATATTCATAATAAGAAGATAATAAACATATAAAACAATTAGGATGATATGAATATATTTAAATTTGAAAAATAAATCATTATTTGAAGAGAAGTTAGAAAAATCAATATTTAGGAATAAATTATTTATTTTTGCATACCAAGTTTGAAGAGTTTGCTTTAAACCATACAATTTTTTTTAGTTTACAAACATACAAAACTTAGGATAAATTTCATGTTTGTTTTTAAACGGGGCCACAATAAATGTGCACTCTCTAAACATTACATGTTCTAATAAATATTACTTCTTGCGGATGCCAACTTCTTGAGATATGAGATTTGTTACTTTAATGCTAGATAATCTTGTTTCAGCCCCTTGGATACCCTATCTTGGGTCTTGTGGAGTCATCATTGTTACAAATCTGTTCTGGCTCTTTTTGTTAGCTAAATAACTATCTTGTATATTCTCTTACCTCTAAGAGGTATTTGAAATTTGATTTATATGTTCATTACCTTTGGGAGGTAATCAAGATTTTTTGAGTAACCTCTTACCTCTGGGAGGCAATCGAGATTTAATTTTTATATTTTTATGTTTAGGAGGTAATCAATCTTGGTTGTGACACAAAGTAGTTATATATTATTTTTATCTCTAGAAAGAAATAGAGGTTTTGGGTGGTATAGAGGCACAATTATTATTTATGTTACTTGGTTATTTATCCCCCTCCCTTGCTTGGGTGGATTGAGTAAGCTACATAGTGCACCTCTAAAATGATTATGCTCTTTTTTTGAAATGTTGGTTTTTTTAGTCTTGAAACCATAGTTGTTTCAAATTCTTCAAATTAGGATTTTGTTGAGACTACTTAGCCACCTTACACTTTGTTTTCATGATGGAGTTTTGAAAAACTATTTTTTAATATTTTACTTACTTTAAATTTAGATAATAACCCAAATTCAATTACTATGAGCCTATATATATTATTAGATGAGGGATCAATGTTTTAATATAGTATGGAATTCATATGACTAATGACCCGTATATATATAGGGATGACTCAACAAAATGATCCTTCCTTAAATATTACCAGTTGGGTCAGTGTTTGTTTTAATATAGTATGGCAGTCACATGACCTAAAATAACCTACTCTATATTATATATGATGACCTATTTAATTGAAAATTTGGAAGCTTCCAAATTGTTTTAGACGATTTCAAAATCAGTTGTGTTGGGATATTTAGCCATATTCTTTCTTGATTTTTCTTATTGGATTATGGGAGTTTTCACTTAATTAATCATGTTGGTTCTTATATGGTGTGTTGTGAATATCTGATGCCATAAAATCCTCTTATGATACACATGTATTTGTGTGAGTATGTAGGAGTCGTATGTGAGGGTTCTCTTATTATATTAAGGGATATCATAGGGTATTGTGGTGGTGGTGTTATAATTTGAAGATTACTCCCTTATTGGTTGGGTGAATGGATGGATCATACAATTCTATGGATAATTTGTGGCAATGCTTCTCAATCATACTATCCTAACATCTTCCTAACTTCACTTTTGTTCTATGGTGAGACTCAAAAAACCTGATATTGTGTTGTTTATATGTAAATGTTATGGTATTCAATATGATTTGTGAAATATTGTGTTAATATATCCTTCCTCATTTATACCATGTCGTCCCTATGCTTGTGTTGATCATGTGGTGGTATATATACAGTGGGTTGTTTTGTTGAATCTTTTTGGATAAAAACATTGTGTGTCTCATCTATTTTACTTTAATTTGACATTGTTATGTTTTTTGTATGGGGATAGTAATAAGGTGTAAGTGTGAGGTTTGAGTTATATGTCATGTACTTGTTTGTATTTTCTTAAATTTGGTTATGGGCTAGGAAGTGGAACTTTATCTAAGTTTAAAATACATTGCTCCCCTTTGTATGTTGATGTACCACAAGTGAGACTATACATATTGCATATGTGTGGACTATGAGTGCTCCATACATAACATTAAATTTTATGGACAATGTTCCTTCTCACCCTTTGTTGGTTGCTTTAAAGCAAGGCATTTTGTTGGGTTCGTATGCATATTGATGACTTGTAATCATGAATAAAATGAGTGTGTAATGATTTGATGGGATGTATCTATATGTTTGATATCTTGTAAAGTGTTGCTTATGTGTTGCCAATTGTTCTTTATTTTTTAAATATCTTTTGTGATTACATTTATTGCCATTTTTATGCCTCTTTTGTGTCAAACATTTGTGGCATTTTGGTGGATTAACTGAATATGTAGAGCACTAGCACCATGTTCATTGAAAACACACTTTAGAAATAGGGTGAAAACTTCTGTGATAGAGTTTTTGAGGTCACCCTCCCCTTTTCTTGGCATGTTATATTTTCCTTGATTGGGATTGAAATGAGCTTGGAAAGCCACTTCTACCCAAGGGATAGGAGTGTTGGATTGTATGGGAAATAAAAAATACCACTCCCCATTCTTAGGGATCCAAGGAGGATATTGAAATGTTTAAGGAGATTTTTGAAACTCACTATATCGATGCACATGTATATTATTGCTTAGACTACTAATTTTAATGGGTAATGAACTCCTGTCTCACCTCGTATCATTGGTGGCATACCATAATTAAAATATGAGTTCTTGATGCGATATTTCTAGTTTGAGCATGTGTTTTTACTCTGATAATGATATTAAGTGTGTTTTGGTTGGTTTTGAATAAATCCTTGCTAATAGAGAAATTATTTTAACATTAGTATTTATAGAAATTCAACTAATTTGGGACAAAATGATTGTATATTGGTAATGATTGGGATTGAATTTTAATTGAATTGAGTTGTCTTGAGTAAAGTGAACAATGTTCCTTATTGATTGCTTAATCTTGAGAAATTTTCAACCATGTACAAATTATTTGAATACTTAAAAGTAGCCTTGCTATAATAAAATAAATTATCATGCATTCAAAAATATATCCTTGTTAGTGCAATAAAATTTGACATGGTCTTGTGAAAATTGTATGTGTAAAGTGTAACAAGTTATGAAAGTTCTTAAATTTTGTGCTTTTTTGTAGGGATTTGGGTTAATAAAAGATAGTTGATTGAAGTATTCATTGGAGGAAAGTATGAAACTTGACTCCTACCTTATTTATGGAAATGATAAGGTGATTAGAAATATCATTGAAATTAGTAACTAAGAATGGGCAATGAACACTTATATTTTGTGTATGATATCCTAGAATTCAAAAAGATATATTGTGGTTGTGGTTATTCAAGCATGATTATTCCTTAAAATAATATTTCCTTAAAATGTACATATCTCATTATGTTATGACTTTTATACCCATATGATTTTTTGTCACATCGAGAGAAATGCTCTTATAAGGAGTGGGATGTAATGGCCCTCATGTTGTGTAGTGGTCTCCCTTGATAATCTTAAATTATCTACTTATTGATGTGTATTATGCTTGGTTAATATTACATTCTGGTGTGTGATGTCTTTAGTGGCCATCTTATGGTAGTTTCAATGTTTTTTGTTATTCCTATAAAAGTTCATCAACATCAAGGTAGCTTGGGAATACAGTGGAGTGTGGAGTTGTACCTCCTTACATAAGTGTGCTTTGAGACCGACTGAGGGGTGCAACTAGATTCATGCCAACTATATTTGATCAACAAGAAATGGTGGAAAATTAATGGAGTTATTAATCAACATGGTTCAAATCTAATATAAATCCATTGATGTTTTTATCTCTTAACGTATTTTGAATGGATGTTTTTATTTTTACTAGTTACATACATTAAAATTATATATTTATATGTAAATGATTTTAAATGAATAAATGAATAATAATGCTAATAATAATAGTGAAAGAGGATTAATATCTTAAGTGAGAGTGATACATGGAGTTAGAAAATAAAATCATGATAATAAAATTAAATAAATAAATAATTTATAAAATATAAGAGAGAGTGAGGGGAGAATAAAAGAAAATGAAAGAGCATTTTAATAGTTGGGTGTTTTTTGGAAGGAGGTTCAATTTTATCTATGAAAGGACATTCTTGGGAGGTTGGCACATGGTATCTATAACTTTCCCATTCCATGCTCAAAGTTATTGGGAGTCTTACTTGAAAGAAGGATTTGTGGAAGGGAAATGATTTTTGAATGGGTGATTGTAAAAGAAGAGAAAAGAGGATGGGAATGAGAGGGTGTGTGGAGTTGGGGAACAAGTTATGTAAATGATCCAAAATTATAAGATATTTGGCAATATGACATGATAACTTGATTTAATAAATAATTGAAATAATATTTAATGCACAAAAATAACACAACACAAAACACAATATTTGAGTAGGGAAAACCTGGTTATAGGTAAAAAAATCCCACAGTGAAATGGACTTTCCAATATATTGATAATAATGAGGAACAATGTTTGACAAATACAGACCAGCCTAACATAATGATATCCCTTCAAACTCATTCACAATAATTGCATCACTAAAATGAGTACATAACAATAATATTTATTTGATCGATCTTGAATAGGAGATCACCCTATTTAAAGGGTGCAGAGATTGGTTTTAACCTTTTAGTTGAACCAATTTAATGTTTAATAAGATTAATCAATAATTTGTTTAATTTAACTTGTACATTAAAATCTAAAGTTATATACGCATACGCATACGAACACACACACACACACACCCATGTATGTATGTATAATACACATACATACACACACACATACATGTACATCTATAATATGTATGTATGTATGTATATTGTATATGTATACATATGTATAAATATAATTACATATATAAATATACATGTATATATATGTATATGCATATATTTGCATATGTATGTATCTACATGCATACATATCGGTCTCTAGCCTGTTGGGTATTTCCCTGAGTCTCCTCTGCTTTATAGGCCTTCTCGACGGCATCAGCTAATGTCTGTGGACAATGGATCCACACTGCACCTCCAATGTCTATATTCAGGCCCTAGATGAACCTGTGGATCCATACACCTCATCCTGCATTTAACCAACATACTAGAGTAGATCCAGAAATCTACTCTCATATTCAGCCACTGTAAGAGATGCCTGTCAGAGGTCATGGAACTCATCTATCCACTGCTGTATGAACCTCTCATGACAAATATCTGTTCCTAGAAATGCTCCTCAAAGAGCTCCTAGGTAACTGTCTCAGAATCAACATGGAGCTTTCTACTCCTCTGTCCTCCACTAGACACCAGCTCCATCCCTCAGTAGATGGATCGCAACATGAGCTTTCATGTTGCTAGAACAAGGAATAGAGCTTGAAGCATCCACTCAAGCTCACCAACCAGGCCTCTACCTGAAATCCACCTATGTCACTAGAATAATGTGATGGTCAAAGCTTCAGGATCTCCCTGATGTGATCTGCAGCTATGGTCTGATGGCCTCTAGGTCTCTCTGCATGCTCATCCCTAAGCCTAGGGCTCTGAGACCTCTCTCTATGTCCTGAAACTTGGTCACCCTGTTCCCTCTGTGGTGACTCTACCTTGGCTCACTCTACATGGGAGTTTTCTCCTCCATGCTCCATGCTGGGTTGAGGAGATAAATGACCCTCAATGGAAGGGACTCTATCATGTCTGGCTGCATGTCCTCCTACTGATCCTCCACATAGAGTGGCATTAACATCTTGAAGAGTTTGCAAAATCTAGGGTAGGATGGATGCTACAGCATGATCTGGTGGTGGTAAGTCTAGGTCTATGTGAAAATACCCCTCGTCCTGTTTGTGCCTCCTACATAGACCAAGGTGAGAGTTAGTTCATTTTTCTAAGTTTTATTCAATTTCCATGTTTACTAAAATATGTAATTTCTAACTAAGTTACTTTCTAGATTTAAAAGTGTGATAGGTTTAAGTTTCATGTCTCAAGTTTTCTAGTGTGCCCAATGGGAAAATATTTTGAACCACTACTCTGATACCAAGTGTAACACCCGCTAAAAACAACCCACTTGAGACCCAAGAAACAACCTAGGATTAGTTAGGAAAAATTATGGAATAATTTTTTTTGTTTAAAAGAGTCTACAACCAGGTTACAAGGCAAAAAATATCACTAACAAGTTCCAGAACAATTCTAATCCACTAGAACATACTTTTATTTTATTAACAATTATTAGAGGTCATAAGGTCCAAAATTTAGGGTTAGAAGGTTCAATTAGGTTCAGAGGGTAAATCTTCACCATACCCACTCTCTAACAGGATTAAAGTTTCAACTTGATTTTTCTCACACTTAATGCATTCAAAAATTCCCTAAATCATTCCCATTGGATAGGAAATTTCCTCACCTTTCCATTGATATAAATAAGTCCTCCTAACTCCTCATATTTCTCAAGTTATGGGCCGGCGGGCCTTGGGGTGAAAATTTTCCCCAAGAGCGGGCCTACGGGCCCAGGGGTGAAAATTTGCCCAAAGGGCGGGTTGGCGGGCCACGGGGAGACTTTTGGAAAATTTCCCATGTGGGGAAAAAGAATAAATTTATGCCCACACACCTGTGGGTCCGCAAGTCCACAAGGGACACGTGGCACTTCTCAAGCCAGTGCGGGGAGAGTGGGGCGGCGGGAGACATTTTGGGAAAATTTCCCATGTGGGGTGAAAAGCCAACATTGCACCCTGCAAGTCCGCAAGCCACAGGGGACATGTGGAATCACTTAAGCCAATGTGGGGAAAGTAGGGTGCAGTGGGGAGAAATTTTGTTTAACGCCCCTGAAGGGCTAAGAGGGTAACATTGACCCGTGCCTCCGCCGGCTCCTCATGCCACGTGGCCAGCTCCTGATTGGTTGCGGGTCAAGCGGGACGGTGGGGAAAACATGGAAAATTTTCCCAAAATTTTCTGAAACAAAAAGGAAAAAGGGACTTCACTCCTCGGCCGATGCCTTGTGACGCCACGTGGCATCACCTGATTGGTTGCGGGCCGGCGGGGTAGTGGGGAAAACTTGGAATATTTTCCCAAAAATTTTCTAGATGCGCTAAGTTTAAAAAGGGGTCTGCCCCTCCACCAACACCCCATGGTGCCATGTGGTAGCCTCTGATTGGCTGCAGCCAGTGGGGTAGTGGAAAAACTTTGGAAAAATTTTCCCAATTTTTTTCCTAAGCTCTAAGGGAAAAATTTGGGCCGCGGGCCCGCCAAGGAAATTTTTCCCAATTTTTGACGCCAAGGAAGAAAAACTTCAGAAGGCCATAAATTTTGATAGAGAGCTCAGTTTTGGGAAAACAAGGACTTTCTGGAAATCTCTTGACATCCTCTTTACACATAGAGATCATTAATTTTTTATTTTGATAAATTTTAAGGGGTCAATTTTAAGAAAACGGCCTGCAGGCTTTTACAGTGTGAACTGGTAAATTTTAACTTGTGAGATTTATTCAATTTGATCTTCTTCCTCTCTCAACATGTCAAATAGACATGGAGAGTTTTTCTTAGGAGGAATTAGGATAATTTTGTGAGGTAGATCTGTTTGATTGAATTCCAATTTGAAATTTACAAATTTGACAGCAAAACGACTGTGGAAACTTTGAACTCAGTTTTGCCAGGTTTTGAAGTATTTCCATTAAGTGTTTTTGTCTAATTGAATTTGTTTAGGGCCTACTACTTCAATTTAATCATTTAATTTGTTATTTTATTATTGCAGGTTCGATCTGTGCATTTTTTGTTTAGATAATTGCTAGTTTGAAAGAACAAAAAATAGAGATCAAATTTTTAAAGGATCTATTTAATTACTTTCCATCTCCCAAGTATGGAAATTCATTCAATTCCTAATCTAATACATTTAGTTGATTTAATCAAACCATCTACGGGCAAAATGCAAATTCTGATTTCCAATCTTAACATTTTTTTTTGAAGAACAGAGCATTATATTTTTCCTCACACGCATTTCTTCTTTTCAACAGAGATTTCAAAACACAATGGATGATCAATTTCAATACAACAATACAGATTGAAAAAGGTAATGCAATCCTTTATTGATTCCAAAATACAACATTACAACCTTTCTTCTTTTATTCCTTCCAAAACATATATTATATACAGAACAAAATAATACATTTTCTTCTCACGTGTTTCACTTTACCACTTTTCAAACAGGGATTTCATAGTGAATGCTAAACACAAATTTCCAATGGAATAACAACATATGGACAAGACAAAACCACTTCCATTAATTTAAATGAACTCTTACAACTTCCTTTCCATTTGGTTTCAAAATGCAACATACAAAAACACGTATCATTCTTTCACATTCTTTCCAAAATAGAATACAGAGTATAACTCTTTTACATTTCAAATTTCCACTTGCAATCAGTACAACATCTTTCCATTACAAACATTTACAAGTTCATCCACTTCAAGTGGGAAAGGTTACAATGAGATTTCATTTCACAAGGGACTGTCAAACTGTCTTTTCTCAGCTCCAGAACAGCAACATGCATACTCCTCATTCTTCCAATTTGATCACAACAGGAGTAGGGGAAAGGCAACGCTCTCCACCCAACCAAGACATCCAATGAAGAGGAGAAGCCATCCTTCTTCATTGGCCCCTGAGCCCCAACCATAATGCAATAAAAGATGTGATCCAACTCATGGCAACAACAGGCTTCCACAAACATACAAGCAACATTTTCACAAAGAAACACAGTCCCAAACAGAATGTAGTTTACAACTACATTAAAACATGACAAACAATACAAAGGCTTCATCAAGCAAGCCAAAGGAGCAAGAAGCTATGGGGGATGTTGCTTATGCCTCCCAAGGGGGAAAATGGGTATCACCACCTGAGTACAACCCACCAAATATATATATATATATATATATATATATATATATATATGAATATCATTTCAAACCCTGTCATGCCCTTATGCCTCCCCCAAGTACCCCTTATTCCTCACATTTTCTTATGTCTCCCCAACCTCTTATGGCACCCCATAACGAGTAAAGAAATGCAAGCTATTTCTTTGTAAGGTGGAACCCAAATCCCAACTCCCTCCACCCTTATACCTCCCTAAAACACACTTGTGCCTCCCACAAAATAACCCCATAGTCTTCTCCTACACCATTCCTAGGCCATCTACCCAACAACCCACAAATATACCAAAACATTCACACAAGAACATTTACATATATACAAGAAGAGCATTTCAAGAGCCAAGCTCCTACCTCTCCATGATGAAGTTGTTCCAAGTTCCAAAACAACAAGCTTTATCCCAATGCAAGCAATCCAAAACAGCCAAGCACAAGCATGCAACAATCTTCCAAAAACTTCTCCAAGCAAGAGCTCCCAAAACAACAAGAAAATTCACCCAAAATGAAGTCTCCAAAAGTGAAGCAACCCAAAACAAGGCAAGCAATTCAAATTTTATAGAAGAGGGAAGAGAAGAGGATGAGGAGGATCCATGTAGGATGCCACATCACACATCCTCAACCCCAACCCCCAAAATTCAACTTCATTCTCCAATGCATAATAAATAAGTGGGTGAATAATATGACAATTCACTTACACACTCAAACAAGCCCATACCCCATAAGGACTGAAATTAAATTAAGTAAGAAAAGTGCAATTACAACATTCAACTTGACTTGTAAAAATGCATAAAAAGGTCTAAATCTAACCCTCCAACCATAGGCAAGGTTGGTATGTAAATTTAAGAGGCATGGGACAAGTTTAACTTGTCCCACAAGCCTCCAAAATCAGCCTCCAAGGACAAATTCGAATTTCCAAGAAGGTGGAGTGTTTCACACTCAAAAGTTAACTTACACATCACTTACAAGGTCACTTACACATTACTTACACATTCTTACAACACTTTAAAACATGGCCAACAACTCTATTAATTACATTCTTATGACATCTTTTAATTAATTAACTAAACAATATGATTACTCACAATATTAACACCACATTAAATAAATAATGAAAGGGTAAGTGCACCACATAAAACACATGCAAAAAAATTAAACAAAAGGGACCAAATAAAAGAAAAACATAAAATCCCTTGGTCACATTTAAAGGTGATTCCCCCCATGGGAATCCCTAACAAAAATACAAACACACACAACAAATACTAGTTGCCATGGTGACCTTGTTGAATTCATCTAGAATTCCAATGTGGTTGGTCTCCAATCCCCTGATGTTTGTTGTGATATTTTAACCTGCAAAACACAAATACCTCCTTCGGCCTCGTGGCCATATCAGAACATCCAAATGAATATAAATATAATTTCAAGATCATCAATATATATGTGAATCACAACAATTATCACGACAATCAACAATATCACTCATAATTTCATTAACAACTATATCATCATCAATTTTAATCCAATTTTCATTTTCTAGGTCTAATCAAAATATCCAATTATTACAAGTCTGAACAACATCCATCATATAACCATGTCCAACAGTATATCATCATCAACATATAAAATGTCTCTAATAATCATCATGCATCATAACTGAATCAAGTCAACAATAATCCATGATCTAACATTTAACATCATACTATAATAAAGTCCATAATCATGTCCATAATATAATCAGCAGTATCATGATTAGTATCAAATAGGTGTCAAAGGGAAGTGGACACTACATCCCCCTCCCCTTAGACTCGAATTCCTCCTGGAAGTCACTGGAACAAATGTGGAAACTGAACTCGTAGTAAAGTAGCATCCTCCCATGTAGCTGTAGTCTCATCATATCTGTCCCACTACACCCGAACCTGATCAACCTCTCTACCTCGAAGGCCCAGGTCCTGTGATCTAGGATGTGAATGGGCTCCACCATCACCTGCCCCTGATCCTGCACCTACAATGATGTCCAATCTAACACATGAGAAGGATCTGCAACATATCTCCTAAGAACTGAAACATGAAACACATCATGTATGTGAGACAAGCTAGGTGGCAATGCTAGACGGTAGGCCAAAGGGCCGATACGCTCCAAGATCTCAAAAGGACCCATGAATCTAGGAGCTAACTTAGAGCCTTTTCCATAACGGATAGGGCTCTTATGTGGCCTGACACGAAGGAACACCTTCATGCCCACATCAAAACTATGGTCGGTCCTATGTTGATCTGCATACTTCTTCTACCTATCATGTGCCTCCTGCAGTCTCTATTCTGATCAAAATCACCTACTGCTCCATGTCCTGCAACAAAGCTGGTCCAAGAGAAACCCTGTCCTCTAGCTTGTCCCAGCTAAGAGGTGTCCTGCACTCTCTACCATACAAATCCTGAAAAGGAGCCATGCCTATAGAACTCTGAAAACTATTATTGTAGGAAAACTCCACTAAGTACAGGTACTCCTCCCATCTAGACTACTGATCCATCACATACATCCTGAGCATGTCCTCTAAAATATGATTCACCCACTCAGTCTGTCCATCTGTCTCGGGGTGATATGTTGTGCTGAAATTAATCTTCATCTTGAGGGCATGCTGCATGGTAGTCCAAAAATGGGAAGTGTACAAAGGATCGCGGTCACTAATGATATTTCATGCGGAATCCCATGCAACCTGACGATCTCATCCAAATATACTCGTGCCACTATCTCTAGCTGTATAAGTGGTCTTCACCAGAGAAAAGTGAGCCACTTTTTTCAATTTATCAACCATGACCATGATGGCGTCGTGGTGATATCTCGACATCGGTAGCCCAACAATGAAGTCCATGGAAATGGTGTCCCATTTCCACTCCGGTATAGCATGAGGAAAGAGAAGGCCAGCTGGATGTTGATGCTCGACCTTCACTTTCTGGCACTCTAAACATCATGACATGAACTGGGCCACGTCTCTCCAAAGTCCTCTCCAATGATACAACTGTCTCAAGGTGGCATGCATCTTCTTCACCCCGGGATGGGCTGAATAGGGTGCACGATGTGCCTCTGCCAAGATGTCCTACCTCAAGCCTCCATCTCTGGGAACATAAATCCAACCTCTGTGCCTGAGAAGACCATCTACCTCTAAATAAAAACCATCAAACTTCCCCTCGAGGGGTCTCTGAGACTCGATCTCTGCTCGAACTGTAATGTAGAAGCTGTCAAGAGGAAGCTGTTGAAGAATCCTGCTCTGACAAATCTGTGCTCACTGAGGTGGCCATAGTCACATGTCTCCATCTGCTGAGAGCGTCTACCACCACATTCTCCTTCCCTTTCACATGCTCTATCTCCATATCATACTCACAAAGAAACTCCATCCAACGCCACTGACGAGCGTTGAGATTGGGCTGCGTGAAGAGGTGACGAAGACTCAGGTGATCTATTCTGAGTGTGAATCTCTGACCAAGCAGAAAATGTCTCCATCAAACCAAAGCATGCACAACTGCCACAAGCTCAAGATCATGAGTCAGGTAATTAAGCTCATAATATTTGAGTTTGCAAGACTCAAAAGCCACTACTCTTCCCTCCTACATCAACACACCTCCAAGCCCTGCTAAAGAAGCATCCATGCAAATGAAAAAACTCACCTTGTGGATCTGGCACTGCAAGAATAGGTGTTGTAGTGAGGCATTCCTTCAGTGTACTGAAGGCCTACTCACACCTGTCTGACCAAAAAAAATTCTTCCCTTTCCTCTGTAGGGAAGTGATGGGGTGTGTAATCCGAGAGAAGTCCTGAACAAATCTCTGGTAGTAACCTGCTAATCCCATGAAGCTGTGCACCTCAGTCATAGTAGTGGGTGCTGGCCAATCCATAATAGCTCTAATCTTGGAAGGATCAATGATGATACTCTTTCCCAGAAATGAAAATGGAAACACCTCTGCACATTAAAAGTAAGTAGAAAATAATGAATTTGCAGCAGGGTAAGATGATTGATCATGGAATTTGCATTCACAATACTAATAGAAACATACACAAGACTACAATAATTGGAAAGGTAGAAAATACTTCACACATAGAAGGAAAAAATGGTGTTACAGTCTATATGGGAGGTTTGAAAAACTCCACGAATTCTCTTGCAAGCAGGAGAGAAGGAGGGGTCGCAAAAACAGAAAATGTCCACTTAGAAGAAACCCTCCTTACAGTTTATAGGAAGAATGGGAGAGCAAAGAGAGAGGAATTCCAAATCTGCCCCAACCACCTCGTAGGTTGCATTTAATTCATCATCATGGCAGAAGCGGCGGGTTCTGGCGATAGCGGCGGTTGCCTAACAGAAGCGGCGAACGTCTGCTGCATATTAAAGTGGTTGTTGAAAGCATTACCTCTGCTTGTTATTCGCGCCAGAGGTGTTTCTTGATTTCACTCTTCAGACTGCACCAAAACCTCGAGATTGATCCCAGAATCATGTAGAAATTTCACTAGCTTTCCGTTGATATAAGAACGTGGAATCCGAGCTCTGGATCAAAAGATATGGCGATCTGAAGATTTAGGGCACGGAGCAGACAAACGGATTTTGGAATTTTGCCCGCGCTCTTCCACTTGGATGCCAATGGAATGCTCTGATTCGCTGAAAATATTCTCTCTCCCTCTGCTTTTCGGGGGGCTGTCTCTTGAATTTTGACTTTTGGTGCTCTTGGAATATTTTCCACATCTTTTTCCCACGCCCCGCTACTAGGGATACGTGGCATGCTTTGGTTGGTTCACGAACCTGCCGGGTCTTCCTTCACTTTTTACCCCTTTTGGCTTAGATTGGCCAAATTTCTCCCAACTCCTCCCCGAGCTCCGCACTTCTATGCTCCATTGGACACATGTCCAATTTCCATTGGCTCGGGCCAGCGCTTAAATCCTTGCGTGTATTTCGGGTCTTTTTGTCCCAGATGCCCTATTTCTCAATGGTTCTCGGACCTTTTGGGACAATTTCGGCCGTACTTCGGCCGGTTCAGGTATTTCTGGCCCGGCTTGTCCTATTTGCTGCTTGGGACAAAAACTTGTCTCTTTTCAGCCCGAAATCGGCCGGTTCGGGGTCCCTCATTCTGGCCAGAGACGCTTGTCACCATTTGCTTTTGGGCTGACTTCGGTCTCTTTTCAGCTTCGATTCGGCCGTATTTCGGGTATTTCTGTGTCCCGGACGTCCCATTTTGCTTTTGGACCTGACTTGTCTCAATTTCGGCCGGTTTGGCCTGTTCGGGTATTTCTGGCCCGCTTGTTCCATTTGCTTTTGGGCTGACTTGTCTCTTTTCGGCCGGTTCGGCCGGGTTCGGGTATTTCTGGCTCCGCTTGTCCCTAATGCTCCCTCTAGAAGGACTTAGCCAATTTTTTCACTTTTTCTTGGATCAATCCTATTTTCCTTTCTGCAACTTTTCGCACTTTCTCAAAGCTTGCTCCTTCCTTCTTCGGCCTGGGGAGTTTAGAAAGATTCCTGAAGGGGACCCTAGAAACCTGATTTTTCTCTGAATCAGTCATTTTCCTTGGAATTTGGACATCCTGATGCATGTTATCAAATTTACCCTGGGGGGTGAATTTTGGATAACAATTTGGCGACTCAACGGGATCATCTGCCTGCTAGATGAAAAGACCAGTAGCCTGAAGCAATCCATTGGGCATGGAGTTAAGCATCAACCTGAAACAAGCCTGATACTGCAACTTCCCTTCCAGCAACACTCTGAACTGTAGAAAACAACCTGAGAGCAGCAAAACCTGTGCCAAAGCACTTAGGGAAAACAAAACTACTCTACAGCAAAATAATGTGCACAAGCACTTGGAGGAAAGAAAATCTAATCTAGTATTTACAGATGTAGTGAACCTCCCTCTAGAAGAAACACTTGAGATAGATTCCATTTACTGGAATCTGCAGTTCTTCACCATCCAATGAGGCCAATTGGAAAGCATTGTTGTTCTTGCACTTTTTGACCATGTATGGGCCACTCCAAATGGCATCAAATTTTGAATGCCTTCCTGGTTTTGCTCTGTCCACATCCCATTTCAATACTAGATCTCCTACTTGAAAAGATCTATCTTTGGCCTTCCTATCAAAGGTCTTCTTGATCGAAGCCTGATCCTTTTCCATTGCTTGGAATGCTTGATCTCTGATTTCTTGCAGCTCCATCAATTCTGCATATCTCACCTCCATGGGCCCAAACTCTAGCAACTCCAGCTGTTTCATGAGTTCCAACGTTGGCAACTCAAGTGACATGGGCAAGACTGCCTCTCTTCCGTAGACAAGCCTAAATGGAGAGTTACCTGTGGATCTTTTGGGAGTTATCCTATCTGCCCATAAGGCTGATTTCAGTTTGGTATGCCAAGCCTTCTGATTCTCATCAAGAGTCCTCCTAATGATCCTCAGCAAGTTTTTGTTTGTAGACTCGGCCTGGCCATTACCTTGAGGTTAATAGTTGGATGAAGTGCTCAGGTAGATCCCGTTCTTGACAGCCCACTCAGTAACTTTAGATCCAATGAATGCCAACGCATTATCAGAGACTATTGTAGCAGGCACACCAAATCTGGTAGTTATCCCCTCATAAAAGTCCAAGATGCTAGACTCATTCGCCTCTTTGACTGCTACTGCTTCTGTCCATCTGGTGAAGTAGTCTGTGGCTGTCAAAATCCATTTGTGCCCTTGGCTCGAATTGGGATTGATGACTCCAATGAAGTCCAAGACCCCATTGCATGAATGGCTGGTCAACTGAGATTGGATATAATGGGAGGGCTGCAAGTCTCTCTTTTCCTGTGAAGAATGCACAATTCTTACATTTCTTTATCCATGCATAGCAATCACTAAAGAATTTAGGCCAATAATAACCAGCCTTCATGATTTTCATAGCTGTCACTCTTGGTGCAAAATGGCCACCAGCTGGTCCATCATGAAACTCCTTTAATACCCTTTGAATCTGACCTGTGTTAATGCATCTCAGCAACACTCCATTGACGTCCCTTCTTGAACAAAACTCCATCAATGATGGTATATGGAATAGCCTGCAACCTGAAGTGTCTTCTTCTTGCTTTGCTCATTTCTAGAGGGCACATGCCCATCTGTAGGAAATGTATCATATTCTGAGTCCAACAGGGAGTGGGCACATCATTATTTTCCTGTTTTTGATCATTTTGTAATAGCAGGATAACGTCTTCTTTATCTTCTGGGTTGTTTAGTTGTTTGGAAGCGAGCTGCTCACACAAACCTTTGCCTCTTACTAGCTTGGTGATCTTGATCTCAATGTTATACTCCATGACACGGGTGATCCATCCTGCCCTTTTCTCATTCAAATCCTTGTTGAGGAGGAAGTCCTTAACCCCAGCATGCGAGACCAGCAACTGGACCTTGTTGTTTGAGACTAAATGCTTGAACTTCTTCAAGCTCCTGACTACTGCAAGCACATGTTTTTCAATAAAAGAGTACCCTCAATTCGCAGTCATTTAGGCTTTGGCTGAAGAAGGCAATCGGATGCTCATCATTATATTTGTTCTGTTGCACCAAAATGGCAGAAATAGTGTCATCACCCCCAAATGCATAGAGGATGAAATCCTTGGAAAAGTCCGAGTTGATGAGAGTGGGTGCCTGGGAGATGGCTTCTTTGATTGCTTCAAAACTCTCCTTGCCTTCTGCCGTCCATTTGAAAGCCATGCTTTTTCTTAACATTTTGGTGATGGGCTTCACAAGGGCTGCAAAATTTGGGACAAACCTCCGAACAAATTTTATCCTTCCCAGGAAACTTTGAAGAGCCTTTTTGTGACTTGGCAATGGCAGAGTTCTTATGGCTTCAACCCTTTCTGGATCAATTGCTAATCCTTCCTTGGAGACAATATGGCCAAGAATTTTCCCTTCATGTGCAAGAAAGATGCATTTCTTAGGATTTAAAGACACTCCAAACTTTCTACACCTCTGAAACACTTGCCTGAGGTGAAAGAGATGGTCTGCAGCATTCTTTGAGAAGACAGTAATATCATCTAAGTATATCAGTACTATCTTGTTGATCAAGCCTTTGAATTCCATATCCATAGCTCGCTGGAATGTTTCTCCGGCGTTCGACAGTCCAAATGGCATCTTCTTGTAGGCATATGTGCCCCATTTGGTTGTGAAGGCTGTCTTGAACTGGTCTTCCTCCTTCACCATAATTTGATTGAAAGCCTGAGTATCCATCAAGCAGCAAAAACCTTTCTGACCCAGCTACAACCTGCAATATTTGCTCCATGGAAGGGAGTGGATAATGGTCCTTGAGAGAGGCTCTATTTAAATCTCTGAAGTCAACACATAGCCTGATCTCTCCACTTTTCTTTCTGACTGGAACTAAGTTGGCAACCCAACTAGAATGCTTGATTGGGAATATAATTGCTGACTCAATCATCTTGTCCAATTCTTTCCTCATGAGAGGCTCCATGTGTGGATTGACTGGTCTTTGTTTCTGCCTGACAGGCTTAGTATTTGGATCCAACTCGATGGTATGCTGAGTTAAGTTGGGATTGAAGCCCTTCAAGTCTTCATAGCTCCAAGCAAATACGTCAGGGAATTCTTGACAAAGCTGTATGAACTCATATTTCTCTTGCTCAGTTGTCATTTTTCCAATTTGCAATGGCTTGTTCTCTTTTACCAAGATGGATACCGAATCTTCCCTCTTGACCTGAATATTTCCTTTCTCTTTTCTAAACTGATCATTGGGGTTAAAAATGGACTCCAAGGTGACAAGTCCCTTGGGCAGCTTGTCAGTTCTCAGCTGTATCACCTGGTCACCATATTGTTGTTCCAACTTTTCTTGATTCTTAGCTGAGAACTCAGCTTCTTCTTGCAAGAAGTGGATGATTTGCCGATCATTCTCAAATACTTGCCAATTGACATTGTTATCCGGCACTGAAGGCCTCACAATCACGTGGATGTTTGGCTATACCTTATCTTGTTGAATGTTTTCTACAATGTCAAAGGCTGCCCCTACTGCTGCAAGCCTGTCAGCAGCTTGATTCTCTTTTCTGGGAATGGCCTTGATACCAAAACCTTCAAAATCCTCCATGAGGTCCCACACCCTGTTCTTGTAGCATCTGAGTAGATCATTTTTGGCAGCATGCTGTCCCTTGACCTGATTTACAATCAGCTCACTGTCCCCAAAAACTTGCAAGTTCTTTATTTTTCTCTTTATTGCCCAATGCATCCCTTGCACCAAGGCTTCATATTCAGCAGTGTTATTGGAGCATGCAAATTGAAATCTAAACGCTGAATAATACTTTACTCCTTGAGGTGAAATAAGCACGACTCCACCTCCTGCGCCTTGTCTACTCCTTGATCCATCAAAAAACAGTTGCCATACCTCGTTCTCATCCTTGTGGTTTGGCTTGGTGATGCTAGGAATAGGTTGACTTTCTTCGTGTATAAAATAGAACCCCAGCTCAGATTCTTCTACTTCTTGATAAGGATCAAAAGCATGCACCTTGCTTGCCCATTCATCAAGAGTCAAAATCTAGGATACTTCCAACCTTAGTGTCGGCTTCATCAGTGCCAAGGGTGATCCTCTTGATCAAATGCTGAGCAATCGGTATTAATATGACTTGGAGTATAGGGCTCAATGTGGAAATCTGCAATAGGTTCCGACCTAATTGTAGCTTTAGTTCCATACCTCGTTCTGAACAGCATGTGTGACCAATCAGCGGACAAATATCCCCCAATCTTGGCAGTAAAGTCCCTTGACAAACAGAGGGCAAAGAGTGGTGGAAGGTCTATGACTGATATATCTTGTAAGACAACAACATTTGGGCATGCATGCAAGGTAAGACTCAAATTTTTAATCACTCCAACTGTTGCTATTGCTGTCCCATCCGGCTGCACTACTCCCTTAGATGTTATTTCATATTGGAGCCCTAGCTGATCAGCTATCTGTTTAGGCATTACTGAGCTACTTGCCCCAGAGTCTATCATGCAGTTATGCACTAGCTGATTTCCAATAATTAACGAAACATAGAAAGGGGGGGGGGCTTCAGCATTCTACCTTGTTGTGTTCCATGATTTCCTTCAGGCTGGGCAGCATTTGTAAGCACTTTGTCTTGCCTTTGAACCTGCTGATTCAAAGTTGACCAGTCCTTCATAGCAGCTTGCAGCAGATCTCTTTGGCCTGGGATGGATAGGGATTCCCACATAGATATATTGACGTTTGTCTTCTTCATCTGATCAATGATACTGAATGGTGATGAAGGATCCCTCTGCTGTCCCTTGGTTTGCACATTTGCCCCTTGAATATGGGCAGCAACAGCTGGCATTTGATTTGGCCTAGGGGCTGTTTTTGTCTTCCCTTGTGCATTTGAAACTGGGTTTTGCTTGCCAATCATTTGTGGAGCTGTGGGAGGTTGAGGATTGGCTGGGACTAATGGCTGTTCTTCACCCAAATTTCTCCTTTTTGACCTTGTGTTGGCAGCAACACCCTGAGAAACTATCTGATTCATGCCACAGAAATCCTCTGCTTGCCAATTTACCAACGTGGTATCATTTGGGGCTGATTGGTGTTGGAATGTTTCTTGTTGTTGGCTGTTTTCTTGACTACTCTCACCCTCCACACCAGCACTTGTTACCATTAAAGCTTGGGTTAGAGCACCATTATAGCACAGGGATTGATTATGGGGTTCATTACATGGAAAACACCAATCATACTCCTGGGCAATGTTGTTTTGTGCTAGTACTAATGCCTTAGAGGCAGATATGGCATTTGGATTATAGGGCTGGAATGGTCTATTGACAGGAGGCCTTGTTTGATTCATATTTGCAGCTGGATTAGGTGGCCTTTGAGGCTGATATGGCTGCCTATTAGGTTGAGCTTGAGGCTGATACGAAGGTCTAAAGCCTTGAGTTTTCTGTCTCTTAAGTGTGACCAGCTCATTACCTAAATTTTGCAGCTGCTTCATGACTTCTTGAAGCTCATTTGGGGCACTTGGAGATGAAGTGGAAGCTTCATTTGAACTCTGATTTCTAGGAGTGGGAGAAGGAGCTAAGACAGGTGCCTGACTAGTACTTGGGCTCTCTAAACTTGGATATAATGGCATTGGAGGCCTAGGAGCTAGCTTGCCAGCTTGAATCAAACAATTTTCAGCTCTAATGGCAATACTATAAGCAGCAGGGATAGTTGTGCCTCCCATGGATTGAATCAACATAGAAATATCAGAATTTAAAGCTTTAAGGTAGTATAGAAAAGTACCTTCTGCTGTTGGTCTGACTGCTACTGGAATTCTATCCCAAGATCTTTGAAATCTGAAGTTGAAGTCAGTTAGCTGCTCATTGGAAGCTCTCTTGATGGTTGTCAGCTATTCCAAAAGAGACAAGTTGTCTCCCTTCTCTCCAAATTGATTATGAAGTGCAATACACAGCTGATTCCAGTTCGTGATAGAAGCAGCTTCAAGGCTCCTAAACCATTGCAATGCTTTTCCCTTGAATGAAGAGGCCAGCAATTTGACAGCTACTTGCATCTCATTAATCTCATGGATTGCACAAATGTTAGCAATGTCCTTGACATGATCACCAGGAGTGGTCTGGTTTGCTCTCGTAAAATATGGAATGTTCTTCAATGCTGCAACTGGGATTGGATTTTGTGCATTGAGAGCAAGTGGGCTGCTGCCTGTGAAGTTGACATAGGGGTTTACTGGTTGCGCCATTCTGAGTGGTCTTAAAACCCTTGTATATTGAAAGAAAGGTCTGTCAGGTGGAGGAGTTGAGAGAGTTCTGTTTGGTGGAGATGGAGACCTTTGAATCCTTCTTCCTCTTTGCCTTCTTCTTGGAGATAGTTGCAGGTATTCAAACAGCACTTCCTCTTCTCCAGCTCTTAACCTTGTGATTCTTCTCATAAGCTTTTAGGCCTGACTGCTGAAACTTAGTTGATTCTTCCCCAGTGGAGTCGCCAGATATGCAAATAATAGTTCTTTTCAAGCAAGAAAATTACAGCAGATGCACATCAACCTTGCTGCAATAAAAATGAGACCTCTGGTCCCACCCGGCGTGCCAAAACTGTTAGTGCAAAATCACAGCACCCCTGGATATTGATCAGTTTTCTAGGTTGATCATATTAATATCCAGTGTGATTGCATAACATTGAATCCTTTCTCCAAGTGTGGGACTTGAAGAGTGAGAAAGGAATCTCCAGAGAAAGGCTGGTTCCTATTCCTCTGTTCAGGTGCACACGAAATATGCAGAGGGTTTCCTCAAAATCTAATCTAATCTGCCAAGGAGACAAGGTAAGAAGATGCATAAAATAAATCTAAGCTAATAGAGGTGATGCACCGAGGAATGAAGAACATATGCTTTGCCACATTAAACACAGATCATGTAGATATAACACAACACCATGCACAAATAGCAAAAATGCAATGAAAGATCAAGAATGATAGTAATAAATATGTAAGAGGGTTTAAAAGCAACCACAGACACATATATATTGCTCAAGGATCAATTCAATACATTGTAATAGCCAGAAGGAAAAAATGGTGTTACAGTCTATATGGGAGGTTTGAAAACTCCACGAATTCTCTTGCAAGCAGGAGAGAAGGGAGGGGTCGCAAAACAGAAAATGTCCCAACTTAGAAAGAAACCCCTCCTTACAGTTTATAGGAAGAATGGGAGAGCAAAGAGAGAGGAATTCAAAATCTACCCCAACCACCTCTAGTTTGCATTTAATTCGTCCATCATGGCAGAAGCGGTGGGTTCTGGTGAAGCGGCGGTTTGCCTAACAGAAGCGGCGAACTGTCTACTGCATTAAAGTGGTTGTTGAAGCATTACCTCTGCTTGTTATTCACGCCAGAGGTGTTTCTTGATTTTCACTCTTCATACTGCACCAAAACTCGAGATTGATCCCAGAATCATGTAGAAGATTTCACTAGCTTTCCGTTGATATAAAGAACGTGGAAATCCGAGCTCTGGATCAAAAGATATGGCGATCTGAAGATTTAGGGCACGGAGCAGACCAAAACGGATTTTGGAATTTTTCCCGCACTCTGCCACTTGGATGACATGTGACATGTTCTGATTGGTCGCTGAATGATTCTCTCTCTTCTACCTTTCGGTTGGCTGTTCTTTTGAATTTTGACTTGTGGGGCCCTAGCTGGGACACGTGGCACTATCCACATCTGGTTCGGATCGCCCCGCTGCTAGGAAAACGTCGCCCATTGACTTTTTGACTTGGTCTCTTGTGAGGAAACCGTGGCGGGTCTTCCTTGACTTGGTACCCCTTTCGGCTTAGATTCGGCTCAAATTCGCGTACTTCGCCTCCGATTTGTCTCCGGACTGTCCCAGTGCTGCATTGGGACAAAAACGCGTCCGATTTCCATTGGCTCGGGAAATGGGCTTAAATCCTTGTCCCTTTGAACTTTGGCTTCTCCTTGATGACACGTGGCACCTTTCTGATTGGCTTCTCGGCTCCTTCAGCTTCTTCCGCGTATTTCGGGTCTTTTTGTCCCGGAAGTCCCTATTTTGATTTTGGACCTTTGGGACAAAAAACCTCTGATCCACCCGAAATCGGCTTCGGTGTCGGGTCATTTGGCCTGAGAACCCGCTTGCACCTATTTGATTGGCTTTGGGCTGACTTCAGTCTCTTTTCAGCCGTATTTCGGGTATTTCTGTGTCCCAGACTTGTCCCATTTGCTTTTGGACCTTTTGGGACAATTGTCGGCCTTTTCGGCCGGTTCGGGTATTTCTGGGCCCGCTTGTCCCATTTGCTTTTGGGCTGACTTGTCTCTTTTCGGCCGGTTCGGCCGGTTCGGGTATTTCTGGCCCCGCTTGTCCCTAATGCTCCCTCTAGAAGGACTTAGCCAATTTTTTCACTTTTTCCTGGATCAATCCTATTTGCCCTTTCTGCAACTTTTCGCACTTTCTCAAAGCTTGCTCCTTCCTTCTTCAGCCTGGGGAGTTTAGAAAGATTCCTGAAGGGACCCTAGAAACCTGATTTTGCTCTGAATCAATCATTTTTCTTGGAATTTGGACATCCTGATGCATGTTATCAAATTTACCCTGGGGGTAAATTTTGGATAACAGCACCTCCATCTGAAAGAATGCACACTTCTCCAAGTTCCTAAAAAGTTGCTACTCCTGAAGACACTGAAGAACCTGGCAAAGGTGCCCCTCGTGCTCCTCATGCATACATGAGTAAATCAGAATGTCATCAAGGAATATGAGCACGAAGTGATCTAAGAAGGTCCTAAATACCCCATTCATCAAACTCATAAACACTGTGGGGGCATTAGTCAAACCAAAAGGCACCACTGTGAACTCATAGTGGCCATATCTCATACGAAAGGTGGTCTTATGAATGTCCACCTCTGAAATCCTCAACTGATGGTAGCCTTAATTGAGATCAATCTTAGAGAAAACTATGGCTCCCTTCATCTGATCAAACAAATCATCAATGCGTGGAAAGGGATAATGATTCTTAATTTTTACCTTATTCAGCTAGCGGTAATCAATACACAACCACAAGGATCCATCATTTTTCTTCACAAAAATCACTCGTGCACCCCAAGGGGATACACTAGGATGGATAAGGCCTTTCTCCAAAAGGCCCTCAAGCTGTAACTTGAGCTCATAGAGCTCTAGGTGTGGTAATTCGATAAGGTGCTCGTGAGATAGGCTCTGCTCCTAGAACCAGGTCTATATAAAAATCAATCTCATGTGGGGGTGGTAACCCCGGTAGCTCCCCCAGAAAGACATCTGCAAACTCTCTCAAAAAGGGGTGATCATCTAGCAATGGTCCACTAGACCCATCCTCTGATCTGTCACTGACTGTAACAACATACATCTGGCAACCCCATCACACACACCACTTAAGCTGCATAGCAGAGATGGTACGAATAGAAATGGGTCTCCTAACCCCTGAAATCACTGACTCAACTCCTAAATCATCTACACAAGATATAATCTTGTGGTAACAATCCACTCTGGCCTTGTGTGCCGACAACCAATCCATACCCAAGATGACTCCATATGAGCCCAAAGGAAGGATACAGAGATCTGAGGTAGTGGTGAAAGGTCCCAAATCCACCACACACTCCTTAACTAAGGAGTCTACTGAGATCTTGGCTCCAAAAGCCATCTCAACATCCCAACTATGACCCTGCCTAACTACCACTAGCCTGCATCACTCTACTAAAGATGGTGCAATGAAAGAATCAGAAGAACCAGAATCAAACAAGATGGAGGTAGGAATACCACCAATGCTACCTGCAGTCTCAATAATTATACTGTGATGCTCTTCCTGGTGGTTCTTGACCACTGCATACATCCTATGACTGTGCCCCATATCACCAATAGTAGGCTCTGAGATCTGTGTCTTACCCTTGTTATTAGGGTTCTGTGGGTAGTCTCTCCAAAAATGTCTGGTAACACCACAACCAAAACAACCACCTGATCCTCTCCCCTGTGTAGCAGGTCCAGTAGGTACTCTGGAGGTCTATGGTGTGGATCCTGATGATCCGGCTATGGTCTGCTGAGGTCTCTGCTGGTGAGCTCCTGCTGAGTGAGCTCTCTGGGCACCTTGTGTCCTGATGGGACCCCTAGGAGGAGGCCCCATACTCTGACCTCTTTGTGCATCAAATCTCTGTGGAGGTCTATAAGGTGGGTAGGACTACTGCTGCTGCTGCTGGGGTCTAAAATATGACTATGTTGAACCCTATCCACCATGAGGAAGAGGTACTGACCCCCTCGATCTATTGTCCTGCATCTGTTGTATGCGGCTCTGGACTCGGTCTCTAGCCTGTTGGGTCTTTCCCCAAGTCTCCTATGCTATATAGGCCTTCTCAATAGGCCTCAGCTAATGTTTGTGGACAATGGATCCACACTGCACCTCTAATGTCTAGGTTCAGGCCTCGGATGAACCTGTGGATCTGCACCTACTCATCCTGCATGTAACCAACATACTGGAGTAGATCCAGAAATCTACTCTCATACTCAGCCACTGTAAGAGATGCTTGTCAGAGGTCATGGAACTCATCTATCCACTATTGTATGAACCTCCGTGACAAATATCTATTCTGGAAATGCTCCTCAAAGAGCTCCTAGGTAACTGTCTCAGAATCAACATGGAGCTTTTGCTCCTCTGTCCTCCACCAGACACCAGCTCCATCCCTCAGTAGATGGATCGCAACACGAGATTTTGTGTTGCTAGAACAAGGACAAAGCTTGAAGCATCCGCTCAAGCTCACCAACCAGGCCTCTACCTGAAATCCACCTATGTCACCAGAATAATGTGATGGTCGAAGCTTCAGGATCTCCCTGATGTGATCTGCAGCTGTGGTCTGACGGCCTCTAGGTCTCTCTACATGCTCATCCCTAAGCCTAGGGCTCTGAGACCTCTCTCTATGTCCTAAAACTCGGTCACCCTGTCCCCTCTATGGTGACTCTGCCCTGGCTGACTCTGCATGGGAGTTCTCTCCTCCATGCTCCTCGCTAGGTCAAGGAGATAAATGACCCTCAATGGAAGGTACTCTATCATGTCTGGTTGTACATGTCCTCCTACTGATCCTCCATGTAGAGTGGCATTAACATCCTGAAGAGTCTGCAAAATCTAGGGTAGGATGGCTGCTACAACATGATCTGGTGGTGGTAAGTCTAGGTCTATGTGAAAAGACCCCTCGTCCCGTCTGCACCTCCTACACAGACCAAGGCGAGAGTTAGTTCATTTTTCTAAGTTTTATTCAATTTCCATGTTTACTAAAATATGTAATTTCTAACTAAGTTGCTTTCTAGATTTAAAAGTGTGATAGGTTTAAGTTTCATGTCTCAAGTTTTCTAGTGTGCCCAATGGCCCAATATTTTGAACCAATGCTCTGATACCAAGTGTAACACCCACTAAAAACAACCCACTTGAGACCCAAGAAACAACCTAGGATTAGTTAGGAAAAAATTATGGAATAATTTTTTTTTTGTTTAAAAGAGTCTACAACCAGGTTACAAGGCAACAATTGTCACTAACAAGTTCCAGAACAATTCTAATCCACTAGAACATACTTTTCTTTTATTAACAATTATTAGAGGTCATAAGGTCCAAAATTTAGGGTTAGAAGGTTCAATTAGGTTCAGAGGGTAAATCTTCACCATACCCACTCTCTAACAAGATTAAAGTTTCAACTTGATTTTTCTCACACTTAATGCATTCAAAAATATTCCCTAAATCATTCCCATTGGATAGGAAATTTCCTCACCTTTCCATTGATATAAATAATTCCTCCTAACTCCTCATATTTCTCAAGTTATGGGCCGACGGGCCTTGGGGTGAAAATTTTCCCCAAGAGCGGGCCTGCGGGCCCAGGGGTGAAAATTTTCCCAAAGGGTGGGTTGGCAGGCTACGGGGAGACTTTTGGAACATTTCCCATGTGGGGGAAAAAAATAACTTTACACCCATGCACCCGTGGGTCTGTAAGTCCACAAGGGACACGTGGCGATTCTCAAGCCAGCGCGGGGAGAGCGGGGCCATTGGAGACGTTTGGGAGAAAAATTCCCATGCGGGGCAAAAAGCCAACATTGCGCCCACAAGTCCGCAAGCCGCAAGGGACATGTGGCATCACCTAAGCCAATTCGGGGAAAGTGGAGTGGTGGGGAGAAATTTTGTTTAACGCCCTAAAGGGCTAAGAGGGTAACATTGACCCACGCCTCCATCGGCTCCTCATGCCACGTGGCCGCTCCTGATTGGCTGCGGGTCAGCGGGATGGCGGGGAAAACATGGAAAATTTTCCCAAAATTTTCTAAAACACAAAAAGGAAAAAGGGACTCGCTCCTCTTCAGATGCCTCATGATGCCACGTGGCATCACCTGATTGGTCGCGGGCCGGCGGGGAAAACTTGGAATATTTTCCCAAAATTTTTCTGGATGCGCTAAGTTTAAAAACGGGTCTGCCCCTCCACCAACACCCTGTGGTGCCATGTGGCAACCTTTGATTGGATGTAGCCGGTGGGGTGGTAGGGAAACTTTGGAAAATTTCCCAAAAAAAAATTCCTAAGCTCTAAGGGAAAAATTCAGGCCCGCGGGCCCGCCAAGGAAATTTTTCCCAATTTTTGACGCCAAGGAAGAAAAACTTCAGAAGGCCATAAATTTTGATAGAGAGCTCAGTTTTTGGAAAAACGAGGACTTTCTGGAAATATATTGATGTCCTCTTTACACAAAGATCATTAATTTTTTATTTTGATAAATTTTAAGGGGTAAATTTTAAGAAAACATGACCTGCAAGATTTTACAGTGCGAACTGGTAAATTTTAACTTGTGAGATTTATTCAATTTGATCTTCTTCCTCTCTCAACATGTCAAATAGACATGGAGAGTTTTTCTTAGGAGGAATTAGGATAATTTTCTGAGGTACATATGTTTGATTGAAATTCCAATTTGAAATTTACAAATTTGACAGCAAAACGACTGTGGAAACTTTGAACTCATTTTTGCCAGGTTTTGAAGTGTTTCCATTACGTGTTTTTGTCTAATTGAATTCGTTTAGGGCCTACTACTTCAATTTAATCATTTAATTTGTTATTTTATTGTTGCAGGTTCGATCTGTGCATTTTTTGTTTAGATAATTGCAAGTTTGAAAGAACAAAACAAAGGGAAAATTTTTAAAGGATCTATTTAATTACTTTCCATCTCCCAAGTGTGGAAATTCATTCAAATCCTAGCCTAATACATTTAGTTGATTCAATCAAACCATCTACGGGCTAAAATGCAAATTTTGATTTCCAATCTTAACATTTTTTTTGAAGAACAAAGCATTATATTTTTCCTCACACGCAATTCTTCTTTTCAACAGAGATTTCAAAACACAATGGATGATCAATTTCAATACAACAATACAGATTGAAAAAGGTAATGCAATCCTTTATTGATTCCAAAATACAACATTACAACCTTTCTTCTTTTATTCCTTCCAAAACATATATTATATACAGAACAAAATAATACATTTTCTTCTCACGTGTTTCACTTTACCACTTTTCAAACAGGGATTTCATAGTGAATGCTAAACATAGATTTCTAATGGAATAACAACATATGGACAAGACAAAACCACTTCCATTAATTTAAATTAACTCTTACAACTTCCTTTCCATTTGGTTTCAAAATGCAACATACAAAAACACGTATCATTCTTTCACATTCTTTCCAAAACAGAATACAGAGTATAACTCTTTTACATTGCAAATTTCCACTTGCAATCAGTACAACATCTTTCCATTACAAACATTTACAAGTTCATCCACTTCAAGTGGGAAAGGTTACAATGAGATTTCATTTCACAAGGGACTGTCAAACTATCTTTTCTCAGCTCCAGAACAACAACATGCATACTCTTCATTCTTCCAATTTGATCACAACAGGAGTAGGGGAAAGGCAACGCTCTCCACCCAACCAAGACATCCAATGAAGAGGAGAATCCATCCTTCTTCATTGGCCCCCGAGCCCCAACCACAATGCAATAAAATATGTGATCCAACTCATGGCAACAACAGGCTTCCACAAACATACAAGCAACATTTTCACAAAGAAACACAGTCCCAAATAGAATGTAGTTTACAACTACATTAAAACATGACAAACAATACAAAGGCTTCATCAAGCAAGCCAAAGGAGCAAGAAGCTATGGGGGATGCTACTTATGCCTCCCAAGGGGGAAAATGGGTATCACCACCTGAGTACAACCCACCATATATATATATATATATATATATATATATATATATATATATGAATATCATTTCAAACCCTGTCATGCCCTTATGCCTCCCCCAAGTACCCCTTATTCCTCACATTTTCTTATGTCTCCCCAACCTCTTATGGCACCCCATAACGAGTAAAGAAATGCAAGTTATTTCTTTGTAAGGTGGAACCCAAATCCCAACTCCCTCCACCCTTATACCTCCCTAAAACACACTTGTGCCTCCCACAAAATAACCCCATAGTCTTCTCCTACACCATTCCTAGGTCATCTACCCAACAACCCACAAATATACCAAAACATTCACACAAGAACATTTACATATATATAAGAAGAGCATTTCAAGAGCCAAGCTCCTACCTCTCCATGATGGAGTTGTTCCAAGTTCTAAAACAACAAGCTTTATCCCAATGCAAGCAATCCAAAACAGCCAAGCACAAGCATGCAACAATCTTCCAAAAACTTCTCCAAGCAAGAGCTCCCAAAATAGCAAGAAAAATTCACCCAAAATGAAGTCTCCAAAAGTGAAGCAACCCAAAACAAGGAAAGAATTCAAATTTTATAGAAGAGGGAAGAGAAGAGGATGAGGAGGATCCATGTAGGATGCCACATCACACATCCTCAACCCAACCCCCAAAATTCAACTTCATTCTCCAATGCATAATAAATAAGTGGGTGAATAATATGACAGTTCACTTACACACTCAAACAAGCCCATACCCCATAAGGACTGAAATTAAATTAAGTAAGAAAAGTGCAATTACAACATTCAACTTGACTTGTAAAAAAATGCATAAAAAAGGTCTAAATCTAACCCTCCAACCATAGGCAAGGTTGGTATGTAAATTTAAGAGGCATGGGACAAGTTTAACTTGTCCCACAAGCCTCCAAAATCAGCCTCCAAGGACAAATTCGAATTTCCAAGAAGGTGGAGTGTTTCACACTCAAAAGTTAACTTACACATCACTTACAAGGTCACTTACACATTACTTACACATTCTTACAACACTTTAAAACATGGCCAACAACTCTATTAATTACATTTTTATGACATATTTTAATTAATTAACTAAACAATATGATTACTCACAATATTAACACCACATTAAATAAATAATGAAAGGGTAAGTGCAACCACATAAAACACATGCAAAAATTAAACAAAAGGGACCAAATAAAAGAAAAACATAAAATCCCTTGGTCACATTTAAAGGTGATTCCCCCCATGGGAATCCCTAACAAAAATACAAACACACACAACAAATACTAGTTGCCATGGTGACCTTGTTGAATTCATCTAGAATTCCAATGTGGTTGGTCTCCAATCCCCCGATGTTTGTTGTGATATTTTAACCTACAAAACAAAAATACCTCCTTCGGCCTCGTGGCCATATCAGAACATCCAAATGAATATAAATATAATTTCAAGATCATTCTATATATCTATATCTATATAATTTCAAGATCATCAATATATATGTGAATCACAACAATTATCACGACAATCAACAGTATCACTCACAATTTCATTAACAACTATATCATCATCAATTTTAATCCAATTTTCATTTTCTAGGTCTAATCAAAATATCCAATTATTACAAGTCCGAACAACATCCATCATATAACCATGTCCAACAGTATATCATCATCAACATATAAAATGTCTCTAATAATCATCATGCATCATAACTGAATCAAGTCAACAATAATCCATGATCTAACATTTAACATCATACTATAATAAAGTCCATAATCATGTCCATAATATAATCAACAGTATCATGATTAGTATCAAACAGGTGGTGGAGTTCTTCTAACAATATATTTAGCAACCTACCTTCTTTAGTTACTTCCACAACAATTTTCTACTTTGGTTCAGTAGAAGAGATAAATATTGTCTACTGGTTGTTTCTTGTTATTCCAAGTGATGACACTCATACCAAACTTGAAAACATATCTAGATATAGATTTTCTATCTATCATATGATCAACATGGTTAGAATCAAATAGACATATAACAAAGAATCATTAGAATGAAAATATTTAAACTATAATTTATAACACCTTTAATATATTTTAAGATTATTTTATCCAATTTATAATAATCCTCGTATGGATCTTGTATAGATATAGAAACAATATCTACTACATAAGAAATATTAGGTTTAATAATAGTTAGCTAGATTAAACTTCCAACAAGAAGCATGTATAAGGTAGGGCTGGATTTGAGACATGCAATATTGGGATAAGTTTTATACCAAATTAAATAAGAATAGGCATAGGCTTACATAAATCATATTAAATCTTGTAGGAAAATCAGAAGCATATTGAGATTGCGAGACAATAATAGAGTTACGATCCTAGAAAATAGTCATGCCTAAAAAATAATGGAGTAGACTTGAATCAATAATTCAAAAATATTGTTTTAAATTAACTTTAATATTTAAGAATTAAACTGTGTTGAGTGTTTGTAATAATAAGATAATCAACATATAGAATAATTGAAAATATCTTATTATATTCAATTTTCACAAATAGATCATTATATAAAAAATAATTAGAGAAACAAAGATCTTTGAAGAAACTATTAATTTTAACATACCATGATCAAATAACTTTTTTTAAACCATACAAATAGTTTTTAGTTTACAAACATACATTTCTTTTCTAGGTTCTTTGAATCTTGTGGGTTGATTTATATAGATTTCCTCTTTGAGATCACTATTTAGGAATGTGTTGTTCACATTCATTTGGTGTATTTCCTAGAGTAGATAGAGCTAAGAGAAATCCAACTATGCTTATTTTTTGTACAAGAGCATAAGTTTCCACATAGTCAATCCTATTTTTCAGTTAACCCTTGAGCCATTAACTTAGCATTAAATTTTTCAATTTCACGTGGAATTGTATTTAACTTTATATAGCCAAAAGGATCCAATGATACTTATTTTTGACAGAGGAAGTAATAGTTCCCAACTTTTATCTTTAATATTTATGTTTTACTCAAATTCCATGGATTCTATTTGTCTTTTGTCTTGGTTTGCCTCTTCTAAATATTGAATTTGACACTCATATAAGGTTATTAAGGAATGGTAAGTGTGTTGAATTCAAGTCATTTTTTTGAGTGTATTAGGACAAGAATTCTAAATGAGAGGTTGAAGCCATTTAGGATTTTTAGATGTAACCACATGTTGTGATATCTCCCCCTCAACATTAGGGATGAAATAGTTTGGAATACGATCATCATCCTTTAAGGTATTTTTTTCTTCATTAAGAAACACAAAAGAGGGTTCAAAGGAGGGTACACAAAAATATTTTTCAAGGAATTAAATATTCCTATTTTTAATGTTCTCATGTTTATATGGATCATATACTCTTAATCCTTTATTCTTCCTCTATAGTAAACAATAATGCAGGAAGAGGAGGTAGGATCAAAAAAATTCTTTTACCCTTGTGAATGAAAATAGAAGTAGGGCTACCAAATATTTTTAGATGAAATACATTTGGTTTATTTTTCACCCAAATTTCTAGTGGTGTGGTTTGATACAATTGTTTTTAGGAACCCCATTTAAGATATGGAAAATCATATTCATTCTTTCTCACAGAAACATGGGGACTTGAGAAAAATGAATCATTATCCTGACCATTTATAAAATAGCCATATTTTTTCTTTCTGTAATTAAAAATAGTCATAGGAGGTGAAAAGTGCATCAAAATATTTACTGACATATGGATAAGTGCATGGAAATGGGGGACTAAAAGGGGGTCAAAAGTGGACACATTTTTCTTGAAATTAGTGAAACCTGAAATTCATCTAATAATTTGGCATGCATATGCTCAAATTTTGACAAATTGATAAAAAATAGTACCGTAAAGCTTGGAATATCATTTCTAAACTACTATTTTTTGAAAATGGTGAAGATTAAGAGGGTCAAATGTGGTGTGCACTCAAATTATGTCTATTTTTGTGTAAAAAATAAACAAACCTATTGTGTGTGCACCCACCCATTTTTTGATTTATATAAATTATTTTTCAAATCCCTTCAATGGAAAGTAAGATAAGACCATGTAAGAGGTTCCACTAATTTTTCATAATTTTTTGATGAATATAATTTTTTGTATTAATTTTCAAATTGCACACATACTGAAAATGAAATATTTGTGTGTACGCCCTCATAACTTTGAGAAAAAAGTCATTTTTAAGTGCATGTAGAATAAAGTTTAGAAGAGGCATTTTTTGTTTTTTTTTGAAATTTGGATGAAAAATTCATAAATTTTGTACAAAAATGTATGCATACATTTTGATATTTTTTAGATAAGATAAAAATGTTTGGTTTTAAACGGGGACCAAAAACCCCATACATAATAGAAGAAGTTTTTAAACAAAAAATAGCAACAAAGCCAAGGAGGCAGAGTAAAAAAATCTTGACAGCCAGGCCCCCACAAAACAAAGCCAGACTAAAAAAATTTCATATTAACAACAATTTTTTGGAAGTAACTAAACAAAGACCAAAAATAGGAAAAAACAACAAAAAAGATAAGGGCTACAAAAATCCCGCCATTAGTTCTCAGTATCCCTACTTTGGGTCCTGGAGCTCGGACTGCCATCTTTCAAACCTATCACTTTGATAATGAATCTCTTTTGGCATTTGACCTCTTGATTCTTAGTATGAGTTCCAACATTAACCTCCTCTTGAGACTTACCCTGATTGTTGGCCCAATAACCATACCTGAGCTGTCACCTATGTATCTGTCTCATCACTGTTAGAAGAACTCATACTCAACTTCATGTTGTTTTTGGCCTCCTCAGAAGAAACCTAGTTTTAAAGCAGAGAAATCCATTTTATTTGTATAATTTAATCCACATAAATCCCTCTGATGGTTATGTTCTGGGTTTCAATCCTTTGATGACAATATTTCAGCTCTTGTATGAGGTTTTTGTTAACAATGAGAATAGTATCCATTGTGGACTCATCCCTCATCAGTTTGGCCTCCCAGTCAGCAAGCTCCTAATCCCTCTTGACTGGAACTTTCCCCAAATTCCTAATCACCTTCTTGAGATTACACAAGGCATCCGTAACAACCTCAATGGGATCAACACAATTTTTATTCTTCTTGATTTTATTGAGGTGAGAAGCAAGGGTTTCCTGGTCATAGAATCCTGATCCTTGACTTGATTAGGGATGACAGGTTTGCTTCTTTGGACCAGAAGAAGAATGAGGCCTTGGTGAAGGGGGATATCCACCTTCTTTTTCTTGAAATCCTTGATAGTTGAGAGGAGTGACCTATGGAGGAAGAAAGCTAAGCTCATAGTCTGGTCATGACATAGAAAATTGAGGATGGACAGGTGGTGAGTAAAGATTTTATGGAATTTTCCTTCAAGAGTCAAATATTTCATAATAACCAGGTAGACATCAGCCCATCTATCTAGCAGGAAGGTGCGAGCAATACCATCGTCATATGCAATAATGTTTTCCCCAGCTTCAAAGAAAGTAGAAATTTCATGTTTCTTTCTAGATTTGTCTTTAAAAAAATTTAGGCCTTCAGTTTTTAACCCAGTGATCTCAGCTATGGAATTCTCAGAGACATCAATATGAACCCCTCTAAAAACAAAACCACCATCCTTTAATGAAATTCACAAAATCGACAGAAAGGTCAGGATCATTACCTTGGAGCGATGAATGTATCTAGTGAGACCGCCTTTATGCAGCAATTTCCACAGAGCCACATCGTTCTTGAGGTGAAGAAAGGTAGATGGTTTAGTATGCAACCTATCACCCCCATGAAGCTAGCAAGAAAGTTGATGTTTTTCACACAGACACCAGAACTTGACTGATAGAAAATGGAGAAAAAAGAAATGAAATGAGAAAGGGAAATTTTCCAAAAAGGAAAAGTCCTTTCACAACCCCAAACATGTGAGCTAAGGGTTTCATCATATCATAGCCTCCCACTTTGTGTCTTCATTTATGATTTTATTATCCTATCCCCAAGGTATATGTGTGTTATTCCATGTCACCAAATCCACCATGGAATTACCTTTCTCGGCCAACGCATCCCCCAGATTTTTCCCATCATGGTACGTGTGTTAAATGACCACCTGTTCAAATGATGTGAGCATGGCACGTGCCTCCATTATCAAATGATTTAGTTTCCATCCACATTTACTACTACCTTAGAGGGCATTAATAATGCACATTGAATCACCTTCAATGATTATATTTTTAAGCCGTAAGTCTTTACCCATTTTAACACCCCAAAGCATAGTTCTCGCTTCAAGCACGTTGTTAAAGTGATTTCCTATGGGTCCCATGTAGGATCCTAAGCATCTCCCGCTATGATCTAAAATGAGACCACTGCCACTAGCCACTTTAAGCCGTCAAAGTTGATCTTGAAACTTCCTTCGGGTGGTTTATTCCATTTAACATCTTGTTTCAACCTACTCTTACTGGTGCTAGAGACAACAATGTCCATCCTTTTAATAATTTCCTCCTCCCACTTAGGGCTAGCATGAACATGTTTGGTTTTAATAATCCTAACAATGTCCTTAAAATCATGTGTTATTTTATCAACAACCTTACACAACCTCACTAATTTTTTCCTGAAGATCCTATTGCTACGTTCAATCCATATACTCCACAAGACATGTGGAAAAGCCAGTTTCCAAATTTTATTGACCATATCATTATTAAAGTTGAAACTACACTTCTTAGGTAAAAGGGCCACATCTCTCTGGAAGGACCAATTGAATTTTGAAAATGTAGAGGATCTCAGTAAAAACTTGATATGAGAAAGGGCATTCCAGAAATATGTGACTGATGGATTCTTTCTTGTCCATGCATAAACCACATCTGTTTATGATGATCATTCCCCTGCATCTGAGTCTATCCAAAGTGAGTATCTTACCTTTTATAACTTCCCAGAAAAATATATTGATCTTAGGGATGAGAAAATTGTTCCAGACCTTCCTCCAAAAAGGACTTTGAGCAAAGTTATCAAGAATTGACAAGTAACCCGATTTAACTTTGTAATACCTGGTATTTGTGCTTCTCCATATGATCTCATCCTAGAAACTATTTAGAGGAATGTAGATGTCATTAAGTTTCCTATTTAAATCATGAAAAGGTTGGATATCACCTTGATAGAAAGAGGGGGGAGAATAGGAATCCATCTTCGGTCATTGTCCCAATAGTTGCAAACCAGAGCTCCCCGCTCAATAGAAAGGACCTGCCATAGCTCACTCCACGTCCTAACAAATTGAGAGCAACATCCTCTAACCAAGGATCCTCCCAGAATTTGATCTGAGACCCGTCACCAAGGTTCCATTTACACCCTTTGATAAGCAGCTTCCTGGTTTGGCACAGATTGTTCTAGAAGATAGATCCTCTGGGCAGCTCCAAATCACTGAAGAAGTCCAAAGTTCCACCAAAGGGCAGAAAATATTTCACCTTCATAATTTTCACCCAGATACCTTATTCTTTGTGAAGTCTCCATCCCACCTTAGCAATGAGGGAATTTTTCATAAACTAAATTTTATTTATCCCCAGGCCACCAATGTCTTTGGGTTGAGTAACCTTTTCCCATGTAACTAGAAGGATTCTATTTTTATCATCCAATCTAGTCCAAAGGAAATGTTTTTGGATACCTTCAATGGATTTCTTGACTCTATTTGGGAGAATGAAAACAGACATGATTTAGATCAGTATGCCTTGCAAACTACCCTAAAGGAGTTGATCTTTACCTGCTTGAGAGAGTAAGGATCCTTTCCATGAAGCCAACTTCTTATGGAATATCTCTATTAGTTTATTCCAACCACCTTCCTCAAGTTTTCTCCCACATAAAGACATTCCCAAATACAAGTCTGGGATATTTTTGATGTTATAGTCCAGGATAGTGGCCAGTCTATACTATTGTTCTTCATCAACAATTATGAAGTAGCAAGAACTTTTCCTGAAATTTATTTTCTCTCTGGTAGCTCTTTCATAATTGTTGGTGATACCTTTGATAGTCTTGGCTTCTTGAACAACAACTTGTCCCAGAAGAACTGTAACATCAAAGAAATACTACAGACATTGGTTCTCCACGCCATGGGAAACTTTGACCCCTTCCATGCTACCCTCTCTCTAGGATTTGATGCATAACCTACTCAAGGTTTCAATAACAATTATATACAAAAAGGGGGATAAAGGATCCCCTTGTCTCAGGCCCTTTCAGATTTGAAGAAACCATTAGGTTTCCCATTGATGATAGGCGAGAAACTCATATCTTTAGTACAGGATTGAATCATTTTAATAAAATGTGGATGATATCCCAATCTAGATAAAAGGGAATACAAGAAGTCCCAAGAAACCCTATCATAAGCCTTTTGCATATCCAGCTTCAAAATCATAGTTTCCCTACCTGAAAGCTCCACATAATGAATGGTTTCATGAATAGTGATTATGTTGTCCAAAATTTGTCTTCCTGGCACAAAGGCCCCTTGGTTGGGAGAAATGAAATTACTAAGAGTCTCTCTTAGTCTGAAAGCTAAAAGCTTGGATAGGATCTTATAAATGGTGTTACACAAGTCTTATGGGTCTAAAATCACCGAGATCCTTAGCTCTAGGGTTTTTAGGTATGAGAGCTAAAAAGGTATGGTTGATTTGTTTGAGAACACAACCTAACCAGAAAAATTCTTGGACAACATCGATGACATCAGTCTTGACAATATCCCAATAGATTTGGAATAAAAAATCTAGAAACTTGTTTGGACCCAAGCTTTTGTCACCTTCCATAGCATCCAGAATACCTTTGATCTCCTCTTTAGAAGGGATAAAAATAAGCTCCATATTCTCACTTTGACTGATAGCAAGCTTGAAAAGATTTAGAATCTCTTCTTTGGTGACCTCATCATTAAGAAGATCCTCTGCAAAGAGGTTTTTGAAAAAGGAAATAATGGTGGAAGCTATTTCTTTGTCCTCAGTGACCAAATCCCCATTTTATTTCTTGAATTCTTGAATACAAAGTTTGTTGGCTTTAATAGTCATAGAAGTATGAAATAATTTGGTGTTCTGGTCCCCTTCCTTTAGCCAGGTGATTCTCGATTGTTGTTTCTAGTACACCTCTTCCCTATGCAAAATATTGTGATAGTCATAGAGAAGGATCTTCTCTTTCACTTTATCCTCAGAACTCCACTCCCTTGTTCCATATTTTCTTCAAGAATTCTGAGATCCTCTACTATTATGATTTTTTGAAGGAATATGTTTCCAAAAATATTCTTGTTCCATATCTTCAAGATTGGTTTTAATATTTTTGAGCTTGGAGGTCACCTTGAACATGTTGTTTCCTTTCACCTCTATACTCCACCAATCCTTAATTCTCTGTTCCAAGTCTGGATGAGTATTCCACATATTTTCAAACCTGAAAATTCTGCTGATGGGGTTCCCCCTAACACTAATTTTGAGGATAAAATGATTTTGATCCGACCCGATCTGTGGAAGAGAAGATAAGTAATATTGTTGTTCCTGAATCCATTGAGTGTTAACCAAGAAATGGTCCAGCCTAATTTCGATTAAGTTAACCCCTTCTCTCTTGTTGGACCATGTAATTTGGAGCCACTAAGGTTCAAATAAATTAAATCATTCCACCCCATGAAGTTACCAAGATCCTCCATACTCTCAGTGAAAACATTAATACCACCTTTCTTTTCAGACAGAATAAGAGGGGTATTGAAGTCACCACCGATGATCCAGTTTAAGTCACTAAACATTCTTCTGAAGGTGGTCAGATGCTCCCAAATTTCTCTTCTACACATTGTTGTGTTAGGGGAATATATATTTGAAAGAATAAACTATTTTCTAGTACTGACTTCTGTAAAGCAAATAGTTACATAGTGTTGATTATTGATAAGGGGGGAAGCCTTCCAATATATCTCTTTTCCACAAGCACAATAACCCTCCAGAGGCACCAACCAATGGTTGAAAATGAAATCCATAGATTATTTCCAAATAATAGACTGAAAATATCTCATCCTATTTTCATTCATCTTGGTTTCTTGTAGCATTATCACATCAGGTTTCTCTTTAACTTTCAAATCCCTCAAAATCCTATGCTTACTGGGATGATTTAAGCCCCTAATATTCCAAGAAATGTAAATCATTTATGGTGGAAGGATTTCTTACCTATATTTAATGGTTTTTGATGACCCTCCATGATGTCTTTCTTTGTCACCTTGTCCCTTTTCCCCCTTTCTGATGGTCTTCTTGGCGAGGCCTTATTAGCCCCAGCATCTACCTTGGATCTAGTTCTAGGTGTTTGTATTTGATTTACAGATGGCCTAGACTCTGAGATGTGAAGATCTGAGCACACCTTAGTTGGACTATATTTTACTCCTTTCTTTTCTTCCATACTTCCATCTTGCGTTGCTTCCTTAACTAGACTAACTTTGGCTCCTTCCTTACCCTCCAAGCTACTAGTTTGGATCACTTTCATCATCATCTCCAAATCCCCCTATTCCCATTAAACATCCTCCTCCACTATGGATATGTCCTCCAAATTAACATCCAATATTTTATACATATTTCTTACCAATATTTTTTCCTCCAGTCTTTGGGAAAAGAAACTCGCCTCCAACGAATCTGGGACTATTGATATTTTTCTAGTATCTTCTTGGAGGTCTTCAAATACTACCATATCATCATTAATTACAAGTTCTTGGACCACTTCCTTGTTTCCTGTCCTTATTATGACCTTCCGTTTCCAAAGTATTTTCTGGATATTTATCTTCGGTGACTTGATCCTTAGTCTCCAATACTTTTGGGTATCTTCCTCCATGAATGGTTGATATTTGATGGTCTACTTCAAATTGGTTGGCATAGGTCCCTTACCTTTTAAACCTCTTTCACCTTAGGACATGTCTTGATATTATGACCCACTTTAAAGAAGGAAAACACATAAAAGGGGGAAACTCATAGTTGATCTTCAAGTTGAGGAATCCCCGGGGAGCCTTGATCTCAATTTTTCTTGGCAGTGGTGTTTCTGGGGCCACATTAACACATAACTAAGAAAATAAAATCCTTGTTCTGGTACAGGTGATCGGATCAATTATAACCAGGGTACCTATAGCCTTAGCAATCCCTTACAAGATATCCAGGTCCTAGTATTCCAACGGGAGCCCGGGAAGATGGACCTAAACATGGTATTCTTTGATAACCATATCTAGAGGATTGAATCCCATCTACCATTTTTGAATCAAAACCACAACATGCCCCATGAACCAAGGACTTCTAGCTAAGATTCTTAAGAAATTCTACACTTTTTTATTTTTATTGACAATTTTGTTTATTTTATCTTATATAGATATTTTGTGAATTATTTAAGAATTTTTTGAGATATGAGTGTGTTTGTATTGTTTTTTTATATTTCTAACACTCAATAATTTTTTTTGTCGATTTTCTTGTGGTGAGAAATATATTTGAGAATTATGGGGAGGAGACCATGAAGGAAAACTCTCGAGCAATTGGAAAAACAAAGGGAACAGATGAAAAAAGGGTGTGAAAAAAAAAATGAACACATATTTACAAGAGATTGAATGATGATTCTAAAGACAATATATCATCCTACAAAGTAAAGAAATAATAAAAAAATTAAAACAAGGGAGCGCGTGCAAAAAATATTTGAAAAAAATTAATCAATGTATGGAGACGAAGGTATGTCATCTCTTCCAAATGAAATTGATGGTGCAAAATATCCTCAAACACCAACTGAATCAATAAATAATGAATATTCAATGAATGACAATGTAATTCCAAATTGAAACATATATTTTATACCAAATGACCAACCTATTGAAAAAACACACTTTTTACCAAATTTTAAAGATGAAAAACAAGTAGAAAATCAATAATGTTTATATGATATTCAATAATCATTTTCATTGAAATCACTCATTAAACCTGGTGTTCCTAAGATTTATTTTAGAAATATTGGGGTACCCCTTTAAAATTTTAAGTTTTCAAAAGTTGTGATGAATTGTGTTCATGTTGTTTGTAGCTTTTAGGTTTTTATGTGGTTTGTTTGGGTTATTTCCTTAACTCAGGTGGGTTGCAAGAGTGCATGATGATTCTTCAAGAGGTTACAGGAAGTTTGTTAGGGGTGATTTATGAAATACCCATGTGCTTAAAATTCCCTCAAAATATTCAAAAAGCCAAATACTTACTCTCCTAAGCTACCAGGTTTCTCAGAGTGCCTTACTTAGAAGTAACAAGTTGTCCATATTCAAAAACCCAATTTGTATAGTGTTTATTATTTGCGATGTTTTGAAGTGCTTTTGCTTGTCAAAATCAATAAGTAAAGTAGTTTTAAAATACCACAAAACTATCTTAGTTCCTATATGTTAGTGCTAAACTCAAATGATTTTACTTGTGTAGCCTCATTTACCTTGTCCCTTGAAATCCCAAGTGCGTCGGCCTATCACCCAACATCAATTGGGTTCTCACACGAGGTGTGCATGGGCGTCAAGCCCCTCCTTTATGTGAGCTTCATAAGAATGCTTCGCCATTAATGGAGGAATCTTTACATTCAAAAAATACAAGGAGAAGTAAATATACTATATCTAAGCATAGATGCATCATGAAAAGAATATAAGCATTATAATAATACGAAGGAACCCAATTTGAACCATGAGAAAAGTGAACACTAGGGTTTGAACCCATAAACATAGATATACAAAATAGCAAGTCCTATATATTGAAAATCAGTGTTTATAGTAGCCATACTACATCAAAAGGGTCATAGAAAACTGAATAGATCAAGATAATAACATCCTACAACTAGAAACCCTTTATTAATCCCTAGAACCATTACATATTTATCACCACAAGTCCATCATTGCATACATGCTCAACCTCTACACATACCCTATAATATCTAACTCTCTATATGTATTATCCATAGTCAGAATAATGATCCCTTTGTCTAGATCCAAATGCCTCCTTAAATAGGATAGGATTTCTCCTGATCATCATTCTAGAAGCAGGCCCACATGCCAAATGTCATCATATCTTGTTTTACTCAAGTGACCAAGCCATGCATGTTCCAAATAGCCATAACAACCTCCACTTTCCAGCTCGTAACCATAAATATTCCCTAGAATATTCTTTTCTTGAGCCTTAACTCTCCATGTAACAACCTTTCCATCATTATGTTTATCCACAACTTCACATATTTTGCATTTGATGCCCTTTAACTAAAATGTGGCTAAGTCCTTAAACCATTAAACCATTTTCCTGCTCCTGTTTGCCAACCTACCTCTCCTTGTGCGCTTTCACCCATGTTATTTTCTCCATAGTACCTTTCACGCATGCTCATCCTTTGATTTAGGACTTAGTCATTTTTTAGGCTCAACATAACCCCACACTAAACGTTTTATCCTTCCTCAGAAAAAAATCCACCCTCCAACAATCAAAGAATAAAGAATGGAAGGAAAGATTAATTTATACCTAGCTTACACCAAAGAACAATTTTTTTTACTACTGCTACATAAGGATTGGGAAGTCTTTGTTAAAATATGCTTCAATTTTATTCCAAGCATCCATTGCACTTTGCGCATGTTGAAATAAATCCCCTATTAGCGTGTTGACTTCATCAAATGATAATTCTTCACCCTTATCCTTTAGTGTATCAACAATGTTCTTCATTTGTTTGCTAAGGTTGCTCAACGTGTCCATCCTTCACGTGACATGGGATATAATTCCTTTACTGTGTTTTTGATTGAGACCCTTAGGCCTTCAATCACCTCCAACTTCTTCTCAACTTCCACTCTGATTTTGTCCCACTTTTCCCTGTTACCTTTGTTCTTCTCCTGGAACTCCTTCAGGTCCACCTCATGGGTAGTAACCAATATACCTATCACCCTGTCCATGTCTCCACAATTGTCATAGACAAGTTCGGCCATGTGCATCATGGTTTTAAGTGAGGCAAGGAGCTCAGACTACTGAGTTATGATCTCTTCACTATTTGAATTCTCCTCAGCCCTCTATTGCGCCAGAACTTCATCTGTTGTCTCCAATACATGTTGTGGCTTCTCCATTGTGATCAAGTGCATAAAATCCTTCAGGAAGAGAAAATATTACTCATACTTATACTCATGAGGGGCCAAATCTGGGAAAGCTAAAATGATGGAGTCTTAGATAGTCTCTACCATTCTTGTAGGCTTCGTGCACACACTTTCTCCTTTTCTTCCCTCAATTCATCCTTTAGCTATGTAATGATGGGATCTCTCTCCCTTTTATCTCCATTGTCTCTCTATATTATCTCCTTATTCTGTTCCTCCAATTCATTCCTCTAGGGATTTGATTATAATATTCCTCCTAAATAATTCGAGCCTCTACTTACTACTAGACACCTTGTTGAGTGCATATTACAGACCTTCTCATTAGTTAGCCTCTAAGTTATCCAACGATAGGATTTACCTCATTAGGGTTTTGTGTCATTTATATCACTACATCCACGCCAACTGTAGAACTCAGGATCATAAAAATTTGACTCAAAATTCCATGACAACATCTTCCTTGTACGTGTGTATGGACTAATTTTCTCCAAAGATGACACAAAAAAGAGTTTTTTCAGTTGACACTATGCTCTGGAATTACATGCGTATAGGATCTTGTTAGGTTCATTAACATAAGTCATGTGTCCTTACACTCACTGTCACTCCTTTTCACAAGTTTAGAGCTACACCTCCTTTGGGAAGCTGACTACTAGACTCTTTTCATTGTCTATGCTCTCTTCTTCTTCTCTCAATATCTCCTCAACATTATGCTCCACCTTCGTTCTCCACCAAGTTCTTTATAATTCCTGTCACTTCCATTTCCATTGTGTCCTTCTAATTGTACTTTGGCCAAGTTTGGTGTATCTTCTGCACATTTTTCCCCACTTCTTCCTCACTTCCTCCCACATTATGAGTCTCCTTCTTCATAATCATTCTTCTCTTTGTTAGATTCATATACATCATGAATATGGGTACTGCTTACCTTCCTCACGCTCTTCATCCTCCTCCTTAGACTCATCACCCTTCACACTTTCCATATCCTCGGATTCTGAACTCTTTGTCACCATATTTGTACTTCTTCTTCATAGGTGATTCTTCTAATCATAGGGGTAATTTCCCTTCTCATATGAATTTTCCTTTATGGGGTACTTATTCACTTTGATTATAAGTACTAGGGTCCAGCGCCTTGACTCCTACGCTTCCTATGATTTGAACTATATTTGCACTTAGCACCCTACTTGCTGGAGTTTCCTCTCTCTTTGTCTCTCCTTGGACACCACATTCTTCCTTCTAGTGTGGTATTCTAGGATGGATACATCATCCTAAACATATGTTCTCATTCTCAAACTTGGGCCTCAGGTATATATATACCCTTGTTGTTTTCTTGCCTTGCAATAGGTATTGACACAAATTTTACCATATGTATGTCATGAGAGACATACTTCTTAACATATGTGCACACTTATTAGGATATATTAAAGTTCAGTCACACAATGCATGGTGATCATAATATACCTCACTTAGATTACATTTAAGTTTCTTGGTCTCCTTTAACCTGTTCACTATGACTTTGAAATTACTTGCGTTGTGAAGGAAAATGGTAGTTTACAGCATGGAATTTTCATGCCATCTATCAGATTAAATCTACCTATGCATAAGTACTGGTATACTACAAAATCAACCTTACCATCCACCAAAGCTTGGTAGCTATTCATGGTATTCTCCATTCTTCCCCAAATGCATTGTGCATTCTCTTTTACCACTTATCCAAATGCACACTTTTTATGGAGTAGTAATTGTATCACAATAGTCTTCATGCATTTACGACCTCAACTATTGGGGGAAGGTTTATCATCAGGGTATTCCCATACACATTTCAGCTCATCCTAGTTCAAGCACTCTAACCTTCAAAAAACATAATAGTTATGAAGGATGTTATCATACATCGACTTATGATCCTGTGTTCTCCCATCCAGTTGGGAAAACTATCTCCAATGCCATATCCTATGTCTGTGAAATCTGTCAAGAGATTGTAATCACTGATAACCATTTTGAACATTTTCTTAGAAATGTATTCCATGCCACCTTAAAATCCCACTATGTGTACTACATCTCCGCCGTACTTCTCCTCATTTAATTTTGGTGAGATACAGTGTGAGTTTTCCATCTTGCATTATTGCCATTAATCCATCTCTGGTAATATCAAAGTAGCATTCGAACCCTTCCTTGGTACTCATATTCTCATCAGGTTTTTTAATAAATGAAATCCTTATGTTGTGCTTTAACACTTGTCTATCCTCTCAATGATCTACTCCTACGAAATTTCTTCAGATAAGTCCAGTGTACCTAGACTCTACAATTGACCCTAACCCGAAACACATTATCCTTCCACTTGTACAACGTAAAAATTTATGGGAATCTAACAAACAACCTCATTTGCACATGCTTGTGTACTCCATTCTACTCTGGTTCAGAAATCTACCAAATTCTCCACTTTGCATGTAAATCTTCACATATTCTTCACAAGGATGCCATAGTTCACAAGATCTCTTTAAAAAAATGCAAGGTAAAAAGAATAACTCATACCCCGACCTTCTATTTATAGCCTTGTTGCTTTTTCCACATTAACTCCCATGCCACCTACCACCATACAATCTGGCATTAAATTCATATTTATAATCACTAAGCACCATCCTCTTGCACATGTTGTGTCTAGCACTCTTTCCCATTAGAATGCACAAACTGGGTGCGTGAAACTTCCAAAACCTTCTAGCACGTCAAAAACTTTCATCAACCACATAGTACCTTGTGTGCTGCTCATAATGCCTGAATTCAATCTTCTTTGTGCAACTTAATCCAATTTCTTGTCACCACCTACCTCATGTTTTTTCTACGCTATTATCCATGTAGTTGGTTTTTTTAAAGCTTTTGACACCAATCTCCATGCACAATAACCTCTGCTACGTGTGCTCCTTTGAACCCACGCGCTTTTGAATTTCTAATCCATGCCTTTAATCAACATCACTCCCAACACTTTCTTCTTACTGCATTATTCATTGAAACTCTTCTTTACACTATCCACCCCACACTAAATAGGATGTGTGGTCCTCTACACATACCAAAAACCTCCATTCATGATAGTAACTCCATTATACCCTGGTATCACAAATCTTGCACCCACAACAAATCGAAATAAAATACAAAGACAAAGAAACGATGACAAGGAAACACATATAAAGGAAAATGCATTAAGGGAAATCCTAAGCTAAATGGAAATACTACCTTATTTACAAACACATGATAAGACTTATTTATAGTAGGGCTTAAACCTACTCCTATTAAAGATAACTGGGAAACCATGTGCCATCCTACTACTTGTAACTGGTAAGCACCTAAATCAAGTATATAAGTGACATAACATATGGTCCCAACCAATGCACCTTAAGTTTCCCTAGGTGGCGCAAAAACTTTGAATCATACAAAGAACCATCTGCCCAACCTCAAACTTCTTGTTTTTAATATGATGATCATGTCATGCCTTTTGTCGCAGCTTTCTCTGCCATGTTTACTAGAATCCATAGGCAATGAGTGCACCTCTCATCTATCTACATAAGTTTATCAATGCACTCTTCTAATGCTTGTTCATCAGCCAATCCTCCTATGCGTGTAATATGCAGAGATGGTAACATGAATTCCAGAAGAAGAAATTCCTCCACACAAAACACCAATTGAAAAGGTATGACCTTGTTCAACCTTTTATAAGTCATGTGATATTCCCATAGTACTACTGAGACTTTATCATCCCATTCCCTCCATCCGACATCACCAATCTTAGTTAATGTGTGGCTCAGTATTCTTATTAAATGCCTCAACAGTTCCATTAGCCTAAGGGTGATAGGGCATATTTTTGTGATGTGCCACCATAAATTCTTCCAACAAGATTTTAACAATCTCATTTAAGAAATGTGTACCCCTATCACTCATTAAACTCAATGGACATCCATACCTACTTATTATATTTTCCCATAAGAACCTAGTTGTTGTAGCCACTGTGTAATCCTTTGTAGGCACCACTTCTTCCCACCTTATAAGATAATCTGTGCAAGTGATAACTATATCATGAACCTGTCCTACACATGAGCTAGGGAAATAGGACCCACAAAGTCAATTTCCCACTTTTCAAATGGCTCTCCACTAGAAATAGGTCTTAATGGCATTTCATCTCTTCGTCTTGGCTTACCAAGGTACTGGAAATGGTCACAGGCCTTGCAATACTCTATACAATCCTTATAAATTGTCTCCCACCAAAGGCCTGCCAATAGGATCTTGCATGTGGTTGCATTCCCTACATAGTGACCTCCTACAATGCCACCATGTGCTTCCTCCATGATTGTAGTACGCTAATCATGTTCTAACAAACACCATTGTAAAACCTCATCCTAACCTAGATTTTATAGGTCTCCACTGATCAACATGTAGGGTGTGGCACATATAACTAACTGCTTCTTCTCTAAAGCCTTCATTCCTGTAAGCACCACACCCATTCATAAGAAAACAACAATATCCTCCAAATCAAAGGGCACACGTTGCAATCTAAACAACTGTGCATCTTACATTGTGTCCTCAATGCTTTTCTCATCCTTTCCTGAGTTAATCTGTGATAGATGGTTAGGTACCAAGTTTTTCTTTCCAGGTTTTACCACAACCATAAATGTCAAATTCCTGAAACAATAAGACCCATTGGTATATGCACCCTTTAAAAACAAGCTTGTTCACCAAGTATTTGAGCGTCATATGATTAGTGTAGAAAATAAAGACAGTTCTAATAAATACTGCCTAAAATTATGCAGCACATAGATCATAGATAATTCCTCATGCTCCATACGTTGTATAATTATGTTCTATGCTGGAGTTAATTTCCTACTAGAAAAACACAAGGGATGGTCAACAGTCCCCTCTCCAGGTTGTACTAATACTACTCCAATTTCCATACCTGACATGCATCAACATGAACATGAAAGGGCTTATCCCAAGAGGGAAAGCACAAAATGGGTGTAGTAGTAAGTTTCTCCTGTCAAGTGTGTTAAAAGCCACCTTGTTGCACCTCTCCCCAATGAAAATTATTCTTATGTATCAAAAAATCTTCCAATGGTGAGGCAATATTGGCATAAGCCCTTGATTAATTTTCTATAATATACCTTCTACCCTAAGAATCCATGCACTTCTCTTTGACTGGTAAGCTCCTCCAATCCAAAGATAACATCCACTTTTGTAGGGTCTTCAAATAACCCTTCCTTGCATATGATGTGACATATTAAAGTGCCAAATGGGGTAGCAAAGAAACACTTCTTAATGTTAAGAGAGATACTCAAATTCCTGCATCTCTCAAACATCAATATAAAATTGTCACAATGGTTTCTTACTAACCCATACATTATCTAATAATCTAGGTAAACTTGTAGAAACTTATGGATGTAGTCTTGAAAGGTTTGTAATACAACACATGAAAATATAGCAGGCACGTTCTTCAATCCAAAAGGCATAACCGTATAATAAAAACTTCCACATTTAGTGGTGAAAGTATAATTGTCCTGGTCTTCCTTCACAATCCTCACCTAGTGATAACCTAAAAATCCATTTGTAAAAGAATAGATCTCTCACCCTACTACTCCTTCCAAGATCTCCTTAGTAAATGGGGTTGGAGAAGGATCTATGACACACACAAAATTCAAATCCCTATAGTCAACACAAATCCTTATCCTTCCATCCTTTTTAATAATAATTACCATCAGGCTCACCCACTTAGATTCTTCAATTACCTCAATGATACTGGATTCTATCATCTTGTCAATCTCCTCTTTAACCTTGACGCCTAGATTCAGATTCATCCTATAAGGTTTCTTCAAAATTTGGCACACCCCCTCTTTTAGCTTAATCCTCATTTCCCCTAGTGAGTGGTTAACTCCCTTAAGCTAATGGTACCCCCATGGGAATACATGTTGGAAGTCATGTAACAGTTCAACTATTTTTGAAACCTCCTGGTCCGACCAGTAATCTCCAATGACAGCTTCCTTTGGCTCTATCTCTGTACCAATGTTAACTTTCTTTGTTTTCAAGGGCTCATGGTATGTGCACACTTTCTCATCTACTATATCTAATACTTCATGCATACCTTCTATATGGTTAACATCCAAGTTTTCCACTTCCTCATCGTCTATCAAATAGACTCACTTTCTTTTTTCTTTCTCCAAGAAGGTGCACTCAAGTTGTACTTCCTCTGTCTATTCTTCTGGTTCTTCTATGAAGCATGCCCCCAAATCATGTTCTCCAAACAAGTTCTAGATTCAGTCCTTAGCTGTGACACTATCTCCCGTAGTAAGTGACTTGAATACCTGTAACGCCTCATTCACTGATGGCTTCGAACTTTGATACTCAAAAGTTTGAATAATATCCGTTGTCAGTTCCTACCAGTTTCCCATCTAACGATGCATCTCTGAATGAATATACCATGCACCTGCGCAAACTTTTAGGGTGGAATAGAACTTATGCACCCATAGTGAAGGAGGAAAGGCTTCCGCACCCATCATCCAGGTTCTCTCACACTCTTGGACATGGAATGAGGCAGACTCATTTCCATGATAGTTTTGTATTACAAAGGGTGAATTTCTCCTCAAAAACCTAACAGAGAGCACAATTCTCACTTCATGCCATTATAGATGGTTATCTCAATGGGTCACCCACCAACGCATTGTCATTCCGTGAAAGGTATAAGTTAGCATATTCTTCCTTTCTGTCTGATAGGTCCCATGTGCCTCCATCGCACGTATAAAGACATCAAGGTTACCCTCTCTAGTGTATATGGGTATCTGATTTCCTCCCAGGTGCCTAATTGAGTGTGCCTTAGCAATGTGAGTCATGGTGCCCTTCAATTATCTCCCAATAAACTCATAGGTCCCGTTCACCCAATTGTCACATGAAATGCTAGTTGTATCACTCATGGACTGAGAATCTTCCCATTGAATGACTCCTTCTCTTGATGGATGAATAGCCTCAGGTTCTCTAATGGTGCACACATTTATTTTATCCAATTCCTCTTCTCCTAAGGGTTACACATAGGGTGCAGACCTTCCATCCATCAGTGGAATAATGACGCGCTCCTCTTTTTTCTCGAAACTTATGTACCCTTTGTTAAAGTGTAAGTCATCATTATTTTTATAGCACCAGGGGCATCCAAGTAGGGCTAAAAAGTTATTTTCCTTGGTAATTTATAAGACTTCAAAGTCTCCAGTAAACTTTTCCCCTTGGATGGTTATGGATGCATCATTTAATACTCCAACGAGCATAGATTTCGTCTTATTTTCCATATACAACACATTCAAAGATGGATGTAATTGGGGTCTTCCCATCTGATGTCATACATCTAAAGTGAGAACATTGATCTCAGCACATGTGTCAATCAGAATGTTTCTCAAGAGCGTTCCATCCACAACTGAATTTAATGTGATTTCCTTTTCATAATCAATACTATGAGGGGGTAGATTAGCATGCAAAACATGTCTCTCAAACTCACCTCCAGTGCATGGTACTTTTTATCTTAGCCACTCTCCTAAGAGAGGGATAATATTATCTTGGCGCAACATCTTACACACCTCTCTAACCTCATCCATATCCTTCTGGGTGACCTGAACACTCTTATTTTGCTCCAACTTCCTTGATTTCTCCTTTAAACATTGAATCTCCCCTTGCAGGTTTCTAATCACCTCCATGGTCTCTTAGTAGACCTCTTTCTGATGAGTTGGATCAGGATAATTCACATGTAACACTTGTTCTCTGGTAATGAGAGGTCTTTACTTTGGTTCCTCCCTGGCATGCATGGCCTCTTCCTGCGTAGTTACTAAGACAAGTTCCAACTCTGAGTCATGCGCTACCCTAGGCATCAATAGTGGATCATCTCACTTCACACTCACCATTCTCATGCTCATGTATTTCTTTTGGTTCTAGCTCATGTTCTTATACAACCCAGGGAAATCCTCATACTTATGCTTCTTCTTGCACTATGAGCATTGTAACAAATCCAGACACTCATGCTTTTAGTGTTTAGTAGATCCACAATTGTAAAAAGTTCCACAGGGAAATTCACTCTTGCCTCCTTGACTACCATGGCCTTTGAATCCTTCATGAAAGCCTCTTCCTCGACCACCTCCATCTGTGTGCCCTTTAAAATGAAGACCTTCATTCTTATAATTGTTCCCAATGCTAATCTGGTGCACATAAATATCCGTGGCATCACGGATTTTGTTTATCAATCGGTAGTCCTTTGTATCGTGCATCATAGATGAACAGATCTTATAGTAAGAAGAAACATTCTTGCAAAGCACACATTGCAACAATGAGAATCTTCTTGGATCATGATCTCCATGACAGATCTCATAATCCAATGAAACGGTGCAGACCATAATTCGTGGGAAAATTTCTTTTGTGTGTCCTTCTACCTCACAATTCGTGCACCAAAGTCCACTATGAGTCTCATGTGTTGGTACCCAATTTTTTTCTCCTTTTTAGTTTGAGCAGCATCAGAGATATGGCATGAAGCTTGAAGTCAGATAGATCATGATGTGTGTAATTTTGTAGTCGGGGAGGTGATCTAAATGGCACTTAGATTTGTGGAGAGATGGATAGCACTTTGAAAGGATTTATCTGACCCTCACTATTTTAGGTTGTGCCTTTTCAACCAAGGTAAGAGAACCTATATTGAAACCCCCAAATGGTGAAGGAGATGAAGATATCCCTCAATTTATGCAAATAGTATGAAAATTCCTTGGTAAAATATGATCAACACTCTAAATCTAACTTTCACAAGTTGCCACTCCCAGATCATGGAGATATTTTCAATACAAGGCAAGGGTTACTGAAGACATTGTATAATCCTGATTTTCCTTGTGCATTTTTGTAGATGGGTTAGATCCTTTTGTTGACACACAATGTAATGCAGGGGTAGTATGGGTAGGATTAGTTTGTTTGAATGAATTTTTTGGTGGGGTGTTGACAAGACAAACTGGGATATATCATATCTTTGACAACCTCTACAATACTTGAACCACTATAAGATAAAATGCTTCAAATAATCAGGATATTCTTTCAACCAAAAGAGGCATAAATGGAAGCCCAGGTTGCACTCTTCACACAATCTTTGAGAATTCACCACAAAATCTTGAAGTAAAGAACTCAATTAAACACAAAAATCCTTGATCAAACCACGCCTAAGGTACCCCCAAAGGCTTACAAGTAATCTCTCCAGTCAAGGAAGGTAAAGTGATTTTAAATTTGTTGATCTCTTTATCAGATGAAGGCTCTTCTGAACATGAGATTGAAAATGCCACTAAACTATCAACAAGAAATGGAGATTCTGTGTGATTTCTAAAGACTTTCAATGCAAGATTGCAACAAGAACAATGAAGACTATTTGCAAGCATTTAAAAAATGATAACAGGCATCATATTGCCCAGAAAAACACAAATTAACTCAAGAGCTTGTTAGATTCATCAGCAGGGGAGAGTTTCATGAACAATCTTAGAGCTGTGTGATGGTTATACACTTGTAACCAACTCACATACATGAATATCCAACACAGAAGAAATTATTTTATTTCTTTGGTGGGTTTTTTCAGAAAAAAATGAGCTTTCTCTCAGAATTTGCTCGTGATTTTCAACTTCCCCTCTTTTACAACTTCTCCAAAATGCATTATATACCACATGCCACATTGGAGCCTTCTTTCCCAAGCAAATAATATGCCATGGGATCAAGTTTGTTACAAAACAATCCTCATGATTCAATGAAAATGACATCAAACAAAAAAACATTCGCAGGTTGTCAGGTGTGCCCAAAAAGATTAAATCATTACAAATATCTGGATCATTATCCATCCTAGAGGCATGTTTTTCATCATTGAGCCATGCAAACACCTTTTACTCATCATTTTCACCTTTTTACCTTTTCAAATTACCTCTGCAACTTTTGATTTTGTCATTTCACATTTTTGGACGGATTAGGGCAAAATTTATTTCGTAGTCACCTTAGATCAAAGAAATAAGCCATGAAAGTGATGTTAATGATCCTAGAAGGCCAAGACAACACAAAATCACTATAAATTTGATGAATTTTGATGCAAAAATCGTGATTCCAATCTTCCTGGAGCTCCCATGGCGATCAAAACAAATGGATGCACAATAACCATCGATCTTATCCATATTTTAATCCTGACCCTCCACGTGGAAGATGCAGACTTAGAAATAAGCTTGAGTTACTTTTTTAATTTTTTGGATAAGGTTGGACATGTGGCAAAAAATGACTGGAAACAAATTCTGGCTCGTTTTTTGACTTTTCAACCTTTTAGAAAAAATGGAAAAATTTGACTTTTTCCCCCGCCTCTCCGCCTTCGAATTTTAGAGCTGACATGTGGCACATGGTGGGTGCCATTGGGATCGCGCTTCAATTCTACACATTTTGACCTTTTTTGGAAAATTGGAAAAATTTCACTTTTTGCCCCGTAAACCTGCACCTCTAATTTCTCCCTCACCACATGTCTCCTTGTGATTCATTGTGGGCTAGTGCTCCAAATTTTTATTTTAAGCCTTTTTTGCAAAAGGGAAAAAATTCTCTCCTACCTCCGCTGACTTGCCTTGTCCTCTACCATGTGTCGCTCGATGATTCGCTAGTGGGCCAGCGCTTCAAATTTTGAGTTTAAGCCTTCTTTTCCAAAAAGGGGAAAAATTCCCCATTTCCCTCTGCGGCCCGCACTTCCGATTGACCCTTCATGGACACGTGTCTCCCTTGGATTGGAGTGGAGAAATTTTTCATTTTTCACCTTTTAGACAACAAAGCCAAAAAGTCATAAAATTTTCCTTCAGCCCCTTCTTCCATTTTTGCCTTTTTGGACACGTGTCCTTCCCTGATTTGTTGCGGATCTTAGGCCCAAATTTTGTCTTTAAACCATTCGAAGTTAAAAAACTTCAAAATCACCAAAACCTCCACCCCGTCATTTTGACTTTTCTTGGACACGTGTCCTCCTGTGATTCACCATGGGGCCGCAGTCCAAAATTTTACTTTAACCTTTTGAGCCAAAAACACAAAATTTCACAAGTTTTTCTCCACCACCCACATTTCCTTCAACCAAAAATACTTCCACGCGTCCTCCTCTGGTTGGCTGCGGGGTTTCGGGAAAAATTTTGATTTAGGAAATTTTGCAAAATAAAGCCAAATTTTCAAAGGAGATCCGACTCCCCGCCTCTCCGCGGCTAATGAAAACCCGCCACGTTTCCAATTCCTTCTGAGGATGAATTTGATGGGAAAATGACGCCTGTCTGATCATCAAAACGTAAAAAATTCTAGGGATGCCCTATAATTCAATTTTTTCACCAAGGATGGCAGATTTTTCGATTTTAAATCAATTGAACCATGTTTTTTACAACATTCCCGATCTAGGATTTGGATTTTCAAATACAAACAAGTATGATTTGATCAATTTTGACTTTTCCACGATCTGGCAAAGGGAAAAATGACATAGCCCACAAAATTGGAAAAACTAGGGCACAAAAAAGGGAAAAATTGGATTATTCTTTCAAATTAAGGAAAAACAATAAGTTTATGAGCATTTTTAAAGCATTTCAACTAGAGGGGAAGAATTACAGACCACCAAATCAAAGGATAAAACATTTTTTGAGCATATACAAATTTGAAAATTTAGGGCAACATGGTGCAAGCTCAAAAATGGCACCAACATCATGAGCTGAGTTCATAGAAAATTTCTCAAGCTGCTTCGCCATGACAAAAATCTTTGCTTCTAAAAATGGGCTTACTCCAGTGTCAACGCTTTTGATTGCATCAACATGAAAAACAACCTCCAAGGCCTCACACGGATCCATTAAATTCTTGTGGGAAACACTCATCTAAAAGGCGTGATCAATCCTCCAAAAAACCATTGAGCATGTTGTGAGGGATTTGAGTAGAGATAGGAAGTCTAAGGCATCCCCAAAGCATGAAATAGTTGACATAATCCAAGCGGTCAGCCAAACATGAGAATGGTGCAATGGTGGAGGGGGATGATCTTGATTTGGTAGTTATACACGTAAAGAAATATGGCATCTGTGAGACAGGGAAATAGTTGGATTCAGACTCTGTGGGTAGAAGAGACAATAGAAAATTGACATGGTAGTAAAAAACCATAGGGGAATTGTATCCAATAGGAAGAGAGACCACTAGTGGGTCCTCTGTGGGTAGAGGAGGAGATAAGGTTGATTATAGAGGTTCTTCCTTTGGTAAAGAAGAGAGTAAGTTGGTCTCTTTTATGGGTAGAAGAATGGGTAATGCAGGTTGCTCGACAGATAGAGATAAAAGTAGGGTAGATGCATCTGAAGATAAGGTAGACTCCTTCATGGTTAGAGGAGTGGATGACATAGGTTCCTCTGTGGATGAAGGAGCTCCTGGAAGAATTTTCCTCAATAGATGGGATGGGAGGAAACTGAGCGAATGGAGCCAGTATGATATCAAAAACAACATGGACCTCTTGAATGTTAATATCATTAGTCAAGGTTTTTTCGGCTTGCTTGGATGATGAGGTGTGATTTGGGAATGGCTTCTTGAAGATGTGGAGATTTTGGATAGCCTGTGCATTGGGGTTATCCAAGACGAGATCTCCATTACCTAACATTTCTTGAATGATGTTTTTAAAAGTTATACAATTACCGTCACTATGACCTCTAGCACAGTGATAATTGTAGTAATCATTCTTCTTGTACCATGCATGAATAGGATGGGAAGGGTCAAAACCAATATGTGTTCTGATGGGTGTAAGAGTGATTGCTCCAGATTTTAGAATTTTTTCAAAAACTGAGGAATAAGGTTCTCCAATGGGAGTATATTTTCGTTGTTCTCGCTTGAAATGGAAAGTCTGAACATGAGAAATATTAAAATAAGGTTTTGATTGGTTGGATGGATGAGATGGGTTGGATTTCAAAACCACTACGCTAGCAAATTCTTTTGCTTTAGGATAATTATTTTGTAGTTTAGAAAAAGAAGAGGTGTCATTTGATTTAAACAAAGCACTTTTGTTACACAATTATATCTTCCTCTCTTCAATAACAGGGATTTCCAGTTTCTAGGCAATGGTGAATGCCTCATCGAATATTTCTGGCACAAGCTCTAGTGAATAACTCTATTAGTTCAGTTTGAGGAAATTGGAAAGTGAGTTGATTGATAAGGTTCTGCCAACACGCGACAAAATATTTGATAGACTCATCCTCGTATTAGCGTAATGAATAAAAGTTGGTCATGGTAACCTTCTTGACAATGTTAATGGAGAAATGATCAAGAAATGCCTAGGCTAATTGATTGAATGAGAAGATAGATTGCCTAGGTTGCTACGCCCTTAATCATATATCTTACATTGGATGTATATAGACAACTTGTGGCTATCATAACTTCTTATCATGATGTATATCTTTCATATATGTTATATTATCATTAGTGGGTCAACCTTGGTGTTGGCCATAACATAGGAATAATATATATAAGGGTTAGTAGGTAGTAGTTTATCATCATATTGAGCATTTGAGTCTTATTGTATGTTTTGGAGGTTGTCCCCGCGAAGTGCCTAAGCTATTATAATTTCATATTGAGATCATTTATCTGTAATATTGTGTTATTTGGTGATATATTTTTGGTGCTCATCAGAATTATTCAAGTAATTTCATTACAAGTGGTATCAGATCTGTGATCCGGGCCAAAATTAGGTTAAAAACCCTAAATTTCTATTTCTACTATATCTTACAAACCAGAGCTAATTTTTCAAAAAAAAATTTACGGTATTTTTGAATCATTCCTAGTAATATTCCCTGAAAAATTTAGAATTTTTTGCTTTATGTTGAAAAATTTATTGCAAATTTATGGTTTTTCATAAAATTGCTCCCTAGGTTGCAAATTGTGGAATTTTTCCAATTTTTTACATTTTCTAAAAGAGGATAAAAATTGGATTTTGTTCTTTAAATTTTTTTATAATTGGCCGAACTCTTATCGAAATCCCAAACCCTAAAATTTGACCTTGATCCCTAAATCCTACTATTTTGGGGCATCATGGTGGGGCCTTCCACAAGAGGCAAAAAGAATCCCATCACTCCGGGTAAAACACCATAAAATGATGAGATAGTAGTTGAGGAGTTGGAGAAAAAAGAGGTAACTACAAATTCCTCAAGGTTAGGGTTTACTTCAACGGACCATAAGGTAAGCCATATTGAGTTTGAGTTGCAAAACCTTGAGGGTAGAGTGGCCAGCAAAGAAGATGTAGAAAATATTGGACAACGATTGGAGAATTTCATTCATCAATTTAGTTACAATATAATTGGTCATCACATCCTTCCTAATTAGCCACAACTCAATCATAGTCATATCAACCAAGGTGGATGGATCTTCATGTCAAAGTAATAGACAAACTAGCCAGGGTGGATCTGTGAGCATGACCAATCCAAATACAAACATTTTGCAGGCCTGTAACATGATTCCAAAAGTGGAAATGCATAAATTAAATGGAAAGGATCCACTCAATTATATTAACCAGATGGAGAATTTCTTTGATCTTCATCATATTCCATCAGGAAAAAAGGTTAGCATGGCATCCTTGTATCTCGAACCTAACCAATTCATTTGGTATCGATGGTTATGTGCTCAAAGGAAAAAGAGTGGCCTTAATGGTACATGGACAATCTTCACTGAAGAGTTGCAATTGCACTATAGTTCTAGTGTGTTAGAGAAATATTTTAGTCAATTAGCAAATCTAAGACAAACAAGAACATTCAAAGATTACATCCATCAATTCCAAAACCTTTCCTGATGGGTGGAAAATATTCCTAAAGAGAATCTAAATGAATTATTTCTTAGGGGTCTCAAAGAGCACATTGAGACTGAGGTGCGCATGTTTAATCCTCATAAGGTTTCAGATTCTATGATCATGGCACGTAGGGTAGAGGAAAGTTTTCTTTCCAGTAGGAAACAAATTGTCATTAACATCAGAGATTGTAGCACCTTTCCACCACCATTCCCTCAGCCAGTTAGACTGTCACCTCAACAAATTGAAGAAAATAAAGCCAAAGGGTTATGTTTTAATTGTGAAAACAAATTTGGACTAGGACATAAGTGTGTTGAAAAGAAGTTGTTCTACATAGAGGGGCCTAATGAAGAAGACGAAGAAGGTAGAGCCAGAGGAGGAACTAGGAGATCCCCAGCCAATATAATCATGTCATGCATTTCAGGTATTAGCACTCCCCAAACTCTCAAAGTAGTTGGATTCTTATAAAAAATGAGGGTAACAATGATGATTGATTCGAGAAGTACTCACAACTTCATCAATCATAAATTGGTCGTACACTTGAACTGCTTTGTTTATCCAGCTCCAGAATTTCAAGTCACGATCGCTAATGGGAAAAATGTTAGTTGTTTAGGAAAATTCCATAACATTAATCTCACCTTGGGAGATTATTTTCTAACTAGCAATATGTATGCCATTTCCATGGGAGGAACATACATTGTGTTAGCAGTTCAGTGGCTTAACACCTTGGGAACCATTGAAATTAATTTCCAAGAGTTGTTCATGTGATTTTAGTCAGAAGGGAGAACTTTTAAACTAAAAGGACTAAGAGCAAAGTTCCCACAATTGGTAAGTTCTCATCAGATGCAAAAATTTCTTAGAAAAGGTGCAGAGGGGTTTGTGGCACAACTATTTTCATTGGAAGCACGTCATTCAAATACATTTATACCCTAAGATATGCATGCAATTATAGATGAGCACTCAATAGTATTTGGAGAAATGCCAAAGGGTTTGCCTCCAAAAAGAGACCATGACCATGTCATCTAGCTAGTAACAAGGAGTCAACCAACCAAAATCAAACCTTATAGGTACCCCTATATGCAAAAGAGTGAGATTGAGAAGATAGTTTAAGAAATGTTAGAAGCAAGACTTATTCATCATAGTCATAGTGTTTACTCTTATCTTGTAGTGATGGTATCAAAAAAATATGACAATTGGTGCATGTGTCTAGATTACAAGGAACTCAATAAGCACACAATTAAAGATAAGTTTCTTATTCCTGTAATTGATGATTTGCTAGATGAGTTGCATAGTGTTGTTTACTTTACAAAACTTGATCTTCATTCTGGATATCATCATATTAGAATCAGGGATGAAGATATTCATAAAACAGCCTTCAGGACACATGAAGGACACTATGAATTGTTAGTAATGCCTTTTGGACTAACAAATGCACCCTCTAAATTTCAAAGCTTGATGAATTCCATCTTTAAGCCATTTCTGTGAAATTTTATTTTAATATTCTTTGATGATATATTAATTTATAATAAAACATGGGAGGAACACCTACATCATATAAATAAGGTGTTGGAAACTCTCGAACAACATCAACTTTATGCAAAGCCTTCTAAGTGTTCTTTTGGTGTTAAGGAGGTTGAATATTTGGGTCATATTATCTCTTATGAAGGTGTTAAATTTGATCCTAACAAGATAAAATCCATGCTAGAATGGAAGGTTCCCAAAACCCTAAAAAATCTCCAAGGATTTTTGGGGCTTACATGTTATTATCGTAGATTTGTAAGGAGTTATGGCAGCATCACAGCACCACTCACAAATTTATTGAAGGAATATTTCCATTGGAACAAGCAAGCTACTACGACATTTGAGAAGTTGAAGGAGGCCAATTGCGTCGCTCTGGTTCTAGCCACCCCGGATTTTTACAAGTATATATCTATACAGCTCTGAATGAAATGCTCCCTCATATCCTATGATCATGGGCATAGTACTTCTTCCAAGAAGGCTATCCTAATGCCTTCAAACAGTTCACCAGTTCACCGAAAACAACTAAGATATCTAAACCTTTACTCTCATGAGTAAAGAAATGCTATCCATACATTCATGCAGTGAATCAATGGAGACCATATCTAATGCATCAGACATTTTGGAGGGAAAGTATGAAACTCCTAATACATGTTGAAAGAATTCCTTAAAGAAAGGTTTATCATCTGAAGAACTTATTCATTGGGTCTTCAAGTCTCATGGGGTATGCTCCTGACATCAGACTTCTCCACTAGAAAGGATTTGAACTCCAATGTCAAATGTTGATGTCTTCTAGTCTTCATTGTATACCTATGAATCAACGGAAGTATTGTTGTGTTCCATATGCAAGTGTTTTAGTATCCTTAGATTGTTTATGTCCTTCATTTGCTTGCTTCTATGACTCAGGTTCTTGTATATGCTCTTCCTCATCTTCTTCTCATTTACAATACTCCATGCATGTCAAAAAAATTCTGGAAAGGAGATCCGGTATGGTCTTCAGATAGATTCTATCTATGTAAGAATTCTTGTCCTGTAAAGCTAGGGTTCTATCTGAGATCTATACTTCTCTAGTAGGGGCATTCTCAATGTCTTCCAAGACCTATATTCATCGAATCAAGAAAAAGTAATGTCTAGGAATGGCAAAAATGTGATGGCCATTTATCCCCTTGTGGTAGATTTCAAGGTGTTCTTCTTCTTCATTTCTTTTTATTTTTTCAATTAACCATGTTCAACTTGGTCATTTTCATTCTTCCTCTCCCTTTCTATTGCCTCTTCCTCAGGTGATAACTGAAAAATCACATGTATTTGATCTGAGGCTTGCCTAACATCCCCTTAGAAGGATTAAACAATTCTTCTATCATCCTCAACTGGTTCATTCAGACTCACTCCATCTATGCTCATCATTGATTTCCTTATCACAGCCATTGGGGTGCTGAGTACTATTATTTTCATCCTCTAGGGATCTCTAATTTACAAGTTACATAGGACACTCATTACCTCATAGTTTCAGTGACAGCTATCACCACTTTCATTGAACTAGTAATTTTTGGACTGACTTGTGCATCCTTCTTGGGCATCATAACTATGATCTTCACTAGTCAATCCTAAAACTTATCATGCCTAGTCTGAGGGGTATATCAGATCTGGTATAGACAACTCATTCCAGGGATTTCATCATTGTAATCTGACCTTTGAGAAGATAAATCAGAGATTACACTCATGGTTATCATTGGTCATACATGGTAGTCATCAAAACCTAACATTTCATACATGTCATCTAAAATGGTATTCATTTCATGCCTTGTGTCATTACATGGGAAACACCTCTTCTATGTTGTTCATTTCAGCCTCATGCTCTTTCTTGCTTATTATTTCAACCTTCAGGGTCTCCTGAGAAGTCTGAAGAACATATGCCTCAACACTTCTTTCATAGGCTTCTTATTACTATTTTCAGGGAGAATTCTCAAGCCATGTCACCATGATATACATATTCATGAGATGTTCTCCAGGAATTCTTTGCAACTCTTAGCTAGTTCAAGACATTTTGAATTCGGTGATTGGGTTTTGTGTGTGTTTACAACCATATAATAAAATGTCCTTGAAACAATAGAAAAGGGATAACAAGATTTCACCTAAGTATTATGGCCCTTATCAAGTGTTACAGAAGATTGACAATGTAGCATACAAACTGGAACTTCCTCCGGCTACTCAAATCCATTCTGTCTTCCATGTATATTGCCTGAAGAAGGTAATTGGATAGATGGTATCAACCTAGACAATGTTACTAGAGCTTCACAAAGAGGGAAAAATCATCCTGGAACCGGAATGCATCCTTCAGACATGCACTAAGCTATTGAGGACATGGGTCATCACTGAGTATTTGATCAAGTGGAAAATTCTAGAAAATGAAGACGTAACTTGGGAGGATGCAAACTTCCTACAGCAACATCCAAATCTTCTCAACATTGGGGACAATGTTGCTTCGAAGGGGAGGGGAATGCTACACACTTAATCATATATCTTACATTGGATGTATATAGCCAACTTGTGGCGATCATAACTTTTTATCATGATGTATCTCTTTCATATATGTTATATTATCATTAGTGGGTCGGCTTAGTGTTTGCCATAACATAGGAATATTATTTATAGGGGTTAGTAGGTAGTAGTTTATCATCATATTAAACATTTGAGTCTTATTGTGTGTTTTGGAGGTTGCCCCCTCAAAGTGGCTAAGCTATTATACTTTCATATTGAGATCATTTATCTGCAATATTGTGTTATTTGGTGTTATATTACTGGTGCTAATAAGAATTATTCAAGTAATTTCATTATATAGGTAAAGCACTATACCATTCTAAGGCTGGTCCTGTCAAGGACATTGGCAAATTTTGGAGAAGAAAGACATCATCATGGGCAATCGGATAACATACATGTTTAAAAGATCACAAATGTTGTTGTGGATCTTCCTTGCTATTAAATCGGTTAAATTTTAGCATTTCCCAATGTGTGAGGTATGGATGAATTAGAATAGAAAGGTGAATAGGCTCATTACAAATATTGTCGTAAGTCAGAGAATTGCGGGAGCCCGAAACAGATGCTTCTAGCATCTGGATCTTGTCCATAATCATTTTGATCAAATAAATAGTCAGATTGGATTGAGGTGGGCCTCCAACAGTAGAAGGAGGTGGATATGATGAGTATGACATAGAAGGGACACATGTATATGGAGATAATGACTAAGAAAATTGAGAAGGGGGGATATAAGTTGCAACAGATGATGATGGCATATACCCTGAATGGGAAGTGTAAGTGATGAGAGGTGGTTGAGACAAGGTATAGGTGGGAGGAATATGTGTAGAAACCCTCATGGCAATAGGTGGCGGAGTAACAGGTATAGACATGACAAAACTCTGAAAGGGGGTCCAAGCAATTGGAGGTTGTGAGGTAATAGGGACTGATGAGGTAGAAACCCCTACACTAGGGACTGTAGAGGATGACGATGTGGATGTCGAAGATGTGATAGGTGTTGTAGGAACAACAGATATAGAAGATGTGGGAGTGATATGAGAAACGATAGGTGGTAAGGTGGAAGTAGGTACCGCTACACTAGTGGTGGCCGATACGAAAGTGGGGGCCAAAGTAGGAGGAATGGATACATGCATAATGTAGATAAATTTTCCTAACGAGTCGCGGGTAGATAAGTGAGAAAGATAATGTTGTAAGGCTTCTTGATTGTGATCAAGGAGTTTTATGAACTCCTTGTCACCAGCATGTATAACAATAGGTGAGGTGGGGTCCATGGGTGAAGAAATAGAAGGTGGTGAAGGACTAGGTGGTAGTGGTTGGTGGCTAGCATGAAAAACTAGAGCGTTGGCTTGTATACGAGTCAAATCCATGTGAATGGTAGTAGAATAGGTAATTTGAGTTCTACACATGGTACAAAAACATAGAAAATGATAGTAGAAGAAATCTCGAAAATGGAATTTGGTCGTTGTTTTGATAGAAAAATCAAAACATAGAGACCGAAGCTGGTTGGCTAACCGGTGTTGGTAGAGAGGGGTAACCGATGTTGGTTTTTGGACTGATGTTGTTTACTGTGAATAAATGGAAGATTTGAAAATTTGGAAATGAAGAGTGAAAATCAAGTGAACCTGGACTTTGATAATGATACCAGAGACTCAAAAATATGATGAAGTGATAGAATAAGTCACAGAAAATGTTTGTTTGTGAATTGAACACTGTTTTGGGAGAAATAACCAAAACAATAGGGAATCTACGTCGGTCAGTAAACCGCGGCCGATATGAAGAGGTAACTGATGCCAGTCATTGGACCGATACTGTTACTATGAAATCTGAGAGGAGATGAAAATTTGAATTGTTGGTAATTATGTCAAATGAAAATACCAACCCAACAACTGAGTAAGGCAGTGATGAGTCCTAACACACCTAGAATAAACTGTAATACACCAGTTGTGATGATGTGGCATGAAGGATAAGAAGAACAAGATGAAACGACATCACACCTCAAAACACAATCAGTCAAAAGATAACAAAACAAACAATCATGTGTTGTAGATTTTATGTTGTGTGGCTTATGCCATTTAAAATTGATTATAAGAAGAATAGAGTTTTTGGTCAACGAGGGTGCCCTATAAGAAATCTATGGTTGGTTTCAGGTATTTTTTGGATAAAGGGGCCCGATATACTTTTCAGTATGTGTGGTACAACTCTGATATGATGACTGGACAAAACACCAGTTGGATCTGCCACTAATATGATTATTTGTTGTAAACGGTAATTGTCGGGAAGGAAGATGTTTAAGAAGTTTGTAATTTCTTCAAGTGATTCGGTTCAGGATCTGTGTGCAAGAAGTGAGCTATGCTTAATTCCCGCCAACCATCAACTGGTCATGAACTCCAGCATATAGGTTATAAATAAATTTAGGTGATTTAAATGCAACATAAGTAAGGATGAAATGCAAAGATTTTTAAGACCAAATTGAAAGTGAAATTTAATGAGAGCAATAATGAATAGGTAGAGAGTATGTCTTTCACTAATATAATACCAAATAAAAGTAAGTGTTCTTTTTAACCCAAAATACAAATTTCACTTAAACAAGTAGAAGAATAAGACTGTTCCCAGGGAGAAAGTTTAATGTGAACTCTTTCGAAAGGAAATAGATACAGAGATTCCCTGAGAATGAACAATGCAAAAGAACCCAAATGATAGGGTCCCACTGGGCGTGCCAAAATGTTTCACCTCAAAGTAATGCGATAAAACAGATAAGGGTAACGAGCGTATGAGGAATAACTATGAATTGTATGGAAAAGGTTGCACACATTGTAGACATTGAATCATACTGATTGTATAGAGCTCCCCTTTGACTGGGAGGAATGAATTGTATAAGAAACACAACAAGACCACCAAATAGCATTAAATAACAAGAATAAGAGGACTTCCTAGCAAGGCTAGATCTAGGAAGCATGACACTTCCTCGAATGGTTGTCAATCCTATGTTTAATACAACTTAATGCAAGAAGAAATGATAAACCAATGATTCCTACTATAGTTGATAAGATTTAGGTATCTCCTATAACATACAATAAGTGAATTTAACTTAACAGGAAAGGTCAGGATTAAATCCAGATGGTTGGTTGGCTGGTTTAGGTCTATATATATGATAAAGGGTATAAGTGAGGTTTGGGTAAGATTGGGTAAGGTTTTGGGTTATTTTGGAAGAGTTATGAGCTTGTTTTTATAGAAGAAATTGTCAGGCTCAGAGACCGATGTCGGTTAGGTGACTGATGCCAGTTAGGGGAGTAGACCGACGCCGGTTGGGTGACTGGTGTTGGTAGGGGAAATTTGGTGATAATGCCAAAGAATGAGAATTGGGCACTCTCTGTGATTGAAAAAAAAGTGATGGGGATTTGGATAGGTTCGTAGGATTTTTGTTAAGGCTCAGAGATACTAATATGTGGGTTTGGTCAAGGGATAGAAGGTGAAACGAGAAGAAGGTTGGCCAGAGGTACTGGGGAGTAAATCTGGGTGATGTAGAAAGGTGGTATCTAAAGTAAATGGCTTAATAAAACAATCTGAGTTATTAGAAATGACAACGGAGAGATAACACTTACTTGTTGCATGTAACCTAGAGGTGGATGGTGGTGGTGGTTGTAGAAGGTGGTGATCCGGAGTGAATACGGCTGCATGGCGACACAATGCTTCCTGGTAGGTGTGCTGGAGCTCTGAAGAATCTATGGATGAACCGAATGATGTCTGAATGTTGAGAGAGGCTCTGGTTGGTCTCAAGGTCGCAAGAGTGTTTGAACGTGTGAATGCAAGAAGTGTAAGCCAATAAATCTAGATTCCAAACATGATAAAAGAGTTATAAACTCTTATTTAATCTAACCGATGGTGGTTAGGTGACCAGCACCGACTAAGGGATAACCGATGTTGGTTAAGGTGAATAAGTCCAAGTTGCCAAAAATAGCTTGATCTTTGTTATTTTTGATGTGATTTGAATCCTCATTCTAGGTTTCAAGTGGAGAATAGCGCTTAGATAAGTAGGAGTGTTGTTGTAGAAGAAATAGGGAATTAATGTTAGGGCTAGACTAAGTCCCAATTAGTTGGGATAAGTAGGGAATTAGTCTTAGTTAATTACTAGGCTATGAATAAGTCTTGGGTGAGGTGGCTAGGTGAGGTGTAAATCAAATTAATTAAAGTAATTAAATTAATTGATAACGTGAGGATGAATATTAATTTAATTAAAGGTGATTAAATTAATATCAATGCGGGAAAGGGGGCCATGGCTATGTGCATGTGTCAAATTGATGAGTTGAAAGGGGTTAAAGGGGTTGTGACCCAATTTGGGTGTCTACAAAAGGTAGGCTTGGGACTCAATTGTTCCATACAATGATGTACATGTGTGAGTGATGTAGAAGTGATAATCCATGTCACAGAATCCCTAGGAGGAGAACCATGTGGATCGGCTCCATGAGAAACAAAGTGTGATGGAAAATACCTACAAGGAGGATTAGAAGAGTGAGATCGACCGGAAATAATACAAGCACATATGTAGGAGGAATCTTACGAGGGTGAGAGACACCAGAGATAACATGTGAAATAGACGGCCTATTTGGAGACCTAGGAGTGGGAGATCCATTAGTAATATCATGGGAAGTATAAGGCATGTCTAGAGAACTATGATTAGGAATCGAAAGTAGAGAATTCTAACTAAGCAACCTAGTAAGAGGAGACATAAAAGGAATTTCTCAAGTTATGACAATATTATGTTGGTGAATAAACTTGACACATTTGTGTATGATAGATGGAATATCCCTGAGAGCACATAACCAAGGAATACTTAAATGCATTTCACATGAGATAAGAGTAGAGGCCACTAGAAATGGAACCTATGTAATAACATTACACATAGTAATAGGTAGAATAATATGTCCAAGGTTAGGATTATAAATGTGCTTTTTTAGTATAGTTAAGAGAATGGACTAGTTTGAGAGTACATAGATCATGTTTGTTATGTGAATCAACCAAGACATTATATGTAGATACTTGATTGATAGATCATAAAATATTAAAAATATCTGAGACAAAAGTATCATCTATATCAAATACATCAAAATTAACAACCATTAGAGAAGGTGGCATCTAGGAATGGTAATGCTAATCATTACATCCAATGGGTGATTATAAGAAGGTGGCGGAAGTACAACATGATGAGCATTGTACACTTTTGAAATAGATTTGTCAATGTTATGAAATTAGGAAGTATATAATTAAATATATTCATTTTGGCATTAGCATTCATAGAATTAGAGGATTTATTGGGCTCATCTCATTTGATTATGATTGTATCAATAATATATTGTATAACATGGCGAAACTTGATACATCGATCGATGCAATGACCAATACATCTATGATATCCGTAGTAAACATTATCATCAAAATTTTTACCACGAGGCTTACTCACATCAACCTCAAGCATTGGAGGGAAAGACATGATATTACACTCAAGTACTTGTTTGAGTGTTATGTGTAGAGAACAACGTAAACATGTAAATTTAATTTGTGAAGGTTGCACTGTAACTTGGTAGGCTATGCTATAGGATTAATAATGTCTTTAGTATTAGCCTTATTGTCATTATCCTTTCCTTTAAATGTATATTTTCTTGGAAAATTGTCATTAGATGTAGTATAAGTTCTAGTAACATACTTGAGCTTATTCATATGTAGTAACTTAGCTTCACGCTCTTTCAGTGTGTGGAAGATATGATCAAATACATGAAACTTATCAAATAAAATTGATTCTTGCAGAGGATAGAGAAAGCTTTATGTAAAGAGATCTTGAAGTTAATTATCAACTAGAAGATTGTTCATTTTAGTAAGCATATTATTGTAGCATAAAACATAATCACTGATGTGTTCATTAGACCCTTGTCATATTTTAGACACTTGAGCATAAGAAACTATGTCCTCTATGTTGATAGAAAATTGTGAGAGAAATTGATTTTACAAAGTGGTAAAATATCACATAGAATTTTTAGGGAGGTCATAAAACCATTGTAAAGCAAATTACTTGATAATTCTATGGAATAACTTTGTAAGTAAGATAGTGATAGATGCATAGTCAAATCAAACAATTTACAATGATTGGAAATGTTTTGTGGGGTCTCCCTTGCCATCATGAATAGGAATCTTAGGAGCAATGAAACCAAGAGGCAAAGAATAGGAAACCACTTTGAACATAAGTGTGTTGTTAAGAAATTGAGTAGAATCCACAACATAAGAGGACGCAAATGCACCTTGTTGTAATTATATTATTTAAGCTTTTAAAATGTGAACAAGAATTTCAAGAGCATGTGAACCATTATGATTGCATGAAGTAATAGTGGTAGTCATAGGAATAGAGATATAGACACTATATATTGGGATATTAGGTGTCCCCATAGATGTAGGCACCGTATATGTAAAAATAGTATGTCTCTATATGAAAAATTGAAGCATTGTAATTTGTAGTCCCCATTTCATCCAATAAAATAAATATAAAAAAATGGATTTGTGCAAGATATAGGCGAGTTGGTGTATGGATGTTGAGAAAATTAACATTGTTGGTGAGACTTGACGAGGAGTGGGTGGAGAGGCATGTAAGAGAATGGAGTGGGTCAGATTTATACATTCAAATCGATCTTTGAACAACTTTTTGACCAATCTGGGACATCCATCAAAGCACATTGGCATTTTTTGTTATTCACTGCTCCACCGCCATGGAAGGCATGTATGCAAAATGTGGGAGCCTATACAGGGCACGCGGGTTGTTTGAAAAATGCATTGAAGAAATATGGCTATGCCACGACGCCAAGATAAACACATTGGATTTTGTTGAAAAGGCATTAGAAACTTTCAAGCTAGTGCAATTTGCAGGCGTAAAGCCACATTCCACAATATCCGCTGGTGTATTCCCTGGCTCCACACCAAAATGGTGTCTTAAAACTGGGCATGGATGTCCATAAAAGTAAAATGAAGTGATTTTCCCCTGATGTTGTGGTTGCAATGGTCTGGTAGATACGCATGAAAACTGGGAAGCATGTAGGTGGTGTGTGAACTGCTTGACAAAATTCCTAAAAGAAATATGGCTCATGAAACATACCATGACAGTATAAGCTTCATTTTTTTGCTTATTTTCATGTTGCGCAAGTTCAAAGGAGAATTGACATTCTTGGCTGCACCTACTATCACCAGGAAATTCTAAACTCATTCATCAGCATGCCAATTAAGCCTGTGGGGGTTTATTTGCTGGACGCTTGTAGATCATATAAGAATTTAGAACAAGGGTTTTCATATTTACATTATCTCTTCTGTTGAGATGGGTTATAAAAATGATGCACTTTTTATTCTCTTGTCAAACGCCTATGCAGAAATGGCAGATATGTATGCAAAATGGGGAAGCATTTAGATGGTTTTCCAACTCTTTGACAAATTACATAATGCTAATGCAGTCTCATGGAATGCTACGATTGCAAGATATAGACAAAATGGGTTTATTGAAGAGCTGGAAACCTGTAAAACAAATGCGATTGGCTGAGGGTAAAGCCAAAGTCCCACAACCATTTCCACCATCCTCTCAGTGTGGGCAGAAATAAGAGCTTTGGATAGGGTATGGATGTCCACCACAAGGAAGGGGAGACTGTGTAGCAAGCAGTTTGTATAGCGCCTCCTTCAATCAACCTCGCTCTCTCTACACACGTTGTCAGACTGATAAGAGATTGGATGTGGATGGCATTGAAATTTTATTACTTTGGTTAAAACAGGAAAAGGGGGTATAACTTGTTAATTGTTGCAGCTACTGGCGGTAATTATGGAGCGCATTGTCTGTAGGACTACACCAAATGTGGGTGTTCATCTAATCCCTGATCAATGTGTAGATTGCTGAGGGTTATGCGGAATTAATGTTTTTTCTTTAATGTTCTTGCTTGGAGACTATTGTCAAGATAGGTGGCCAATAGACCATTGAAACCTTGTTGAATACTCATGCCTGGTTATTAGATGTGCTCAAATGGTTTTCCTTTGTTCTTTATTAAAAAAACGGGGGGCGTGTTCTCAGTTATTACTTCTGCAAGAGTGTTGGTAGATGTTATGAAAAATGTGACAACATACTTGGCACGTTGAATGGGTGATCAAATTCCTGAAAGTGATACGGGACGCCCCTCACTGTGGAACCTTCTCATTTTTTTATTCGGGAATCCTGCACGCTGGTTCGGAGGAGAGTGTTTGGAGAGGAAGGGCTTCCTCGTCATCTACACTCATGGTTATCATCCGACCTCATAGGTTTTTTTTTTTTTTGTTTTTTCTGGTAGCTTACATTTATAATTTTGGGTTGATTAAAATAGTGAATGAGTACTTAAAAAGCATATAATTTGCTTCCGTCCAAACTGTTTCAAATAAAAAATCATGCCAATCAAACCTATCACGAATATGCCTCTTTTTGATGTCATTGGTCAATAGGCTTTATTAGAGCCAACTTTCTTTGTAACTGTTGTTTTTGGTAGTCGTCCTCTTTGAAACTGTCGTCGTCGTCTACAATTTTATCTTTTTTGGCTGTACTTTTAATATTTGGTGCCACAAAACACATCCCCTCACCTGGAACATTTAATATCATTTTAATTGATTGTGATTGGGTTTCTGCGTCTGCAATGTTTTGAAGAATTTGAAGAGCTTGGACACACGTTACAAATCATTTGAAGTTCAAGGAGGGAAATATGGTCGCTAAACAAAGGCTTCATTAGAATGAAGAAGGCTTACACATTTTGCTTACCACAAGCAATCTCCTAATATACTCTTTTGTGTATCATCAACCACTGCACACCTACATTTTCAAGCATGTGCTTTCACAAGGTAAACAAATCACTCGCAAGGGATTTGCATTTGCTAAACACACATTTTTTCAATGATTGTAGGGTATGCTCAAAATGGTGTTCTTGACAAGATTGTATTTCTTTTTAGAGAGATGCCTGAAAGAAATGTCGTCTCATGGAATACGATGGTTGCAGGATATTCACAAAATGGAATTGTTGAAAAGGCCATGGAGGCATTTAAGCAAATGCAATTTTTCATGTTTAAAGCCAAACTCCATAAACTTTGCCAACATACTCCCATGTTGTGCCAAAATGAGAGCTTTAGAAACGGGTATGGAGATCCATCAAAGCATAATTGAATTAGCATTTCTGTAGGATGTTGTAGTCATGAATGCCTTGATAGATATGTATGCAAAATGTGGAAACATACTCGAGGCACATGAGTTATTTGACAAAATGCCTCAAAGAGATGTGGTCTCATGGACTGCAATAATTGCAGGATATGCTCAAACTGGTGTTCTTCGTGAGGCCCTAAGACTTTTCAAAGAAATTCCTCAACCATATGCCATTTCATGGAATGTGGTTGCAGGATATGCACGAGATGGTTTTTTTGAAAAGGCTCTGATGGCATTTAAGCAAATGTAATTAGTAGGAATAAATCCAAATTCCTCAACCTTTGCCACCATCCTCCCAGCCTGCATCAAAATGGGAGCTTTAGAACTGGGTATAGATATACATCAAAGCATAATCGAATATGGTTTTTTGTTAGATGTCATATTTGTGAATAAATTCATAGATATGTGTGCAAAATGTGGAGCATACATAATGCATGAAAAGTGTTTGACAAAATGCCTCAAAAAAATGTGATCTTGTGGACTGGAATGATTGCAGGATATGCACAAAATGGCTTTTGCAAGGATGCTCTCAAGTTCTTTGAATTAATGAAGCACTCTGGAACATAGCCTGATCATGCAACCTTCACTTGTGTCTTATTAGCATGCAGCTATGTGGGTTTAGTGGACGAGGGTTGTAAATACTTACATAGCATGGGTAGCCCTTTTTGCATTATAGACACCTAGAATTGATCATTATGTGTGCATGGTTGACCTTCTTGTCTGTACTGGATATCTGGAGGAAACTTTAAATTTAATCATTAAAATGCCAAATGAACCTGTGGTGGTTGTGTGGACGTGTTTGCTTGCTGCATGCAGATCACATAAAAATATAGGATTAGGGGGTATTTGTGCCAACTTTTCTTTTTGAGTTGGATCCTAAAAATGCTGCAACTTATGTTCTTCTGTCAAACATTTATGCAGAAGTGGGCAGGTGGGGTGGGGTTCAAATGGTAAGGAGATTGATGAAAGAAAGAGGAATTAAAAAGATACTTGGATGACACTGGATTGAAGGCCATCAAATAGCACATGCTTTTTTATGTACGATACAGATCACACCCAAGGAAATCTATGTGAAGTTGGAGAATTTGTTTTGGGAGATGAAGATAGCAGACTATTTTCCAGTTTCAAGGCATGCATTGAATGATGTGGAGGAGGAGATAAAAAGAAATATTCCTTACCACCATAGTGAGTGGTTGTTGATTGCATCTTGATTGTTAAACATGCCCCCGGAATAACTATTAGTCATTAAAAAACCATGAGTATGTATTGACTGCCACGTTGCAGCCACATTTAAGATTGTAGCAATACAAATTGTTGTGAGACACGCAAATCAGCTCCATCATTTCAAATAAGGACAATGTTCTTGCATAGATTATTGGTGATGCTAAGTGAAGCAATTTGAAACACAGACTTGCACTATAGCGAGGTGCACGATGTCAAACCTTTTTCGGTTTCTAAAAAAATGTTTTTTCATGAGTTTTAAAAGAGCCAGACCATGCTGTTGATTTTATATTTGTTAAAGCCATATTTTTTTATGCCATGAACGTGTTATGACGTTGAACTATTTTCAGAAACCTGTGAATGAAAAGCTGGAAGAAGAGGTGAAGGTGGGAAAGGAGGGGATTGTGAAAGGAAATGAAAAGATGCCTGAATATGAAAGAAGGGATTACAGTTAAGCCAACAGAAAATGTGAGAGAAGGGATTACAGTCAAGCCAATGCTTGAAGATGAAAGAAATGGAAACTTGTTTTGCCAACAAAAAATGTGAGAGAAGGGTTTACAATTGAAGGAAATGGAAAGAACACAAAATATGAGTGATTGGATTACAATCAATCCAGTGTTTGGAGACGAAGGAAATGGAAACAAGTTTTGCCTAAAGAAAATTTGAGAGAAGTACCATCCTGTTACCCCCATGCCATATTATATTCATATTTATAGTTATGCATGTGGGTTTTCCCTGTTTATTGAATTATATATTGTGATATTAAATTTTTTTGGAATGAAATTTATTGATGTCACAAGAAATATACCCATTCAAAAAATTCCTATCGGCCTTCCACAAGAACCTATGGATGCTTTTGCTAGTTATAGTCCAATTCCATCATGAACCAAATACAACTAAGTCAGAATCTTGCTCATGCATTTACCATTTGTGACAACATATCACGGAGGAAAATGGTGAGAATATGTTCCCTCTCAAGGCCAAATCAACTCCCCTTTAAACAAGACAAATGCCTCTTGAGATCGAAGCGCAAAGAGCACCTCTCAAACTCACTTCCTAAATTTAACTGATGTAACTCCTTCCTTGTTGTACGAGGTTGTCATCCCAACCCTGAAACACTGCCAACACAACCATAGACCATGTTTTTCTAAATGTTTCTCAAGGCTACTTCTGGAAATTTCTTGTTGGAGGTAGCTACTCGAAAACATCTGTAACCCTCTAAAACCACCTCGGTTTTAATACCCATGGTCCTTGAAAATGAGATGTGAAACCTCAAACCTCTTCTTTGTCATACACCGAATCGTGTTGCATTGTTCATTTGAACCGTACTCTCTGAAACGCACTTTTTTGTAACCATTTCAGAGCCAACTTGGCTTACGTTGTTCTTGGGCAACAATTAAAATTCAGCCAAGTGACCCCAGAAAAATACGCCTCGTTTAAGCGTTGTTTATCCATTCTGGATACTGTTTGCTCTTGATGTTTCTTTGTTTAGTAGAGAAGAAGATGGGACTTGGAAACATTCCATTTGGATTTACCGCACCCATCTGGTGGGCCCCTTTTAGAGGCCACTTGGCTTTATTTGCTGAAGTACAAAGAACCAAATTTAGCCAACAGGCTCTAGAAAGTTGCATCCAATTTGAGCTCCGTTTATCGGTTTTGCAATCCATATTTTTATCGTAATTTGTTGTATAGTAGAGATTCAATTGGAGGCATTAAATACCTTGTTATGATGTTGTGTGGTTTTTTTGGGGGCATGTTCTAGGGCCACTTGGACTAGTTTGCACAACAACGAAATTTGAGGTCGTGGACCTAGGTTGACCTTCTAAAGTTTGTACTAAGGATAAGACTAGTGTAGTTGTTGATAACATGCATATGGAGTTAAAACACGTTCAAATATTGTAATTAGATGGTTAGATAAATACCATACTAGTGTGATGTGACATGTCCTTAACCTCTTTTGTGACCTAAAAATAAAATAAAAAGGGATATGTTTTAGAAACTGTAATCTTATATGATATGTATGTCCATATATGTTGTTGTATGTAACACTTGATAGGATACCTTTTCACCATTTTTCTTGTGTAAAAAAATTCTCTCTACTCTCCCTTTCTCTCTTAAATTTGAATTGAAATCATGCTTCAAAAATATGGGAATTTGTTATGTTATTGTTCTCTCCTTTAAAATTGTTTTTACATGATGATAACATGTTAGAGAGAGGGCAAATTCATGCTAATAACTTTTTCCGACTACTCACATAGTTTTGCAGCATGCAAGTAAGATGGCAAAATGGCGTGCTTGTAATTCATTTTGTGTATTATTGTAATTTATTTATGTTATTGAAAAAATATGTGTATTGCTACATTTACAGTAAAGTACCATTACACTATTTGCTTTCAAAAAATAAAGATCATCCTTGTCATGTATGAAGTTTTAATAAACTTGTAATTGTTCTTTGTTATCAAGTTTAAAGAATTAACCAAATTTTACTAATTCTCTTCTTGATTTCATTTGTAGCTGTGGTGAAACCTACATCATGTATGGTAGGAACGAGCATTTGTATATAAATTAAAATGGAATTGTGTTCTAAACCCCTTCAATTTTGTGTCTTCCCTCGACTCTTGCACGACTAGTAAGTGGGCTTCGACACTAGACTATTGAGAACAAATTGAGAATCCTTCCATTTGGAGTGATACCCACTTTGACCATGCCCATCCTAAGAATGGGTGCTTACTTTTATCAACTAGTATTTATACTCTCAGGGGTCGTGCTTCAAGAAAACCTCATCATGTTGAGTTGTACTCCTTGTGTTTTGTTATGCGAGTCTCATATTTAACTAAGCAATCAATTGTGGGAAAATTAATGGTAAGGCCATTCACGAAGTTAGAAAACTTGATTTTATTTAAAAACCCCTTAGTTGACCCATAGTGTATCCTAAAGGAAGACACCCTGTCAGGGATGCTTGTTAAGGCTTCATGCTCTAACAAGATGGAGTTATGAAACTTTTGTAGTGTTAGATGTGAAAGTTGTTAACCTTAATTATTTAAGCTAACCTAAGACCTCTTGAGAGGTAGTTTTTTGACAACACACGCATCTAGTATAAACATCTAGACTTTGTCCTGACAAGGTGGTAAACCTAAAGGAAAGTAAAACTTGTGATCTATTCTATGGACTTAGTGATAAACATGTTATGTACTTATGATATGAGGGTTTGAACCATGAGTGGAACCTATGTCGAAAGTTACCTATGTATGAAACTATTGAGATGAAGTCCTTATTATCCTCATAAATAAAAGTGTTACCTTGGAAGAATGGATACCTAGAGGTTGCACGAAAGATTTGCAATATAAGGACATTTGATTACTCTTGGATTGTCTTGTAGTAGGGTGTAGGAACCCTCGAGTGTTAATGAATTGAATTGAATGTGTGACCTCCCATGATGTTATTGGTCAAAGAAACTATGATTTATGGCTACCCAACGTGTTTCACCGGATTCTTAGCAAATTAATGAAACAGATACGGGTAGAAGGCCAAGGAGGAATACTTGTTGTAATGTCAGTTGAAGGTCGAATGCTCACGTAGATGACTTTTGGATCAGAACGGATGTGAGAGCTCCCTTTTGGCTAGGAGGAACTACTTGTAGATACAAAACAATACCACCAAATAGAGTTAAACAAAACAATGAGTGGATTGCCTAGCGGAAGCTAGATCTGGGAAGCGTAATACTTCCTAAATAGGGTGTCAATCCACTTCTATATAACAATATTAATACTAGTTAAATCATACATGAAGTAAAGATCCTATTGGAATTGAAATGATTTAGGTATCTCGTACAAAACAATAAGAAAGGTCATGCAAAAGGTTGTTTAAGGTCAAAATGGGAGGGTCGATCGGTTGGTGTTGAGTTACAGGTCTAGTACAGGCTCTGGGTAAGGTCTGGTAAGGATTAGGAATGGTTTTGGGTTATAGGGAGGTGGGTATTAGCTCGCTGGTCTGAGCTATATTGACAGACACAGTAATCGGTGTCGGTTGACTGACCAATGCCGGTTTGGTAGAGTAACCGACATCGGTAGGGGCAATTATTAGAAAGTTGCTAGAATTGGTTTTCCAAACTCCATGTGATTGCACAAAGGTTGGAAATGGTGAGGGTGGGGTTGAAAAATGGTTTTAAAGACTCAAAGATGACAGGGAGAGGGTGAAAATGGGTGAAAAGTCCAGGTATGATCAGGTGATGGGTTGATGGGAGGAAGGAAGTATAATGGTCGCCAATTTTCTTTGTTGATTGGGATGGGCATTAATGAAAAAATAGGAGCTCTTATGGAATTTGATTAGTTGATCGGACACATCCTCATAATCCTTAGTTATTTCCTTAAAACACCCTGGCTTCATTCACCTCAGCCTGCCCAAGGAACATGGTGTCATCAACAAATTATTGCAAGCTCATAGGATCCACACCATTGGTAACTTGGATACCTTTAAGTCTTCTATCCATCATATCCTTTTGACAGATACAGCTAAGAGACTCGGCCATAATGATATAAAGAAAGGGGAATAGGGGATCCCCTTGGCGAACACCCATCTATGTTATAAAGAATCCTACCATTGATTAGAACTGAAAAGCTAGGGGTAGAGATGTACTCCTTGATCAGATGTATGACCTTAAGATTGAAACCAAGCTTTTCTAAAATCATATTTAAAAACTCCCAGGACACTCTATTATATGCTTTATGCATGTCCAATTTCAACATCACACCCTCCCTGTTGGAATTTTCCACTGAATGCACCGTTTCATGGATGACAATTATACTATCCAATATTTGTCTTCTGGGTACAAAGGCCCCTTGGTTAGGGGATATGAAATTTTTCAAGACCTCTCTAAGTTTGAAGGCCAACATATTGGAGCATATTTTATAGATAGTGTTACATAAGCTTATTGGTCTAAAATCCTTAAGATCCTTTTCTCCATTAACCTTGGGAATCAACACCAAGAAGGCGTGATTTACCTGCTTTAGCATCATACCCCAGGAAAAGAAATATTGAACCTCTTGTACCACATCTTTTTTAATAATGTCCTAGCACATTTGGAAGAAGAAGGTTGGGAAGCCATCTGGGCCAGGGGCTTTATCTCCCTCCATGAGAAAGATAATGGCTCTTATTTCTTCCTACTTTGAAATTGCCATAAGCTCCATATTCTCTTCCCCATTGATAACTTGATCAAAGAGTGAAAGAACCTCATCCATTTTCCTCCCATCAACTTGATTACCTTTAGCATATAGATCCTAAAAATAGCTAATGATAGTCCATGTCAAGTCATCCTCCTCCATGCCCAGAGTACCATCCGGTTTAGAGACTTTCAAGATTCTGGTTTTGTTGGCCTTGATGGCAGCCAAAATATGAAATAACTTGGTGTTCCTATCACCCTCATTGAGCCAGTTGATTCTAGATTTTTGTCTCCGATAAATTTCTTCTTTGGCCAACAAGTTGTGGAATTCAGAGAGAAGCATTTTCTCTTGTTCTTTATCCTAAGAGCTCCAATCCCCCTCCTCCATAAGCTCTTCCATAATTCTTAAATCCTCCTTGACTTTACTTTTTTGGAGAAAAATATCCCCAAAGACTTCCTTATTCCATTTTTTAACGTTATTCATTCTTCAACTTTGAGACCACCTTATACATACTATTTCCACAAGTAGGTAGGTTACACCATTCTTCAATCTTCTTACTTAATTCAGGGTGCAAGGTCCACATTTTTTCAAATATAAAAGGCTTCCCTTTAATGGTCTGGGCCTGATCAAACTTCAACATCAAGGGGTTGTGATCATAACCAGTCCTGACTAGAGAAGATAGTAAGTACACATGACCTTGCGCCCACTGGAAGCTTACCAGAAATCTATCCAATATAATTTGAATCAAATCTGTCCAAGTTCATCTATTCGACCAGGTAAACTTAGAACCTCTAAGTTCCAAATCAAACAACCCATTACCATGGAGAAAATCAGCCAGGTCTTCCATGCTTTCAAGAAGGTAGTGATTCCTCTTTTTTTATCAAACGACAAAAGGGGAGTATCCAGGTCTTCTCCTACCATCCAATCCCACTCCTTGAAGCAGTTCCTGAAATTCGTTATTTCATTCCATAGCTCTTTCCTCCCCAAGACAGAGTTCAAAGCATAAACATTCGACAAAATCCATTTCCCTTTTGAGTTGAGGTCAGTGAAGCAAATAGCTAAATGGTGTCTATTTTGAATTAAAACTTCTCCTTCTACACTACTTCCGTTCCACAGACATGCCAGAACGTTGGAAGCCCCCAAAGATTCCACACAACAACAAACAACCTCTTTCCAGAAAAACTTCTTTATTTCATTAACCTCCTTCAATTTGGTATCTTGGATCACGAGGATATCAACATGGTTATTTATCCTAATATCTCTAAGGATCCTATGTTTACTGGGGTTATTCAACCCTCTAATATTCCAATAAATAATTAACATTTAAACTTAGATCTTCCTCTACCTGAAGTCAAGGATCCCTGGCTTCCTTCAGCCACTTTCTTCGAAGAAATTCTTTCTCTAGTCACTCTCGAAGGTTGTCTACCCACCCCCTGCTTGGTCCCAACCAAATCCGGTTTGGGAGTTGGCTTCTTCGAGTTCTTAGTGGGTTTTGATTGAGGTGTGGAGACCAGACTAAGCCCTGCATCCACAGTTTTGATTTCTTCCAGTCCTATAGCCTCCACTATTTCAGTTTCTTCCAGTCCAATAGCTACAAGCATGTTGCTAACCGTAATAGGCTCAGCTTCATGCTTCTGGGTGAATAAACTCGGGATACCATATGTGTCCTCCACCACCAAAGATTTAAACTGAAACTCTTACCTCTGTTTCAATGGTTTCATCCACCTTTTCTCAATCTTCCTCAGGTTCCTGCATCAGGTTGGCCACCTTGATCTCCTGCTCTTTTTCTTCATCTTTGGTTTGTAGGATTTCTTCAATAACCGAGCCTAAATCCCCTTCTGCCAAGATCGAGATACTAGTGGGGATAGACTTAGAAGATTCTCCAACCTCCAACTGAACCCCATTGACATTCTTGTTTGGGCCTTCCTTGACTTGGTACACCTTGTTTGCTTTGTTCTCTTTATGTTTCTCTTTGTGCTTCGTACATGATTTAGCGTTGTGTCTAGCCTTGAAGCATGAAAAACACAGTAGTGGGCTATACTCGTAGCCTATTTTCTGCTGATACTCTCCCCACTTAAAGGTGAGCATAATACTTCTTGGGAATTCCTTGTCCATAACCACATTAACAAAAAATCTAACATGCTGCAACCTCGATTTTGCCTAGGTAGTGGGATCAACAACAATGAGATCCCCCATTGCCTTGGCAATGCCCTTAATGATTTCAAGCTCACAATATTCATGTGGCAAGCCCGGTAAGTGTACCCAAACAGGGTACTCACGCATCTGCGAATCCAACGGGTTAAATCCTGGTTTCCAGCTTTGGATTGTGACTAAGCATCGCCTCATAAACCATGGTCCCCCAGCTAGAATGTTCATGACATCCTATTTTAAGGCCAAGGTGATCACAAAGAAGGCGTTAGAGTAAGCCACCACCTCCATGGCTCCTCTAGGCGTCCACCTTTTGATGGCCCATTTCTGGAAGTCATCAATGTTGGGCCTCCTACCAGGAATCTTGGCTAGGATGGTATGTTCCATCTTCATCTTAGTGTGTTCAGCAATTGAATCCAATATTGCTAGGGAAATACCCTTATCACTTACCTTTGGGAGAAGAATGGATTCCTGACTCGTCACGAGTCTCCTTTTGAAACCTTGGCTGCCCACGTGGAGGACCCAGGATTTGTCGATTTTTTCCTCTCCATTGAGAAGGCTGCGTCTTTCTTCCCTTTGACTTGATCCTGCTCCAGGTTTGCATCCTCTTGCTCCGAATTTACCTCCTCCTGGTCCCCAGCCCTTTCCCGCCCACCGCCAGATTCAAAATCTCCATTTCCCGTTCCACAACTCGCTCCTTTTAGCTTCATTCCACAATCCTGAAATATGGAGTTTTTATTGTACAACTTCTCCATCAATCTTTAGAAGCACATCACCAGCATATGTTTTAGACATCTAAACAAGTGTCCATGAAAGCCACTTGCAAAAAAAAAAAAAAAACATATCATGTATAAATATTTGACTGAAAACATCTATAAATTTTATAGTTTTTTGACATTGTATAACTATAGTTTTGTGTATGCAGATATACTGAAAAAGGCAATTAGAAATTCATTTTTTTGGTTCAAATCTAGAAGCGTGTAACAATAACAAAAAAATATGAACATGGATTTACGAAAGTTTGTTTTTCTTTCCCATATGTCTTACCATAATGAATTTATTTAAAACGAGTTACATATTCCAATCTAAAAACAACGTATACATGACCATTACAAGATATTTATTTGTATCAAATTTCTTGTTGCTTGCGTGCACAATTTTTTTGCATGTTTCTTGTTTTTTTCCAGTTGTTGACGTCTCAATTGTTATTTTCATTTTCTTCAATTTATGGGGAGGTTCATATTTAAGTGCATCTTCATTAAAATCGTAAGCCAAGAAAAATCCTTGTGAATGTGATCTAATTGTGCAGAACTTGGAGAGATAAAGTGGGGACGTTAGCAACAAGTGGAGGCGATCTTTGACCATCTCTGCTATCATTGTTTTCGGTGGTTTTGGTTTCCTGTAATGCAAAACATTCACAAAACATTATATCCTTTTAAACTCTTCCTCCCTTTGCAAGTGCGGTGTAGTTAGTGTAACACCCACTGAAGGGAGGGGAATAATGTTTCTAGTCTTCATCATATAAAACTAGAGAGGGAAAAAAACAAGTGTGTCAGTCCAAGAAGATATTCTTATCTACAACAAAAGGCTTTAAAAGCCTTGTCACTAGTCAGTCTAACTCCCAACTTAGGGCATTTCGAAATGGCCTCATAGGGGAACCAACCCCTCAGCACATAATAAATCCTGTCATTGACGAAGGCACATGCCGCCACATGTCACTTTGGAAAAGGGATAGGAGCAAATTGTTAATCTTGTGTTTTTGTAGTGTCTTTAAAGTAAGTTGTTAAAAGCAAAAGCTAAAATGAAAACATAAGTGAATGTATGACAAGGATGACGAGCAAATAAAAAACGAACATAATAAACACAACAAATAAGATATTTTAAGCAAAACAATGAATCAATGTATAATAATTTTTTAGTCATAAAATGCAAAACAAATTTATAATCTTAGCACAAAAAACCAATTTCATTTATTTTAAGCGTAACATAACATAATAGTTTACATGTCAAAATAACAAGTAAATAATACAAGTTTGAAATGCAAAGCAAAAAAATACGATTATGAATTGCAACCACACAGTACATTTAAAATTATTAGTTTATATCTTAAAATAACAAGTAGATTTCGAGAGAATGAATTGTACGCGTACACGAGGATAACCCAAAAAATTATGTCAACATGAAATTATTTCAGATTTGAACAGTTTTTCCAGGTGTTCTCCTTTTCTCCTGTGCTAGAAACTTGAATAAACTTGAAAATCAAATGTGTGGCTTTTATGGGCTGCAAAGTTGGGTTTTAATTGCAGGCACACAAAAACTTGAAGATCAATATACGAAAAACAGTTTTCTTTTCACAATTGGAAAAGGTGGAATACAAAGTTGGAATGTTATAAACTTTCAGCAAACAACTACTACTAGAAGAAGCAAAAAAATAGAAAATAAGCAGCGAACACAACCCATAAATAGTTAGAAATTTATAATGAAGATCTAATGTCTATATTGACAGATGATAGCAAATTCAAGGTTTATGGTTTCTATGGCGGATTATTTAGTAAATAAACCTGTTACTACCACCAATCCATTGGAGTCTAAATGGTATGGATACTCGGTTTGTTGAGAATCCTCCCTATGTGCAGACCTTTTTTGGAAAACCAGTGGGTCGCTACAACGATGGAAAACTCCCGGTTTATTTCCTTGGTATGTTAGAATTTTTTTGATTGTTTTTTGGGCTATCTATAACCAGTTAGGAGACGGAAGGGGTTTCACCCTTCCAGATACTGCACCTTTTAATTCTTAGCTCACTGATTTTCCTACTTCCGTTACAACACAACCTCTTATATATTTTTTGAAGTGTTACAAGAATTATTGAATGGTGAGTCAATTGAATGACAGAAAAGGCGCTAGGATCGCCTTTTGTGAGTCCTTATTTACAATAGGTGGGTGTGAACTTTGTTGCTGCTGGTGAAAACGTTAGACAAACCGCCTTCATTGCCCCTGTTTATCTCACTGTTCAGATCAATCAATTTCAGATCTGCAAGGACAATGTTCTTTCTACCAGAAAGGCACACGAATGAAACAAAATAACACCTCCTTAACATTTCATCTGATTGTTGTAAGCAAGGAAAGAATATCTCTTAATAAATGGGTAATAAGTTTGAGTTCAAAAATGATTACTTTACTCCTACTTTGCATCTTAACATTTTATCAGATAACTTATATTTTTTGTTTTGTTTGTATTTTAATGGTTTGCATGAAAGCACGTTGATTTTATGTTCATACTGAAATGTTGATTTTAATTATAATTATGATGGTGGGACTCTCTTGGATTGGATCTATCTTGAAGCCAAAACTCATGTTTTTCTGTCATAGTTAAAGCTATAAAAACAACCTAAATTTGAATGAAATACCATTTTGATTCATTTTAGATCACAAGAGGCAGACTCCCCAAACAATTTCATTAAAAAAATGCAAACATAGAAATTTTAAGCCTCTTATTGTTATGCAAATGGAAGTACACTACCGTATGCGGTGGAAGTAGACTAATTGCCTATTTTAACTTAACCTAAACTTTTCTCATAATGTTACTGTTGTTTGAACTAGTATCAATATATTTTTTGTTTTAAAAATTCAAATTTGTTCTAAAACTTAGATACAACAAAATCTAGAAGCAAAGGAACATACTAGTTGATTTTAGGAATTGTGTGGTGCAGAGGACACCAAGCAGGAAGTCTCTGCGTTGTTTGGATAGGGCTCTGTCGGATTCAACCTGGGGACCTAAGAATTTCATACTGAAGGACCTTACAAAACCCACTCATAATTTTGATAGGAAATACATGCTGGGAGAAGGAGGATTTGGGCCTGTTTACAAAGGCATTTTGCCTGATAACACATTGGTTTCCGTCAAGAGAGTTTCGAAGAATTCACATCAAGGTGAGCAAGAGTTCATTGCAGAGGTCATGATTATTGGCAAGCTGAGGCATAAGAATCTTGTGAGGATTTTGGGTTGCTGCCACGAGGATGGAGAATTGTTACTGGTTTATGACCTGATGCCTAACGTTAGTCTGGATAAGTTGTTTTTTGACAGGGATAATAAGCATGAGGTTTTGGATTGGGATTGACATTGTAGAATCACTTCTGGGGTTTCCTCTGCTTTGCTTTATTTGCATGAGCAACATGTGTTGCACAAAGATTTGAAGGCTAGCAATGCGATGCTGGATTCTAATTACAATGCTTGGTTGGGGGATTTTGGGCTTGCTAGATTGATTGAACATAATAAGAGTTCATATACCACGACTGTAATAGCAGGGACTCCTGGGTATATTACTCTGGAATGTTTTCACACTGGGAGAGCTACAACTGAATCTAATGTCTTCAGTTTTGGGGGTGTGGCCCTAGAGGTGGCTTGTGGTAGGCGACAGAGAATGGAGTCACAGGAGGTCCATCTTTTGGACTGGGTTTGAACATTGTATAGAGAAGATAGAATGTTAGATGCAACAGATATCACACTTGCCAAGAAGTTTGATATGCATGTGTTGCTTCTCGGTTTGGCTTATTCTCATCCCAATCCTCGAGAAAGGCCTACTATGAGACATGTAATGCAAATCCTTACCAAAGATGAACCTGCTCCCCTTATGCACTTTACAACCATGGCTGTATTTTTTGTATGCTACAACAAATTAGTTATGCTAAATAATATGTTCATGTCTTATATATAACTCTACTTCTCTAGACCAAAAAGTTCCCATTTTTTAACTGCAATTTCAGAAATCATTGGCAGACTGGGATACGGCCTCCAAGTGTTCTTCCACCAAAACATGATCAAGAACTTGCAGAAAATGTTGATAGAATGATGGAAAATCTTAATACTTAAAAAGAAACCGCAGCCAAACCCACCTGTGCAGCCATCAGGCGAGGAGATAACCAGAGCAAATTCAAAATAAATCCACACGCGCAAAAAAAGTAGAGTAAAACCCTTCCCAGAACTGAAATGTAAAGAACATTAAAACCCCTGTTTGTTCCAAAAAAAAGGGAAAAAAAAATGCAGTTTGCAACATGACGCAGCATCTATATAACACATAGCTGCAGCACGCCACAAAACATACATCTCCTTCCTACATCAAATATAATGGCACCATTCAATGCTTGCAATACAGAATAGGGTTCGCCACTATTCCATCCACGGCTCCTGCGCACACGTACGTCAACGACCAGATTTGATGCATCCTAGTCGTCGTAACACCTGATAAGTCACACTAGGGGAGCTCTTTCGGCGTATAACTATATTATTCTATTTTAAATAATCTAAACGGTGATTATTTGTTTCAAAATAAATGTAAACAAATATTAATAATTATTGGTGTAATATATGAATGTATGAATTGGAAAGTAATATTTGGGAAAAATGCTAATTACTAGACAAAACCATTTAGTTACATTGTTTCTGCCTTTGGAAAATCAAAATAAATTGTGGTTTCCTTATCGTTGGTATGTCTTGGGTTCGAAACCAGACACAAGTGATACCCAGTTGTTTTTGGGAGTTTTTTTATTCGGCACTGGAAGTAGTGGCATAGAATCGTTTTGACAAATTTGGAATGGATCTAGGTCATCGAGTAGTGCTCTTCCATCCTCAATTTAGGCGATGATGTTGACGCCGCCAGAGAAGGTGATGGACATGGTTGGCATTTTGAGCTCCATGCATATTGGAATTGCTTCTACAATTCTAACACTCATCATTCAGTCAGAAAATCAAACCCACCTGGGTTGGTTGGCCTTCCACATGATATATATTATGATCCTTATGCCAATAGGGGCAATGCCACATTGGAGGCGACCCTCTCACTAACATAGTGGTCAATTGATTGTGGGATACATATGTTTGTTACCTCGCTATCGTTGTCAAATATCCCTCTTCACTACATCTTGGAATTGTTTCGACAACTGTACAAAACTTACGTGACTTACAACTCAGGACAAACATACCTCTTCAATACATCTTAAACTTACTTCGACAACTCTACAAAATTTCATATTTTTATTATGGAGGTGCCTTTTGATGAAGTACTAGTTATATAAAATTTAAGTAGAGCAGACATAGAGCATTGACTCGATAGAATCGAGCATAGCCAATGGAAAGATATCCACCCAAGGATATTTGTGTGGTTAAAATTGGAGGAGGTTAGTTTGCCACGCAGCATTATCCATCCTTGGCAGGCAACATAAATTGGGTATTGGAAATTGCAATAGGAAGAGAGCGAGAGCGATGGCGATGAGAGGGGGAGGAGTGAGGGTTAAGGCGGAGATTCACAGATATCATAACTCTCATTCTGTGATGAAAGGGCATGGCAATACGCAGTCATTGGCATGGGGAAGAAGAAGCAGGAGCAGGAGCAGGAGCAGGGGAAGAAGTAGCAGTTGCAGTTGCAGCAGGTCGGGAATAATATCTGCATTGAATGTTCTGGAGGAGCGATTGGGTTCAGAGGAGTGGGCATTGGCAGACGAGGAAACGAGGCGGCTGCTGATAGTGCTTGCAGGGGAAGCTGCTGTGAAGAGAAACTACGTGTTTTTCTCGGAGGTGCAGTTCATCCCTGCCTCCTACCTCGCTGCCATGGATCAACTGTGGATGAAGCACAGCAACAACCGCTTCGGCTACAGCGTGCAGCGCAGAATCTGGAACAAAGCCAATCGCGACTTCACTGAATTCTTCAAAAGGGTTGGATGGATGAAGCGATTGGACGTGGAAGAGGAACATTACAGTTACAGATCATTTCCAGGCGAGTTTGTATGGGATTTGTCGGATTCCACACCGGAGGGGCACTTGCCATTGACGAATGCTCTAAGAGGCACTCAGCTCCTTGCCACCATTCTCCAACATCCTGCCTTCCTCCATCACGACGACCCCGACCTCCTCTCCACCTCCTTCACACCCAATTATAATTTGTATTAGTACATCCTTTCTACTTTTAACACATTTTGCTCCTTCCCCCACATCAATACTATTATTACCATTCGATCTCCTTAGCTAATGTAATGCTCCTTTATGTTTGTGAATCTGTAATCCAATATGGCTATTTCATGAATGAACTATACATGTATGTTCATTACTACACCATTTACAAATTAAGGGTTTGATAAATATCAAGGAAGCTTTGAAATATGTTTGTTTTCTTTATACATTATGCAAACTTAGAGGTTGTATTACGGTTTTCTAGAAAGAAAATGTTTCTTAAATACAATAAATTTTAGAAAAGTGAGTGATGTTTGCAAAGCCCAAAAGCATAACAAACATATTTACGAAGAGTGACCATTTTTGTATGTCTACATACTTCACTAAACCATTTCTGCACTTCAATTTGGATTTTTAGAAAAGATTTATTTTTTCGCTTAGCCACTTCTGGGTTTCGTTTCTCTCGCCTTTTGAACTTGTTTTTCACTACTTGTTCCTAACAACTATCTCCATATCAGTGACATTGTGTGCTATCCTAAATCGCTAGTTATCTCTAGCACTTCAATTATTTCTAGTTTTTCCATGTTTTAGATCGACCTAATTCCATTCAATTAGTGTATCAACCCTACATTAATTGCATTACATTAATTCAAATGATTTGTTGCATTACATTAATTTAGATCGAACTAAGTCCAAAAAGGGCGCATATGCACGCACGGTTGAACAAAGCGCGCAAGATAAGGCGCGCATGGAAGGGTTCAAGTAGAGTTTTGGTAGAACCTAGGGTGCGCACCAGCGGAGCAGAATCCAGGACTTAGCCATTTTCGACCTTTTGGGCATGACGTGAGAAAAATGTGACCTGGATGGATAAGGTGCCAGCCTGGTGACATGGTAGCCTAGAAGGAATATGCCCTGTGTTAGAAGTTGCTAGAAGGACATCATGGCAAGGAGTGGTGAGCTCAGGCCTGGAGGAGCATGCACTCATGGAGGACCACATTCGGACACTTGGCGAAAGGCCTAAGGCCGCAAAAGAATGAGTTGGCAGTTCAAGAAGGCTATATCTACAAGTGCCTGCAGAAGCAAAGAGGGATGAAATGGATAGAGGGCGGAGCTCTGCAGAAATACTGCAAGGACTCTGTTAACTTGGGTAAATAAGTGTAGGGAAGGATGTATCGAGGGTTTGAGAGTTATAAATATTCTTTTGAGGGCCTAGTTATATGAATCCAGCTATAATGTGTGACTACGGTCTGCCTTCTTATGACATTCTGTAATGAGCCTAATGAATGTAATAAGGTTACCCGTTTATGTGAATATGAACAGTAATGGTTCTGATGCATACATCCTTCTTCATAGCTCTTTTTCATTTATGTTTATGAACTAAGTATGAATGCTTGTACAACTTCCTTTCTATTTTGGTGTAAGTTCTATAATCTGTTCATCTCTTTTCTGTCTGGAATGACTGCAAGGATCTAGAAGTCGTTCTAAGCTCTATGGTGCTTGTATGTCTTATTCCCTCTCAAATCTCTTAAACTCGGATCATAGATGATGTTTCCCACTAAACTCACACAAAAGAGAGACTCGGCACCTGCGCGTGCCTTGGGTGAGCGCCCAACGCCCGCTGGGTGATAGGCCGATGCGCATGTGATTTCTTTCCTTTGTGATGGGTGTAACCTCTTTTCGAAGTTGTAGTGGGAAATGACATACATCATGATTTGTGTAATGAGTAATGACATAATGTTTAACTTTGGAAAGTGTTGAATCATGGTTCAAAAGCATGGAGGATGAATTTGCTCAGAGATTCAACACTGGATCTGAGTTTAATGCACATAGATGGGTAGAAGAGAACCTCTACCATGATTTATATGAAACTTTTTTTTGTTGCTTCCCAGTAGAACTGTATGAGCGGCTCTCAGCATATGCATCTAGATCAAGCTGGTATTATAGATCACACGCGTGGACCCAAGAAGAATACCAGAGGCTTCAGGATGCATATATGATGTGGACTCATGTTGTGGATCATTGGTGGAAAAGTGTGTTGGCTAGCTACACTCTGGAGTACACTATTTCTACATATTCTTGTCCGGAAGTTACTGAGTTTGAATTTCTGCGGGAGCCCAGAGGATCATTTCTATGTGCTATCCCTCTAGCAATGAAGATCTTGATTGTTACCTTGAGTTTAGAGGCATTTCCAATGGCCGGCTAAACCATTCTGAGCGCTGGGTGAGGAAGCTAGGGTGGAGGAAGATGACAGATATTACGATGGAGAAAGAAAGGGAGGAGAGACGACTCAAGTATAGTGAAGTGCATAAAAGGGAGATTGCTAGACAACGCGAGGTTGCAAGTGTGATGGCTCTATGGAGGCAGATGTTGCGGGAAGGAGTTGAGGTTCAAGCAGAGGACATGGAACCTGAGCAGTTTGTGCTACCCCATCTTGGAAAGCACATAAGAGAGACCCCTTTGGCATTCTAATGAGAGTTCGTCGCATGGAGAAAGAAGAGTCATTGGCACGTATCTAAACCCACCTAGTGACCTAACCTTGGCGCTTGGTTTTCCAAATTAAGGAAGGATTATCATTGACCCAATTGGTATCAGTGGAAGTGATAGATTTGCGCCCAGGAGATACAATTTTTCATTTCCCACTTCTATGGCTACGCATACTCTAGTATTCAGAGGAATTTTTGGACAAGGAATAAGTACACAAGCCTTTGGTCTCGCATCTGGGAGTGGCGTGGGGTACACTAGTGGTAGTGGGGCATTATCACAGATTGTCGGCACGTAGTTCAGTGGAACCTTGGGGACACTTGGCACAACCACTACAGGACTTGGTGGATTTGGTGGGTCTGGTGGCTCAGGAGGCACAGAACCTGGTGGATCTAGTGGATCTGGCGGTGGAGGAAACACCGGAGGGAACCAAGGCTCTGGATCAGGAGGACAAGGGCCCTGGCCTCCCACTCAAGTCTTCTTTGAAATATCTTTACATTTGCCAGATTACAGAGGTATTGAAGATTTTGCAGAACATGTTCACAAGTGTGAACTGTTATGGCGCGCAAAGGGGATCACAACCCCGAAGCGGAAGGCAATTCAGTTTGCAACAATGTTGCAGAGGTGCACGCATAGCTGGTATAGGAAATATGACCCTCATAAAAAATGGTGGATTATACTACTTTAAAGAACACCTTCTTGGCAGAATTCCACATTCCTAAGTTTGAACAAAAGAGCATCAGCACCCTGAAGGAGATTCAACAGGGACTGACAGAGAGTGTGCGGGAATATGATGCACGTTTTAAAACTCTCTTGTCTAAGTTATCATATGATATTCACCTTTCACAACATGCTCTGTGGTTTGTTGGAGGGTTCATCACACCTTTTAGAAGAGCTTTATCTTATAAAACTTTCACAAACCCATGTGAGGTGTTAGAAGCTGCTCTACGCGTCGAGGTTGTTGGAAGTGTTGATACCGCTATTAGCCCGTTTTTGGAGGCTCAGATTACTGCTATGGCTAAGCAGCAGGAGAATTTGTTTGCACACTCAACCCATGAGACTCGTAGTGGTATATGGTGTACAAATTGTGAAGTAGAGGGGCATGTCAAGGATAGTTTCCCCCGGAGGACAGTACGCGTTGTGACAGTAGACTGTGAAATTTGTCATGGGGACCATGATACAAGTAGATGCCCCTTGTTACAGTGCACAATTCAGAAGAATGTGTCTTACTACTATAAGATCTGTACCTCTACAACCCACGATACTAAGGATTGTAGGCTTATTGACCAGATCCATGAGGCCATTGATCATGGGGTGCACTAGACCAACATTGCGAGTAATTCTAAAGGTGATGATTACTGTTATGAGGAGTGCGCAGATGGAGGCATGTGCGGAAGGGGATTTCGCGGAGGATTCTGTGGTTGTGGTAACCGCGGGGGAGGAAGAAGTGAGTTTCCATGTGGAACCTATTTTAATTGTGGGTCTAGAAAGCATTACAAACGAGAGTGCTCAGACCTATTGCAGTGCTCATGGTGCAGGAAGAAACACAAGTATGAGGAGTGCCCTGAGTTGTTTGAGCACATGAATCAGTAGCAATGGAAAGACAAGGGTGTTGCAATGGTAACCATTAAGAAGAAGGACACACAATGGATGCCATGGGTAACACGTGATGCATGCTTAGAACCTGTTTTAGTAACAACAAGAGCAAATGTCACACATGCAAAGGAAATACCAAGGCAGAGGACTCTGGTTTCAAGAGAAGAAGTGGTACATGGAAAGTACCCAGATCCTGCTCATCAGAAAGAGGTATATCAAGATACCATGGACGTCATTCGGAGTTTACAAGGAGAAATCCAGTGTCTAAAGGAGCAGTCCAGGAGGGAGGAGCAAAGAAGGAAGGTCGAGGCACCAAAGGATGACCTGGATGAGGTCAAGGAAGTGTGTAAAATGTAAGGCAAGAGAATATTATTCCCTTGCTAGGAGCATGGTTGAGAGAGAAGGTACCACGTGCCAAAGAAGAGCAGGAGAGGCAGGTCCTGCATGCAAAACTCTCCCCTCACAACCTTGACTATGATAGGGAGATCACGCTAAATGCAGTAGTGGATGGATGACTACTGAGTAATATCCTCATTGACACAGGTGTGGAAGTCAATGTTCTGACCTTGGATGCATGACATCAAATGGGAAGACCTGCATTACAACCATCTTTGAATGTGCTATATATGGCAAACAAAATGAAGGCAATGGCCATCGGTGTCTTAAAGGATACAACTATCACTATTCAGGGAGCTAAGTTTACTAGGGACTTTGAAGTCTTGGTGCTCGCCAAGGTAGATGATTTTCCAGCACTGCTTGGGCACCCATGGTGTTATAAGAACAATGCGGATCTTTGGTTCAACAAGGGGTACATCAGCTTTGAAAATGAGGAGGAGCGAGTCATCATACCCCTAGCTAATGGGAAGTTAACACCCTATACTAAACCTTTGGGAGAGGAGGTCCTGGATAGAATATATGTGTGCTCAATCAAAGACCTAGAGATAATCCATCCTATTGACAGAGTTATCCAATTTGAAGATGCTCAGTCAGTAAGTGACACCACCAGTCTAACATGTGATAATTGGGCGCATGGGACCTATGAATTGATCAGATGAAATTTAAGAGGATCGGTGACAAAGGCGCGCACATTCTGGCGCCTAAGAGGAAAAGAGCTACCTAAGTACTCAAGAGGAGCCTCCCCTGAGGTATTTTTGCAGAAAATGGAAGCTTAGTGGAAGAAAGAAAATGAACGAAGGGGGATGCTAACTTACGTCCTACTAGGAACTGTTGTGTGCTTGTAGGCAACACATCAAGATAATCTCTTGGAATGGTGCAAAGTGAGAATTGCCTTCGTTGTTCGTTTCTCTATAAGCAATGTAGCCACCACCATCAAGAACTACCATGGTAAGGAGCCCACATCTTTCCACGTCCAATCCTATGAAAGAACCTGGAGGGAAGGTGCGGAATCTTTGCCACCGTCCCTTTGGGTGCAAAAAATGTATTCTACAATGCAGGGTTGCACGAGCGCATGGTACATCCACTTTGAGACACACCGCCAAATAGGGAATTAGCAAGAGCTAGTGGCTGACCTCGTTCAAACATTTGAGTATCAAAGTACCAAGCCATCAGTTGATAAGGCATTGAAGGTTGTCAAGCACCTTACCATGGGGGATAGTACCATGATAGAAGAAAGGCTATTGAACTTGCTTGGTGAGCCAGGTTTGGAGGCACACTTTGAAGAAGAGGAAACATATGAGGTTCAGTTTGAGCGCAAGTGTGTGAAAAAGGAGAAAGGAAAGCTTGTATATGTGATTAATGGGGAGGAAGAAGAAAGCTTGGATGTTAACCATTCTGTAGGGACGTGTGAGGTAATGGACAATGTTGATACCCGTGCATGCGCCTACCATGAAACTTTACAAACTAAAAAGGTTAACATAGGCTCGGGAGAAGAACCTAAGGAAGTTATCATTGGAGATTACTGGTCGGAAAAGGAAGTCTCTAAGATCATTGATCTTTTGCGCAAATTTGAGGATTTATTCCCGCGTGGGTACCATGAGCTCAAAGGCGTCGCTCATTCCTTAGAGGAGATGAGGATAAAGCTAAAGGACGGTGCGTGCCTAGTCAGGAAGAGACCCTATTGGATGAATCCCAATTTACGCGTAAAGGTAAAGGAATAGTTAGAAAAAATGATAGCATCTAAGATCATTAAAGCTGTTGAAGAATCAGAATGTATAAGTCCAATGGTAATCAACTTCAAGAAGGATAGGCGGATTAAGATCTACGTGGATTATAGGGAGCTGAACGTAGTTTGTGTCATCGATCCTTTTCCAACCCCCTTCACTGAAGAAATTTTGGAGGGACTTGTTGGGCGCGAAATCTATTCCTTTACGGATGGATTTTCGGGGTACCACCAAATCCGGATTGCAAAGGAAGACCAGGAGAAGAAAACTTTCACCACTAAATGGGGAAGTTTTACATACACAGTCATGCCCTTTGGGTTGAAGAACGCGCCTATTGTTTTCTCGCGCATAGTGGTACAGGTGTTCTAGGACTTCATCCATAAATTCCTCCAGGTTTATCTGGATGGTTGGACGGTGTATGGGCTGGTAAAAGACCATTGTGATAATTTAAGGTTGATGTTTGAGAGGTGTCGGTAGTTGAGGATATCCCTCAACATTAGGAAGTGTGTCTTTGTTACCCCCTTTAGAACGTTATTGGGGAATATCATATGTAAGGAGGGCTTGCTAGTAGATCATGCCAAGGTTGCAGTTATTGTGGGATTGGGGGAGCCTACTAGTCAAAGTGCAGTGCGCAGATTTATTGGACACGTGGGCTACTATCGGAAGTTCATCAAGGGGTATGCCAAGATCGTTGTGCCCTTAGAATATTTTCTCAAACATAAAAGTGCCTTCCATTGAGGAAAGGCACAATAGAGGGCCTTTGACACATTAAAGGATAGGCTTGTCACCACGCCTATATTACATTTTCCCTCTTGGGATAAGCCCTTCCATGTTCATGTAGATGCCTTCGGAGCAACCATTGGGGCAGTACTTGCACAACCTGGTGAGGGAATTTTTGATCACCCCATATTCTTTGCAATTAGGAAGTTGAAACCAATAGAGCATTATTATAGTATGATTGAGCACGAAGCATTGTCAATGATCTACGCACTTCACAAGTTAAGGCAGTATCTGCTGGTAACTCCCTTTATCTACTACACTGACCACATGGCATTAAAGTATTTGGTGAACAAGCCCATTCTACAAGGGCGCATGTGTCAGTGGGTGCTATTATTTCAAGAGTTTGAGTTCATGGTAGTTGTGAAGCATGGAAAGAGTAATTGTGGACCTGATCATTTGTCAAGAATTGATTCAGGGGAGGACACGTAGATCATTGAAGAGACTATGCCGGATGCACAATTGTTTAGGTTGCGGTGCACGCCCTCAGATTTAGAGGAAATTTCAGTATTTCTAAAGGAAGGTGTGGCGCCGTAATGAATGAAGATATTAGAGAAAAAGCAACTAGCCATACGTGCTGCACCCTACATGTTGTTCAGTGGGGACTTATAGAAATTAGGGCATGATGAAGTTTTATGTAGGTGTGTACTAGAGCATGAGTGCCTCGCCATCATAGAGGAAGCACAGGAGGGAAGTGTAGGTGGACATTACGCAGGTGACGCCACCGCATGTAAAATATTAATGGAAGGATTATGGTGGGAAACTTTGTATAAGGACTGCAAGGATTATTGTAAAGTGTGTGACCATTGTCAGTGCGTTGGAAAGTCAAGACGGAGAGATGAAATGCCTTTGTGCCCTATCCCTAGTGCTGAACCTTTTGAGAAATAGGAAATAGACTTTGTAGGCCATATTGCACCAACATCACGTAGGACTGGATCACGCTACGTAATCACTCACACAAACTATTTGATAAGGTGGGAAGAGGCAACCCCAACTAAGAACTGCACAATAGCTACGACATCAAGATTTTTGTGGGAGAACATTATCACAAGGTATGGATGCCCTTTAAGTTTAACCAGTGATAGGGGTACACATTTCTTGAATGAAACCGTAAGGATCCTATTAGCAGAGTTCATGGTGGCTCATCACAAGACTACACCTTATCATCCACAAGCAAATGGAACCGCAGAAGCATTTAACAAAATACTGAGTCATACCCTGACAAAAGTTTGTAATGTCGGAAGACAAGATTGGGATGACAAGGTATTAGCCGTATTATGGGCTTATAGGACAACTTATAAAAGGTTTAACAAAGCCACACCGTTTCAATTGGCATTTGGTGTGGAAGCTGTTCTGCCGGTTGAGTTCATGTTACCTTCTATGCAAATAACATGCGTAGGAGGGTTGGCTGATGAGAAAGCACTGGAAGAAAGAATTGATGAATTGATGAAGCTGGATGAAAGATGATCACTCACCAAGTGGAGCCAAATAGTAGAAAAAGAAAAGCAAAAAGCATGGCATGATCGCCACATTAGGAACAAGAAGTTTGAGGTTGGGCGGATGGTCTTACTGTATGATTCTAAGTTTCTGTGCCACCATGGGAAGTTAAAGGTCCATTGGTTAGGTCCCTATATAATCTCGTACATCCTTGATTCGGGTGTGTGCCAGTTACAAGTGCTGGATGGAACGAAATTTCTTGGACACTTCAATGGGAGTAGGCTAAAGCCCTACCATAAATAATGCTTCTTGATGTTTGTAAATAAGGCAATTTTGCTAGATAGTTTAGAATTTCCTTTATACATTTCCTTTCTTGTGTTTCCCTTTCACGTTGTTGTTTTGTTTTGCACCTTGGGCGCCAGTAACTTTGTTAATTTTTGAGGTTTTTGAAGGTGCAGAGGACCGCACATCATTTTAAGTGTGGGGTGGAGTGATGTGAAGGAAAGCATGGGTAAAGTGCCAAGGAGGATTGTGTTGAAAATCCTGGTTGAATGGCCATGTTGAAAAAGGTGCATGAAAGAAAAGGTAGAAAAGAATAGTTAGTTTCAAGATAACTCTACTTTCAGTCCCCACGTATAGAGGAAGAAGCAAATAAACAACACGAGGTAGGCGAGAGCAAAAATCATGACAGAAGAAGTGCCTTTGGCACTGGTTACGCGCACGCAAGATTCTCTTGTCAAGATGGATTGGTTTCATGCCAGAAGGTTGGAAGATTGTTCGCGTAGGGTTGGGCGCGTGAGTTAGGGCGCAAAATTTGAGCTTTTTTTGAAAAATCCACATCAAATGTTAAAAGTACAGTGGTAGGTGAAGTAGCATTTAATGCTTAAAAATGGGAAAAACTATAAATATAGGTTCAAACATTTCATTTTTTCACTTTGCGTATACGAAGAGGAGCTTTTGCAAACTAGGATTTCCAGAGTTAATCCATGCGAAGAAAAATTGCAATAATTTGAGCGAGTGACCAGTTTGGAGTTACAAACCATAAAGGAAGTGTTTCACGGGTGTGGGAAGAGTTATAGAGAAACATCATCTGGTGAAAAGAGGTTCCAGTTAGGGTTTGGCATCTACGGCACAGGTCGGAAAATATTTTCTTCGCCAGTTTGAGATCTAAACTTGGAAAGGGGTAGTAAAACAAAACAAGTGAAAGAAGTTTAAGTGTTAACATAGACAATGGCACCCAAGAAACCAGTTGGCACACCTAGGAAGGGAAAGGGCAAGAGCAAGCAACAAGACACTGTTGCAGGTACAAATGAAGAGTGGTACGTAGAAATGAAGTACCCAGACGGAGTATTGCTTGGGCGCGAGTGGGAGTCCCATTTAAGACATATGTCAGTAAATGATTACAATCATCATTCGAGCACAATCGAGAAGGAAATGGCATTGAAGTTAGTGCGCCCGACGAATAAAAGGACACCAGAGGGTTTTCCCATCTATAATGATGATGTAAAAGTGAAGATGAAGAAGTCAGGATTATTGCAACTCTTTGAGTTTCCCTACTTCGGGAAGCCTGAGCACCTATATCAATGGTTAATGTCACACGTGCACAAAGATTACTTTCACTTCGTAGGGCACAAGATGCACATTACCCCTCAGCTTGTTTCACATTTCATAGGCCTCATCTATGAAGGAGAGAGTTTGGAGGAAAACCTAAGTGATAAGAAGGAAATTAAGGAAACCATCGCTGCTTATGCATATAAAAAGGGGTCAAGGTACTTTGATATCACGGACATCAAGGACCTGATGATGAAGATGGCCATGCACCTTGTGACAAAGTTAAATGGCCAGGAGAGATGGACCTAGGTAAACAAGGCCTAGTTGAATGTTTGCAAGAGGATTTCGGAGGGCACCATCTACAACTTGTCTGCATTCATTGCGGATGAGATTGTCAGCAACATGAAGGAAGGTGATAGAATCATTTTTGGTAATGTCTTGTTAACCATTGTATTCTCAGATATTGGGGTGCCAGATGCAGTGGAAAAATTCGTGTGGGAGTACCCTGTTGAAGACCTTCACCCGCAAAGAGGTTTGAGAAGTAAACCTGTGATAGTATGATAGCCATGCACAAGGTGAGCCTGGATAAGTGGTACACGCGGATGAGGAATGCGTTCGGGGTGGAATGGAGGATCCCTAAACAACTGCCAGCAACCACCGAGGGAGAAGTCGATTTTTCTGTGTACCAACATTTCTACCTCAACAGATTTAAACTGATGGATGAGACATGGAGCCCATGGTGCAAGCTCCCTTTTGCGTTCATAGCTCAATAGTTCCAAGCGGGAGTGATCAGGTTTAAAGAATCTAAGAAGTTGAAGTTGGACCTTGGTAATCTAGACCGAGATCATAGAGAAATGCCCAAAGGGTTGGTCTACCCCAATAAGCGCGCATACATGGAGAAGTACATGTCGCATGAGGTCCAAATGGTGAGACCCATGACTTTTCCCATTGCAAGAGGGACCACAGCACGTGTATACCTCCGCATAAGACCCAAATTTGAGAAGGGTGCATATCTGGAGAAAGAGATATCGATACCTGAGGACCCAATTGACAGGAAGATACTCGCACCCAGGCAGAAGGAAAAAGAAGCAAAGGAGAAAGTACCAAGTGTAGTGAATACACAGGCAATAGTTACCCCTGGGACAAGCGCCATAACACGTATGTATTCATGCAAGAAAAAGTCCATAGTCAAAGAGAAGACTCCGGAGCTAGAGGAGCCGTTAGACAATGAGTCATAAGAAGAAGAAGAGATAGAGTCACCTGCACCAGAATCCCCACTTGGAAAGAAGCAGAAGACGATGGAGGAGTCAGATTCTGAGTACACTGAGAGCTTGGGGGCATACCAGGGTGAAAGGGATGATTATGAGGAAAATAATCCTGAGGTAAACCAAGAGCCTGTGTTTAATGTACATGACTCAGAGGAGGGAGAAGGAGAGAAGAATGAGTACACCTTCGCATGGAGAGAGGGAAGCTAGGAGGGGGAAGGCGTTCGGGACAAGGAAGGGAGCAAAGAGGTAAACAAGTAGGCAGAAAGATAGGCTGAGAAGGTAATTGAGACCTTGGTAGAAGAGGGGTTGGAATGCAGCGCTAAGTTGGTAATGAATGAGGATAAGGAGGAGAGTGGGGAAAAGGACCACGACAACATTGGAGGCCCCACTTTAACTGTAAATATTCCTAACGGCACGCGCATGGGAGGAAAGCATGCGGAGGAGGAGAGGCCATGGTTGGGTTATATTGATGACCCCAAAAAAAAGATGCTATCATGGGAATTTGAGTCCCATCTTGATGAGCCAAAATTCAAAGTAAGCCACGAGGTAGTAATAAAATTATCGAAATCAAAAGGAGACAACCCATTGGTGAATGCTTAGCAGCTCTCAAATGAACAACTATGTAACAAACTCAACAAGGTCTCTGTTGAGGTCAAAGCTAGAATCTTTGGGTAGAATGAAAGAATCAAAGATCTGGAGGATGTATTGGAGAAGAAAGAGGAAGAGCTAGTTGCGGGGAAAAAGGAGTTGAGTTAAGAAAATATGATCAGCGCCTAGTTACAGTACGAGTTAAGGGATGAGAAGGCAAGAGTATGCAAAGTATAAAAAAGGTGGAGTCCATTACAGATGTAATAGTGTTGAAGCATCCGGACCTAGCACCTCCTGCGCGGAAGTATGCATCTGCCTTGGAATTCCTGGAGGACTTAACAAGAATCCTCACCATGGAGAGGTAGCCGCTAGCCTTGGAATCTGTAGAAGAAGTGGCCACATGTTTAGAAAAGGAGGATAAATTAAAGGTCGTGGCGCTCATAGCTGAATACAACAAGGTCCTTGCTGATGTAAAGATTGCTTCCCGGAATGTTGAGGCTGCGTACAACAATTACACGAATAGAGACAAAGTGGCAAGAATGCTGGTCACCAATGATGAATCAAAACTTAAAGATTTCCAGGAGAAGAACAAGGGGAACAGAGTGGAGCGAGAAAATATCCTAGCCGAGGTAGAAAATAAATCAAAAGCTATTGAGGCTTTATGAGGCTCAATTAAAAACTGGCTAAAGGAGCTATACCCGTAGATTACACGAAGGATGGATGTGCTAGAGGATATAGGCAAGGATTTAGAGAAAATTGTTGACACCATGAGCACCCGAGGGGATGGGCTAGGTTTTGAACAGGTGAGCGCCTTAGTAGGTGATCTTTTCTAAAGAGCACAAAATGAGGTTGATGCCTGGAACAATCTAGAGGCCGAATTGCAGAAGAAATTTCCTCTCTTATTGCTTATAGTAGCATTATTCCCCATTCTTCCTTATTTTCCCATTCTTTGTCCCCTTTATTGTGTATTTCTTTATTCTTTGAGGAAGTTTCTGAGGGTGGAGAATAGGAAAAGTGTGGGGTGATGTTGGGCCCCTGAAATATCAACTAAGTCCAAAAAGGGTGCATAGGCGTGCACGGTTGAACAAAGAGCGCAAGATAAGGCACATAGGGAAGGGTTCAAGTAGGGTTTTGGTAGAACCTAGGATGCACATCCATGGAGCAGAATCCAAGACTTAGCCGTTTTCGACCTTTCGGGCAGGACGCGAGAAAAACGTGACCCGGGTGGATAAGGTGCCACCTTGGCGACATGGTGGCCTAGAAGGAATATGCCATGTGTTAGAAGCTGCTAGAAGGACATCATGGAAAGGAGTGGTGAGATCAGTCCTAGAGGAGCATGCACTTATGGAGGACCACATTCAGACAGTTGGCGACATGCATGAGGCTGTAGAATAATGAGTTGGCAGTTCAAGAAGGCTATATATACAAGTTCCTGGAGAAGCAAAGAGGGATGAAATGGATAGAGGGCAGAGCTCTATATAAATACTACAAGGACTCTGTTATCTTGGGCAAATAAGTGTAGAGAAGGATGTATCAAGGTTTTGGGAGTTATAAATTTTTTGTTGAGGGCCTAGTTATATGAATCCAACTATAATGCGTGACTACGGTCTGCCTTCCTGTGACATTCTGTAATGGGCCTAATGAATGTAATAAGGTTACCAGTTTATGTGAATATGAACATTAATGGTTCTGATGCATACATCCTTCTTCATAGATCTTTTTCATTTATGTTTATGAACTAAGTATGAATGCTTGTACAACTTCCTTTCTATTTTGGTGTAAGTTCTATAATTTGTTCAGCTCTTTTCTGTCTGGAATGACTGCAAGGATCTAGAAGCCGTTCTGAGCTCTATGGTGCTTGTATGTATTATTCCCTCTCAAATCTCTTAAAATCAGATCATAAATGATGTTTCCCAGTAAACTCACATAAAAGAGAGACTCAGTGCCCGCGTGTGCCTCGAGTGAGTGCCCAACGCCCACTGGGTGATAGGCCGGCGCGCTTGGGATTCCTTTCATTTGTGATGGGTGTAAAATGACTACATGATCGAATACTATATGTTACAAGGAAGAGAATAATACAGTTATTTACAACTATACAATTGCAATTAGGATATTTACAAGCATGCTAAACTGATAAAGCAATAACAAATGTAACTAAGGTTAAAAGGATGACTTAGCTAATTCATATCAACTTTTTATTATTTCATTTCCAGATATGGTAAGTATGTAGAATTCTAAAGGTGCATAGATCAATAGTTCCTTGCAAATATAATGCAAGGTCAAGATGGTACAATAGGTCCAGACTAGATCCCATAAATTGGCCCTATTCTACTATCCTAGACTGGTAGATTACAAAGTTCTAAATGTTTTTGGGTTGTTTCATTGTCACTTGTATTGCAATTTTATATGTTTAAATTCTCTTCTAACTCTAGATTTTGCACTTATACCTAGAAAACAAATCTAACTTCTTACAAGAACTACAAGCAATCATTAGATAAAAAATGAAAGATCTAAATTCTTGAATAAGACGTGTGAACTCAATGGTTAGCTTGTTCATGAGTCATCAAATGTTGCACTATATTTCACACTCAATGGAATTCCAGTGCATTGTGAAAGTGTGCATGCAATCTAGAACCCTTGAATTAACTTTTCCCTCATTATTCCACACCAACATAGGGCTATGATACTTTTATCCCATGAAACCCTTGTGTGCACATGTGCAAAACAAATTTATACTCACATATGTTGTGGTATGTAGTATGAAGATTGGACTCTAGCTTCATTTGCTCAATATTTGGTACACAAATAGATGTTTTCTACATAATAAATTATTAATGTGCACTTGTATATATATGAGTCCATCACTTTGAAATTTGAATCTTAGTGGCACATAAAGCCGACCAAAAACATAAGATGTGAAAGAGAAAATGATGGCAAAGAGACTGAACTGGCAGAAAGGACCTAAAACTCAAAAATATTCAAGACCAGGTAAATCTCGGTTAATAATGGTAATCTCATTTAGGACCATACCTTTTTCATGACCAATAGGTATGGTATCAACATAGTATCAACATGAGTATGTGCATGGGAAAGAGAAGGAGTAGGTGTGGCAACAATAGGTGCCAGTGTAACATCTCGGGAATAATATCATTGAATGTTTTGAAGGAGCAATTGGGTTCATAGGAGTGGGCATTAGTAGACCAAGAAATGAGGAAGTTGTTGATAGTTCTTGTAGGGGAAGTTATGGTTAAGAAAACTATATGTTTTTCCCATAAGTGCAGTTCATCCCTGCTTCCCACCTTGCTGTCATGGATCAATTGTGGAGGAAGCAAAACTATCACTTCAACTACAACGCATGATCTAGAACAAATCCAATCATGAATTTAATTAATTATTCAAAAGGGTTGGATGGATGAAGTAATTAGAGGGGAACGGGGAAGGGGAATGACAACATGAGCATTATAGTTACAAGTCATTTCCAAGTGAGTTTCTATGGGATTTTTCATATTCTACCCCAAAGGGGAACTTGTCATTGAAAAATGCTACAAGAGAACTCAACTCTTTGACACCATTCTCCAACATCCTTCCTCCATCATGACGACCCTGACCACATTCATCTTTGCCTCCTTAATACCGAACTGTAATTTTTATTTGCAAATCAAGGTTCTCTTTCTACTTTTAACACATTTAAGTCCTTCCTACACATTAATAACATTATCACCTTATTTTCCATTCTATCTCTTTAGCTAATGTAATGATCTTATTTTTTCTTTATGCTTTATAAACTTGTAATTCAATATGCACTCCTATTCAAGGAGTCACTTATATTAGTTTCAAATGACTTGGAAATAATGAACACCAACTTAGGTTATATCTATAGGGAGTTTGACTTGAGTGATATAACACCATATATAGAAACTAACAATGGGCCAACCTTGTTAATCATTTATATGTAGGGGGATCACCTTTAGAAATGGGTAATATTATTCTATCTATATAGGATAGAGAGTGACTTGTTGATTGAAATTGTAAATCAAAGAATCTTTTTATTTTGAAGCATCCTCATGCCAAAATTATAATTAAATCATATAGATAAGCATATAATGTTTATTAGTTGTTTTCTTCCATTGAAAAAGATGACGTTTGGGAAAATTTCACTACACATGACTATTTGATGAATGTATTATATGTTGATTACCACACTATTTGAAAATTAAGGGGTTTGATAAATATGAAGAAATCTAAGAATTTTTTCTGGTTTAACAAAAAACCCAAAAACATGTTTATTTTCCTTATGCATTATGAAAACCTAGAGGTTATAATAGGGTTTTCTAGAAAGAAAAAGTTTTCTAGATGTAAAAAATTCTAGAAAAGTGAGTGGGGTTTGCAAATCTAAAAATATAAAGATAAAATTTACATAAATTGAATGATATTTAGAAAAATTCACCATTTTGTATATCTACATACTCGACTAAGCCATTTTTGTACTTCGATTTCAATTTTAGAAAATATTTCTTTGTTTGCTTAGCCACTTATGGGTTCATTTTGTCTTGCCTTTTGAACATATTTTCCACTACTTATTATTAACAACTATCTCCAAATTAGTGACATTGATTTTTATTCTAAATACCTAATTACCTCTAGCACAACAATTATTTCTAGTTTTCCCATGTTTTAGATTAATCCAATTTCATTCAATTATTTTATCAACCCTAATTTAATTGCAACATATTAATTTAATTCATTAAATTTGGATTGAATACTATATATGTTATAGGGAAGAGAATAATATAGTTATCTACACTTATATGATGGAAACAAGGCTATTTGTAAGCATGTCAAACATATAAAGAAATCAAAAATGTAACTAGGGTTAGAAGGGTGCCGTAGCTGATTCAAATCGCTCTCTAACTATGTTGTTACTAGATAGGGGAAGTATGTAGAACTCTTAAGGTGCCCAAATAAAATTTTCCTCTCCAAATTCATGCGAGGTTAGGATCATACAAAAGGTCATGACCAGATCCCACAAACCCATCCTCTTCTACTATCTTGAACCAATAGATTACAAAGTTCTCATTTATATGGGTTGGGTTGTTTTTTTGTCGCCTATATCACAATTTTGTATGTTTATTTTCACCCGTAACCCCAGTTTTTTCACTTGTACATGCAAAACAAACCTAGCTTTCTACAAGAACCTCAATCACTCATTAGATCTAAAAACGAAAGATGAAAATTTTTGAGTCAGAATGACCTCAACGATCACCTCATTTGTGATTCATCAAGTGTTGCACTATATTTTAAACTCAATGTAGTTCTCCAAGTATGTTATGCAAGTGTGCATGCAATCTAGAACCCTTGACCTAGCATTTCCCTCATGATTCCACATCGATAACATTCAATGCTACTTTACTCCCATGAAACCCTTGTGTGTAGATGTGCAAAAATGATTTATTCCCTCTTATGCTATGATATGTAGTATGAATATTGTACTCTTTCTTCCCTAGCTTAGTATTTGGTACATAGATAGGTTTTTACTAGATAAATAATGCTTAAGGTACACTTGTATATAGAGTCTATCACTCTAAAATTTAAATCTTAGTGGCATGCAAAGTCGACCAAAAACATAAGATGCAGAAGATAAAATGACGACAAAGAGACCCAACGGGAAGAAAGAACCCAAAAATCGAAAAGGGTAAAGACCATACATATTGGTAAGGATCATACCATGGTCCTAACCAATCTATATGGTCTTGGACCAAAATTAGAAAAAGACAAATAAATAATGAAAAAGGTAGAGAAATTTTTCACACAACATTAAATAATAAACAAGCATTAAGTAAGACATATATAAGAGGATAAATCATGAAATGAAAAGTAAACAACAAGAACTTGTGCCATTAAGACTTAATGTCATCATTCAAGACCCGCATACATAAAAATTGCCAAATACATGACGTAATAATGATTGTTTCAAAATTTAGCGTTTACATTTGTCCCCACTTTATGCTAGTGATTAAATTTTTTTAGTTTTAAAGGAGAAGAAAAGTGTACTTGATAGTGTTGAAGCATAGGAGGCTATCAGGAATGTCGACATAGTAACCAAAATGTGGAAAACAACGTGGTCCATTAATGTGACCCACACAAAGATAGGGAGTAGCATGCAATAAGCATTGAAGGGTATAATAGACATAAAATGTGTATTTGGAGACTTGGAGATTTTCAAAATTTTCATTCTTGAAGGACTGGGGGTGATCAATCCCCAACAAGTGTTTGATAATTTTGTGGGAATTGGGTGTTCTAACACCAAGGGAAGAGTGCCACAAGGTATCTTAATTGGACACTAAATAGCACTTCCCATATTGGGGGATCACACTACTATAAACGGATCTAGGTCTGATATTTTTCAAAATAATATATCCTACAGTTGTTATCATGCATTATATGGGTGTACAATAGTAATGGTGGATTTGAAAACTTACATATTTTGATAGGTTTTTTCCCCTCTATGTTTTACAATAAATGTAGTGGCATATTCAATTTTATCTTACCGTTTAGTGGATATTTGTATCCAAATTTAACTATTCTTCCTTTTGAGTTTGTTTATTGATTTGTACAAGAGAGAGGATGGCCTTGCATAATTAACCTCAACTTAGTAACTTAGTGTTCATTGCATATTTGCATATAGAGTTAAAAATTTGGTCCTCGTGTTTGCATATTGATTTGTACATGGGAGGGGATGGTTTTGTATATCCAACACATATAGTCACCCATCTTTCAACGAAAGGGATGATAAAAAAAATCGCTTGAGATGAAAGTAAGTGTTGATAGAATCTTAAAATTTTGTCCTCAAAGTTGAATAGTGTTTTGAGAACAATATTTTTTTGGATAGAAATTGGATTGACCTTCCATTTCTCGTGAGCTTCAACAATAGAAGTAATGTCTAGATAGAGTAATAATTGCATTGGTATAAAGTTTAAACCACAAATTATAACCATGAGGAGAGAATTTTTTTGATAAAGTAGTATTAATATTGTATAAGGTGTAAAATAGAGACTATGTTTGATAAAATAATATAGAGTGTGTAGAAACTACACAAGAGAGGTCTAGTCTTGATAGAATATAATAAAATAAAAGAGTATTGAATTTGCTATGAATGGTGACTTAGAAAAAGTGTTGTAGTGAGCACATAGGCATAGAATGTGTAAATGAAATTGTCAAAAAAGAGGATCATGGGAATCAAAAGGATTTTTGAAGAATGTTTTAGTATGGATATATGATAAATAATGATCCCAATGCCGCAAACAAAGCAAGGATTGGAAAAATTGAGACCAAGATATGGAGTGCAGAAGTTTGAGGTTTGAAGAAGCTAATAAAAGTAGGTCAGGATATGTGACTATATGTCCAAAGGGGTCCATTTACTGTAAACAATATGGTAGAATAGTCAAATAGTAATTTCATTGCTATTATGACTGATAGTGACTTGTGCTCTAAGAATTATAGGATGCCGTGTGCTAAAGAGGCCTTACCTTTTGATTCAACCAAGTAGCAAAATCCATTTATATGAAAATACTTGTTTAGTTGGAGAGTGTCAAAAACTTGTGATTTCGTTGAAAACTAGTAGTGGTTTACAATTATTTTATAAGCTTGGAAAAAATTTCAAATTTAAGGTCATCGGGGTATAGAGGACTGAATGGTCCGTTTTTTACTCTTACGTTAGAACCATATGGTTATGTATGGTATTGACCCTAAGCTGATGGTCCTATTTGTATCTATACAATATTAAACCACTGTTGTAAAAAATGAAATATATATTGATGTGTAGGTGTAAGCTTTGATAATCAGCATGTGATTGGATTAATGTATAGTTTTACTTGACGACAAATGATTTAATAAATATTTGAATTGGTATGTGGTTGTAGAGAGATGTGCATCCTATTTTTTTTCAAGGTGGCTGTCATATGGGAAATATTCTTGGCCTAGGTCTAGATGATGATGATTAGGATGTGTTAGATAAGGCCGATTTGTAACATGTACTTAGATTGGGGGAATTTCCCCCAAATATACATTTGGTCACTACATTGTGTGAGCGGTGGAACCTAGATATTTGTACATTTTGGCTCCCCACTAGGGAGATGACTGTGACATTAGAGGATGTATATAATATTTTGAGGTTTGCATTAGTGGAATGTGGGAGAGCATGTGCGTGTATTTTTGGTAGATATACCATTTCAGATGCATAAAGCGTGTAGATTTGGTTGGGTATATGTGATCTTGAGGAGCCAAATATTCCCTTGAGCTCTATTGTGATCATTGGGGTTCTAAAATTACATAAATTTATTGGAGTATTATCATTATATTTTTTTGCAGTAAATGTGGTGGCGTTTCAATCTTATACAAGATATGACAGATATTTCAGTCAATAGAAGATGAGAGAGCCATATATGATTTGGTGGATGAGTATTTTAGCCCCATTATATATTTATTTATACAAGTTTATTTTGGATATCCATAGAGGTGGTTTGGTAGAAGAGACATTATTGGATATGGGCCTACAAGAATATAGTTGTAGTGTAGAAAGTTGGAGGTATGAGAGAAGATTGGGTCCATCATGAGATATTTATAACAAAGTGGGTGATACCCAGGAGGTGATACAAGGAAACCACATCATATTGAACCATTTTAGATAGGTTAACCCTGAGTGGGATCATATGGAGACCATAAAGAGGTTTAGAAGTGGGAAGAGGACGATGTAGAGATGTATAGAGTGCAATAGACTATGTGGTTAGATAATCGGTAACCCAGGATATGGGAGCTCTATCTTTGCGAGTGTGTGATATGATAATTTGGTTTGGTACATGATGTGCCCCCAAAACAATACACATGGAGGAGATTGACACATGCATCATTAAGAAATGGGAGTTGGCTAGAACCCACATCGATAGATTTATTTCCCATATTGGCCAATGAGGTGGAATCAATAGTGATCGTAGGTGTCATGGATGATGTGAGATGTACCATAACTTATACTCGATGGTGGTCAAATTATCAATGGGTATTATTGTTTTCTATAATGAAAGGAAACCCAAGAGGTGGAATGCTGTAAGGAGGAGGAGATTGAGTGAATATGCCCTCACCTATAGGATGAGATGATTTAGGTGTGGGATATGCCCCTACAGATGATATTATATCCATAACCATTGTTGAGCATACATATCTTCTAATTGTATGTATAGTAGCGTGAAATGAATTGAATGCGATAGATTTAGAAAATATTGAATGAATAATAGTTAATATGTAGATGTTTTATCATGTGTGTAGGTGTTTAATATTGGATGACAATCATGGATGAATATGTGAGGAAATTGATCAAGAACATCCCCATTAAGGTTGTAGCCGGTGGTATGTAAGAGTGATGTTATGTTGTCATAGGGTAGTGTGCATATTTGTTTGATCATATGATCGTGGAAGCTGTTAAATGATGATACTATAATTGTATAATCTTTTTGAACAATAACTCCCCTTTTTGAGTAAGTTTTGAATGATTTTAATATTGTTAAAAAGGCTCTTTGGATGTTTTAAAGTCAAATCATAAGATAATAGGGTGAATTAATTTCACAAGACATTATGCTTTAATTTTCTCCTTACATATAATAATTATTGTGAGGTAGATAGTTTTTCATGTAAAACATAGCAATGAATGTGATTGAATAATTATAAAGGAATAACAAAATGATCTAGACCCACAATTTTTTGCACAAGAGAAATCTTCGAACTATATTGTTATAACTCTGGAATGATGCATAATAGCTTTAGACTTGCACACTGAAGCTTCAGATATAAATCCATGAGATCCAAACTAAGAAACCAAAGCTTTGGACTATCCAAAAATAGTTCCATGTTGCTAGTTATGTGTTAGAACAATGTTGAAGAATATATCAAAATAGGTGGGTTTATGGATTAAATCAAATAAATGCCAATTAATTAATCAAAGGATCATATAAGGTAAATGTGTAAATATAACAAGAAACAATTAAATAATTATTTTTTGTATAGTGAAAATAAAAAACACACATATCGAACACATCATATAAGGCGGGGAAAACATGAGGTAAAAAAACCACACCATAAAACACTTTCCTTTATATTAAATTGACGAAACAACATAATTACTCAACATAATAAATATTCACTTAATCATATTTATATTCACGGTCTCAGGTCCCAAAAATGCTCTTGTAAAATACCTAAATGAATATTGTTCCAATCATACACACTGTTAATCTCAATAGAGATCACCCTATTAAATAGGGTGGGTGACTCAGTTGCACCTATTAGTTGCATTGTTTCACTCTTTTTAATTAATTCAAACATAATAATTAATTAATTATTTCACATGGTGGAATGGAACCGAGCATATAAGTTATATTAATAACTTATAACAATAATATGGATATATATATATATATGTGGTGGCCCACCAAAGGTGACCCCACTTAATAGTATACACTCTAACACTCCCCTTTGATGTTAAGTGGGGAAATATGCCAAATTTACCTTTTTTATACAAAAGGATTTATAATCCATTAATCATCCACAATGATTTAGGACCATGCCAACAAGGATAAAATATAAGCCAAGGTGAAGATCATGTATTCCAGACTATATGATAAACTATTTGTCATTATTTAGATCTCAGTTTCCTAAATGAAAAGTGCATAAATGAAGTCTTATATGAGTTCATGTAACCTTTTTTTAAATGGTCTTCCATAACCAATGCTTCACTAGGTTTTACAAGTAAACTCACACAATGTGATTAATTACATAAGTCTCACTTACAGTGAAATTTTACAAGGCTTTTACAATAGAAGAAGTATACAATATTTATAGCAAGGCCATTAGGAGATGGCATTGAAATGTACACTCCCCCTCAATGGCATCTCTAAAAGGCCTAGCATTGCATAAAAATTGGAATAATTCACAACACATAGGGGCTAGGTGAATGTATCTGCAACATGATCTTATAATAAGAATTCTAATTTATCATCTGATTTAGAGGTGGAGATCAAATTCTGCCACATGATCATTTAATCAAAGTATTTTCAGTTGCACATATTATTTAGTTATGGCTAGAGAATGTTTATGATCTGCTTCAAAAATAGAAGAGACAAACACTATTTGGTTGGTGTTTTCCACTTCAAATGATATCACCTGTATCAAACTTGAAAAAACACATCCAAACATAAATTTCCTCTCTGTCACAACATGGTTAGATAACAAATATATATAAGCATAACATAAGCCTTAATTGATTGTGTTTTTAATATGTTCATTTTTAGCCATTTTTAATTATCATCATATAAATATTGCATCAATCTGGAAGAAAAAATGACTATAATCTACATAACAGGCATAAACAAATTAAATTGGAAACCATTTTCTTGTACGAGGGCAGGTTAGCTTCATTGTATGTAGGGTATGCATTAAATTTTATACAAACTATAACAAATGGAAACAAGTTTATAATCAATTAGGAAAGGTTATTTGACATATTGAGATGTGAGAATAGAACAACTATAAAGTTTTATTCATGGGATATATCCATGCCAAAGAGGCATAAAACGATAATAAAGATAGAGTTATATTTCAAAAAATATAACGATTGCTCTCCATTTAAAAAAATATAGAGATACACTTTATTTTAATAAGAATAAAGCTTTACGCTCTAGTTTAGTATTTTTGTAGACATAAAATCACACACTTGGCTACATTTCTAGGTCCTAAAAGTATACTAGTATTTACGTGATTCCTAAGTGAGAAAACTACTAATTGAAAACTATCTTTGGCCTCTTTTTCTATCTTTCTTATTTTCTATTTGGTCTTACACACCCTACAACCCATTTGGTACTTTACTTGCTTATCTTTCATGACTTCAGACACCAGCACCCAGGCACCCTCGCCCCCTTTGGACCCCCCTGACCCCTTTCCACTTTACTCACCCTTTTTGGGCTTCTTTTATATTTTAGGCATCTTATTTTCTTATGGGTCGGCCTTCTAGTTTTCAATTATGAAATTCAACCAAGGGAATCATATAGATACACAACTATGTGATAAACATAGAGGACCAAGCTATAAGCATACTATTTATCACCTAATCTTGCATCCAAAGGCATCTAAAGCACTCAAAGGCATCCATTTAGCATCCATTCAAGGGACAAGGGACTACATTTTTTGCATACACTACATAGGAAGGGGAAGTCTATTCTATTCCATATACATATTTGCATATTGTAGAAAATCTATCCTGTTATCTAGTGCATCTTGTATAAGGGCATCCTAGGGCACGATTCTTTCACACACTCACAAGAACTACATGGATTTTGAGATGTAGTGCAACAATTGGTTGTAAGTTCACTTTGTCGAGTGACCGTCAGGGTCAATTCAACTCCCCATATTACATCTTTTTTTTGGATATGATGTGTTTTTGTGGGGTTTACATGTGAACATCTATTTTACAGGTCACTGGTACGCTTGGCAATCAAGGTGCAACATACAGGAAATCAGCAATGAATATTAGAGACAATCTATAAATTAGATTTCAAGATCTTGTGCAGTCATGGGTGCCCAATAGCGGTTTATGACACCCATTCTCCCTTAGAATAGTCTAGGTGCCCTAGTCCATCCCTATCTGACTGTTGCAAAATTTATTTTGAGCATTGACTACACAGATCACCTCTTGTTAAACATTTTTCCTAGTTTAGGACATCTTAGATCAAGTGTAAATCAGCTAATTCCTTTTATCTCTCTCTTATGCTTAGGACTTCATGTTTATTTTCTTATTAGTTGTGTCATAATGTATCTAGCTGATGTATATCATAGTTTTCATTCAGTTACTCTACAATTAGGGTTTTACAAAATATTATTTTTGTTAAATCATTTGGTGAACGTGACTTCGAAAACTCTTGGATCCTTACTTCTTTTTAACTTCACTATTGTAGGATCCTCTCACCATGGATGTTTCCATCCATGCCTTTTTGTAATAAAATCCTATTTTTTTGGATAAAATCAACTCTCTCCTGGCTACTATTCACATTCCTTCTAATAATTCTTTGGACAATGTATATTAGTTGTTCATAGCTACATTTTCTAAACAACTTAATTTCCTATCTAATATAGTCACCACTCACCACACTCATCCTCCTACAACTTCACCAATATCTATTCCACCACCCATTACCTCTATAGTTCCCACCACCACCTCTAAGGGTTATGACATAATTGAGCAGCTCAAGAACACACATGGGAAAAATTCTCTTTATGATCTCTTACGCAGTGCACCTGATTTTTGTCATACATTAGAGGTTTCCCTTTGTTCCATCCACATTGAAAACATTAATTCATTGACAGAATTCACACATCTTATTCAGTCCCTCAAAAATATGCCACATGCTATATCATTCAATGATGAGGATATACCTCCATATGTTGTTGACAATCCATTTTCACCCTTTCTCATCACCACTACCATTGGTGCCATTTGTATCAAGCGTGTACTCACTGATAATAGATATAATAGAAATCTATATGCTCACTTCCTTCTCGGGAAATTTGGCATTATTGATAATTTAATTACTAAAAAATATACACTCATTCATGGCTATGATTCCACTACTCACACATTCCTGGGTACTCTTACTTTACCTATACAAGCTAGGATTAGTATTGTTGCTATTGTATTCTTCATTCTTGATGCCTCATTTCAATTTAATCTCTTGCTAGGTAGACCATGGGTTTATAAAATGCACATTGTACCTTCTATAGTTCATCAATGTTTTAAATTATTACATGATAGCTATGAACATACCATTACTATTGACTCTGATCCATTCAATATTTATCACATAGAACCTATTACTGCTATGCCTATTCCTCCATCTCACCCTATTGCATATAGAAATATTGATACCTATGATGTTGGTAAATCTAGTGCTCCACAACCTTATTCTACCTTTGCAAGCATACCATCCATTCCCACTCATACTACTGATATTATTTCACCCACCTTGTCTACTCCCATAGCTACCACTATTTCTCATGTCGAGAATTCTCTCACTCCTGCATCTAGATTCACTCTTACCAATATCCTTGATATTGCTATTAAACATGACAATGCCAACACTAATGATTCTGATGATGAGTTTCATACTGTAGAGATTTATGATGATACCATACGCAATCTTAATTATACTCCTACCGAGATAGATGAGTCCTACTTCAATGTTAATTTTGTTGTTATTGGCCATGGTGAATATAAATTAAAAAAAACCTCCTTATATTAATGCTATGATACTTTTTCAGGGGTCTGTCCATACATTGGATGTCATATCACCTACCTCAACACTATCTCCTTTCACATGCACTCTTTTCATAAATAAATCTTATTGTCTTTATATTCCATTCGAGCCCACTTTCTTTGACACTATTTGCACTCACGATGGATTATCCCTGATTGGATTCACACTTGATGATCTCAACCCACCGTGTCATTATTATCACCTTTATTAGGGATGTGTCTTTGTTACTGCTGCTTATGGCCTCTGAGTCTTTCATTTATTTGCATTCCTTACACATACTCCTCATTCCTGTCTAATTACACTTGAGAAATCTTGGATTGACTACATTGGTGGCACTTTGGATCCTAATCATACTGGTATCACATTTCCCATGCCTTTTGGCCACATTTCTATTTGCAATGATTCATTTCTCAGCTATATTCAAAATCTCACACACTGGTATACACATGATTATCCACAACCACCTTTCATTGATGAAGAATATGATATGGGAATGTACAATTTATGCCATAATAGCTATTTATATGATCATTCCCACACTATTTCTTATCAAGTTTCCAACCCAGAACCAATAGGCTATGATCCAGAAAATGAAGATCTTCTAGATGATTTTAATTGATTGTTATACATATCATACAATTTTGGGCATCATGCTCACTCTCCCCCCTCCTAGCATCATTAGGTGTCTATAATTTCTACTATAACACTTTGTGATTCATATCTAAATATTTCTAAGTCATCTTACATAATTTGATACACACCTTGTATAGTCACTACCCTACGACGCAATCTTGTGCTAAGGTTCACACTCGAATGTTGAGGGCATACTACATCCATGAAACTCACACATTTTTACAATTCATGCTTTTTGTTTCATGATAAATATTTCAAGCATCTCATATTCTCAAACCATTACCCTATGAAGCACTCTAGTTCCACGGTTCATACTCTACTATTGAGGGTCTAAATCTGAAATGAACCTCACTGCATTCACACTTCATGCTCTATGCTTTCATGATACATCTTTCTAACATTATCTTTTCCAAACCATTACCCTATGCCACACTCTAGCTTCATGGTTCATACTCAACATTTGAGGGTCTAAATCTAAAATGAACCTCACCTCTTCTACACTTTATGCTAAGTGCTTCATGATCTATCTTTCTAGCATCTATTTTCAAACCATTTCCCGATGATGCACTATTGTTCTATGGTTCATTCTTGATTGTTGAGGTGTCCTTTATAAATGAACCTCATATCATACTCATCCAAATCTATTGGGGGGCATGGTGCTTTTATCACATTCACATTACATACCATTCCATATCACTAATACATAAGATACTGCATATCTTGGTTGCACATACTCTTGTTTTCTTGTACTTACATGTACACTTTGTTTCCCATGCTAGATAGATACTTAGTATGTCAATATATTTTTTATATACACATGTGCGTTCACTTGGTATTTATTTGTGAATGTAAAATTCTTACATATCTTTCCATGATGCAATGATGTTTGGCCTTGTACCTCTTACTAGTCCCACCAAGGATTCTAACGACATACACTTTCTCACAAATCACAGGTGCTATTGTTTCATTATTTAATACTTCTGCTTACTAGCACACTCCTTCCCATTGATCTATACATGCTTTGAGATTCTCTTTATCTCTCTAACATGCTAATGAGTTCTTCATGTGTATAATTTGATTTATAGGACTATATTCCACCATGGTTGTTTGTTACATCTTGTTTGCCATTGTCTTCTATTGTATGCTATTATTTGTGGGCTATGCCTTTTTTCTTGTATGCACATTATATACTTTTGGACGCTTCAGTCTTGATTGTATTTTGAAATTGTGAGTGATGTCCCATATAGAAAACCTGCTTATTGTAGTCTATCTTGTCTTCTTACTTGCTTGATATATTATATTCTACAAACATACTTTCTTTTATTGCAATAACACATGTTAGTAGCCATTTTTTTTTTACATGCCTTGGTTTCTATCATGTACTTCCCCTCCCCCTATAGGTTCTCCACTTTATATCAGTTTCAGGTCCTCTCCTTGGATTGCATTCTCTTATCAGTGTCACATGCACCCTAAATAAGGGTTGCATACATTCGGTGAATTAGTCAACCCATATAACAACTAAGAGCTAAAATTCATATATGCATAGTACATAATCAACACAAGATACAATTACAAAAATGGCCTAGAATTTGACTTGGGTCCTTAGTACCAAACAGACACTAGTGCCCAACATCAGATAGTAGTGCATGGGGGCCCATGTCCTCCCCTAGGTGCCTATGTCCTGGGGGCACATACAAACTTTTTTAGATCAACACAGTCTATAACAATTCATAGATCAATTTTTACAGTACAAGCATACTCCAACAACAATATGTAATCTATCTCCATTGCAATTGGTATAACTCAAAACAAAAAAAGGGACACGTCATCTGTAGTGGTGTTTATTGGGTAGAGTCATCGAAGGAGAGTAACATTGTACCTCTCTCCCCAACACTCGCTCTTTAGTATGAGATTTCCCAAAAAACTTGTGTTTTCTGTGAGATCACCAAAAAATGTTTACTTGGCATGAGATCTCCCAAAAAACTTGTTCTTGGTGTGATATATCCCCAAAAACTCACTTTTGGTGTGAGATCTCCCAAAAAACTCTCTATATGCAGAATTTTCAAGACACTTTTTCTATCCCTTACACTCTTCTCCATCAGGTGCACACTTTCCTTTTATACACTTTTACATACTTTTACAGAGTTTTCATAATACATGACTTTGACTACTCTTTCACTCTTCTTTTATAGGTCCATCCTTAATGCAAAACAATAAGTAACCCTAAATCAAGATTAACTTCAAGCACAAGAACATGTACAACATGGTACAACATAATACGCTTCACCCCTAGGGTCACTTACTCCTTCCTAGTTTTCATGCTTCATTTTTACCACTTCATGTTTCCCCTTATCTCTTCGACATGGAGTCTGAGATGTAGTGAAATGATCATTCATAAGTTCACTCTTTTAGGTGATCACTGGGGTCAGTCTGACTCCCCATATTGCATCTTTATTTTTTGGATTTGATATAGTTTTGTGGGTTTTGCAGGTGAACATCTATTTTGCAGGTCATAGGAACACTCAATGATCAAGGTGTGACATATAGGTGATCAAAAATGAATATTAGAGACACTCTTACGACACTTTAGAAATCAAATTCTGAGCTCGTGCATAGTCACATGTGCATAATAGAGGTCTTTGGCACCTAGGTGCTATCTCTCCACTCCAGGTACCCTAGTCCATCCCTATTTGAGAGTTGCATAATTAATTCTAAGCATTGATGACACATATCACCTCATGTTCAGTAGTTTTATCCCTCTCTTGTGCTTAGGGTGTCATGTTTATTTTCTTATTACTTGTGTCATAGTGTATTTAATAGCTATATATGTAGCCTTTTCTACACCCACCAAAGAACAAGAGAATCCCATGCGCTGCCTTTTATGTGAGTTGAGTGGGGAAACATCATCTATGATCCAAAATTTAAAGAAAGTGAGTGGGAATGAGACATGCAAACATCATAGAGCTCAGAATGGCTCTAGACCATTGCAGTCATTACAGACAGAGATACTTTAACAGACTTAAAGAACTGAATCAAAACAGAAAGGAAAATGCATAGGGATTCATATTCATCTTATAAACATACATGAAACAGAACTATGAAGATATAAGGATGGACCAGAATCATTAATGATCATATTCAAATAAGTTGGTAACCTCATTACATCCATTAGATTCATTACAGAACATCGCAGTATGGCAGACCGAAGTCATACATCATAACTGGATCTACATTCCTTAGCTCCCAAAAAGAAATTTTATAACCCCAAGCCCCTGATACATCCATCTCCTATAGTTTATCTACCCAACCCAACAGAATCCTTGCAGCCATTTCTACAGAGCTCTGCTCTCTTTTAATCTATATTCTTAACCAACTCTATCAACACCCACACACACACACATTTTCCTTCTACGGGCGCTTGTATTTATAGGCACCCCGAAGTGCCAACTCATCCTTCTGCAGCCTCAGATCTGGTGCCAAGTGTCTGAATGTGGTCCTCCATGGGTGCATGCTCCTCCAGGCCTGAGCTCTCCACTCTTTTCCATGATGGCCTTCTAGAAGCCTCCATCGTAGGGCATATTCCTTCCTAGGCCAGCCTGTTGCCAGGCTGGCACCTTATCCACTCCACATGCACAGTCGGGTCACACTTTTCTCATGTTCTACCTAAAATTCCAATTACAGCTAAGTCTGGAGACCTTATTCTACTGACACATAACATGGTTATTCTAAAACCCTCCTAGAACCCTTCCTTATGTGCCTTCTTCTTGCGCACCCACTCTTCAACTTAGGCCTTGCGCGCCCATGTGCCTTTGTGTACTTAGTCAATATTTTAGGGGCCCAACATCACCCCACACTTTACCTATTCTCACCCATGGGAACACTTCTTTAAAGAAAGAATTACAATAGGCTTAACACCTTGGAAAAAGAATAAGAAAATGAAGAATGGGGGAGTGTTGTCATTATTGCAACAAGATAGGAAAATTTCTTTGCAAGTTGGCCTCCAACTTGTTCCAGGCATCGACTTCATTTTGCACTCTCTGGAAGAGGTCACTGAACTAGGGTGCTTACTTCCTCAAAACCCAGTCCATTTCCTTGAGTGTTCAATGTTTTAACAATTCCTTCCAATTCCTTTCCCACGTCCTCAAGCGCATCCATCCTTCTTGTAATCTGTGGGTACAACTCCTTCAGCCAGTTTTTAATTGAACCTCGTAAGGTTTCAATAGCTTCTAAATTTTTCTCGACCTCGGCCAGGATCCTTTCCCACTCTGCTCTGTTCCCTTTGTTCTTCTCTTGGAATTCCTTGAGCTCTACCTCGTGAGTGGTGACCAGAATACTTGCCACTTTATCCCTGTCTGCGCAATTATCATATGCGGCCTCAACAATATGGGTAGCAATTTTCACATCAACAAGCACCTTACTGTACTGAGAAATGATTGCTACAACATTTAATTTTTCCTCCTTCTCCAGGCATGTTGCTATTTCTTCTGTGGATTCTAAGGCTAGAGGTTGCCTCTCCATGGTGAGGATGCATGTTAAGTCTTCAAGGCACTCAAGGGAAGATCCATACTTTTGCGTGGGTGGTGCCAGGTCTGGATGCTTCAAAATAATGGCATCTGTGATGGATTCTACCTTCTTATATACCTCATGCACCCTTGCCTTTTCTTCCCTAAGCTCATGCTTTAGCTGCGCGCTAATTAGTTCCTCCTGCTTCAAGTTCTTGGTGCTCTCTTCTAGCTCTTCTTCCCTCTTTTCTAGCTCTGCCTCTAGAAATTTTACCCTGTCATTCCTTCTGAATAACCTGGCTTCCAGCTCAACCGAGACTTTATTTAAAGCATTGCAGACTTGTTCATCCGAAAGCTACTGAGCGCTCACCAAGGGGTTATCTCCTTTTGACTCAGGCATCTTCATTAGTGCTCCTTGGCTTACCTCAAACTCTGGCTCATCGATGTGGGACTCAATTGCCCAAGAAAGCATTTTCCTCATCTGAGGGTATGCACCTTCTTCATCAAATGACTTCATTTCCAAGAGTTGATCTGTTGGTACTGTGCTTTGGAAGCACGTGCAACACCTTGTTTGGATCATCAATGTAGCTCATTCTTGGCTTCTAGATCTCAACACACCTTCCTCTTGTGTGTGTGCCCTTAGGAATAGTTACTGATAGACTGGGGCCTCCCGTGCTGCCATGATCTTTCCCTATGCTTTCTTCCTTATCTTCATTCATCACTATATCAGCGATGTGCTCCAGCTCTTGTTCTACCAAGGCTTCAATGATTTTCGTTGCTTCTCTTTCTTCTGCCTCATTTACTTCATCCTTAGTGAGGCTTGGAGTCTTCTGACCCTTCGTGCTAACCTCTTCACTTCCTCCCATGTCCTGAGCACCCTCCTCCTCCTGGCTTCCCTTCCTTCACACAAAGCGATAGTCATTCTTCCCCTCTGCACCTTCTTCTTCCGAATCGTGCACGCTGAAAACAAGTGGTTCTTGGTCCCCTTCAGGATCATCTTCTTCATCATCATCCCTCTCACCCCTGTATTTCTCCAAGCTCTTTGTTTCCTCTGAGTCAACTTCCTCCATCACCTTCTGCTTCTTCCTAACTGGGGATTCCAGTATAGGAGACTCTACTTTCTCTTCCTCCTCCTCTGGTGATTTCTCCTCTGCGATAAGCTCTCCTTACTCTAGCACCCTCTCTCTGACTGGTGACCTCTTCCTATGTGTGTAAGTACTTGTTCTAGAACTTGTTCACTGGGCGCCCACCACTTGAGTATCTTAGACACTTGGTGCCTTTTTCCTTATCTCTTCCATCTCCTTTTTCTTGGGCATGGTCTTCTTCCTACCTATTAGGTCCTCAGGTATAGCTATCTCATTCTCAAGATAAGCGCCCTTCTCAAACTTGGGCCTTATGTGAAGGTATACACATGCCGTGGACCCCCCTGCAATAGGTAGAGTCATGGGTTTTATCATCTGAACTTCATGCGACACGTACTTTTCCATGTACACATGCTTGTTGGGGTAGACCAACATCCTGCGCATCTCCCTGTGGTCCCGATCCATACTTCCAAGGTCAAACTTCAGCTTCTTGGATTCCTTGAATCTATTTACCCCCACCTGGAAGTACTGAGCGGTGAAAGAAAATGGAAGTTTACACCATGGGCTCATGCTTTCATCAACCAACCTAAATCTGCCAATGTAGAAGTGTTGGTATACTGTGAATTCAACTTCTCCTTCTATGAGCTTTGGCAGTTGTTCTGGGATCCTCCACTCTACCCCGAATGCATTCCTCAAGCATGTATACCATTTCTCAAGATGCGCCTTATGAACGGTCATCATGCTATTGCAAGTATATTTTTCAAATCTTTTTGTGGGTGAGGGGTCTTCCTCTGGGTATTCCCATATGAACTTATCTGCCGCATCTGGCACTCTGATCTCTGAAAATACAATAGTTAAGAGGACATTTCCAAAAATTATCTTGTCACCCTCCTGCGTGCTACTTATGATCTCATCCTTTGATGTATGTGGACAAGTTGTAGATGGTGCCCTTCGATATTCTTCTACAAACATTGAGCCATGATTTGTTCACTTACGTCCATCTCTCTTGGTCGTTAAGTTTTGTTACCAGGTGCGTGGCCATTCTCATCACCGGGTCTTGGATATCCACAATATCAAAGTACCTTGACCCCTTCTTGTATGCATATGTGGTGATGGTTTCTTTGATGGCTTCTTTGTCACATAGGTCATCCTTTATATCTTCTCCTTCACAGATCTGTGAATTTTGAAATCAGCTGAGGAGTTATGTGCATCTTGTGCCCCACGAAGTGAAAGTGATCTTCGTGTATGCGTGACATCAGCCACTGATAGAGGCACTCAGGCTTCCCAAAGTAGGGAAACTCATAGAGTTGCAACAATCCCGCCTTCTCCAACTTCACTTTTACTTCATTGCTATAAATGGGTAACCCTTCTGGTGTCCTCTTGTTTGTCGGGCACACTAACTCCAGTGCCATTTCTTTTTCAGTCATGTTTATGTGATGGTTATAATCACTTACTGTCATGTTTCTTAAATGGGACTCCCACTCCTTTCCAAGCAAAACCCCATCTGGGTACTGCATTTCTACATACCATTCTTCATTTGTACTTGCAGTGGTTTCTTGTAGTTTTCCCTTGCCCTTTTTAGGTGTTACAACTGGTTTCTTGGGTGCCATTGTGTAGGTTATCTTTGCACTTCAACTTCTCTTGCTCTGCTTCTCTACCCTTTCCAAGTTTAGATCTCGAACTTGTGAAGAAACTCCTTTCCAACCCATGCCCTAGCTACCAAACCCTTGCTGGAATATCCCCTTCACAAGACAACGCTTCTCCACAACTCTCTCCATGCCCGTGAAATATTTGCCTCCTGGTTTGTAGATCTAAACTAGTCACTCACGGTTAAATTTCTCCAATTTTTCTTCACACAGATCAACTCTGGAAACCCTAGTTCACAAAATATCTTCCTTCTTCATATTCACAATGTAAATAATGAAGTGTCCAACCTTCTATTTATAGTTTTTCCCACTTTTTAACATTAAATGCTACCTTACCTACCACCGTACTTCAACACTTAATGTGGCTTTGTCAACAAAACCTGACTTTAGTGCTTTAACTCACGTGCCCAATCCTACGTGGATAATCCCCCAACCTTCTGGCGCACAACCAATACATCTTGACAGGAGACTCTTGCGCACGCGTGTGTCCTGTGCCGAAGGTACTTCTGTCATGATTTTTTCTCTCACCTACCTCATGTTACTTTTGCACTTCTTCCTCTTTTGTACGTGGATCCACAATGTAGCCTTACCCTGACACCAACCATCCTTTTTCACCTTTCCTCTCCATGTACTTACTTTCCCAGGGCCATCCAACCGGCTTTTCAATGCAATCCTTCCTGGTGCATCACACTTTGTAATTTCTTCCACCTTACTCCACCCCACACTAAAATGATGTGCAGTCCTCTACGCATTCACAACCTTCAAAAAGTAATGAGATTACTATCACCCAAGGTGCAACACAAAACAACAATGAGAAAGGGAAACACAAAGAAAAGAAAAAATGCATTAAAGGAAATCCTAAACTAACTGGCAATACTGCCTTATTATAAACACCAAGAAGACTTATTTATAGTAGGGCTTCAGCCTACTCCCATTGAAATGTCCTGGCAATCTCGTCCCATCCAGTGCTTGTAACTGGCACGCGCCTAAATCAAGGATGTACGAGATGATGTAGGGACCCAACCAATGGACTTTTAACTTCCCAGGATGGCGCAAAAACTTGGAATCATATAGTAAGACCATCTTCCCAACCTCAAACTTTTTTTTATTAATGTGACAATCATGCCATGTCTTTTGTTTTGCTTTTTCATCTTTTGGCTCCACCTGGCGAGTGATCATCTTTCGTCCAATTGCATTAACTTGTCAATTCTTTCTTCCAATGCTTGTTCATCATCTAATCCTCCTGCGCGTGCTATACGCAGAGAAGGTAACATGAATTCAATTGGTAGGATAGCCTCTGTGCCAAACACCAATTGAAATGGTGTGGCCTTATTCAACCTCTTGTAGGTTGTCCTATATGCCCAAAGAATGACTGATACTTTTTCATCCCAATCCTGTCTACCAACATCACAGATCTTAGTCAACGTGTGACTAAGTATTTTGTTAAATGCCTCAGCAGTTCCATTTTCTTGAGGGTGATAGGGAGTAGTTTTGTGATGGGCCACCATGAATTCTAATAACAGAATCCTGACCATTTCATTGAGGAAGTGCGTACCTCTATCACTTGTTAAACTCAATGGGCATCCATACCTGCTGATTATGTTTTCCCATAAAAATCTAGTAGTTGTAGCCATTGTACAATCCTTTGTAGGTGCTGCCTCTACCCACCTTGTTCAAATAATCAGTGCAAGTGAGGATATACCATGAACTAGTCCTTCATGAAGCTGGCGAGATTGGTTTGAAAAATTTGATAGCCCATTTCTCAAATGGTTCCATGTTGGCTATTGGTCATAAGGGCATTTCATCCCTTTTTCTAGGTTTTCCAAGGCACTAGCAATGGTCACAGGCCTTACAAAACTCAATGCAATCTTGATAAATGGTCTCCCACCAGAGCCCTGTGAGTAGAATCTTCCGCGTGGTTGCATTTCCTGCATAGTGTCCTCCTGCAATCCCACCATGCACCTCTTCCATAATTGCAATGCGCTCATGTTCTAGCATGCATCGACATAGAATCTCATCATGACCCATTTTGTACAGATCTCTACTAATTAGCATGTAGGGTGTGACATGTATGGCCAACTTCTTCTTCTCTAAGGCCTTCATTCCGACTGGTGCCACACCCGTTTTGAGAAACACTGCAATATATTCTAAGTTTGAGGGTGTGCACCGCAATCTAAATAGTTGTGCATCTGGCATGGTATTCTCAATGCTTTACGCTTCCTCCCCTGAATCGATCCTAGACAAATGATCAGGTCTGGAATTACTTTTTCCTAGTTTGACAACCACCGTGAACTCGAATTCTTGGAACAATAGTACCCACCGACATATGCGCCCTTGTAGAATGGGCTTGTTCACCAAGTATTTCAATGCCATATGGTCAGTGTAAAATATAAAAGGGGTTGCCAACAAATACTGTCTGAATTTATGAAGCATGTAGATCATTGATAATGCCTCGCACTCAGTTGTAGTATAATTCTGCTCCGTTGGCATCAACTTCCTGCTTGCAAAGCACAAAGGATGATCAACAATCCCCTCACTAGGCTATGCAAGTACTGCTCCAATGGTGGTTCCTGAGGCATCCACATGAACATGGAAAGGCTTATCCCAAGAAGGGAAATGTAGGATGGGTGCGGTGATAAGCCTATCCTTCAAAGTGTCAAATGCCTTCTACTGTGCCTCTCCCCAATGAAAGGCACTTTTATGTCTAAGAAACTCTTCTAAAGGTGTGAAAATCTTGGCATATCCTTTGATGAACTTCCTATAGTACCCCGTATTCCCAAGAAATCCTGTGCACTGTGCTTTGACTAGTAGGCTCCCTCAATCCCACAATTACTGCAACTTTAGCGAGATCTACTAGTAGGCCTTCCTTACATATGATGTGTCCTAATAATGTCCCAAACGGGGTAGCAAAGACACATTTCCTAATATTGAGGGATATCCTCAACTGCCGACACCTTTCAAACATTAACCTTAAGTTGTCACAATGGTCCTTCACTAACCCATATACTGTCTAATCATCTAGGTAGACTTGAAGAAATTTATGGATGAAGTCCTGGAAAGCTTGTACCACAATGCGCGAGAACACAATAGGCACATTCTTCAACCCAAATGACATGACTGTATAGGAAAAACTTCCCCACTCAGTGGAAAAAGTCATCTTCCTCTGGTCCTCCTTCGCGATCCTTACCTGGTGATAGCCTGAAAATCCATCTGTGAAAGAGTAGACCTCGTATCCTGCCACTCCCTCTAAAATTTCTTCAGTAAATGGGGTTGGGAAAGGATCAATGATACACACTACATTCAGGTCCCTGTAATCAACACAGATCCTTATCCTTTCATCCTTTTTGATGCTAATTACCATTGGACTTATCCATTCTGACTCTTCAACAGCTTCAATGATATTTGACACTATCATCTTGTCTATTTCTTCCTTGACCTTCATGTGCAGGTTAGGATTCATTCGGTATGGCCTCTTCCGGACCGGGTGCGCACCCTCCTTCAACTTAATTCTCATTTCCCCCAAGGAATGGTGAATGCCTTTTAGTTCATGATACCCACGTGGGAATAAATCCTCAAACTCTCGTAAAAGATCAATGATTTTAGAGACTTCTTTCTCCGACCAATAGTCTCCAATGATAGCCTCTTTAGGCTCCTCTCCTGAGCCAATGTTAACCTTCTTTGTCCTTAAAGGTTCATGATAGGCATGCAGGCCCGTTCATCAGAACTATCTAACACCTCGTGCATCCCCACATAATGGTCAACATCTAAGTTTTCTGCTTCTTCTCCATCAATAACATACACCATATTTCCTTTTTCTTTTTCCAAACACGTGCGCTCAAGCTGTATCTCTTCTATTTCTTCTTCCTCAAAGTGCACTTCCAGGCTAGGTTCACCTAGCAACTCCAATAGCCTATCTTCTACCATGGCACTATCCCCAATGGTAAGGTGCTTGATAACCTGCAACGCCTTATCCACCAAGGGTTTTGTACTTTGATATTCGAATGCTTGAATGAGATCAGCTGCTAACTCTTGCCAATTCCCTATCTAGTGGCATGTCTCAGAATGAATGTACCATGTGTGTGCACAACCTTGTAGGGTGGAATACAACTTGTGAACCCATAATGAAGGTGGCAATGCTTCTGCACTTCCCATCTAGGTTGTCTCACATGCTTGGATATGGGAGGAAGTGGTCTCTTTACCATGGTAGTATTTTATAGCCGTGGGCACGTTGCTCCTACAAAACCTTACAGAGAGGGAAATTCTCACCTCATCATTCCAAGAGGTTATCTCGATGTGTCGCCCACCAGCGCACAATAGTTCTGAGTAGGACATAACTTAACATCCCTCTTCGTTCATTCTCCTTCTTCCACTGAGCTTCCATCTCCTACAAAAAGACCTCAGGGAAGGCTCCTCCTGAGTACTTAGGTAGCTCCTTTCCCCCTAGGCACCAGACTATATGCACCTTTGTCACCTTTGTCATTGACCCTCTCAAATTCCATCCGATTAACTCATAGGTCCCATGTGCCCAATTATCACATGCTATACTGGTGGTGTCACTTAAGGACTGAGCATCCTCAAACTAGATAACTCCTTCTATGGGATGGATTACCTCTGGATCCTTGATTGAGCACACATATATTCTATCCAGGACCTCTTCTCCCAAAGGTTCAGTATAGGGTGTTGATTTTCCATCAGCCAGGGGTATGATGACCCGTTCCTCCTCATTTTCAAAGCTTATGTATCCCTTGTTGAACCTAAGATCCACATTGTTCTTATAGCACCATGGGTGCCCAAGTAATGCTGGGAAATTGTCTACCTCATCGAGTGCCAAGACTTCGAAGTCCCCAGTAAACTTAGCCCCTTGAATGGTGATAGATGCATCCTTTAAGACACCGATGGGCATTGCCTTCATTTTTTTCGCCATATACAACACATTCAAAGATGGCTGTAATGCAGGTCTTCCCATCTGATGCCATGCATCCAAGGTGAGAACATTGACCTCCATGCCTATGTCAATGAGGATATTACTAAGGAGCCATCCATCCATGACCACATTTAATGTGATCTCCCTATCATAGTCAAGGTTGTGAGGGGGAAGGTTTGCATGCAAGACCTACCTCTCGCGCTCTTCTCTGGCACATGGTACCTTCTCTCTCAACCATGCTCCTAGCAAGGGAATAATATTCTCTTGCCTTAGCATTTTACATACTTCCTTGACCTCATCTAGGTCATCCTTTAGTGTCTCAACCTTCCTTCTTTTCTCCTCCCTCCTGGAATTCTCCTTTAGACATTGGATTTCTCCTTGTAAACTCCAAATGACATCCATGGTTTCTTGATATACCTCCTTTTGATGTGCAGGGTCTGGGTACTTCCCATGTACCACTTCTTCCCTTGAAACTAGGTTCTTCTGCCTTGGTATTTCCTTTGCATGCGCGGCCTCTGCTCTTGTTTTTACCATAACAGGTTCCAAGCCTGCATCACGGGTCACCCTTGGCATCCACTATGTGTCAGCCTTCTTAATGCTTACCATTACAGTGCCCTTGTCTTTTAGGTGCTGTTGATTCATATGCTCAAACAACTCAAGGAACTCCTCATACTTGTGCTTCTTCCCACACCATGAGCACTACAACAAATCTGGGCACTTGTGCTTGTAGTGGTCTGTAGACCCACAATTAAAATAGGTTCCATGTGGGAACTCACTTCTTCCTCCTCTGCGGTTACCATGACCATGGAATCCTCCGTGAAATCCCCTTCTGTGCATGCCTCCATCTGCACGCTCCTCATAATGGTGGTCATCATTCTTAGAACTACTAAAAATTCTGGTCTGACACACACCATTATCAATGGCCTCATGGATCTAGTCAATAAGCTAACGATCCTTGGTATCATGGGTCATAGAGGTGCAGATCTTACAGTAGCAAGACACATTCTTTTGAATTATGTGCTGTAACAAGGGACATCTACTCGCATCATGGTCCCCATGAAAAATCTCATAGTCTACTGCTATGACACGTACTGTCTTTTGGGGGAAACTATCCTTGGCATGCCCCTCTACCTCACAATCTGTACACCAAATTCCACTACGAGTCTCATGAGCTGAGTTCATAGATAAATTTTCTAGCTGCTTAGCCATAGCAGTGCTTTGAGCTTCCAGGAATGGGCTAACATTAGTATAAACACTTCCAATAGCTTCGGCACGTAGGGTAGCTTCCAACCCATCATGTGGGTCTGTGAAAGTCTTATGAGATAAAGCTCTTCTAAATGGGGTTATCAACCCTCCAACAAACCATTGAGCATGCTATGAAGGGTGAATGTCATATGAAAATTTTGATAGGAGAGTCTTAAACCACGTGTCATACTCCCACACACTCTCCACCATTCCCTACTAAATTTCCTTAAGGGCGTTGATGCTCTTCTGTTCAAACTCAGGTATGTGGAATTCTGCTAGGAAGGCATTTTTCAATGTGGTGTAATCTACCACCATCTGATGGGGGTCATACTTCCTATACCAACTATGCACATATCCTTGCAATGTCATTACAAACTGACTGGCCTTCCGTTCCAAGGTTGTGATCCCCTTTGCATGCCATAGCAACTAACACTTATGAACGTGCTCCGCAACATCTTTAATACCCATGTAATTTGGAAAATGTAAAGACATCTCAAAAAATACTTGAGGATGTGGATAGGGCCCTTGTCCTCCTGATTTAGTTCCTTGACTTCCTCTGGTGATTGAGGCCTCCCCTACCAGATCCACTAGATTCACTAGGTCTTGTGCCTCTAGATCCACCAGTTCCACCTCCAGATCCACTAGTAGCTAGTAATGGTCCTGAAGTGGTCATGCCTAGGGTTCCTAACACCCCACTAAATTACGTGCCAACCATCTGTGAGATTGTGCCGCTGCTAGATGTGTGTCCCGTACCACTCCCTGAAGTGTTACCCAAGCCTTGTATATTTACTCCCTGTTTAAAAATTCCCTTGAATACTAAAATAACATGTGTAGCCATAGAAGTGGGAAATGAAAAATTGTATCTCCTGGGTATAGATCTATCACTTCCACTGATACCAACTAGGTCAACGATACTCCTTCCTTGATCTGGAAAATTAAGCACCAGGGTTTGGTCACTAGGTGGGTTCAGATGTGTGCCAATGACTCTTCTCTCTCTGTGCGAAGAACTCTCATCAGAAGCCGAAGGGGTCTCTCTTATGCTTGCCAAGATGGGGTAGCATAGACTGCTCAGGTTCCACATCCTCTGCATGAACCTCAAATCCTTCCCGCAATGTCTGCCTCCATATATCCATCACACTTGCAACCTCACGTTGTCTAGCAATCTCCCTTTCACGTGCTTCACTATACTTGAGTCGTCTCTCCTCCCTTTCTTTCTTCTTTGCAATGTCTGCCATCTTCCTCCACCTTAGCTTCCTCACCTAGCACTCAGGAAGGTTTTAACTGGCCATCGGAAATGCCTCTAAACCCATGGTCATGATCAAGATCTTCATTTCCAAAGGGATAACACGTAGAAATGATCCTCTGGGCTCCTGCAAAAACTCAAACTCAGCAACCTCTAGACAAGAATATGTGGAAATAGCATACTCCAGAGTGTAGCTAGCCAGTACTCCTTTCCACCAATGATCCACAGCACGAGTCCATGTCAGATCTACATCTTGTAACCTCTAGAATTCTTCTTGGGTCCACATGCATGATCTATAATACCAGCTTGATCTGGATGCATATGCTGAGAGCCATTCATACAGTTCTACTGGGAAGCAACAGAAAAAAGTCTCATACAAATCATGGTAGAGGTTCTCTTCTACCCATTTGCGAGCATCAAACTTAGGCCCAGTGCTGAATCTCTAAGAAAACTCATCCTCCGTGCTCTTAAACCATGATTCAACACTTTCCACAATTAAATGCTCTGTCATCACTCATTACATAGATCATGAGGTATGCTATTTCCCACTACAACTTTGAAAAGAGGTCCTGACAATGGAACCAAGATGTAGTCATTTTTACACCCACCAAAGAACAAGGGAATCCCATGTGTGCCAACCTATCACCCAATGGGTGCTGGTCACTCACCTGATGCACGCAAGGGCACCGAGTCTCTCTTTTTTGTGATTTGAGTGGGAAAACATCATCTATGATCCAAACTTTAAAGAAAGTGAGTGGGAATGAGACATGCAAACATCATAGAGCTCAGAACGGATCAAGACCATTGAAGTCATTACAGACAAAGATACTTTAACAGACTTAAAGAACTGAATCAAAATAGAAAGGAAAATGCATATGGATTCATATACATATTATAAACATGCATGAAACAGAACTATGAATATATCAGGATGGACCAAAATCATTAATGATCATATTAAAATAAGTTGGTAACCTCATTACATCCATTAGATTCATTACAAAACATCACAGTATGGCAGACCGAAGTCATACATCATAGCTAGATCTACTTTCCTTAGCTCCCAAGAAGAATTTTTATAACCCCAAGCCCATGATACATCCAATTCCTATAGTTTATCTACCCGACCCAACATAATCCTTGCAGCCATTTCTACAGAGCTCCGCTCTCATTTAATCTATATTCTTAACCAACTCTATCAACATCCACACACACACGCACACACCTTTCCTTCTACGGGCGCGTGTATTTATAGGCACCCTGAAGTGCCAACTCATCCTTTTGTGTCCTTAGATCTGATGCCAAGTATCTGAATGTGGTCCTCCATGGGCACATGCTCCTCCAGGCCTAAGCTCTCCACTCTTTGCCATAATGGCCTTCTAGAAGCCTCCATCGCATGGCATATTCCTTCCTAGGTTAGCCTGTCACCAGGTTGGCACCTTATCCACTTCGCATGCATATTTCCAGGTCATGATTTTTTTGTGTTCTACCCAAAATGCCAAATACAACCAAGTCCTGAGACCTTGTTCTGCTGACGCACAACACCGGTTCTTCTAAAATCCTCATAGAACCTTTCCTTGCGCACCCACTCTTCAACTTAGGCCTTGCGTGCTCATGTGCCTTTGTGTACTTAGTCAATATTTTAGGGGCCCAACAATATATCATAATTTTCATTCAATTGCTTTGCAATTAGAGGTTTATAAAATATTATTTTTGTTAAATCAATTTTATAGAGTTAAAAATCTATTTTAAATGTTAAGATAGAATTCATGCTTTAGTTACCAAGTATATAGTCATTTCATTATTCATAGTAGAAAAACATGATATTTTAGTTACATTAATTACCCCATCTCTATTTATTTATCCAATAATATCATACACTTGATTTATCCACTTTTCATCATCATGAAGTTGTTATATACATATATGACTCAGTGAATGTTACGATATAAAATTTAAATATGAGATATCTCTTTAAATGTGATATATAGCTTTGTTTCCTAATAAAAAAGCTAATTTCCATATAAAATAGTTTATCAAATATATTAAATAATACTTTAAAGTTTTGATCAATTCTCTTCATGATTATATTTAGGAAATATTAACAATTCATTGCAAATCTTTCATAATTTGAACTAATATTCCTCCTAATGCTTGACATTTCAATGATATAATCAAATGGCTAACAATTATTTGTTCAAGTAGTTGAAAATTTATTCAAGTGGTAAAAATTAAAAGATATACTTGCTCATATATATATATATATATATATATATGACTTTAAATGAATTAAATTAAAATTCACCTTTGGGTATCTTTGAGAGTTGGTATTGAAAAATAAAAGATGAAACTAAACATGTAAGCTTAATCATCCTCAAATGAAATGTTTTTTTATATGTATTAAAAATGATACATATTTCCCATATAGTACAAAGACCATCGATAATTCATAATGATAAAGTGACAACAATAGTCAATGTATAGGTACATCTTAAGACATTTACAAAATGATATAAGTATGATTTCTAAAAATATATTATTTTGTATTTGTAGGTTCAGTTAAGAGCTAGGGCTCGACTGCTTAACTAGAACATAACCCCCTTGGCATAAGCCTTAAGCTACAACAAATGGGGTGGTTCCAGTAACCCCATAGTATTCCACACCTTGAGGGAACTGATGGATGAAATGGGAACCTTTTCTCCTACCTGAATACTAAATCCTTTGTGAGTTAGAGTCATAGATATCCTTAGTGGCGACCCTAGTGGGATTCATTATGAGTAAGGTATTTGCTTAGGGTTTCAAAGGGGGTTAAGTAAATCCATCAGCTAGCAATAGCGTTGTGCTCGTTTAGATATTTTGCTGACACCTAGTTGAGAGAGCCACCCAGGAAGCCAAATGCTTTCCAAGCCAATCTAAGGTAGAGGCTGAAAGCAAACATTCAAACAAAAAATTATTTTTCAATTTTCTTATTTTGTTTTTCTTTATTTTTGTAGAAGTGTTCCACACTCGATTTTTCCCAAATATTCCTTGTTTAGGATCCATTTTCTCTTTTCTTATATTTTCATCTTTTTTTTTTTTCCAAACTATCTTTTTTTGGATTCTACTTTCATCCTCATTTCATCTGTTCTGGTCTTCTTTTCTTCTCATCATCAGTCATTCACTAAAATTTATTTTACTCTCAATTTTCCCCTTTTCAGAACTTTCATCTCTTTTTCATTATTTACATTTTCTCTTATTTTCATCCTCATTGTCTTCTCCATTTGAGCTTCTTTCACTCATTTAGAGTTTTTATTCACTTATTTGAATCTTACCCTTTCGTGATTATCAAATCCTTCTATCTTTTGTATTCATCTCCTTGAGTTCATCTCCCATTTCATTCAACACTTAAACATTTGGATTACATTTCCTAAATTTTAAGTTCCCATCTTATTTTTGACATCAAGTGTTGAGTTGGAGATATCTACATCCTCGCTTAAGCACTTTCATCTTACAACTCGCATCTTAGCAGTGTCGTGTTTAACTTTTCCACCACTTATTTCATCACATTTTATCTTCATTATCCTCTTATGACCTTTATTTTGACAACATCATTGTTAAACTGTATATGTTTTCTTTTTTCACGTCTCTAACTTGACAACATATTTTTTACGTTGTAGACACTTCAGCATATCTTCTTTCCAATGCTCACACTGTTAGTATTTGTGTCTTATATATTCATTAGCCTCTTCCTTATTAACTAATTTCTTCCACTTCGCTTCCACCTACTCACACCGATTCCACTCCCCCTGCTAAAAAGGAAGATTGAAGCTGCTACTTCCAGCAAGAAAAACAAGAGCATAAAAGCTAAAATCCCTTCTTCTCAACGGGTCCTAAGGAGCCACAAAGACCTGGAACTTGCTGAGAACCTCTTGCATATCAGTAAACTGATGGAGGAGCCCAAGGAGGAGGAATTGATGGACAGAGTGGACAGGTTAGAAAAGGAGATACAAGAGCTCAAAGGGACTATAAAAAACATGGAAAGAGCTAAGGGAAAAGGAATTCTTCAAAGTGATGATGAAGAGGGGGTTATTGCTGAAGTATTCAAGAAGTTACAAACTTTGGATGGCAAAATGGGGAATTCAAAAAGTTGCAATGACTGCATATTATCTACCCTTAAAAGCATTTATAATTTCATTGAACAACATGTTCATAGTGTTTGCAGTTTAAGTGGGATTAATGAAGACATTTGGGGCCCTAAAGAGAAAAGGGATATTGCAATTGCTCAGGCGGATATGAAAGACTCCTCTCAGGCCACTGCCATTGCCTTCTTCATGTCACTGCAGGCTATCAAGACCAAGATTAACAGGGCTATCAAGTAACAGGTTGCTGCGTTGCTATTTTTTGGCTGTGAAGTTGCTGTTTTCTGGCAGTTTTGGAGTTGCTTTTTGGCGGAGTTTTATATGTTGTATCTCTTTTGGTTGCTTTTTGATATTTTCTGCTTCTTTTTGGATCATTGTTCGTTTGGATCCTTTCTTCACATGTATTGTCATATTTGGCTGTTGAGCCCTCTTAGGTTGGCTGTTTTGCCCTTCTCTGGGTTGTTTCTCTCACCTTTGCTATTTGACTTTTGAGTCATTTTGTATATAGGGTATAGTCCCTTAAAAACTATTTTCCCTTAATAAAAAAACTAATTTCTTGTTAAGGGTTGAGCACATCACATACGATTTGACTCCTTTTTTCATAACCTTTTCCCATTTAGCATTCATTTTTGCTAGGTGGTAGAGTCCATTTTGCAATCAATCTATCCTTGCTTCTTCACTCTAACATTCACATTGTTAGAGGTTGAACATATTCAAACTTTTTTCACTATAACCATCCTCCATTATAGCATTCACCTTTTTAGTGGATTAGAACCTTCATCACATTATACCACTCTTCCATCTTGGCATTCACTTTGTCAAGGGTTGAGTTTATCAAACACTTTCGCATGCTTCCATCTTGAGATTCAATTTGTTAAGGGTTGTGTCACTCATATCTTCCAAACCTCTTGTCCATATTAGCATTTAATTTGTTAAGGGATAAGTTATTATCAAACTTAATCATACACCTCTCTTCCATCATCGCATTCACTTTGCTACGGGTTGAGTTATCTTTCACATATCTCTTTTTCTCCCTCCCTCTTTTAAAAATGGTGGGAACACGACACAAATATTATATTCCTTTTGGAAGGGGTGAAAAAAATACTTCTAGAAATTTTGATAGTGATAATGATGAAAACTCTGAGGATGATCAGAATGACATCTCACTCGAAGAACAATCCCACGTTGAAAATATTTTACGTATGAATAAAGACCATTTTTTGCTTCATCTCCTTGAGATGGGAGTAAAATTACCCTCTGACTTTGATGAAGCTAGTTTAGAAACATTACTTGGTAAAACACCACCTAAAAAGGGTGAACCTTTTATTTCGACAAACAACGACGATGAGGCAGGACCTAGTCACACAAATAATGATGATTGAAACAAGTCCTCCTCGAACAACGCCAAAGGAAATGATTCAAACAAAGAAAAATCTGAGGAAAGGAACAAAGGCAAATCAACTGATTCGGGCAATGATCCTACTCAAGTACTCATGAATCAAATTAATGACATGGTTAAACAACTTGCTATTTTAAATTCCAAAGTCACCAATGAATCCCATGACAACGAGGCACCAAAGAGATCTAGTAATGATTCATTTAAGAGTCATACTGTGCACACCAAAGATAACAATAAATCTACAAGTGATGGCTCCTTATATTTCTTACAGAACAACTCACCATTTTCCCAAGAATGGAAAATAATAAAGGATACCATCTCTAGTATGAAACATCAATGGAAACAATTTAGCTTTGAAGAATTGTGTCCTTACCCATTTGATAAGGACATTTTGCGTGTTCCTTTACCAAAATATTTTGAGACGCCCAAATTTGAAAAATATAGGGGCAAGAGTGATCTTAGAGAGAATATGAGGGAGTTTTATATGGATTTCCAAGAGGTGGACTATAGTGATGTCTTATTAATGCTTCTCTTTCCACGAAGTCTAGGAAGAAAAACCTTGGATTGGTTCTTACTCCTCCCTAAGGGCTCTATGAAAAAATTTGCGGACCTCTCAGAGAAGTTTGTCAAACATTTCTCATTCAACAGAGAGTGTGAAATTATAATGATGGACTTGTGTAATGCCAAACAAAAAACAAATGAAACCTTTGCACGATTCCTACAAAGATGGTGTGGGATTGCTAGTTTCTTCCCATGCTCAGTGCTTGAGAAGCAACTCATGAGCATCTTTATACCCAATCTCAACAGTGAGCTATCCTATCACATGAAAATGCATTGCCTTAATACTTTCGAAGAATTTATTGAGAAAGGATTGCAGATTGAAAAATCCCTTATCACAAAAGGTTTGATTAAACCTCATTCAAAAGACAATGGGCAACATAGTAACCATCCTAATAGCTCTCACCAAGAAAAATCTAAACATGTTAAATGTGATTGTAATATGGTCAATGATGGTATTACAGACAACCACAATGTCCACAACGTCCAAAAAACTTAGACTAGACCAAAAAAATGTAAACAAACTCTTGTTATTTATAGCAAAGAGGTTTCCTCCTCTCTTGATTCTAAATGACACCATTTCACTCCTTTGGGAGAACCTTTATCAAATATCCTTCAACAACTCATTAATGCAAACATGGTTATATATCCCATTACCTGACCTTGGGTTGAGGGAGAACCCAAGCCTATTTGGTACAAGGCTAATACTTATTGTGATTTTCATTCCATTGACGATCACCCAACTGATCGATGCTTTCCTTTACATCACTTTGTATAAGATCTCATTGATAGTGGAGATATCACTGTTGAAGAACCATCACTAAATAAGACACCTAACAACAATATTAAGGTGTTCTCAAACCTATTTCCCAAACATGGCAGTGACAATAAAAATGCTGACAAAGGTCCTTCTACCAATAACACTGATTTTAGTTCAATTATCTTATTTATTGAGGAATTACCATCTAAAATGGTGACCATTAAATTTACACCTTCGAGTAATGCTGTGACCACATGCAAACGAAAGATATGAGTTCCTACAGAAAACCAACCTGCTACGTCTTCTACAGAACCTCAAACATCCAACCAATAAATCCCTCAAATCAAAAGTCAAATTCTAATGCCAAATCTTCCATTCCAGGTCAGTATGACTTCATCAAATAATTAGCAACCACGCCATCACATATCTCTCTCATGGAACTACTGAAAGAGTCACCTAGATTTTAGGATATTCTCACTTGTGCTCTAAATGAATCACTTATTCCTCATACTCTCAATGTTCAATAGTTTCAGGATATGATCGTGAACCTTACGCCTGAAAATATTATCCTATCTTTTGGCCCTCAAGATATGTTGAACCCGAATCTGATTAACAACAAATCCTTGTACATCAAAGCCTATTGTTTCACCTGATTCTAAAGCATTTCTTCGAATGTTGACGAAATAGATAAGGTAAAGGGCTAGGAGGAATAGTTGTTGAAATGCTGGTTGTAGGTTGTTGCACGCGTATGACTTTTGGATCCATATCTGATCATGAGAGCTTCCTTTTTTCTTGGAGGAATTACTTGAAATGGAAAACAAGACCACCAAATGAAATTTAAATAATATATATAGCGAACTACCTGGCGTATGCTAGATCCAGAAAGTATTATAACTCCTAGATGGCTGTCATTCCACTATTTAAAACAACTTAATTCTAACAATAAAGGAAATCCTACTATAGTTAAAATGATTTAGGTATCTCATTCATCTATAATAAGAAAATTCATTCACAACAGGCTAAGCTGTGACTGAATCTGAAGGTCAAGGTCTCTGTCAGAGTTTAGGAATTTGTTAGGGTCAGGTTCTGGGTTTTTTTGGGTATTGGGTAGAGAATGGAAGCTCTGTTCTTGGTTTCTGGTTAAGAACACAAAGACAAATGTCGGTCTGGTATGACTGATGTCAGTTTAGGTTAACCAGTGATGGTTGTGGGTAACCAGAGTCAGTATGGTTGGGGTATAGGAAACTTAGTAAAAATTTGGTGGGGTGATAGATCTGAGGCTAGATGGAAATGGAATGGAAACTACAAGGCTCGTGTAGATCTCAATCATGCAAAGGAATGATTACAATTTGGATATGGGCCATTCAAGGGTGTGGGTAAAAGGATGATCAAGTTTGTATGGAGGTAAAATGGTGGTGGATTGAAATGGGAGTAGAAACTGATGACAAAAGTAAAAGAATCTACCAAATGATTAATGGACAGGTGCTAGTTAACAAAGAACTTACTATTTGTACGAGCTTGATGTCTTGTTGGAAATGGTGGGTGATAAAATGGAAGGGACTTGGTGAGGTGCTAGAACTTCCCCGGTTGCTACCGTAAAGGTAAGTGGCTCTGTGGTTGCTTCAGGTCCTGGCTATGGGTGCTCTGATGCATGAATGAATCCTCGTTCTGCTTGCATACAACTCTGATTTTATCACTTGTTCTAAGAAGAAAATTCCAAACTCTAAACAATGTGCCAACCTTGAAATAAGGTTGTTTTAGGGGTTAAAAGGTGATCGACGGAAGTTCCGAGCTGACCGGTGGCAGTTTAGGGTGACTGACGTCGGTTAGGGTGGTATTTCCTAGGTTTTCTAAAATGGGTAGATCCTTTTGATTTTATTAGATCTCGCCCATTTTGCTCTATAGAATAGAATGAAAGCTTCCTTCTAACAGACATGAATGTGGTTAGAGGGAATATAGGCTTTGATGTTTAGGGTTTGGGTAGGTCTCAGTTAGCTATGACAACATACTAAGAATAGGTCTTAGGGTGAGGTGGCTAAGTGAGGTGGATAGGTGAGGTGGATGTATGGGTCTTATCCAATTAGGATATTTAAATAACAAATTGTGGGAGGATAATGCATTAATTTAATTTAATTAATTAAATTAATATTAGAGTGGGGTGAAGGGGGCCATGGTTAGGTGAATGTGTTAAAGGTGTTTATTTGATGAGGGACCAATGAGAGTGTGACCCAATTTTGGTGTCTATAGTTTGCCCCTTTTTTGCGTAGCTTGTATTGGTAAGCGATGCTGACAAAAATAAGATGTGGTTGCCCCATGTGTGGGTGAAGGTCATCCCCCTCAAACCAGGAACTGATGAGGTAGAAAGAAGAATCGGTGAGTGGTTTGATAAAAGGTGAATGTGATGAAGAGGACGGTGGGAAAGAGGGGTAGAAAAGGAAGAAGGTCCATTTGGGTAATCTAGGTAATGGGTCAGGGTTAAAGGTAGTAACAGTCAAGCACACGCACACATATAGACTGCAGCATAGTACCAGGTTGAAGAGTAGGCAAAATATACATTGTCTAAGGTCACTAAGGTTATCCAAACAAGGTTGAAGTGAGTTTGGTATCCAAGGTATAGGATATGGTCAAGAAACACGACACAGGTCAGGTGCAGGAACATTTAGGTATGACAAGGTATAACGGGTGCATGAGGTTGCATGTAACAAGTAATGTTCTAGGTCCAAGTATATAGGTCACGACATGGGTGGGGCTGAGGGATGGGAAAAATAACGAGTCCTTGAATGAGGATGGGGTGAGGGGGGTCAAGGATATGGGAAAAAAGATGAGGAGAAGTGTCTAAGTGAGGTGGGCATGAGGTAAGAATGGATGTAGGTCAAAAAATTGGAGGTAAGGGAGTAGGAAAAATTGAAGCATGGAAATTGATGACGGTTTGAAGCTACCAATGCTAGTCATAATCGATTGATGATGGTAAGCTAGGGCACAAGACCGATTTCGGTTAGGGTAAACTGACGCTGGTTAGGGTAAACCGACACCGGTTAGGTCGGGGTTGTTATTAAAAGAGAAAAATTCATGTTTTCTCAATTCATTTGTATTTTGTAAAAGAGGATAAAATGACAGAGGAGAGAGAAAATGGTGGAAAATGACCAAGTGAGATGGAGGACTAGGTTGGCGAGCTATGTGGCTGGTGATAGTTGGTCGATAGGTGGAGTCACGAGCTAGGCTGGATCAATTGGATTGGATTGGATTAGATTTGTAAGAGGTCATTCAGGGATGACAAAGGTAGGAGAGGGGTCGAGGGGACCACTGGTGTAGTGGCCTGAGGTACCACCACGCAAGAGGTAGCATGATGAGGTAAAAATTAATATCCCTTTGTGCTTGTTTTAAATAAATTGATAGAAGTTTGGGGAGGGGGGGAAGATGGGTTTGGGGGGAAATGAAATTTGATTGTTAGGGGGGGGAAATTGGGTAAAAGAGGGATAGGGGAGGGTAAAAATAGGTAGTGTGCTGGGTGGTAAGGATTGCAGGTAAGAATGGGGGGTGGGGAGAGGAGAAATGGAAAAAAAATGGGAGATCCACGGCACGTTGTCGCGGTTTTTCACCGCGATAGTGACTGACGTCAGTCGAAGGTTAGCTGACGTCGATGGTATATAACCAGGATCAGTCACGGATGAGGTGACCGATGCTGGTTATGGGTAAATCATGGTCAATTGAGGAGTGTACGAAGAGGTAAGGTGACATTGAGGTTGGGTAGGTGGTGGGGAAGTAGAAAAATTGGTAGGTTAGGGTTGGGTGGGAGGTAGGTTACGATTGGGAGGGTTAAGTCATGGGATAAACAGGTAAGAAGTGTACTAAAAGATGTAGGGTAACGGGAATGGGTATGGGTGAATGAAAAGTATGTCATAGGTAAGGGGTAAAAAAAGGTAAGGGTAGAGCTATTAGGGAAAAAATGTATAGATGTGTAGGAAAAAGGTAAGGTCAGGGAGAGGGTCAAAATGGAAGTAGGTAAGGGATCGGGGTGTGTGGTTTAATAAGTGAGGTGATATTAGGTTGGGTAGGGTTAGGGTAGGTAGGTCGGGTTGGTTTAGGGTAGATGATAGGCCCACATTGGTATGGGTGAATGTAGATATGGTCAATTTTTAATAATGTGATTGTTTTGTTGGATGCAGGTGAGAGATCAGCTGAGGATGTGAGACAGGGTGCCACCCCTACTTGTGATAGTTCAAGGTGTAGTGACAGTCAAGGAGTTATAGCATGTTGAGGAGGTGGGCCTGATTGGGGTTTGACGCTACTGACATGCAGTCTGGCATCCGAATCTGATGGTTTCCCTCATCGATAGATGGGATTTGACGACCAACATGTTCCACCTACCGACAAGTGAGATGACAGTCACCCTGGAGGGCGTGTATAGCATCCTGCGGTTACCTATATTGGGTACACAGGTATATTCGATCTCCTTAGAGGTATTGAAGGAGTTGATGTTGATGGTATTTGGTGAGGGGATGGAAGAGCTGACATTCCATATTACTAGTCTAAGCTATGGAGAGATGTACCTAGCCCGTCCAGAGGAGATGAGGCTAGTATTATTACTGATGGAGGTGGTTTTCTGTTTTGCACTACTGAATGTAGAGGGTGGGATATTCCCACGATCATTGATGGGAGTGTTACATGACATGATGATGGAGAGGACCCAATAATCCTAGGCACCAACATTCCTAGTACAACTATATAGAGAGCTATGGGCGTATGGGCGGCTCCACAGGTTCAGTTTGTGCTACACTTTTATTCTACACTTCTGGGCCTATGAGCACATTCCCTATGTGTGTCCAGTGGGTATGCCCTAAGTAGATGCATTTGAGCTGAGTTTTGTTGGGGTGGGGTATAGGTGATGGGTGCCTGTTATTGGAGAGTGACGATCAGACAGGGCTACGCATGATGTAGCATACTTCCAGAGAATATTGGAGGGATTGTTTGGGGTAGACATTATGTGGAGACCGTATGTGGGTTATCCCTAATATAGATAGATGGCTAAGGATTTATATGGCCTTCAGCTACTTAGATGGATAGAGGGGCATTGTGCAAAGGAGCATGAGATGATCCCCATAGAAAGGGTCCGCCGGCAGTTTGGATTACTACATGATATACCACCACCCTTCCCATAGTACTGAAGGGATGATGTGGAGAGACCACTGCCACTTCAACAACCTACAATACCTATTAGGAAAGAGGAGTAGTTTATAGACCAGTGTATTGATGATGTCATCATGATAGACAGGTATAGACAGTGGTGGGAGGCCTAGATATGAGAAGTGCTGTTATCCAAAATGAGCCCCTTGCTCATTTTTTGGCTAACTCCCTTCATTCTTTCATCTCTTGTGCCTCAATCATAATTTTTTATCTTTTAGGCACTCAAAACCTTTTGGAAATGGTACCATTGGATAGAGCTCCTTCTCAGCTTTCTAGAAAGGTAAAGTTTTCCTCCTAACTCCATATATTTTTGAAGTTATGGCTCAGAGGAGTTTTTGTGGGAAATTTTCCCTGGACAAGCCTGCCAACCAATCAGAGGATGCCATGTCAACAAGGAGTGGCGGGGGGCGGAGTCAACTTATAAATTTTCACAAAGTATTTGGTGGGGTTTAAAAGATGAAAATTTTCCCTGAGGGCTCACCAACCAATAAGATGCTGCCACGTGTCCTTAGGTCATAGGGATGGCAGGGCACAGAAGGAGACTTGGAAAATTGCCAAAGTGTTTGGCAAGGATGCTAAGAAGAAATTTTGGCTCGTAGGCCTACCAACCAGTGAGATCACACCACGTGTCATTGCAGTGGTGGGGGTTAAAGGTGTAAAAGGAATTTTTCCTTTTCGCCCAAGCATGGAAAAATGCTAAAAGAAAACCCGTCCCCAAAATACGATCCAATAAGATCGTGCCATGTGTCCCAGGGGGTGTCGGAGCTTTGAACGTTGGGGAGAAATTGAGGAAATTTCCCAAAGGTGAGCACAATTTGAAAATTTTGACCCCAAGGCCCACATCCAATAGCATTGCGCCACATGTCCTTGGGTCAAAGGGATGGCGGAGTACGGAAAAAAAATTGGAAATTTTCCCAAAGCAAAATCAAAGGAAATTTTCAAAAGGAAGTCCCACCTCCCAAGGCCTGAGCCAATCAGATCATGCCACGTGTCCACGTGGCGATGAAAAAAAAAATGAACATGAAAAGCCCACGTCTAGTAGGGTTCTGCCATGTGTCTGGCTCAGGGAAGATGGTCGACAACGACGGAAAAGTTGAGAGCAAATGCCCACGGTGAATCACAACATGACACGTGTCCTTGGGTCATCTAGCCGATGGAGAATTTTTGGAAAATTTTCCAAAGGATGAAATGATGGAAAATAAAGCAGGAAGGGGCTGCAGTGAATCAAATCATGCCACATGGCACCAGGGTTGCAGGGAGCAGATATTTTTGGGGAAATTTTCCCAAATGCAAAAAGTGGGAAAATTTCAAATTTTCGGCCCGCTAGCCCATTTTGGCCCTGTTTTTCCCTAAATTTTTAGAGGGGTATAACTTTCGATCCAAATCTTAGTTTCTTATGTTTTTTATATCAATAGAAATTTGGTGAAATTCTCTACATGATTCTAGGCTCAATTTTTTGTTTTGGTGGAGTTTGGGGAGAGAAAATTGGAAAACGCCTCTGGCACGTGGAAATCAACAAAACAGACATTTCAACCACCATTTTTAATGAAGTATGGCACGCATTCTCTCCCAAAATGGTTAAAAACATTAGGGAATGGAATTTTGAGGGTTCCAATGCTGTTTTAATACCATTTGGTTGGTAGTTGAAGCATCTTTCATGTTTTCCCGTGCTTCTCTCTCCTGAGTTCGAATGGACATTGTATAAGCCAGAATGGGCTCATTTTTGAAACAATTAGACATCTTTTTTGCTCTGCAACTTCCTTTTTCTTCCTCATCAAGTAGATTTGTGGACTTTTTCACATTTTCATGCAAATACAACATCTCTTTTTGCCTCTTGGTCATTGTAATGCACTGTATTGGACTTCGAATGATAATGTATGCTCCGTGATTAAATTTTCTCAATCCTTTCATATGTTTATCAATTTTCCTTATCTTTCACTACATTTTGGTAATTTTTGCATGTTTTGTGCTGTATCTTCTTGTGGATTGTGTATGTTTTGTAGTAGTAAGTGTCTACTACTCCTTTGGTGCATCACCTTAATTAGACTAGGTTTTATTATGTATCTTCTCAACCCTGTCCCCTTGGAAAAGTTTGATTAAAACATAGGTAAACCCTCTATAGAATGTTATGCACACTTGAACAGAGGAGTTGAGGAACCAGCCTCTAATCTGGAGATTCTTTTCCCACTTTTACAAGTCTCACACTTGGGGAAAAGATTCAATGTTGTGCAATCACACTGGATGTCCAAATATCAAACTAAAAAATATGATAAACATCTAGGGGTGTTGTTGATTTGCACTAACAATTTTGGCATGCCTGGTGGGACCTTAAAGGTCTTCATCTTCATTGCAACAAAATTGATGTGCATTTGTTGTGATTTTATTTCTTAAAGAGCCTTGAATTTCACATCTGGCGACTCCAAGGAAGAAGAATCAACTGGTTTTAGCAGTCCAGACCTGAAAAACTCATGAGAAGAGTCTCCACAAGTTCAAGAGTTGGAGAGGAAGAAGTGTTGTTTGAGTATCTGTAATTTTTCTCCAAGAAGAAGATAAAGGGGGAGGAGAATTCAAAGGTCTCCATCTCCACCAAAATGAACTCTATCAACTCCTCCACCTGGTAGACCTTTCATCCAATCAACAAGGATTCTAAGGCCAATCAGAATGGCACAACACAACCCATATGTCAACTTCACTGGCAACAGCCCACTTGCTCTCAATGCACAAAATCCAATCCTAGTTGCAGCATTGAAGAACATTCCATACTTTACTAGAGAGAATCAAACCACTCTTGGTGATCATGTCAAGGATATTGCCAATATTTGTGCAATCCATGAGATTGATGAGATGTAAGTTGCTATCAAACTGTTAACATCTTCATTCAAAGGGAAGGCTTTGCAATGGTTTAGGAGCCTTGCTTCAGGCTCTATCTAAAATTGGAACAAGTTATGTATAGCCCTCCATGAGCAATTTGGAGAAAAGGGAGATAACTTGTCCCTTTTAGAACAATTGACAACTATCAAGAGAGCTCCCAACGAGCAGCTGACTGACTTCAACTTCAGATTTCAAAGGACTTGGGAGAGAATTCCAATGGTAGTAAGGCCAACAACAGAAGGTGCTTTTCTATATTACCTTAAAGCTTTAAATTCTGATATTTCTATGTTAATTCAATCCATGGGAGACATAACTATCCCTGCTACTTATAGCATTACCATTAGGGCTGAAAACTATCTGATTCAAGCTGGTAAGCTAGCTCCTAGGCCTCCAATGCCACTGTATCCAAGTTTAGAAAGTCCAAGCACTAGTCAAGCACCTAATTTAGCTCCTATTCCCACTCCTAGAAATCAAGGTTCAAATGAAGCTTCTACTTCATCTTCTAGTGCCTCAAATGAACTTCAAGAAGTCATGAAGCAATTAAAAAATTTAGTTAATGAGCTAGTTACACTCAAGAGGCAACAAGCCCAAGGTTTTAGACCTTCTTATTAGCCTCAAGCTCAGCCTAACAGGCAGCCATATCAGCCTCAAGGACCACCCAATCCATCTGCAAATCAAAATCAAGAAAGGCCTCCTGCCAACAGACCATTTTAGCCCTATAATCCCAATGCTACATCTGCCTCTAAAGCACTAGTGCCAGTACAAAACAACATAGCTCAAGAGTATGACTGGTGTTTCCCATGCAATGAACCTCATAACCAGTCTATGTGTTTCAATGGTGCTCTAAATCAAGCCTTAATGGTAACAACAACTGGTGCGGAGGGTGAAGGGAGTCAAGGAAATAATCAACAACAAGAAACATCTCAGCAACAATCAATTCCAAATGATACCACACTTGTAAACTGGCAGGCATAATACTTTTGTGACATGAACTAGCCAATCCCTCAAAGTGTTGCAGCCAACACAAGATCAAAAAGGAGAAATTTGGGGGAAGGACAGCCATTGGCTCCATATAATCCACAACCTTCTATCACTAAATAGACTGTTGGCAAACAAAATGCAGTTTCAAACATGCAAGGACGACCCAAACCAGCTCCTAGACCATCTCAGATGCCAGTTGTTTCTGCCCATGTCCAAGGAATGAATGTGCAGGAAAAAGGGCACTAGAGAGATGCTTCATCTCCATTCAACATCATTGATCAGATGAAGAAGACAAATGGAAACATATCAATGTGGGAATCACTATCCATCCCAGGCCAAATATATTTGCTACAAGCTGCCATGAAGGACTAGTCAACTTCAAATCATCAGGTCCAAATGTAAGAGAAGGTACTCACAAATGTTGCCCAGCCTGAAGGGAATCATGGAGGACAACAAGGTAAAATTTTGAAGCCCCCTCCATTCTATGTTTCATTGATCATTGGGGACCAATTAGTGCACAACTACATGATTGATTATGGGGCAAGTAGTTCAGTAATGCCCAAGAAAATAGCTGACCAGTTGGGGCTTCAATATGAAGTCATATCCAAAGGGGTAGTACAATTGGATGGGACAACAGTGAAAACAGTAGGAGTGATAAAAAACTTGAGTCTTACTTTGCATGCATGCCCCAAAATTGTTGTTTCATAAGATGTCTCAGTGATAGATCTTCCACCACTCTTTGCCCTATGTTTGTTAAGGGATTTCACAGCTAAGATTGGAGGTTACTTTTCTACTGATTGGTCACACATGTTGTTCATAACAAGATATGGAACTAAGGCCACAATTAGATCTGATCCTATTGCAAACTTTCACATTGAGCCTCACACTCCAAGCCAAATCAATACTAACTGTAATATGTTTGACCAAGAGGATTATCCAAGCACTGATGAAGTTGACACCAAGGTTGGAAGCATCCCAGATTTGAATCTTGATGAATGGGAAAGAAAGGTGCATGCTTTTGATCCTTATCAAGAAATAGAAGAATCTGAGCTAGGGGTCTATTGCATGCATGAATAAAATCAGCCTATTCCTAGCATCACCAAGCCAGACCACAAGGATGACAATGAGGTATGGTAGTTGTTCTTTGATGGATCAAGAAGTAGACAAGGTGCAGGAGGGGGGGATATTCTTGTTTCACCTCAAGGAGTTAAGTATTATTCAACTTTTAGATTTTAGTTTGCATGTTCTAATAACACTACTAAATATGAAGCTTTGATATAAGGATTGCATTGGTCAATCAAGAGAGGAATAAAGAACTTGCAAGTCTTTGGTGACAGTGAGATGATTTTCAACCAAGTTAGAGGACAACATACTACCAAGAATGATCTACTCAAGTGCTAAAAAAATAGGGTGTGGGACCTCATTGAAGATTTTGAGGGCTTTAGCATCAAGTCCATCCTTAGAAAAGAGAACCAAGCTGCTGAAAGACTTGCAGCAGTTGGAGCAGCCTTTGATGTTGTTGAAAGCATAAAGAAAGACAAAGTACAACCAAAAATTCATGTGGTTGTAAGGCCTTCAGTGACAAACAACAATGTGAGTTGGCAAGTGTTTGAAAATGATCAACAAATCATCCATTTCTTTCAAGAAGAGGCTAAGTTCTCAGTTAAAAATCAGGAAAAGTTAGAACATCAGTATGGTGATCAAGAGGTACAGCTGAGAACCAACAAAATTCCAACGGGACTTGTCAATTTGGAGTTCATTTTCAATCCTAATGATCAGTTTAGGTAGGAGAAAGCAAACATCCAAGTCAAGGGAGAAGATTCAGTGCCCATCTTGGTGGAAGAAGGCAAGTCACTCCAAGTTGGTAAAGTGACAACTGAGCAAGAAAGGTATGAGTTCATACAAATTTGTCAAGGATTCCCTGATGTGTTTGCTTGGAGCTATGAAGATTTGAAAGGTTTCAATCCCAAGTTAGCTCAACACACCATTGAAGTGGATCCAAGTGCTAAACCCATTAGGTAAAAACAAAGGCCAGTTAATCCACACATGGAGCCTCTCATGAGAAAAGAATTTAATAAATTGATAGAATCAAGTATCATATTCCCTATCAAGCATTCTAGTTGGGTAGCTAACTTGGTTCTAGTTAGAAAGAAGAGTGGAGAAATCAGATTGTGTGTTGACTTCAGAGATTTAAATAGAGCATCTCTCAAGGATCATTACTCACTTCCTTATATGGAGCAGATTTTACAAATTGTTGCTGGCTCTGAAAGGTTTTCATTGCTTGATGGCTATTCAGGGTACAATCGAATTATGGTGAAGGAAGAGGATCAGTTCAAGACATCCTTCACAACCAAATGGGGGACCTATGCATATAGAAAAATGCCATTTGGGCTGTCCAATGTTGGAGCTACGTTCCAAAGGGCAATGGACGTGGCGTTCAAGGGTTTGATTAACAAAATGGTGCTGATATATCTAGATGATATCACTATTTTTTCAAAAAATTTAGTAGACCATCTCTTTCATTTGAGACAAGTGTTCCAAAGGTACAGAAGATTTGGGGTATCGTTGAATCCCAAAAAGTGTATTTTTCTAGCTCATGAAGGAAAGCTCCTTGGCCACATTGTCTCCAAAAAGGATTAGAAATTGTTCCAAAAAGAGTTAAAGCCATAAGAGCGCTACCATTACCAAGCCACAAGAAGGCCCTCAAAAGTTTCTTGGGAAGGATAAATTTTGTTTGGAGGTTTGTCCCAAATTTTGCAGCCCTAGTCAAGCCTATCACCAAGATGTTAAAGAAAAGCATAGCTTTCAAATGGACAATAGAAGGCAAGGAAAGTTTTGAAGAAATCAAAGAGGCCATATCACAAGCCCCAACTCTCATTAACCCATATTTCTCCAAAGATTTCATCCTTTATGCATTTGGAGGTGATGATACTATTTCTGTAATTTTGGTACAGTAGAACAAAGACAATGATGAGCAGACAATTGCTTTCTTCAGCCAAAGCCTGGAGGACTATGAGGTGAGATATTCCTTTATTGAGAAGCATGTTCTTGTAGTGATTAGGAGTTTGAAGAAATTTAAGCATCTAGTTTCAAATAACAAGGTTCAACTGCTGGTTTCTCATGTGGGAGTTAAAGACTTCCTCCTCAATAAAGACCTAAATGAAAAGAGAGCAGGGTGGATTACTCATGTCATGGAGTATGACATTGAGATCAAGGTCACCAAGCTGGTAAGAGGAAAAGGATTGTGTGAGCAGCTGATCTTGAGCAAGAAAACAGAAGCATACACTGAAAAAGAGTTTGTTTTGGCATTGCAAGATAGCCATGAACAAGGAAGCACTCAAGAAGGAAATAATGGTGTCCTCACTCCTTGCTGGACCCAAGACATAATGCACTTCCTAAACATAGGCTTATGCCCTCCAGAGATGAATAAAACCTAAAGGAGACACTTCAGATTGCTAGCTGTCCCATATGCCCTTATTGATGGCGTTTTATTCAAAAAGGATGTGAATGGAGTGCTACTGAGATGCATTAGTACAAATTAGATTCACAAAGTGTTGGAAGGGTTCCATGGTGGATCAACTGGTGGTAATTTTGTACCAAGAGTGATAGCTCTCAAGATCATGAGGGCTGGCTATTATTGGCCCAAGATTTTTAGTGACTCTTATGCATGGATCAAGAGGTGCAAGAATTATGCATTCTTCACAGGTAAGGAGGGACTAGCCGCCCTTCCATTGCATCCAATTCCAGTTGACCATCCATTCATGCAATGGGGTTTGGACTTCATTGGAGTCATTAACCCAAATTCAAGCCAAGGACACAAGTGGATTCTAAGCAACAGATTACTTCGCCAAGTGGACTGAGGTAGTGGCACTCAAAGAAGCAAATGAATCTATCATCCTGGAATTCTATGAAGGGATAAAAACCAGATTTGGCATAAGTGCTACAATAATATCAAATAATGCATTGGCATTCATTGGGTCCAATGTAACTGAATGGGTTGTCAAGAATGGGATCTACCTAAGAACTTCATCAAATTATTATCCTCAGGGTAATGGCCAAGCCGAGTCCACAAACAAGAACTTGTTAAGGATCATCAAGAGGAATATTGATGAAAATTAGAGGTCTTGGGATACTAAATTGAAATCAGCCTTGTGGGTTGATAGGATAACCCCCAAGAGATCTACAGGTAACTCCCCATTCAAGATTGTTTATGGAAGAGAGGCAATTTTTCCCATGTCACTTGAGTTGCTAACATTGAAACTCATGAAGCAGTTGGATTTGTTGGAAGTTGGACCCATGGAAGTTAGATATGCAGAATTGATGGAACTCCAAGAAATCAGAAATCAGGCATCCCAAGCAATGGAGAAGGATCAAGCTTTGATCTAGAAGACCTTTGATAGAAAGGCCAAGGACATATCTTTCCAAGTTGGGGATCTAGTGTTAAAATGGGATGCAGACAGAAAAACTGGGGAAGCATTCAAAATTTGATGCCATTTGGAGTGGCCCCTACATGGTCACAAATTGTAAGGATAACAATGCTTTCTAATTGTCCACATTGGATGGTGAAGAATTATAGATTCCAGTCAATGGAATCCATCTAAAGCATTGCTACTGAAGGAACTTATCCACTTTGTACATATTAGCTTAGGTTTTTGTTCCTCCAAGTGCTGATGCACATTTTTTTGTTGTAGTTTAGCTTTGCTTTCCCTAAGTGCTTTGGCACAAGCTTGTTCTTCCAGGGATGTGTTTTATAGGCTTTGCTCCAATCAGATGGTGTTCTGCCCTCCTCTTCCTCCTTGTATTGTTCTAATTAGTTGGGGTCCCAAGTAGAGAATTTGATGACTCCATGCCCAATGGATTGCTTCAGGAAACTGGTAACTTCATCCGGCAGGTAGATAACCCCCTTAGTCACCGAATTGTTATAAAAAATGAGCCCCTTACTCATTTTTTGGCTAACTCCCTTCATTCTTTCCTCTCTTGTGCCTCAGTCATAATTTTTTATCTTTTAGGTACTCAAAACCTTCTCAAAATGGCACCATTAGATAGAGCTCCTTCTCAGCTTTCCAGAAAGGTAAAGTTTTCCTCCTAACTCCATGTATTTTTGAAGTTATGGCTCGACAGAGTTTTTGTTAGAATTTTTCTCTAGACAGGCCCGCCAATCAATCATAGAGTGCCACATCAGCAAGGAGTGGTGGGGGGTGGAGTCAACTTAGAAATTTTCACAAAGTATTTGGTGGGGTTCAAAAGAAGAAATTTTTCCCTGAGGGCCCGCAAGCCAATAAGATGCTGCCACGTGTCCTTGGGCCGAAGGGATGCCGGGGCACAGAAGGAGACTTGGAAAATTGCCAAAGTGTTTGGCGAGGATGCTAAGAAGAAATTTTGGCCTGCAGGCTCACCAACCAGTGAGATCACGCCATGCGTCATCGCGGTGGCAGGGGTCGGAGGTATGAAAGGAATTTTTCCTTTTCACCCAAGTGTGGAAAAATGCTAAAAGAAAACTGCCCCCAAAATCCAATCCAATAAGATTGTGCCACGTGTCCCAGGGGGTGTCGGAGCTTCGAACGCCAGGGAGAAATTGAGGAAATTTCCCAAAGGTGAGTGTAATTTGAAAATTTTGGTCCCAAGGCCCACATCCAATAGCATTGTGCCACATGTCCTTGGGCCGAAGGGATGGCAGAGTGTGGGAAAAAATTGGGAAATTTTCCCAAAGCAAAATCAAAGGAAATTTTCAAAAGGAAGTCCCGCCTCCCAAGGCCCAAGCCAATCAGATCATGCCACATGTCCACGTGGCAACGAAAAAAAACTAAACATGAAAGGCCCACGTCCAATAGGATTCTACCATGTGTCTGGCTCAAGGAATATGGTCAACAACGACGAAAACTTTGAGAGAAAATGCCCACGGCGAATCACAACATGACATGTGTCCTCGGGTCATCCAGCCGGTGGAGATTTTTTGGAAAATTTTCCAAAGGCCGAAACAATGGAAAATAAATTAGGAAGGGACCACAGTGAATCAAATCATGCCACATGGCACCAGGGTGGCAGGGCATGGAT